>CM017567.1:4097659-4725159 GCA_007844125.1 Sinonovacula constricta | reverse complement strand
AGATAGATAGAAGATAGATAGATAGATAGATAGATAGATAGATAGATAGATAGATAGATAGATAGATAGATAGATAGATAGATAGATAGATAGATAGATAGATAGATAGATAGATAGATAGATAGATAGATAGATAGATAGATAGATAGATAGATAGATAGATAGATAGATAGATAGATAGATAGATAGATAGATAGATAGATAGATAGATAGATAGATAGATAGATAGATAGATAGATAGATAGATAGATAGATAGATAGATAGATAGATAGATAGATAGATAGATAGATAGATAGATAGATAGATAGATAGATAGATAGATAGATAGATAGACGCCATTTTTGTAATTAATACAAAACCAAAGCCAAGCATACAACTTGCATGGCCTTACAAGGGTAACCTCCGACGAATTGTATGCTTCCCAGAAAGCTGATTAGCTAGCCATGTACTAAATTATAGAGACAAAAGTCACCAGACAATGGTTTTGCTTTCCTGAAGCATCCACCAGACAAGCTGGTCATTATGTTAATTGAAATACAACAAGCAAGCCTTAGTGTATAACAACCAAACTTAAGTATGCGAATTTACATAAAGGAGTTTTAATGATACCAAGTCGTGGGGAAAATGAAGTTACAGTATACAGTTTAGTTTTATACATTTTTTCCAACAGTTTGTCTTTCTGTTATAATTTTACAAGTTGCTTCATGTGTAGATGAAATGTTAGACAATGTCATGGAATGAGCATGCAATTGCTGAACGATGCTGTTGTTTTTCTCAGAGACAAAGATTGTTAATAAAATATTTTATCATATTGAGACTAATAACAGCAGGAATCAGTTCATAATTAAAATGTGATCAATCAACATATTATAATACGGAGTGTTAGCGCTAATGGTATCTTTATTTTTACAAAATGTACCAATGCAACATTCCTTGGTTACTAAAACATTGTAATCAAGACATATGCCGGCAAGGTTATTTTATATTTAAGAAAGCTGCACAAACTAAACGTTTAATATTATGAGTATGTTGAGTAACACGATCATATAAAAACTATCTAGCATTTTGTTTTAAATGAATAGAATAGAGACAAGTTCTATAATCCCAAGGCCGTCTCCAGATAACTGAAATACTGTTGGTGGGACGATAATTTCAATAAATAAATATATACCAAGGTTAAATCGAAAGTATGGTCTCATATTATAATCTATGGAGACTGATTAAACTCGTGTGCAAACTAATAGCCAAGGGGAAATTTATACCATAAAAACGATAATAAGGGTATAGATAATTCACAATGTTCCAGTTGAAATGGTATTTCTCTGTCGTAGTTTAAGTACGAACAACTGCATTATACTTCTCTTTGCTTAGAAAAACTTATTTTAAATGTCAGGCATTTGCTTTGTTAGATGTACGTTCCGGTGAATAAAACAGATGAATAATTTAAAAAAAAGTATTTTCGATAGTAAGACTATCGTTAAGACTGCATGATGTTACATTGATAACATCGTATGTCTTTGGGTAGCAAGGGTAAATACAAGCATAAAGTCACGATAAAAGCAGCAAACTAACAAATCTACACTGAAATGTATTGATTTGATAGCTCTGGGAAAACCCATCATTCTTCTAAAGTAGTCCCATCTCATGTTTTAACAGGCATATAATCAAGACGGAAACAAACAAAAAACATAAGCAATGTACATTTTTGTGGTAAAATTATCGATTTAGAATTTATCTGTCAGCAGCTTTATCAAAAGGAATGAGACAATTACTGTTCATTTGCATATAAATATACACTATTTGGCGGGCTACTAGCACAGCACATGTGACAACGGTGATTTATCTCTTGTCTTGGGACAGCTGGTGTTCAATTCCTGATAACTTATTCAAAACAAAGATAAACGGTATGTTTGTATCTCGGGATATACCACCGTTATTGATGATTGATAATGTTCTTTAGCGATACTGTCGTAATCAGTCTAATTGTGAAACAATGTTTTGAATATGAATGCATGTTGATATGCATGTGTACGTTTTCTACAAACTTTATATGTTAAAAAAAAGATTATTGATTCAGTGTTCTCTTAAATCGATCTTAACATTAGGAAATTAAAGTCACATACGTTAAAATAATTCTGGCGTTATAGGCGCGAATTGCTTGTTTTCAACACTGTGAAAATTTTATGGTTAAACACCAAAAAAAAGCTGAAAACATAATTCCAAAAGCCACAATTTTCAAATACCGTTCTCCTAACACACGTGCGAGTGTAGAGACAAAGACGTAAAACCTGCCAGTACTGAAACGGGAGAAATGTGTCTGATGTAAAACAACGGATATTTTGTCGGGCAGGGTAATGTTACACAGGATGTGTTTCAGCTGAGCGGAAGCAGTGCGTATTGTAAGTTGGCTCGACGCCTGTAATCTTAGAACGACCATGTGAATTTGTGCATTGCTTTCTAATGTAATGTACTAAAGTAAACAAAACGGCAAATATATCCTATCAATTCAATATATACATAATAATATAGACGTACTTCATGTAGTGTCTGTAGTTTGTAAATATGTTTTCACATTATAAATAATTTTAGCATAACGATTATTTAAAAAAGAAGTAAGATTTTATTTCATCTATAACATATAGAGAATGATATAGTACTACTTCTGCTACTACTACTACTATTACTACTACTACTACTACTACTACTACTACTACTACTACTACTACTACTACTACTACTACTACCACCACCACCACTTCTACCATCCTCCCCTCATCATAAGCATCATGATTATCCGCCTCCTTCTCATTATCATCATCATCATCATCATCATCATCATCATCATCATCATCATCATCATAATAATAATCATCATCATCATCATCATCATCATATCCCCTGATGTTGTCTATAATTGGCTTTTGTTTGTAGACAGTGGCAGAGGCGCCTTTGTTGTAAAGAGCAAGTGACAGATGCATAAAACTACTGATATAATACAGTGATTGCAAACCAACAGCAGAGCCCAATTACTGGTATAAATATTGATCGCTTTCTATTATATTGTTGTACAACTTTCCCTCTTTGATAACGACAACCTTTTCCGGACGGTGTAGAGTTCTTTATCGAAGAAGGGAATGTAAGGTTTCTGTATTTCCATTTTGCTATTACGGATTTTTGGCCTTCTAACATATACGATGTGTAGCTCCCATCGTCGATGGTATATTTTGTTTCCGTCAATTGAATAACTAGGAGTTGATAGTACTGTGATGTAGGGTTCTGCTGCTCTTTATCTGATGATTGTAATCAGTATGTCATTTACGAGAAAATTAATATTTCTGCACACCGTGAACAATTTGTACTATTGCAGTATTATTTTCTGCTCACTGACCTTCTTTTAATTTTAGCTTGAGATGCAAGTGTATGGTCACAGGATGGGGTCTTAAATCACATTTAATGGTTATTTTTAAAAAAATATATTCAGATTATACTGTTGTCTGCCTGATAATAGACTTGTCAAAATTACATCTTTGTTAATTATGAATGGCTTATCATTGAGGGAGGCTGGAAGTATTCGTGAGGCAAACGATGAGTCGTCATGGGGTAAATCCGCACACAAAGAAATACTACAACCAGCATTGGATCATAATGCAATTAGCTTTCAGTGTTGTGAGACAAGCTCTCTTTGTGCTCCGAAATCCGATGTTATAGAACAGATCCAGAGGTCGAACGTGTTTTGTGTGATCTTAAATGGGTTTATTAAGTTGTCGGAAATCATTGACCGAAAAGACTTTGTACGCTTATTTTCTGTAATTTAACAAGTTATATACCTGTTTCGATTTTATGCTCAGTCTCTGTAGGTTACAATTACCTTTTTTAACTATTTGCAAAATGACATTTTTTTGAAATACTATTATTATAAGTGTATGTTATAATTACTATATGAATTTATAGCATGTGTGTTTTTAATATTTTTAATATTTTATTTTTACTAATATTTAACCTTTTTTTTCTGGCAGATGTTAGAACTTGTTTTATAATTATTTATGTTTTGTATTTGAACTTCTGCTTTTCTTAGTCAAGTTGTGTTCTTTAGTTTTACACTTACAGATATTTAAATTGTTATTTTCTACTTGTGTTTATTATGCATGCCTGCAAGGGTATGTCAAAGCTTTGCAAAGCACTTTTGAACGTATGTTGATATGAAAAGAGAACTATATAAATCTGGTATTACAAGGTGTTATGAAACACATGTTCGATGTGGTCACATCAACGTTGCTAAAAATAAGGCGTCTTCGAATTGCTTTGTCTTAGCAAACACCAAGTGTGAATTCAGATATTAAAACGAATTTCACGTTTAAAATAAGTCATATTATTTTGGGGAAGACACTTCAGACAATGTTATGTTCCTTTTTTGTGTAAGACAGATCCCATAAATCGCCATATATGTTTTACAATCCCTAGGATTTTAAGAAATATTTACGACCATATGTACGTATGCTTCACTTACGATGCGTTTACAACCACTATAATTGTGAATTTTAAACAGCTTAAAATAATATGCATGGAATAACCGATTGATTAAAGTTTGAAATGAAAAAGGAAAATGAAGGAAAAGTCCTATGAGTATTGCAAAATATACCAAAATTTGAAAAAGGGCAAAGGTATTGACATGAGAGCCGAATGTGAAAGTAAGAACAAATCTGAGATGAGTCATTAAACTAAAGGAACAAAGCCAACAGTTGCCGCCTTGGAACGGTCAGTCAGCAAAAAGAGTCCGACTTGGTGCTTAAACTGGTTTTGAAGCCGAGGAATAAACACGTATAAGACTATTCTAGAAAAGAATTAATATGTCAGGTTTCTGGTTCAATTACCATGACAAAGCAGTTCCGGATATTGTGAACTTTTACAAACATGTTACGAAAATGAAATAACAAGGAATAAACACCTTATGAGCATCGTGAAGATGGCATTTGTGCTTTATATTTCAGTATCATGATTCTTCAAGTCAATTTACCGATGGACAATTATCATAAATTCATTATTCACGATTCGGTTTTACAACATGACTTGTAGGAAATGTAGTTATTGGTAGCTTTATATACGTTTTGTGTTTCAAATGCCCGTATTTACATACTGAAAATCCTTGCTCCACTGCACTATTATTGCACACACTCTGCGACATGCGTTGTCTTTTCTTACAAATGAACAATAACGTCGATAGTTCGTTATAGAAAGTGGGCTTTTCTGATGCATTATTTTATTAAACATTAAATGTTTACATCACATGGATGTTTCACTGGAAAGAACATGTTCAATTACGAACAAGGCTATCACTTTTCATGGACATTAGGGGCTCACCACTGGCAGTAAATGACACCCGATCAAAATAATTATATTTACCTGTTTTGTCAAAAAAGTATTAATTCAATAGTGGCATAAGATCTACAACAATTCAAAAAATTCAAATAAAAGATAAAATGAACGACAACTAACAGAACAGTCAAGTGCTTCATATACACATACTTTTTACACATGTTTCTTTAGAAAAGGCGTTCACAAGACTGACTGTATTTAGCAGTCCACAAACAATCCAGAATCATAAGTGCTATACAAAAAGGAGTGACTGGCTAGGTCAGTAGACAAATGATGAGTATGGACGGTCAACGACATGATACTGACTATTGTGGAAATAACAGAACAATTAACGGAGAATCACAGCCGGCTGCGAAATTGTGTACTGCAATGTAACTATGGATGCCTTTTTTGTTCTGCGAAATTGTTTTTTTTTTTCGGAAAGTTGTCTAGAGACGAAAGTTGTCTAGAGACCGTTAAGAAAAAACTCTCCCGGTGACCTTGTGAATGTCCAGTTTAAGGGCACTGTCACAGAGTCATAGAACTGTCTTGATCGCCTGGTTTTTTGCTTTCGTCAAGTGCTCTAAGAAGAACCGCTATATTCTGCCGCGCCGCGCGTTAAAAAGACATACTTAAGCCACTTACGCTATTCGCTGCTAATGAAGTTGCTTAACGGTTCTTTAGCCCCGAACGTTTTTAATGTGGTGGGCGGCGCTTTTTATTGATACATTTATTTTATTTTAACCTTAGCAAAATATCGGAAAGAAACGACGTTCGTTGCATTCTGGAGACATGCTCGTAAAAAACATTTGCCAGCAAAGGTAATGTATAGTAACTTAAATGTATAAGCGTTTACCAAGTGTATATGTGTTTTAATTTAAGGATGTTTTTTTTTATTTTTACTTTTATATACAAGTACATGATTACTAAGTATCACTAAAGCATTCATGTAATTAAAGCCAATTATGTTTATTGTGATATTGTTATATTATGTTTATTTTTATATCTAGCAATGCTCCCCACCTTTATACTATGGACTGTATGAAATGAACATCATCATTACTTGTTCGTTAATAACGAATTATGTTGAAGTATTTAACTACTTTGACAAAAACTCAGTCAATTCTTTCATTGTTGATCCGATAACAATGTCTTTTTTGGTGTTTATAATAGTTTAACCGATTTTATAAAGCTGTACATTAAGTGTTCAATGGATTTAATAGAAGGATTTTAAAGGCAATGTATTTAAACTCATAATTAAATGTATATAATTACTTTTTCAAAAGATTCAAGTGAAAGATAGTATATGTTTTTATTACGCAATCTTGCATTGACAAATCCGCGGCTACGTGATATGGTGAAGTTTAAGTATAACATTTGTAGAGTTTAACATTAACTATTTAGTTCTGCTTTTTTTACACAAGACTCTATCAACTTATCAGTATAACACACCAAAGAAAAAACATTCCAGAGGTTATTGGCATTACAATGTGATGCCACGTATAAGGTCAATTTACTTGCCGATACCCACATGTACATAGGTTTAAAGTGTATAAATAATTTCTTCATTATCCTAAAGTATAATTTATGTAAAAGTTAAATTTCATCTTTGAAATCATCAAACTGAAATAACAAATTGAATGTAAATTAACAGAATTTTTAGGGCTCAAAATTACTTCAGTTATCAACATATACATCGCCTTTATATAAGTAAAGAAGAGAACACATTATTTCGTTCCATGTGTCATCTCTTACATGTATTACTTTATAAGCATTATGAATGCTAAGGTTTGTCAGGCAGAATATGGAGCATACTAGAATTACTGTGATAGATCTTCATTTAAAATATTACCTTAAGTTATTATTTGAAAGTAAAATATATTCATATAACGAACATGTGGCCTCATAAAGTCTAAATATTTTTAAAGAATTGACATCGCCATATATTACTGAAGTAAATAAAACGGCAAATATATACGAACACTTTAAATATCAATTCAATATATACATTATAATATAGACGTACTTTATGTAGTGTCTGTAGTTTGTAAATATGTTTTCGCATTATAAGTAGTTTTAGCACAATGTTTATTTAAAAAAAGAAGTAAGAATTTATTTCGAATATAACATATAGAGGATGATAGAGTACTACTTCTGCTACTACTATTACTTCTGCTACTACTACTACTACTACTACTACTACTACCACTACTACTACTACTACTACTACTACTACTACTACTACTACTACTACTACTACTACTACTACCACCACCACCACTTCTACCATCCTCCCCTCATCATAAGCATCATGATTATCCGCCTCCTTCTCATTATCATCATCATCATCATCATCATCATCATCATCATCATCATCATCATCATCATCATCATCATAATAATAATAATAATCATCATCATCATCATCATCATATCCCCTGATGTTGTCTATAATTGGCTTTGTTTGTAGACAGTGGCAGAGGCGCCTTTGTTGTAAAGAGCAAGTGACAGTTGCACAAAACTACTGATATAATACAGATAATGCGAACCAACAGCAGAGCCCAATTACTGGTATGAATATTGATCGCTTTAATACAGATCTTTTGAACCGGCTCGATCATTTTTTGAGAAAAAAACTACAATTATATG
The DNA here is from genome assembly GCA_007844125.1 of Sinonovacula constricta. Taxonomy (NCBI): domain Eukaryota; kingdom Metazoa; phylum Mollusca; class Bivalvia; order Cardiida; family Solecurtidae; genus Sinonovacula; species Sinonovacula constricta. The sequence continues at coordinate 4,717,157 of CM017567.1, read as the reverse complement.
TCGGTAAATGGGCTCAATTGTTCTGTTTCGAAGGCGATGTGCTTCCATTAATTTTGATTTATCGATTGCACATTCAAATCACACGCTGGTGGGCGACTCAGTGACGCGGGGTTATAAACTTTGTGCACAAGACCAAACAGGCTGTATATGAATATGATTAGTTTCGTACCCTACATCGCACGTTCAATGTTGATAATAAAAATGAAGAAGCTGTCAGTGTGTACTTCGTAGAACCGTACAGAGTTAACTGAAAGTAGTCAATTTAATTGTATATTGTAATATATGTAATTGTCAATAAGTTCAGTTTGATGACTTTTTTTCGCTAGACGTTAACAGACATGATGACACATTCAACTTGAATTTACCTTATTGTTTTACATTTATTGTTTATGTCATTATATATTGTTTGACAATTTTCAGTAGCAAATAAGTTACTGGTCACAATGTGTTAGTGACGACTCTTAATTCGTCTTGTGTAACGCTTTGTTATCGACCCTATCTTATATATTCTCGAAACATTACTGTCGAAGTCAATTTGAGTAAAATTACTCTTTTTCAGGAGAGGCACAGTGGTCTGCAAGTTTATTGTAGCAATTCGTACTATTGCCAGGATGGTGGCTAATTTTACTGCTACATGTTTATTTTAACATTTAAGTGCATTGCTCGATGCTCTTGCAAATGTTTTTCGGGAATGTGTTTCTTTTTAGACGACACAACTACTTTTTATAAAATGGTCAAAATTCTTAATAAGGATTTATAATAAAAACTACTTCGCATGATACATTTGAAGACTTGCTGCTTTGATTTTGAGAGAGTTTAAGCAAGGCTTGATGTTGTTCATATAGTATTTACGACAAATCACATCAAAACGATGGACATTTGAAGTTAATGAAAATTGCATTGAAAGTTAACGATTTGACTATAACTTAATTGTAAAATGCATTAAATAATATCACAATGCACGTTAAAGTGTCATTCATTAAATTAAGCATTTTGTAAGTAGTCTGCTATTTAACGTATTTAAGATTACAATTAATGCTTCCGTTATTGATAATCTAATTTTAGAAATGTGTCTTATTGCAAAACGTGTGGAGCGGTTTTCTACATGAAAATTTATTTATTAAGAGCAAAAAGAGCAATATGAAACTTCCAGGTCGGTTTACTTGGTGATTGAATTTGGCATTGTTGTTTTCCCTCTCTTGTAAAAGGTATTTACCGTCGGCCTAAAGCACTTTAATAGCATAAAAATTAAAAGCCGTAGTGGCACATGGTTTCTGAAAAAGCACGCATTGATTCTGTCTACAACCAGCTGCCATTTTAATTGATATTTATGTGTAGTATGGCAAAGACCTTCACTAGTGCTACTAAAAGTCCTGCTACAGAAAATTGTTTATCAGAGACGACGATCATTTAGTTACAGTTACATCTTAAATTTTAGATCACAACAATTAAAACCTTTTGAGTAAATTGAAAAAAAATAATTTCAGGTTTGCTTTTTGAAGATCTTCCTTCATTTGTTGATGCGCATGATTTTATTAATTTATTGCTTCAAATGAAGTAACTTCAGGTAAAAGCCAAGTCAGTGATACTTCTTGTACTATATGTAGTAAAGGAAGTAACGTTTCGCTGATTCTTTTTGTTTCAGATAAATTGTTGTAAATTGCTTTCTCCTAATCTTTTCTTTGAATCTTATCTTGAAAAAGACACCGATTCATATTACTTTTCAAACTTTTTCTAACTACAAAGTTGAATCTGTGTATCTATATATGTTCCTCTAAAATAATAATTTATTCTGCTTTAATGTTGACCTGAAATGCAACAAACCTGAATACTTCTTACAAAAGGATGGCTGAACGTTAGCGAGTGTCATACAACTTAGAAGGCTTCATCATTACTAAATTGATTACCCAAGTTTGGATGCTTTAAAAAAATTCACAACGGTTATCAGAAAAACGTTTATTATTATCATAAAGATTGGAAAGCACTTCGTAGCTACAAAAGCAAGGAATCTTAATATAATCTTAGTATGTTATACCTTAACTGCAGACACACACATCTATAGTTAAAGTTATAAGCGAGCTCAGATTTTTTATTAAATATTTTATCAATAAAACCAGAATTATATCTGAATGCATAAGTTGCAATAGGGAGACAATACTGATGAATTGGTTTCAAACGAACCTTGCGCCTCAAAAATTTATTAGAAAAATATCGCATTTCATTTAGATGACTCTCAAGACAAAAAAATGTCATTCGTACCAATTCAGATTTGATGTTCTGGAAACTATTACGGAAATATACAAAATATGTGTAATGCACCGTAGACTCACGATTGTAAGCAAATTAAAAATAAGACATGGCTGAAACGAATCATGGCATTTAAAAGTGTATACACACCGTTTACATCTTTTAGGACATGTTCTTATGATATTTTACCTTGTGAGAATCCGCCCTGAATGCCACAGCTAAGTGAGGGCTGCGATTTTTAAAATATTAATTGACACACATCATGGTAATTGTCTGTTGCTATGCAAAGGGAATTGTGTGGTTTCAATCCCTCACAGTAAAAACATTACATTGTTATAGACATTACTTTTTACTACATTTTTCCACCTTAGCCCGTATGTTGCTTTATGCTAGTAAGACATAACTTTCTTACAGTTGAATAGACCCCTAAGCCATTATGTTACAACAACGAGAATATAAGGAGAAACATCACAAATAGTTAACATAATTAAAGTGACAAAGAAACACCAAGCACGTCAAAAATTTCAACCCAACTGGCCTAAATTATCCATTAAAGATAATTAAATTCAATTAAGAATGGAACCCAATGTGTCTAATGTTATTATGGTTTTAATCATAATATATTTGAGGTATATTGGCCAATATTTATGGAGTTGTCCAGTTCTAATTTGGAAAGAAGTGTCTTGATATGAGATTCCGTGTTGAAGATGCAAAATCTGCACTTTTGTCATAAATTATAAAAATGTGGTTTTGGAATAGATATACATGTTGTCTAATATCATGTTTTGAGAAATAGGTTTCATTAACTTAAAAAGTCCAGCAATATTCTTATGTCAAGTGATGAGAAATAGGTTTCATTAACTTAAAACCAGCCTTATTGTATATTTTGCATTTAATTATACGTTATGCGTTTGATTATAGAAGATATGTTACTGGTAAAGAAGACTTCAAAATGAAAGTAACATCCATTATATATTAATATGCAACCTATATGTTGCAATTAAGAACCATTAAACATTCATATATAACCAGTGTTTATTTTGTATGTAAGTTTTAGTTATGTGTATTGTAAAATCGTACAGGCAAGCGCAGCTTTTGTTTTGTAATGCTATAATATATAGCTAATTTTATTTCCGATGCAAGTGTCCTGCTTTTATTGTTTTGAATAAACATTGCATGTATATTTGGCAGTTTTCCCTTCGCGTTTTACACTTCACTATTACAATGACAGTACACTTGAGGTGCATGCGAGGTAACAACGTAAAACCAATTTGTTTATAGATCTACAGTTACCGTTCTTGGTGCAATTGTTGTTGAAATGGTGTCTTTAATACGTATTTTGCAAAGCTTTATTGTTGTAGTTCCGTAACAACTTAATTAAATAATGCATCTGTCTAGTTTGTTATTTCCATCGAACTGTAAACAAGGAAGAGAAACGGAAATATTTAATGTTCCTTGATATAGTATGACTTACAATTAGGCGCCAACCATAAGGATAAGATTGCTTCGAGTTTAATGTCATGCGCAGAGTTATTGAAATGGAAGTTCGATCTTTATCAATTTAGTTTTGTAGGCAAATGAATTCGTCAAATGAGATAATGTCCCTATTCGATATGCGAAAGAAAACAATTGTCCATTTATGTTATCAATATCTTTTACTATATAAATATATCACATTGTTTAATTCTATGGTGTCTAATTGCACGAAATCTTAAATAGATATAATCAAGGTATTATATTCACAGTCTATTTAGTGTAACACTCTCAGTAAAGATGAAGATTCTGAACAATACGACAACACTGAATAGACAATGTGTATTTACCATAAAGGGCCCATTAACAAACCAACGTGTAGATCACCGGAAATAAGTTACACATGTCTTACTATTTGTTTCCACATTGAATACTTTTAAAATAAAAGGAAAGAATTCTTCTGACGGTTGAGTGATCAAAAAATGATCAATGGTATTACATATGTAGCGACTTTGAACTTATTAAATACCGAACAAGAAGGGTATACTGTATTGTGTTGTATTGTTTGTGAATATTAACCCCGAACTGATGAAAACATTACACGGTAGTTGCATACGCTCCAATATCAGTTGTAAAATAAATTAAGAACATGTTCTTGCCGAAAATATTTCGCCGTGATAAATGATTTTTTCGTTATTCACGAGATTTTCGTGCTGTTAAAATGGTTAGCGCGGGAAATTGAACCAGCAACTACCGTGTAATGTATTCATCAGTTCGGGGTTAATATTCACAAACAATACAAAGCAAACCAGAAAGTACGCCTTAAGAAATAATATTACTATTTTGTGTATTTGCTTTTGTTTTTAAACTTATATAAATGCAATATAAGTCGTTTATAAGTCGTTAATTAACCAGCTGTAGTTCAAGAACCTGGGTACATATTTTCTGCAAGTACACTAAAAAGAGACAATTCAACCGAAGTGGTGTTTTATATCGTGAAAATACCATGAACTGTTAATAAATTGTACACTATGTTAAGAATAATATTTTCTTATAATTTCATGCATATGTATTTTTAATATCGAAGAACTTACAATGCAGAGGAAAATATAGGGGAATCTTCGGGAATAATGTTTATAGTTGGCTGTTACATTATGTATTATATTATATATAAGTGTTGAAAGTGCGACTTAAGTAGTGTGCCTAAAAGCTTAATTTAGGTCATATCCATGTTTGACAATCCTGCTGGGCATCCACTTTTAAACAATATTGTACTTATTTGAAATGCAAATTGTAGAATCTTTTCTCGTACTCTAGTCTTCATGCATAAACATTTCGATAGAAATGCTATATTTAGGATCATCACTTGACAATATCAGGTGGGGTTCATGTCAAACTGACGATTTTATTACCTTGTTATATTATTCGGCATATCAGTTTTCCTTTCGATTCTCGTAAACGTGTCTAATTCGATATTTCTATGTGCTATTAATGAGCATTGGCATTTACATGATGGCAGCTAGGTTATAAAGATGCTTTTTTGGCTTCGGATTGAAGGTGTATGACGCATTTACTATCGACAACAATACGACAAGAAATTAAATGCATCTTGTAGTTGTTACTTATGATTTCTACACCTCAATAGCCAAACATAGCATTTCTCCTTATTTTGGCGTTTCTGTCTAACGTTCTGACCTACTTCAAAGTGCTGAAACAAGGTCAGCACGTATGAATGTAAACGCTTCTATCGATGATTATTCCAGATGAAATTCCAGATAACTATAATAACTGTGTTGTGTCTAGTACAGTGTAAACCCACACAGTTGGGTTATTTTCTAAATGCTATTATTAAAGTTGAAACATATCAAAATATATTCTAGAACACGACTTTAACCTATATACACTTCACCCCAACATTAACCCCTCTCAATTACCATAAAACCCAACGTTTACTCCGTCACTGTCTAATTGTTTCATTGATAATTAAGTAACACAGTTGCATACATGCACACACGGGAGATCACATACACACGTTAATATTATATTTTATGCTGTCCATGTTGAAGAATAATCGGTTTTAAATGTCGTTATCAAAATATAATATTCTCAATATAATAATAATAGTCTAAAAGTATTATTTTCTTTTACAATGAATATATAGTATCAACAAATCTAGCAATAATTCTACGATATATTCATATAAACGCCGAAACAAAAAAGGCAACCATACCAACCGCACATAAACCTGAGGTCCTACGGCGTTTAGTTATAGGTTTGCTATTCAAAGTACACAAGTGTGACATGAAATATTAGTTTTATGAGGAGAAAGTAAGTTGCGTTAGTTATTAATATAACTGATTGCAAGTATTTTAACAGATATGAGAATGCTTTAAGCTATGCGTTGATTGTCACTGTCCGATCAACTTCACAGTGCAGAATAAAGAAAAAGGCCGGGACTTGAATGATTGACAAGCAAATTCTTCAGTCAAGGCTAAGAGGTGGTTAACATATAGAATCCTGAAATAACTGGGCTTAAACTGTGTTAAACGACAAAACCCAACATATATGCCTTTTTATGCAGTAAATGCTAATCTTGATTAGCGGTCGTTCAAACCAATATGGAGTATGTTTAAATGTTCTTTGAGAATACCTCGAAAGTAGAAAAAAGCAAATGTTAGAGCAAATGCTTATCAGCGGCACCAATGAAGATTGTTAGAAGGAAAGAGAAATTGTACGAGCACGGCTGTTATGACACAACCTGATATAGATTAAATTGAAGGTTAAACTTAATTTTCTATTCCATCGTCAATCGCTATTATCAATTTAACATTTCCAATCAGAGAAAGCTTTTCTACTGAACCGCAGGGGACGAAAATTGTCGTCAAACGACGGGGATTGTCGCAAAACAGAAATTTCTATGGATCTTGGCATACACTAGTCACTGACGAATGTCACATTATGAAGCCATCCTCTACGAAATGTGTGTTTGTGTGGGAAGATAACCTGTTTGTCCTCGTCTGAATCTCGTGTGAGTGAGTGTTTGTTTGCTTTAATAAAGTGTTTTGAATGTAGAAATTGTTAATCTGCCTGATAAGATTTGCTATTAATGAAAAAACTTATGAGTCTGATATTTTATCATGCACTTTGATGGAAAGAGGAAAAATGCATTTAGAAAAGGTTTGTCTGAAGTCAGTTTTACGATCACATTTATTGAAGCTGTGTGTTTTCAAAACTAACTAATCTCAATTTCATGTGCAAAGAACATATATTCATGCGTTACGACTTAACAATCTTCATTGGCATGATCCGCTTTTGTCTATATCTGTTACCGCTGTTATATTTCCGTATGGCGTCCAAAAGGTTTCTATTATGACATGTCGACACAACTGGCATTTTCTTGGTGTTCATTGAATATATAAAGCTTGAACGTTTTGGTGATTTTTCATATTAATATTTTAGACTGACTTATGTATTGTTTTAACACGTTTATTGTAAGACGTAGTGCTAAATATGTATGACCCAGACACCTGTATTATTGTAGATTTGATACTATCGATTTGATGTTTAAATAACAATACACGTTGTCGACGAAACGTCAACATAACGTGTGACTTTTATAATTAGACCAATACTTTTGTATAAATAAATGTAAAAGTACGAAAACATACAATCTTAGGTAAAAATTTGCTGGCTTTACTTGTGAGAATATTAGGACAATTTATCAAGAAGTTGTATTTAAAAGTAAGACTAGTCAAATAAGTAACGTTCGTTGGCTCATTGTTTAAAATACACTTCATTTACGGCTTTGCGCTCTCAGTATGTTGTTTTATAAAATGCATTACGTGCTATAAATAAAGTGAGAAAAAGAGAGAAAGATAAACACGAAGTGGCGGTGCAGATGCGAATACAACCAGAACATATTGTATTCTTCATATTAAAAATGACACTTCTTTCTATAACACAAAACAGTGTATATTGCCACATTTTACTACATTGTATTGTGTACTTCTCCTGTGGTGTTTGGTGTCTTGTCTGGATTATTAGTTGAGCTTACATTTAGCAACACCTAGATATTAAAGTGTCAAATTAACTGCGAAAGCTAAATTGTCAAAACAATTGGGCATGATTAGATGTTACATTTACTTGTTTTACATACAAAATATTGTATAGAACTATCAACATTTTTTTTGTTTTTATTAAATAAACATACAGCATAACTAGGTATTGAAATGTTTTACAATTTTAATCATTTTAGACCAATATCATGGCTGATATATTAGAATGGAAGAACCTAAATCAGCGCAGTTTGAGAGAATGTAGTTTAACATAGAGTTATTATTTCAACGCACCTTAATATTTTACAAACGAAAAATGAGCCAATTACTTTTCAAATTCTTTATTATAAAGTACTCTTGTGCAGTATATCGCCCCATGGAATTGGTTTTATAAAACATCTCATTTTCCTAACAAATTGAAATAAATCTCGTACAGAGTACTATTTATATTATCACCTTAAAAAAACTCATTTACCACCAAAAGTTGGTTAAATGTTTGTATTATAGTCGTTAAAAGTTAACGATAAACAATGCCAAGGTAGTTGTCATACAATAAAATATATCATAAAATATTAACATTATATTTTAGTTATAAATATTAGACTATGTCAATGTACAATATTCATGTATCTTGAGAACAATATAACATATTTATCCAGATACATGTATATATATATATATATATATATATATATATATATATATATATATATATATATATATATATATATATATATATATATATATATATATATATATATATATATGCTAAAATACTGATTTAAAAAAGAGCTGCAGCATTTTTGCTTAGGTTTTTAACTGTAAACATAATTTATCTATTTAGCACAGCATATAATTACATGTAACTGACATGTGGAGACCTCTGTTTTGTGTTTTTCGGATTTTAATATGTTGCAATACTCATTGGACCCTCTGATATGTTCGCAGTATTGCTTATTCGTCGCCTAGAGAGTTTTGCAAGAGAATTACGTTCTGAGAAATATTGGCTATAACACAAAAGCAGAGTCAAGACTAAACAACTCTCTATGTATTGTAATAATTACTTACTCATTCATTAAATACACATCTGAAGCAAGACTGTTTTGTATTGTTTGAAAACCATAACCTGTTCAAATCTGTTCGGCAACGTACTACCTGCATAAAAATTTCCGATATAATTACTAGCTTTATATATAATAGTAAATAACAGAAATTTACATAGTTAACAAATATAACCTAGTATAATACCTACTTTTACATTAAAAGTATAACATATATCAACAAAGTGATGAATATTACTCAAAAACAATTTTGCTCTGAAGCAAGGCTTATATCAATGTTTTAATATAAAGTAGAAATAATTAATCATTAGTCTATTCGTAAGGCCACAATAAAATGTTATAGGAAATCCTTTTCTGAAGTGTGTTACATACAGTTGTAATTAAATATTCGTTCAAAAATGTCTGATTATCTCGCTGTTATTATGATGTTAGCCTGACAAAAATAATGTAAAGATGAAAATATGTATTGATATATATTTTATCATATTTGCTATGAATATGCTACAACAGTAACGTTAAAAACGTTTATATCAGAAACTATTATCAAATAATGTTGTTTCGAATGAATTTAAAATCGATTGTTAATAGTTGTAGATGTTTGTAAGCACCATCAGCATTTCTTACTAACTTGTCATCATTGTGTTATAAATAATTCAGTGCCATAGTACATACGACTTAAAGTAGCTCGTAAAGATCTAAATATCTTGGCTAGCAAATGTGAGACAATGTGCTTTCTTACGGTCATACGTATAGAGGATTACATACATGTAGTATAAGAGTGAGCGTCTAAAAAGCAAAATAAGAGAAAAACGAAGGTCATTGTTTGGAAATAATGTAAACAAAAACGACGTTTTCGAATTAATGTAAAAAAACAACAGCACATGTTTCGTATCTGTCTACTTTGGCGAAGGATAAGGAAAGACGTGTCACAAGAGAGGAAATCTTTGCATCAATCATCATTTTAGTGCAATAAAGGGTGAAAATCCCATTCAAATTGTATTATGTAGATTTTGTTTTAATAACATGTGTCTGCTTATTTGACTGCAGTCATGTTTTATAACGTTGCTCAAGTTGTTCATTTTCAAACTTAACAAACTTTTCTAAACACATATCAAGTACCGAAAGGCGTTCTGTTAAAATTGCACCTAGCACTTAAAACAGTCAATCAGTTAAATACGTAATAAAGGCTGACTGTACACAATCAGGACAATATTGTAACTTAAACAAACAGAACGGGAACTATTTGTGGATAAAACAAATTTTAACAATCAGTATTGGTAATTTTATGTGCAGAAGTATTTATGCAGAGAAACAATACGATGACTTTACTCTATTTGTTAAGTGGCTCATAACGTATTTGTTCTTTTACATTTGGTTTGTATGTGAATACCTTTGTCTTGCGCCTTTTCAAATTTTAGAATATGTGCAATGCGCATAGGAGTTTATCCTGTATTCTTATTCATGATTCCAACTATGTTACTTGTGCAGTGTGGAGATTGTAAAAAAATCTTCCCGTGCATGTATCTATGTATTTATTTAATTCATCCTATAAGAATTGTTACGTGCGTTTATTTTGATGGACATTGGAATTTGGTTCCTCAATTTCATCTTCACATGTACAGGGTTTACTCTTCTCTGTTTTTTTCTTTTCTTGATCCAAAAAGTTAATTTCATTTACAATCAACTATTTTGTATGGTTCTTCTAATCGAAATACACCTCTCTCTCCCTCTCTCGCTCTCTATCTCTCTCTCTCCCTCTCTTTCTCTCTTTTTCTCTTCTAAGCAGGATGTGGAAATGATTTTCCAATGACGTTACAACTTTCGTCACAACGTCAGCGCTTGGACATTTTTTTCAAATAGATCGGTTTTCCTTTCAGTGCGTGCATTTGAGAAACCCACCAGGAAGTGAGAGGTTAGAGCTCTATAAAAACCGGTTTAAGCACGTGCGCCGGTCGTTCAATATTGCCGACTGGCCGTTCCAAGGCGTGAACAGTCGGGTTTACTCTATTTATGACTCATCACAAACTTGTTCTTTCACATTTGGCTTGCAATGTGAACACGTTTGTCTTGTACCTGATCAAATTTTGGTGTATGTTGCAATGTCCATGGGACTTTGTCATATATTCTTATTTATGTACAAACTAAACGAGTAAAGGGTTACCGTAATTGAAACATACACGACACATCAGACCTATTGTCGTGACATTAAATACCGCAAGGTCCCGGTTTTAATACGAACACAGTATAATAAGAAATAAAAACTGATGAAACAGCTACCTCTTGCAAAACTCACAATGATTTTTATTTATTTATTGATAACGCTATGAGCTTGAAACAAAAGTAATGTCCAGGTAGCCCATTTTATTAACAAATTTATCTGCCGCTGTACTGATCTGTTAAAAAAAATTATTTCTAATTTGTATTTTAAGTTATCTTTTCAAAGGACATAATAGAGAATTCCATGATACTTAACAACAAAGAATGAATCTACCATCGGGAAACATGCCTTCACAGTTACGTTCGACGCGAAAACAACATTAAATCAAATAAAATTAGAACGCCTACTTAGGAATAAAGTTTTCTCGAAGTTTGATGTTCATCCTCACATTTTCTTGTTCGTGTTGAGGCAAAAATCAACGAATCACTATACATGTATTGATTCATTGTGAACTCAGCATGACCAATGACAAGACAACGTTAGAGCATAATACGCTATCGTATGGACTACAAACATGGGCATTATTAAATAAGTGAACACAAAAAATGCCATTCTGTCAGTTCCATCGTTGTCTGAAATAGCATTTACCTTATTATTGAACATAAAAGCCGTCACTTTTAATCTGTTTGTTGTTAGTTAACTTACTTTATTTAAACACAGAAAGCTCCCGCAGCATTTCTGTTAAATAATCAGCAATCCCCTAACAACCAAACATATAAATAATTGATGAGTACTAACTGTAAAAAGTCAGTATGATATCAATTAGAGTCTGTAACGTGTGCATAATGGTGTTAATTATTTACGTCTTAGACAAGAATAGAATTTGACACCAAAAACAGAATACTTCTTCCCAAATTGTCGGATTGACTAACAAATAAAAATATTTATGGAGATATGGCAAGTACCGATCTTCTTTGAGAAAATGCTTCAGATATTTGTAAAGAATACAATGATGTTAAGATGTTGCGTCATTAAAGGGCAAAACAAAATAAGACATAAAAATGTTGCTTTATTATATACGTGTGGAATAACGTTCCTTTTCGAATGTAACAAAAACAATATACGAATTAATAGTCTAAACTGCACTTGTTTCAGCCTTGTGCTATTCTTCTGCTTCCGAAATAAAAGGGTTTTGACGAAAGTTTTAAAACTAACTTATTTTTCTATTCCTTTGACTTAAAAAAACAGCATTCATATTAATTTTAAATTCCCTAAAACCACCTAAGTTTTTAAGGAGTCATTGCATTTCCTTGTATGCTTAATTTTATACTATTAACAACTATATCATCCCATTCTCTCCAGGAAAATAAAAAAAAAATATAACACATTTAATGATATCAATAAACGAGAGAAAACGGTGAAACTAAAATTATAATTATGAGGTCCTATTCTCATATATGTCGATGGCTCTTTCGATGTATAATTTGTCACTTTTTTGTTGGCAATTGCCTTCTTCTGTGAGTTATCTTTGTAACATTAAAAGCTTTACAACTGCAAGCTTTCTGTTATCGAAATACATATTTTTTAACAATCGGACATTGGCGAAGTAACCTTTTTGCTTGATTGTTAATTCTTGTGCATGGACATTTCAGGAGAAGTTTTCCAGAGTGGCTCAAAGAATAATAATCTATAACATTTGTAATGTATATCATGATATTTATAATTTAAATAAATTGATGGGAGTAAACAAAGAATATATATTTGTCCTTAATTAAACAGTTGCCTGGCGGCAGGAGAATGGAATGAAAATGACAAAACACTTCATAAAGTAAACACTACATAGCGCACATTATGTCATATATTTTTATTTATTGCTAATTACCTTTTATATATAAGTATATACTTGATTCACTGTCATAAGCTTCTGTTAAAACATTCCGATCATTTTTTTTTCTAAAAGAGAACGTGTACATTTCGAGTTCCAACACACTAAAATAAACTTTTCACTCTAGGCCAATATAATACTTAAGAAGACAATATTTCTGTCAATATCCAGATTCACCGTAATCCTTATGTGAATATTTGCGTTTGGTCACGTTAATTGTCGTATTGTCTGAATGAGTGGTAATTTCATTACCATTTACATTTATATTCCAGCTGGTTAATTTTAGCATTCTAACAGAATAAAAATATGCACAAAGTTGTTATATTAGTTATACTATCTTACGTATCATAGTTTGTCACTCTATATGTCTTAAGAAACAAGAGCACTTACAGAAAGAAGCATCAGATGTTTGTGTGCATGCGGTATACTTGTTCCTTTATCAGTCAATTCGAAGTTTTTTTCTTTATCAAGTCAACTGACAGCAAATTGCACTTATTATCGTAAAGGGTAGAACTACTTAAAAGCAGACTTGACATCTAGCATTTACATAATTTTATTTTTCAGTAACTCCGGATCTTTAATGTCTATGGTAGTCTAAATCGTTCAATATTAATTTCTGTTAATTTTTATAACCCGTTCTTACTTATGTCAGATTCCATTATACCGTTTTGTAATCGCATGTATTCGTCGTGATGATTAAGTAATCGCATACTCGGACATTCATTACTAAAATGTACAAACATTTTGTGTTCGGGATGCACAGTAATTGTACAACGTTATTCAAACTGTTCCTTGCACTTTAAATAGTTTATTCCCATTGTTTACTATATTTAGTTAATCATATGCACATTATGATTCATTTCCCTTTTACCGATAATAAACATAGTGAAAATCGTGGTAGAATTAGCTTTGTTTAAAACAGTCTAACTGTAAAGTTGCGTCAAGCACCGGGAGCTTTATATTTATAAGCGAGCTAACGCGGGTCAAACTAGACAATAATTGAACACTAACTCAGTGTCGGCAAAACTTACTCATACAAACACTACGTAATTAACGATTTAGACATGACTAGAATCTGAAATCAACATCAACAAGCAGGTTTGTTAATTTATCAAAACCTGACATATACACAATTAAACTTAATTTCTCAAAGCCAAGCAAATTATTAATGGTAATGAACAAAACACATCTTAAAGATACCTGTAATAAAATAGAATGGAATGGGAATTTTGTCATTTAAATAGTTGCGTTTCGTGTTATTTAAAATGTATGGTATTGTGTAATTTTAATGACTATAAACTATAAACCGAAATGTTATCATGTGCTTAATCACGTCACAACTTCGATGATTGGTCGTTACTTTTAGACGGAATGCATTATTCTGTTTCAACAGTAATAGAACAAATTGTTTTAGGTATATTAAACTGAATTACTGTTGTAACGATGAAAATGTAAAAAATCCTAAAAAGTAACTCAAGAACAGATGCCAAATTGTAATTTTCATATTGCATGTCTACCCTAATTCGACTGCAATTTGCTCAGTATCATATTTAAGGTTGAGCAATTGTTTTATTAATAGGTTATATTGTTTTCTTATATTATAATCCTTATTCATAGATGTTGCATTTTTACAAACAAATGATGCACTGGATTCGGTGACTTCGTGACAGCACACTCTCTTTTGTCAAGATTTAATATTTCAAATACAAATGACGTGGTACTGAATGCTGGTAGGCTAAACAAGCCCATCTTTCTGATATATTATTTCCGGCGATTTTAAGGCTAGTAATATTTTTTTCTTTTGGTTTTATAACTTGCAAATTAACATTTTGGAAATGAAATTTTGTATTCGGCTAAGTCTGAAATTCATATGTATTCTTACCACTGTTATACTTTGTAAATGCCATACACATGTTCACCTGATATATATGTTACACAAATGCAGTAATGTTTTAACCGTGTTTTATTTTGTATAATTCAACAATATTTTAACCAACATGATACCTGTTGATATCATAAATTGTTGTCCAATATTAGTTTATACAAATGTATTTATATAGAAATATTAAAGGAATTAACGACCTTGACTGCTGTCTGTCAGAAACTTAAATGATTTTATTATTTTTAAATATATTATGTATGTTTCATTTACAAAGTTTTATTTGGGTCCCCTATTTACACGTATTAACACACATTAAAAAGTGACCAAATATGATATATTTCTCTGTTATGTATTGAATGCAGCACAGAACGCTACTGATAGCAGTAAGGTCCAACATATGGATATCTACTCATTTAAATAGGATTGTTTCTATTTTAACATTTATGTGCAAAATACGCTTAGTGGATCAAACCCTTCGGTGGAAATAGACAATGAACAGATATTTTATTTGGAGCAAAGAATAGCACTGTTTCAATTAATTTGATTAATTAATTCAAACTTAACTAAGGTGCTAATCCGTTTCACGGAGAAAACACTTTAAAGTTAAGTTAATTTTAAGCTGTAGGTATTCTGTTGAAAATATACAGTAATATTCTTTTTACTCTATCTTTCTCTATTTTACAAATAAAAACCTTTTCGGGTTCAATATTGTATAAACCAAGCTGGTTTTGAATTTTAATGATTGCACGCACCATTGTTCCGACATTAAATTATTACGTTATTAAGAAATCCAACACTTGTCGAGGCATGTGTCTACTAACTTCTATCATGAATATCATAATTAAATTAGAATGTAGATTAAAATGTAGCTACATCAATACCTATCATTTGAAAATGTTAATGTTCATATTGTGTCAAACATTATCAATTACTAAAAAGAAAATTATGTGAGTTATGTGCATATCATAATTACGTGTATGCATTAATCAACAATTAAAGGAATTATATGCCTATTTTTTTATCAAATGACGAGATTATCAAATCATACATAAATGCATTTGATTGTTTATATTAACACTTCATTTTTTTGTAACTTAATATCCGATAAAAACAATAAATAGAGCAAAGATTGTGTCAAAAAACAATTCCATTTTAAATCATCCACAAATGAAGATTTAATCTTTAAGACGTAAAGATAAATACATAAATGAATAAAACTAAATATTTCTTTATACTCACAAATGAATAATTTGCTTTTTCTATCATTCTATTTTTGCGAAAATGTTTACATCAATATTTACATTTATGAAATTAAAATATAACATCATCTTTCTGTAAGTAGTATTTTAAAAGACAAAGACATAATATGGGATAAGATATATGGTAGAAGGTACAATGTTCATTTTATAATATTTCACAATGTAATTCTCAGAAAACAGATTCCCCTTTTGCAATAAATAAATGATATAGCATGTGCCTATTAACTATTTTGATAGGCTGCAAGCCATGAAAACAATATAACCTCATATACGTCTCACCATTATAATATATAACATAAAACGTGTAAAAAGCAGGGATCGTAAATACCAGACTTTGAGATTCTTGGCTGTCAAGACTGATTTACTATGCAGGATTTACGAGAGCTTATACTATAATGTCGATCTAAATGGCATTTTCAGAGAATGCCCTGTATGGTTGATGGCTGATTTTGAAAACAAACACAATAAAGCAAAATATGGCAATTGGGTATAATCACTTTTTAATCGTTGAAGCCTTTCTGAGTGAACGCATCTAATGAGATACAACTATGACCTATTTTGCACATTAAGACAGTATTCAGTGTGGATCGTCGGTATTGTTTTCCTTAATACGGTTGTGTTGAATATATGGGTATAGTGACATGGGATCAAATGTTACGTATAAGGTCTCAGTGGAATAAATTAATGACAACCTTTGCTAAAATGTCATGTTTCCACTTTTATTAGGTATTGTATACAGTACATGTCTTCCATCACAAGCGATGCAACTGTTGATGGCTATTGATAACAAGACTTATTCCATAAAAATAATGTGGATGCGTTTGCATCATCTACAATAATTGTATTCAAGCGTCAACAGAGGTAACTTTTTTCGATATATAGAGAATACCAGGTTAGTGTTGATATAGATAAATGTTATCATGCGAGGCTAAGAATATCAGAGCACTAGGCTCTGCTGAGTGCTTTCTGATTTTCGGGCCGAGTATGACAACATTTATCTATATCAACACTAGCCTGGTATTCTTTTAATCCCACCATCAACAGTTTTCTTTCAAATGGATTAAACAGGGAAACATTTAAATTAAACGCTACTGCTCCTCCCCTACATGATCTGACATTCCAGTTAAATTTATGCGCGTGCTTAGAGTAATAATAGTTTTATATAAAAATTATAAAATATGACGATAAACATGTAATTTATTTTATTATTTGCACTATACATAAGGTTTTTATTTTATTGATTAAATTAATTAAAAATAATGGCTGGAAAATAACAACAACAAAAATCCCGCCCTCGTGTATAGTTATACATGAAGTGTGTAATGCCTTGTTACATCTAATTTGATACGCACATGGCATGAAACGCGAATTAACTTCGATGTTTGTGTTTGTTTGTGTGTGTTTGTTGTTGTAACAACAGTTTGCTCATGAATTTTAATTGTTAATGCCATTGAAATTCTGAACGTTGAATATAGCACCATAAAATTTGCGAAGGTAGTTGGGTTTTTGACAGTTGTATTTGGTTGAACTAAAGATTGAGATCTTAACCATTTGAATGTTTATCACGTAACGACATTTGATCATCAGGATCTATCTTCAGATTAGGCAGCTGATTGCTGCTTTCTGAGACAGTCACAAATTCAATATTAATTTTCTAAACAAAAATGTTGGGAGAAAAGCCAAGTTTTACCACGAAATCCTCGTAACTTATCTTTACAACACTGCTTAAGGTTTACACAATTCTTATCAAATTCTTTAAATTCACACCAAATAACATCACAAAAACGAGGACTCACATAATCTGAAAATTTGACAATTGTTTTTATTGTTGCAGACTACAAATTCGTATTTTATTGATTTTATTACTTTTCCTAAACAGTTTCAATCATGTGCCTGTATTACAAATTGTTTATGAATTGTTAATTTGTACATTTTGATTAATGAAGCTTATATATATATATATATTATATATATATATTTCGAATTTTCTATATCATTGTTGAATAGAAATAGAACTTTAAATACATCGCGATGACCTGTTTGCTTAGTTCAGTCGGTTAAGACACCGCTTCTTAAATTTTTAATCATGCAGGACAGAGATCGAGACCTCGCTCATCCCCTCCTTTTTTAACGGCCACGTTTGCTCTATTTCACAAATCTTTATATTATGGACATTTTGGGGTGACCACAAGCATAATTACGCGAGAAAGAAGTTTCGTTAACCTGGACATTCTTGATCGTGTCATCAAAAATGTAGTCCGGCTTAGAGCGGTTGCGCGAGCATCGGTTGATAAAGCTCATCTTTATCGCACGGGTTATATCAACCGATATTTTCAAAGGTTGTCTGATAAAAATTTAACCCCCACCCTTTCGTATTTAAAAAGTATGTTTATATTGACGGCATGCTTATAAGACCACGTTAAACGACATTTCGTGCCCATTTATAATCATCTAAATTTAATCATTGATCCACAACGAACCCTTACGATTTGATTTTTTAAGTTATTCCATCATCAAAGACTATGTCAATACATACAAATGCAGGGCATTAAAATGCAGGACAATAAATCACTTGCCAAGATCACTAAGGAAATTCCCACTGTTCTTATATATGTACAACAAATGTTACATTATGTGACTCATTATCCACAATGCTTTTTAGAAACATCCAAACGAGTGTGGGTCATGAAACCAGACATTTTAAAGTAAACTATACCATTTTGATAGGGGTTTTTTTCTAAGTCAGAACCTATTTAAAAAAGTAAACACCACCATACTTAAAAACCTCATAAATTATTCGTTTACTTAGATACCAGACATGATTTGTGGCTTGCCATCACTCCTTCCTCTGTGAATAAATTAGACGAAAATTGACTACCTCCAGCTATGCACTTAAAATAAGGCAAACTGTTAGTTTAAGATGCAGCTTACTAGTTAGATATTAGTTAATATGTATATTTAAGAAATGGACAGCGTTCTCCTCTAATTTACCTGTCGATTTTTTCTATTGCATCATAAGATAAGATAAGATGAGAAAAACGCTTCAGGTTATCATATGGACAATTGTGATGTAAACTCAGGAAATAGATAAATATGCGCCCATGTCAAGTTATCCGATTTATAATCGTGTTCAATCGTTGGTAAACACGTGTTAAAATCACTGGTTAATTCTAGAATTATTACCCCTAGCTTAATCTGGAAAACAAGTTAAGATTTATACTAATAAAACCTTTCTCAGTACAACGGGACGGTTGATTGGTGCACATGAAAAGCTCTTTACCATTCATCATTTCAATAAAAATGTTTTGCCTTCGTATGTGTATTCAGAAATTAATAAGAAATTATTTATTAAATTTTCACTGACAAAATGAAGATTTAGAATTAAAAATAGTATAGCATTCGTGTCAGTAGATTGGCATGAATTGTCTTGAAATCTTAAGTTTTGAAGGCGCATGTTCATTAACTTTATCGTTCCATTTGTTATAGGTAAGTAAGAAAAGGTCCTATCAAAATTTTCACAGATATTTAAATTTTATCTACCTGCAGACCAAGGCAGACAAGGTAAATGTAAATGTGACAAGAAACACAGAGACGAGACATAACACACAAAAAGAAAAACCATCAGTTACCGCCTTGGAACGGTCAGTCGGCAAAATGGCCAACTGGGGTGCTTAAACCTGGTTTGTGGAGCGCTCCTGACGGTTTTTCTATCAAACAAACAGTGTAAATAAAAGTATCCCGTCAAAGTGACACAACTAACAATAAGCACCTGCATCGGGAGTTAAAACAGATATAATGAACATATGTACAGTATTTACAGTAGATAAAAGCCTCGGCAACCAAAAAATTCCAAATGAGAGAGTAGTTTAAAATAAAATAAAGCAGTACAAGCGCTGATATATTATAAGAACCATATAACGACGTCATAAATGCCATGACGTCATATGCCAAAAGTGTCAAAAGTGAAATGTAAACAATATGGAAGAAACAATAGAATTTTAGAAAATCAACAAAATAAAACGTAGTATTGTTTAGAGTTAATCGTTTAAAAACATATTATAAACGCCGAGGATTTATCCGCAGTTGACATATTATATATGATAAAGATTAAAAAAAATCCCGATGTTATACTGTGCAATCTCACGTAAAGGGTATGGAGACTGCTCAAGTTGTCCCACCTATATAGGGCACGACTGGAGAGATGAAGAGACAAGAAATCCAACAGTGACTGTCCAATTATGGCTTTAAGTCACTGTTTTCATATAGTCTCAACGACCTGTCCGGTGTTCAAAACCAATATTACTTTTTCGAAGTTTATTCACTTTACAACAACCTTGAAAAATAAAAGACTAACGTAGAATGTGTAATAGATAATTGGGGTGGTTTGTTCAAATGCTTCGAAAGTGATGGACAGTTTAACCACATTTTGTCTGACAACAATGATTACAATATCACAGTTAGATGTACTTGAAGGTACCTCTAGATTTTTGACCACTCAACCTAGTTCACCACTGCAACTTTTCTTATCGACACAAATTGCCATTCCAATAAGCCTATTTGAACAAGATATTGTTTAAATGTGACAATATCTATGAGTATTGCAGCATACATTAATCTTTGAATAAACACACAACAAAGGTATGTGACACTTATGACAGTAAAACATAAACGTAACAACAAATGTGTGCTGAGCCAGGACTTATAGAACCCATAAATTTACCGCATTGGAACGGTCAGTGAGCAAAAGGGTCGACTGGGGTACTTCGAAGAATGTTTTCAAGCTAAAATTGCCATTATCAGAGACTATAGTGAATTCGTCCTTTCAGGCACATAGTCTACAATGTGTGTATTAAGCCTGTCTTCATGTCTTAACATTTCTTTATTGTCATAAGCCTATGTGATTTTCTACTTGGCCAGGCTTATTTGCTGATTGAATAGATGGATACCCTTTACGTGACAAGTGCTCATTACATTAGCATTTACTATCCCACTGATTGGTTTTGTGGCAAGTGTACTTCACGCCACTCTTTTGTCTGCGACCAGTTACGTAAAATGTTGTTATGTTCTCATTTTGCACTGGTGGATGTTAAAACACTAAGACAATAAAGGACTTGCTTCTTCCTCGTCTAGATATAGCACGTGTTTGCATTAGCCCTTTGTTGATGTCATGACATTGTGTAGCAAAATGTCTTATGTTCCAGTTTTTTTTAAAAGCATGTATACGATGAAAATGTTTAGAAAGGGAATATGGCAAGCGACACTATATTCAACTTACAAAACATAAGTACGTGATAACATGTGCTTACTTACAACCGAAACGAGTATAATACCAAAATTATGCCAAACAACTTTGTATTATTTCATACTCTATTAGTAGCAATAAAGAGAGCTATCTGTTAATTGTCTGTATTTTTTATAAATACGAATCCAGGCAATTTGAATACATAAGGCTCATATTGAAAAAGAAACATTTAGTTATAAATCGTGTGAAAAGCGATAAATGCATTACTGTGTGTCAAACATAACAGTGCATAGAATCCTGTATGTAGGTATCAGTATATATTTCTGATTCATGTACAATGAATACACACGTAGAACTTTTTTTTAAAAGCGTTCTGTGTTCGTAAGGTTTCTACTATATTATGTCTCTCATATGTCCATGACACTTCATTTTTACATTCTTACTAGTGTTCACGTCTGTGTACTAGTGTCCATTATTCTCTTTCGCTAATGAACTTGAAAACTGTAATAAAAGAACATTACATGTATTCACACATGTTATTTTAAAATAAAATATCTGCTTATTAAGGTAAAGTTAAATCAACTATTTTGATCTAGCCAGCCCATCGGTTAATACAGACAGATTACTAATGTACTATCAAATGTTAATTAACAGTTGCGTGCACTGGTGGTTTGCAAAATGCAACAGTTGCACTTTTATCAGGAAGGCTGAACAATACATGTAATCTATAGGACCAGTCGGTCAATAGCTTTGTACAAGTACAAAATGATCGAGTATGTGTACTGTTTAATGTGTATATTTTAAGCCTAAAGGTGTTAGTCTAGTTTCCGAGAATAACAATGTAAGCAATGGAGAAAAAGGTTATTTAGCTAGTTCACATAAACATATTTGAGCATTAAAACTATTCAATATCTTGATTATGCTTTGTCTGCTAATCATATTCATATAAGCTGTTTATTGTCATGGCTGTACTGAATGCTCGCTACTTTATTTTTTAACAATCAGATATCGTAATTAAACTTGACTACTAATTTTCCAAAAAAGTATGTAAAGCAAAATGATATCTTTGAAATGTATTAAAGATATAGTTATGTCCAGGTCTTAAAAAACTCTAGATGCCATCATGGCTTCCGATCTCGAAAAGTTGGTATACTCAGTGAAATTAAGGGTGCGGTTTTTCGACCCTAGATACAATTATCCATCACAGCATAACCCTTGCATTATTCTGTAATAGCTATATTTAAATGTATGTGTACCTTTATTCTCATATATTTACTTGAATGATAAACTAATAAGAGTAAATGAATTCAATTAACGGTATATAATGACGGTTTACTATTAACTATATTTTACTATACAAAGCAGCATTGATTGTGCTATTTGTTTACAAAATGTCTCGGAAAATTTAAACAACGGATAGAGGATCAGTATTTAAATGAAGAATGTTGACGAATATGCAGACCAATTGTATATTATAAAAACGTAGATCGACTTCAATACTTTTACATAAATGAACTTTTGTTCACTTTGTTATTTCGTGTTGAAACTTGGAACAAAGCTTTCCGCTGTACCGACGGCTTTTTCGATTAAGCTAAAACTACTGCATTATATATGTAACATTGAATATATACTGGATACAAAGCTAACTCAATTTTATGTTGTGGAACTTATTTAATAATTCTGAAGTCTGGCCATGCATCTTTCCAACGAGCATCTTTATGTTGAATTGAATTTTTTATCATACATTACTGCACTTCAAAAATCAACGTTTCTTTTCGTATTAAGTTTATTACATGTAACTTTCTCTTAACTTTCTTTTTTTTTGCAAACAAAATACACGTCAATAGAAACAACAATTTTAACCAAACAACGAATATCACTAGTAACATTTACTTTAAAATACAGGAAGCACTTAACAAAAGGGTCAATTGATGAATACTAAATGAACAAAGTACGAACTTGAACTTGTTTTTACAGAGAAACAAATATTTATTATTCATGTTCTAGACAGAAATCGAATAGTACTGCTAGAGTATAACAAGATAACCGGTTGGCAATACTCGAACTAAGCATATAGAGAGAAGACAAATGGTCTGTCTAAACACATGTTAAACAATTCGCAATATTACAGAAACATTAAAGTCAGGGACTTCCTTTGTGTCATTAAACACTGCGACAGTTGCATACAAGCAGGTCGCTAATTTGTTAAAGTTTTATTGATGAAGGGAATCAATACTCTTCTTGTTAATACATCTGGTGATGGTTTTAATGTCTACTAAGTTAAGAAAAAGTGTCTAGCGTACGTGTGACGTGTGTGTGTGTGTGTGTTTGTGTGTGTGTGTGTGTGTTTGTGTGTGTGTGTGTGTGTGTGTGTGTGTGTGTGTGTGTGTGTGTGTGTGAGTGTGTGTGTGTGTGTGTGTGTGTGTGTGTGTGTGTGTGTGTGTGTGTGTGTGTGTGTGTGTGTGTGTGTGTGTGTGTGTGTGTGTGTGTGTGTGTGTGTGTGTGTGTGTGTGTGTGTGTTTAGCTGTAATTATTTTCATCTGTAACAATATATTATCATAATTGTATGACACTATATGTAAAACAACAGAACATGTATGTATCTAGTAAATTTGGCGGAAGAATACTTAACGTAATCACATCTAACGTAATATCAACAGTCTGTCAGAACATCATTGTTCTTTAACTTTAATTTCATTACGCTTTTACTTAAAATAATGTTATATAATATATTTATGAGCCTCCTTTCCCTTAATTATACTGGCACTACACCCCTGTTCTCTCTTAAACGTTAAATATGAGGGTAACTGGCAATTCATCTGGATGTTTTGACTGGTTATTGGAAATGTATGCGTAGTTTAAACATCGCATTAACCTACACATAGTGGTATTTTAATCAGTTTTGTTAAGACTTGTGAGTTGAAGTCAGAATATTTAAAAAACAGAAACATGTTTTATCATATAGTGACAAAGTGGCTAAATTATTATCCATTTACGCAACATAATGCATGTTATCTTATGTAAACACCTGTAATATTCTTGGTTTGAGAGCTCATTTAAAGACTTTCAAAGGTAGTAACAAGCTCCTATTGAAGTATGTCAAAATCACAGCAAATGTTACAATACTTTGTTGTTTAACGATGGGAAGAATCAATGGCGTCGCGTCCCACTTCATCTATTTATTAGTTTGACGCTTATCGACCTACTATAAAGAGTATGATATACGCATGCGGAAACCAAGTTCATGTGTGTATAACGGGGAAGTGATCGACCCTCCAGCATACACGGCGCCATCAACTCGTTAGGGGTGCCAGGGGGGACATGGTTGCATAAAAATAAGAATGTTAAGCTTGAAATTAAGTGTTTCGTAAGTGAACATTTGTTTTGAAATAAATTGCCATAGTGGCGAATTATCATTTTACTATTCAGAACACTTAAAGAATTGTTGTACAACTAAATAATACAACAGCAGATCTTATATATGGAGAAAAACAGAAACAAAACTTGGCAGAGTTGTCATAAAGAATCCTAAACAAATCAATATTAACAATGACATTGCAATATGGGTGCAATATCTCTGTCAGACCTATATAAACATTTTCGTAAGCTTTATGGACATGAAGAGATAAGCAGATTATCAATGAAATGCGTAAAAACGGAAATAATAATACATTCTTGCATCAGGAATTCATTACTGATGAGCTTAGGGTGGTGGGGATCCTCACAGAATTACAAGAAAAGATATTGAAGATATTGTTTCCCTTTCTGTTGAAATTATTTAGTTAGATGTTTTAATAAAATGTGGAGTACCCTGAGTGGGATAAGGGAATCATGGATACAATTTTGATGGACGGTGACGATGAAAATCCTGATATTACCGAAGAGTATCGTTAATTAATATTATTGCAAAGATCGACTCGTAAATACTAGAAAAAAGACCCACTTGAATACAACACAACTGATTATAACCAATTCAGTTTTCAGAAAGTAAATTGACGACTGATTGTTTGTTTCTGTTATATTTTATTATTTCAAAAATAATTACATCAAAATAGAAGCTGTATTCTGTCTTTGTTTATTATGAAAAAAATGTAACGATGGCATAGATTGACTATCAGCATATTTATTTTAATAGGATCTAGAAATTGAACAGCATCTGGAAGTAAATATAGAAAACATTAAGTAACTATCTCGAAGTTCAGGTTATATTTTCATTATTGAAGTATAGAGACTTGAAACGGTGAGATATATACATGTAGAAATATATTAACGCATATGTGCACAGTCAAATGTAAAAGTGATTGAAGATTATTAGCATTTCTTCTTAGCTTGTCCGAAGAAAAGTGATTTAAAGCTCGATACTTTAATAAGAATATATAAATTGTTGTTTTCAGGGGTTTTTTCTGCATGTTTATTTTAAATAAACAACGAATGAGTTTAACCCCATCGTCGTAGTCACTAACTCCTACGAAGACCCCATTACATTTGGCGCCCAACGTATCAACACGCCGCAGAACCAGGTGGCGACCTACAAGTCCTGTAGACGTCCGTATTTCTCCGAGGGCCACTCGAGTCGACGAGGGAACGTTCGACAAAGGACGGCGGATACTGTCAAACATTCGACGGTATTTCCTGGTACCAGTCGCGCGAGTGCATTTTTTTCTGTTTTATTGAGAGCTCTCTATCTACTTTTTTATAAATTTTCTTACAAATAACGTTTCCCGTAATATAAATATTTAATTTAACATTACGCGTACAGTATTTACCAGTGTGGAACCCAGTTACGTTACCGCGGAGGAATTCGACATCAGCTGGAGGATTCGCGAGTGTTACTGTGTCTATGTGAGAGGATTTTGGACAAAGTACAGACAACGTGAACTAATTTGAACTGTTGTAATTGTTGTTTTATCTGTAAAACCTTACATGACAGTTGTCATATTGTAATTTTTGTGTTCAGACTTCTATTCGCCAGTTTTCTTAAAATAGGCTAAAGCAACAACAATATAGTTCTTAAATTTTTGTTTCAATAAAATAGAAAAAGTTAATTCGGCAACCGCGAGTAATATCTTTTTTGTTTCAATTCAATTTTTTTTTGTGAAATAAAATATTTCATTAATTGTGTGCATAATTCTATAAAGTTAAAGCTGTAAGTAGTTCGCTGCACAAACTGACAAGGTCAAGGTCATTTTAGAGTATAAACATTCTGTAGTAAAGCGTGCATTGGTTGTAGTTTCGTTTTAAGACGTAAAATCCGTTTGCTCCAGTAATGGAATTAGTACATTTTTCTCAAATGGCATTCTGGTAAATTTTTGTTTTAAAACCATTTTTGAGGCGAATACTGTAACATCTGTATTTGTTATCTTTTTGTCAAATATTGTAATTTCTTGTTTATATGGTTACATTGACAAAACTCTTGTGACTTCTGTAAAGGGGTACAATAACAAGATGCCTTGATCTAGATCATACTGATGAAAATGGATATTTTGCTTTAAATTGTGTTGACATCAATATATTCCAACTTTTCTTTTTTCTGTCTATTCTGTTCACCCTTTTTTAACCTCCATTAATGACTTACAATACTCACTAAGTACATGTGCGTGAGAGAATATTGGGGGTCTATTTATGTTTTTATGAGAATTGTATCATGATTGTTTTATGAAATGGTTATAACATGTTTTCTTGTATGTGCTTTATGTTTGACAGTGTGTTTTATTATATTTTCACATTTTTCACTAGCCATGATGCAAGATAATTGGAATACTGGCCTTTAAAAGTTGACTAAGTAAGTCTTGTTAGTTACATATATATAGTAGTTGTAGTCTATAGTCAATATGGAGATTGGGTTAGTCCTATAATTGTAACTACCCCAGACTGTGAAATAGAAGTTTTTGTATAAACTGTTGTGTCCAGGAAATGAAATCATTATAAATTATATTTATATTAACCTTGTATGATATATCTCCGTATGAAAGGAAAATACTTATTTATAACACTTTAATGTTTGCGTGGTTACATAGTTATGAATGCTTGTAAAGTTTAATGCCAAAATAAACGATTGTTGTATTTTATATAAGATATCCATAGATAAAATGCAGTATATGTATATGACAGGTTCGATCGCTAAACTGTGACCCAACACCGTACCTTGTATTATATCACACCGCAGCAGGGCGACGTCAAGCTACATAACAGTGGTGTAAGATGCAAGACCTATTTATGTCTAGAAACATCAGTCAAGACCTTTACAATTTACTACAATTCCTGTTTCTGGCATGTAGCTTTACCCCTTGGTAATGACTGATTTAAAAGTGTGTATATAGAATGAAAAGGTTATTGATACAGTTACATGTAAAGGATCGATAATGGAGTCGAAAAACCTAAACAACTACATCGGAAATTACTGTTTGTCATTAAAGGCGTATTTGTATTTACCATGTGTCAATACAGCTATCTGTACATGTAAAGATCAAAATCAGAGGCACATGTAATAATCCTGAAAAGTTTAAAACAGTTACGTGTACACGTCTTGTCCAAACGTTCTAGACATTGTTCCAATGTTTTTGCATCATTGCGTTTGTGTTACATGTAGTACGTGAGTACAGTAAACATCTCTTTAGCAACATTTTGCAGCCGCAATCTGTTGCTGATGAGAGGTGTTTCGATGCAGGGAACGTTACTTATGTCACGTTAAAGTAAAAATACCTATTAAAGGTAAACATTACTTTGATGAACAATTAAAAATATTAAAAGTTATCATTTCATATAAATATTTTGTAATATTTTTTTTTTAAATTGAAATACATATAAGCATACAAAAAGTACAATTTTCACACAATAAGACCCTTATTAACATACCTTAAATAAAACATAACTTGTTTAGAAAAATATGTGGATGGACTATTTTGAATTCAAATTAATGCCATTAACGTGTAATTACCGTCATATCAAATTGTATGTTGCAAATAAGGGATAGTCACTCATATTTTCTCGTCTTTGCAAAATCATCAATATTTTTTTGTAAATTTCTTGAACAGCAACACGTACCACTACAGTACTCGTCTTTCTATTATTGGCTCAGCTCTGGAATCGGTGCCTCTTATGAAATGCATTTTATTAGAACAATAGTGTAGCCGGCAATAACAAGAAAAGGAAGCTGTTCTTTTATACCTTTTCTATGCACATAACCAAATATTTATTTCTAACGATGTATCTTGCAATAATAAAGCGTAGTATACAATTATATATTGATAAAAAGGTATAAGGTATTGATACAATTTCCAAGCTGTTTGGTGAGGTTTTTTGTCTAACAAAAACAATACTATGCAATATGTAATTACAGATGTACATGTAGCATTCACCAAGGAAGAAAGCAGAATAGCTGCGTGTGTAGTTCTCATCATTGTAACGGTTCCTTACTTTCAAACTTAATTGACATCTTCTTGTTAAAAGCGCATGCTCTCTGCGACATCTTGGATGTCTCACACCCGTTGTCTTTTTCTAGACCTTTTCTGTAACAATTTAGTCCGCTAGGTGTTTCCATACACGACCGGTAACCTCTCAAAGAGACACTGGATTAGCAGGTCTACTAAATCGGTCAACCATGGTTTCTCATCAGTGAACACAGGTGTTACGATACTAACACAAATGGTGCTCAGCCGAGGATATCATAACCTCAGGGGACATATTTTTGTGACCGTTATCCTTTGCTCAGAGATTAAAATGCACTGAAAACTAACGGCATGGAATTAAGGTGTTGCTGTTTATAGGTAGATGCTACTCAAACATTTTAGGAGAGGTCTTATTGTTTAAGATAGATAGATAGGATTTTATTCGTATATCGGGCCAGAGACCCATCCATACGCAAGCATATAATCATACATAAATATCAATGGTAGGTTGCTTAACAAAGTTACCATGGAAACAAAGTAACTAAATAGTAAATAGTAACTAAGAAGTTATAAGCTTTATAATTGTGATACAATTAGAAGAGCTATATGTAGTGGTAAGAGTCTAACTCTAATGCATAGACACTAGTCTTTAAATAAATTTTTAATTTAGGACATAATAAGCTATTAAAGCAAACTGACGTTAGCTGTACGTTGCTCAAATGCTTTAGAAATATAAGCAGTAAGCTTTAAATTTATTTGTTCACTTGTACTGGTAAATAATTTTCGAAATTAAATGCAGTTTGTATTTGTCCAGAAAAATGGCCTTATGTAGGTATTTCTAAGTTCTGTATATAACGGACACTCTTAAACAAAGTGGAATTTGTCCTATAATTTATGACAGTGTTTACATTTTCTTTCATTGACCGGTACTGGATTGGGTTTGTGCCAACGCCCTGTTTCTACCTCGAGTCTATGTGATGACACTCTGAGCTTAGATACTGTGTCTAGATACATTTTAAAACTAAATTCAGCAAAAAATATATACGTAGATGCCTTTGTAGAAGTATTAATCTCCATATGCCAGTTTTGAACATAACAATCTTTAAGTAACAAATATATTTTGCTCTACCAATTAATCGCGCGTAATACACAATTTCGTAATGGACTTGTTAGTATGTCTGTTAAGCCAGTCTTCCTAGTAAGCTCCAATTGGTTGAAAGCTTCTTTGATAGCTATTTGGTCACGCAGCCGTGTTATTTGGAAAGCTGAACTCATTTCCTGTTTATCGCAACATTAACTTTGATTTTCCGGCTTATTGACATTCGACAAACAAGGCAACAGGTGATGTTTTTTTAAAGTCTATTATGCATGAACAAGCACATTCGTACACAAATAACACAGGTTTTCTTACCTTTAAGTAAAACACCTTTAGCGTTTTGTTTTTATCAGGATTATTTTGGATAGGAAGCCTTTGAATATATAATATAGACTCTAGTTTTCTTTATTTTGCTCACATTTATATTTGTGAATGAGTAATTTTTATAATTTTTAGGTTTGAACCCACGACCTTCCGATCAGCAAGCCGACGCTCTACCAACTGAGCTATTGCGGCCGGTCTTTCTTGGCGTGTATTGTAATATTAAATTCACATGTCTAAGGTGTTGTCAGGTGGTTATTATATATATGGCATGTACTTTTGTTTCAAGTATGTTTCACGGGGTTATGTATGATGTATGAACAACTTGTAAACGTAAACCTTACTCATTTAACCAATGCTGACTTATTACATCGAATGGTATGTGTGCTAATTCAACGTCCCATAAATGACATAATAACACATCCGATTTCACACAAATAAATCATCGCTAACGCAAATAATGTTAACTGCTCCCACGTGTACATTCCTACGAGAATATTCCTGTAAGTATTTTACGCGTAAAGATTCTTTCGTCAATTCCCTTTAGCTCCTGAATTTTTCCGTCAGCCATACTCGTAGAAACGACACTCGGTTCTATATTACTGCAAAATAAGTAACTAATTATAGCCAACACATTTTGATTCTCAGAAACATCATAAATAAGCGTAATCACCAATGGAAATGTTAACGTCTGCCTCCATAAAACCGAGTACAAATATTGAAATATTAATAATGTTTAATGGAATAATATTGTATATAAACGTATATGACAATATATCAATACTTAGTTAAGCCAGAAACGTAAAAGGAGCTTTAATTCACTTCTGTTAAGATGATAAATGTTGGGGTTTTTTTTGGTGTTTTTCAATTATGATGCATTGTATCACATAATTATAAGTCTGTCAGTTTCTGCATTTACATTTTATTCAGATTACTGTTCAGATTTAAACAAAGAAATGCTAATTAAATGTACATTGTTTATTTTTCTCATACTGGCATTATTTCTTTTTAATGATGTGTTCCTTTGTCATCTCTGTTAAGTAATGATACATGATTCTACCTCAGCTCATTATATGTATCTATATTGTATTCACATGCCGTACTTTAATTAGAATATTCATGTCTGTAAAAATGCGTTGTTAGTTAATGTAAACTTTAGTCAAATAAGGAACTATAGCAAAATCCAAGCATGGTATAATGATTGTGTTCGAAGTTTATTATTAAAACAAACTAATTGTACACAAAGCAGATATTACATTGCATGTATGTGCTTATTAAAATCGTAACTAAATACAGAGAATGTCGAGAACATGTATAACAGTGGTTTATACATGAATTTAAGGCGAAAGCCCGGTAACAAGCCGAATCAAAGAGATGTCAGTATAGAGACCGTATGCGACTTCCCTTTTTAATACAATGAAACCATTTATTCGGACATTGTTTACAATGAAGTTTCACTAAGAACATGTGCAGACTGACTAAATGATTCAGAAGATTACGCATGGTTTAAAATGTAGTGCGTTTTTTTAACGATTTAATCTCATTTTGCTTTTCTGACGTTCATGTTTTATCAACGCAGGTCACGAGCACGCAAATTAGGAAGCGCGCTGGTTAATTTACTCACACGGCAACATGCGTTCATAAAATGTCAGCAAAATCAATCCTTATATTAACATTCATGTTATCAGTTCAGACACTAATGTCGCTTATGGTTTAAACGAAATGTCCCAAATATTAAAAACAACACAGGCACGAAGGGAACATTGATTAAACAGGCGCACACCTAAGTAAGGCACACCCACTCTTTTAATTCATCTCAAGTACTGAAAACGTAAGATGCCGATCGTAATTTTGCCTTAAGAAACAAATCGTAAAAAACTAAATGGTTTAAACACTATCAGGACAAAATCATTTAAAAGTGAATATTTCTGTTATGATAAAAAGTTGAATTATCTCATTGTTGCCATAAGGTATAAGAAGCAAACGCTTGATTTTTCAAGTGCATTGTGTCATGCATTCATGAATATTCTTACGTCATTCAAAGTTCATGTAGACAAGGTGGGTTAAAAAAATGAACGTTTTTCTTTACTTCTGAAATGTATATGGAAATGTATAAGTAAATACTTATGCACTGGCGCAGTGGAATCATAATAGATAGGGTCCATGTATGAAATTGACACATCTGCGATTGGTATGTTTATTATATAAACGTACACTTATGTTAAATGTAGATATCAAGTCTAAATATTGTAGCAGATACAACAGACATAGTCTGTTATTCGAATTTATCACGGCCGTATGTAATAAACATTACACTTACATCAAGAAGCTTCTATATTCTTAACAATACGATGTATGTTTATTTGCTCGGTCTATCCTCCCACTCCCTCACACCTACCGAATATCCTACTATTTATGTGTATTGTTGTACAGTTCCCCATGCTGTATTTGAAATGAACTTTGATTAAAGTAAAATGTAGTTTATAGCTGTCTGTTATCTGGAGTGCTGTTGTTTTTTATCATTCTACACAGTATTAATTATTTAATATTTATGGTAAAATCTTCGTTCAATAATCTGCTGACGCTTCATAACAACGTGTTGTTTTATGACTAATATTTTGTATAATTGCAGCTGTCTTTCGCCGTCGTGATTTTAGGATTCATTACTTATATAAAAGCCACGACCTGTACTATGTACTATGTCGTTAATTTGATGAATGTATTAGCCATCGTTATGTTATGATTTTCTTTTTATGTGTGACAGCAGCTGTCTGCACGGCATTGTTATTTTATGGTTAATACAATAGCAGTAGTCTGCAAGCCATCGTTATTTTATGACAAATTTGAGTAGGTAATATTGGCTGTCTGTAAGATGTCTTTATTTTTATGATTAAATAATGGCAGCGTATATTAGTGGTATGTTTTATTATTTAATAAATTTGTAATTGACTGCTGCCTTTATATCTTCTAATGTATTGTGATTAATTTAATTGTGAAATAGTATCTGTGTATACGCCGTCGTATTTTATGGTTAAATGTGTTATGCAACAGATGTCTGCTGGATACGGCTTATCTTGTAGGTAACTTATAGATAAAGAGCTAACTTGACAACTAAGCATTATTTATTCCGTTGCAGTAGTGACTCCTTTTAATTAAAGTTCTCCATCAGCCTGTCTTTAATATATGTATTTTGTCTGCAGGCGTTATTAAAGGTCTCATAGGATCTACCATCCAAAGCATTTAAGCACCATATGAGTGACATATATTGAATGTATTTGAAGGGTTTTGATAGCACGATCTGTACTAGACAACCGTGTATGTATATCTTGAATTCACATTAGCTTATAAACTTGGTGTATTTATAAAGTTGTAGGAAATGTGTATGAAACACGAATTGTTTTGATTTATTTACCTCTTTATTTTCAACTTGTTTTTAATGTTTGGCATTCCGTTTACCATGATCTCCAAGTTTATACGGGCCGCTTACACGATCTCGTCGCACCTTTGTGTATGACGTTGACTTATATTTGCATTGTTTCTTGTTCGTACATGTATCAATGTACACATATATACAGGTTCCCACTCGTACATGTATCAATGTACACATATATACAGGTTCCCACTCGTACATGTATCAATGTACACATATATACAGGTTCCCACTCGTACATGTATCAATGTACACATATATACAGGTTCCCACTCGTACATGTATCAATGTACACATATATACAGGTTCCCACTCGTACATGTATCAATGTACACATATATACAGGTTCTCACTCGTACATGTATCAATGTACACATATATACAGGTTCCCACTCGTACATGTATCAATGTACACATATATACAGGTTCCCACTCGTACATGTATCAATGTACACATATATACAGGTTCCCACTCGTACATGTATCAATGTACACATATATACAGGTTCTCACTCGTACATGTATCAATGTACACATATATACAGGTTCTCACTCGTACATGTATCAATGTACACATATATACAGGTTCCCACTCGTACATGTATCAATGTACACACATATACAGGTTCCCACTCGTACATGTATCAATGTACACATATATACAGGTTCCCACTCGTACATGTATCAATGTACACATATATACAGGTTCCCACTCGTACATGTATCAATGTACACATATATACAGGTTCCCACTCGTACATGTATCAATGTACACATATATACAGGTTCCCACTCGTACATGTATCAATGTACACATATATACAGGTTCTCACTCGTACATGTATCAATGTACACATATATACAGGTTCTCACTCGTACATGTATCAATGTACACATATATACAGGTTCTCACTCGTACATGTATCAATGTACACATATATACAGGTTCCCACTCGTACATGTATCAATGTACACATATATACAGGTTCCCACTCGTACATGTATCAATGTACACATATATACAGGTTCCCACTCGTACATGTATCAATGTACACATATATACAGGTTCTCACTCGTACATGTATCAATGTACACATATATACAGGTTCTCACTCGTACATGTATCAATGTACACATATATACAGGTTCTCACTCGTACATGTATCAATGTACACATATATACAGGTTCTCACTCGTACATGTATCAATGTACACATATATACAGGTTCTCACTCGTACATGTATCAATGTACACATATATACAGGTTCCCACTCGTACATGTATCAATGTACACATATATACAGGTTCCCACTCGTACATGTATCAATGTACACATATATACAGGTTCCCACTCGTACATGTATCAATGTACACATATATACAGGTTCTCACTCGTACATGTATCAATGTACACATATATACAGGTTCCCACTCGTACATGTATCAATGTACACATATATACAGGTTCCCACTCGTACATGTATCAATGTACACATATATACAGGTTCCCACTCGTACATGTATCAATGTACACATATATACAGGTTCCCACTCGTACATGTATCAATGTACACATATATACAGGTTCTCACTCGTACATGTATCAATGTACACATATATACAGGTTCTCACTCGTACATGTATCAATGTACACATATATACAGGTTCCCACTCGTACATGTATCAATGTACATATATATACAGGTTCTCACTATCTTCTAAATGTCGGAATGAGCATTACACATGTGAACGGGTAACAGTCAAGAGTCAAGTACTTTTCTTAGATAATGCGAACTATTAAATTTATTGTAATTCTTATCTTCTTTTATGAAAATATTACACAAAATTCGCACTAACTAATAAGATGAAGCTGGCTCAGAATCCTCGTATTTTCAGCACTTGACTTCCTAGTTGTTGTTTTTTATGTGAATGTTTACTGATGTAGAATTATGATCATTATGTATAAATATTTAAAAAAGAATTATATATTTTAACAATAGACGGCAATCAATGCAAACAAAATAATGATACAAAAATAACAAAAAATCTATAGTTTTGCAGTTCGCAAGTTATAGATTTACCCACACACCCTTTCAAACAAAATTGATAAGCTATCAAACATATGTAATTTACTGAACAGATGTGGTTGTATTTGGCAAGTTTCGAAACTACTGTTTCATAATATATTTTGTTCTGAAAATACGGATAGATCTTAATCTAACTGCTTAATTACTTTTTCTTGGTCACAAGAGGAACACTTGTTTATCGTTAATCTTCTGATTACAGAAGTACTTTCGAAAGGTTCCAAAGATTAGCATTCAATAATATGTGCAAAACTAAAACGAAAAACGTGATACATATATGTTCATTTCAACGCTGCCAAGGGTTCTTTGTTTATATGGCTAAAGTAATTGTGTAAGAATTTGAAACATTTTGTGTCTTACTAATCTCCTTCTTGAAAAAGCAACTACTGCAATTGTAAAACCACCATATTGACTTCGTAGCAAACATTATGTTTTTGCAAACAAGTATTACGTTTTACAGCATATTTTTTTCAGTTTTAAGGGCTTGCCAGTTAACATTCCTATATTTCTCTATTTACGCCGAGTTTAATGACTTTACACTATTATAGAAATTAAACAATGATCCAGCATCTATTTCAACAGTGAAAAATCAGTTCATCTCGTTCTACAATGCCGTAAAATAGTTTATGGTAACAAATGGTCGAGTTTCCTACTTGTGTTACGTCATCTGCAATTGTTAACTTTTATCGTTCCCTTTTACGGTATATATCGAATAACTGAGAAGTGCAGTGCTACATGTACTAATGTTACGGTGTGCTGTTTTGCTATTACATTGTACAGTAAGCAATGAGTAACATAATCATTCCATAAACGCATAATTTAACAGTAATTTCACTTTGTATTGTCTGCGGTAATTTGTCTTATATAAATTTTACAATTGTGTCTGCCTACCTTCCGTCGAGTAGGCTTTTATGGTATTTCAACTTCACAAATTTACCAGATACCTTATGTGTTTGTTGGGTTTATCGTCCCACCAGCAGTATTTCGGTTTTTTAAAGACGATGTGCACTTAAAGCAGATATAGTGCTGCCTTTTCTGTGTATAGCATGCCGTAAACACATGACATGATACCACACCCAGTTACATTATCCTGACACCGGACCAACCAGTCGTGGAACAACCTTTATTTTTGAGCGTTAGCAAGGAAGCTATACCACTGAAATTTTTTCGACTTTAATATGTCGCAGCCCTGGATCGAACCCGAGGCCCCCCGTACTGGAGCTGACGCTCTTTCGATTGTCCTACAAGAATCGGTCTTTTTTATGTCTTTATGGTTATAGTATGATTATATTATGTTCATTTATTAAGCACGTGAAGCGCAAACAACTCACTCCCAGTCGGCCCATATTTCCGACTGACCGTTCCAAGGTGGTAACTGTCGGGTTTGCTCTTTTTGAATCATAAAAATTGTTCTTGCCTTTCACTTGGCTTGCACGTAAAATACCTTTGTCCTGTGCCTTTTTAGAGTTTGATACATGTTGCAATTCTAATAGGACTTTGTCATATATTCTTATTCACTGAAAACGTATTCCAGCATGCTGACTCAAAAACGAACCCTGCTGTTAGGCCTGAAACGGGAGAAACTAAGGTGTCAAGTGTGAAAATCTTGCTTATTAGTTTTTAATAAATTGTGTTTTCTGTATATCGTTGATCAAACTGTAATTAATTTGAATAAAATAGAACCTCATGTGCCCTTATCTTTTATAGCTAATGGCCGGAAGCAACTACGAATGAGTCGTCTAAGCAGATCCTGAAGGCGTGCAAGCTGGAAAAGAACATTAAGAAAACCATGACAGCCAATGACTCGTGTAATCATTTTGTTAGGACTCTTTAATAAAATCTAAAAATTGGAAACCATCAGCTTTCTTTCTACGACAATGTTCAAACTACGACAGTGTCCATAAACGCCA
This sequence comes from Sinonovacula constricta, assembly GCA_007844125.1. Taxonomy (NCBI): domain Eukaryota; kingdom Metazoa; phylum Mollusca; class Bivalvia; order Cardiida; family Solecurtidae; genus Sinonovacula; species Sinonovacula constricta. The sequence continues at coordinate 4,679,665 of CM017567.1, read as the reverse complement.
AAGATTGAAGCTTTAATCAATTTTAGAACTGAGACGTCTTCCTCCTTGAAGAGATCATATAATGAGAACAATCTCATGGTTAAAGGAATAATTATTCTGAATGATGCAGCACATGGATCTTGCACTATGGCGAGTGTTTTGATAAGAGCATTTATATGAGTGGTATAATTTTACCTGTGGTTCTAGTTGCCACAATACTATTTTACTATCAGATATGACTTTTCAAAGTGTATACAATCTATCATTACAAGGCTTTCGTTACATAACTCTCTTATAATTTCTATTGATATTTAAAACATATGCTTGTTTTCAGAACTTTTTGTTGAAAACTTAAAGTATTAGATGATATGTCATAAACAAGCTAGTAAATACTTACGTTTGTTCTCTTTAAACAGTATTTTAGAAATAGCATTGAAGACAATGTCAATTTTTTTTTTCAGATTAACAGGGAGATTATATCATCGGAGAAAAGATACGGTTGTCGTCATCAAGTAGCAGTAATCGCTGTACAAAACGTTCACCTCAATAAGTTTTTTTTTTAAATTTTAGTCAGAATATATAAACTGCATTGATTGTAATTTGTTGTTACGGTTCCCTACATGTAACAGTTTTCAAATATATTGAATGCTGTAAAGGGAAGTAGATCGCTACTTATGGCCGTTTTTTCAAACCCCCTTCTGGTTTGTTAATATACCAGTAACATCGATGCGTAATAAAACTCTGAAACGGCAAATCTTGTGTGAAACCTCGATATGCATGGATTTGAAAAATAGATAAAACGTACCAAGTTACAGATTGTGTATTTTCGAAATCTACAATTATGTGAGACAGGATCGCATATAAGCAACAGTACTTGACAGAACAATTTAACAACTCTACAAAACAGCTACAAAAATGGAGAGAACAACTTGCGCTTAGATAAAATTATAAAATTATGTATATATTAAACATGAAAAAACATATATCCCACATGAAGAAAATAATGTAAAATTCTCAATAAATTCACAAACAGCAAGCAAACAAAAGCCTGACAAGAAAGGTCTTATATATATTCTCTCAAGAATTTAAAACAATATGTACAATTAACATATCCTTATTATTTTAGTATAAATAAAAAATAAAATTATTTCTTTTCAAGACTTACTAGTCAGCGTACATTTATGTACGTTGTGTTTATAACAGTCTAGTAATTTATACGACTCATACAGAATATTATATATTTTTGTTATGCAGTGTTCGAAATCCAAATCAACGTTAATACCATACAAAGATAAAACAAATACCGATTGTCTGAATTGATGGTACAATTATGCTTTAAGTCAATATATATTATATTTTAACATTGTATTTTAAAACATTTTTTATTATCGGTTTATCATATTAGTTGTGTCCAACTTTATCAGAGTTAAATATTAAAAGAAAAAAAAATAACATAGTAGAGATGCAACAAATATTCTATTTTAAATCATTTATATTGTATATCAGAGCGTATTTCATAACTATATTGGCAATTACATTTACTTCCTTTAATTGGTTAAATGTCTTCCTATCTCAAATGATGGCAGTTGCTTAGTTGAAGACTGATAATTTCGGTGTTCCAGTAGCTTTATTTTTAGTTACAAGTTTCACTGCCTCCTTATGTGTTTTATGTGAGGCCACAAACACGACATTAATTGAATTTAATAAATGTATGGAATCGGATTGTTCATTTTTGTCTAATTCGTTGTGTAGAGATAATTTTGCGTGTTTTAGTTATTCATTAGAGCAGATGAAATAGTTTCATTTCTATTAAAAACTATTACTTTATACACTTTACATAACTTTACATTAAGAATAGGATTGATGATGTTTTACTTCATTCATAGTCTTCTGATACAAACATTTCTTTTAAAAAACTATTACTTTATACACATTACATAACTTTACATTAAGAATAGGATTGATGATGTTTTACTTCATTCATAGTCTTCTGATACAAACATTTCTTTTAAAAACTATTACTTTATACACTTTACATGACTTTACATTAAGAATAGGATTGATGATGTTTTACTTCATTCATAGTCTTCTAATACAAACATTTCTTTTAAAAACTATTACTTTATACACTTTACATGACTTTACATTAAGAATAGGATTGATGATGTTTTACTTCATTCATAGTCTTCTGATACAAACATTTCTTTTAAAAAACTATTACTTTATACACATTACATAACTTTACATTAAGAATAGGATTGATGATGTTTTACTTCATTCATAGTCTTCTGATACAAACATTTCTTTTAAAAAACTATTACTTTATACACTTTACATGACTTTACATTAAGAATAGGATTGATGATGTTTTACTTCATTCATAGTCTTCTGATACAAACATTTCTTTTAAAAACTATTACTTTATACACTTTACATAACTTTACATTAAGAATAGGATTGATGATGTTTTACTTCATTCATAGTCTTCTGATACAAACATTTCTTTTAAAAAACTATTACTTTATACACATTACATAACTTTACATTAAGAATAGGATTGATGATGTTTTACTTCATTCATAGTCTTCTGATACAAACATTTCTTTTAAAAACTATTACTTTATACACTTTACATAACTTTACATTAAGAATAGGATTGATGATGTTTTACTTCATTCATAGTCTTCTGATACAAACATTTCTTTTAAAAAACTATTACTTTATACACATTACATAACTTTACATTAAGAATAGGATTGATGATGTTTTACTTCATTCATAGTCTTCTGATACAAACATTTCTTTTAAAAAACTATTACTTTATACACTTTACATAACTTTACATTAAGAATAGGATTGATGATGTTTTACTTCATTCATAGTCTTCTGATACAAACATTTCTTTTAAAAAAACTATTACTTTATACACATTACATAACTTTACATTAAGAATAGGATTGATGATGTTTTACTTCATTCATAGTCTTCTGATACAAACATTTCTTTTAAAAACTATTACTTTATACACTTTACATAACTTTACATTAAGAATAGGATTGATGATGTTTTACTTCATTCATAGTCTTCTGATACAAGCTGTTAGTAATAGCTAGTTTACTAGGGTTATTAAACACACTCAATTTATTGTAAAACAAAGTATCACAAATCAGTATCACACAGGCATATACACTGCAAACGATAAAAAGACAGTTTCCATAATTTTACTAAAAGTAGACAACACAAGCCCAGTTCTAGCAGAACTTGTTGGCAATAGTAACATACGACCACCGGTATATTTACTTTGTCTGACATAAAAATACGACGACAAATGAGTTTTAATTACGAAAATCAAACAAAAAACAATGTGTCACATATTTAGCACCATCAACAATAAAATACATTGCCAATCAATGTGCTTGATCTATTGACTTGTCCCCGACGAATTTCGTCTCAACAGAAACCTGTTCCTGAAAAAGCAAAGTTGCACTTCAATTAGAATTTGTTAATCATAGATTACGTCACTTAAACACATACATTAATTTAAGGATTATATAGTTAAATGTTGCGAACAATTAAATAGCTTTTACATAAATACCAACACAAAAGAATTGTAGTCAATCGTTGTGTTGGCAAATATATAGCGAGCAGACATGAATACTTAGTCACCTTTTGTTCGTTAACCCTATACTTAATAAACTACTAATATGCCTGTTGGTTTTGTAAACGTAAGTTTGTTACAAGAAAGCAGATACCATAATACTGTCGGACTGCATTTAAGAACATTTCCTCATAAATGAGACAATTATTCAAAGAGCATAGTTGGTTTACCATATTAATCATGCTATGATTATATGGTTAAAGTTAAACCTATCAATGTGCGTACCGTATGCTGGAAGTTTTAATTGACATTTATGATATTAGTATTTTATGCATATTGAAAGCAAACATGTTTAAGCTCTTGAAAAAGTTTCGGGCTATCGTGTCATTTCTGTGATTTTATTTGTTTTGTAAAATTTATTAGTAGCGTTTAAATGTTATCACGAAACTTTTGAGGCAGGTAGATTGGATAAACTTGTGTAGGTTGTGGATTGACAATATTTGTTCGTTTACATTCACCAGCTGATGAATGTGATACCAGTAACAATATTAACCTAGTCTAAAATCCAGCGCGGAAAGAACGTTTGTTAATTGTATTATAAGCAGTTTTAACTCTCAATGCTAGTGTGTGCAGTAAGTTGTATCACTTTTTTATTACATGTACGTCTCTTCACTGTGTTTTATGTTTCTTCAAAGTTTTCATCTACTCAATAAGTTTTTGTCTAGTTGTAGTTCAAATTTTAATACCTTAGGCAATTCTTACGTTCCTATTGGTTAGTTGAATGCATTTATTCGTAATATACTGAATATATTTTAGATCGACTCTTATACAATAATATGAAGAAAAGACAACAACGTAAAAATGGATCAAGTAAGCAAAATAAAATACATAAACAAAACGTAAGTTGATTGTATATTATTAAAATAGGTAAAAAAGACAGCATGCATAAAAGGCGTAAATTTCTTGAAATTTTCGGTCAGAGGGAGTTTAATTGGGAAATAACTAGGTCAAAAATCATACCTTCATATTAATCAGATTCCATTGAGGCAATGAAGAAAGCATATTCCTTTGTTAAAAAGATGAAATATTGGCCAATAGTACGTTAAAGAATAATGTATGTTAAATTAAATAAGTGATGCCTGTGTAGCCCAATAACATGCCTTGTACTAAAATGATAACTCAGAGAAAATCATAGATGCATGGCTTATAATAATAAACAAGTCGTTTCATAAAGAACTATCGTAAATTCCATCGATCTTTCATTTGAAATTCCTTTGATACATAGAAAACACCGATGTTCAAGGATCAAAGAGTCTAAATTAAAGCTAATGTGCTTCACTAATGAGACAGTTATCGAATCTTATTGCATAGTAATGACCAGGTTTATAAAACTGGATATCCTTCAATCAGGTAGGAAAGGTAGGAATTAAGCAAAAACTAAGGCAGCACATGTCTTCCTCTGAACTACGCTGTCCATTTTATTTGGAAATGCAACAGAAGTAGAATCGATGAATTCTAGAATACATCACTTTATAACTAAAAAGAGTGACGTTGCCTACTTGAGGAATGGGTCGATGATTTTTATTTAAAATAAAAATAAAAACGAGTCACAAGCTTTTATTTTTAAATTTAAAGCAAACCGCGTGCAGTATCAAGACACACGTAATCTAAGCCATCTAATCAAATCTCTCGGCTATACATATCAATAGTTGTGTAAAAAGAAAACGACATAACAACATTACAATCAGGACATTAAGTTATAAAGCTAAAACAAACAAAAATCACGACAACGGAATCAGCTGAAAAACAAAAATCACGAGAGCGCGATTTGCGCCACAGACACGTACAGCAGAGGATTAGACGTCTGAAAGCCAAAACATAGGCTATCAATTCGATTCTGGGTAAAACGAACAAAATGTGGCCTATATATTTTATCGTGGTTTTCTCCACTTTTCTTCACGAATTGAATTATACTTTTTAAAGCACTTGGAAAGCTTCTTAATATTGCAGCAGCATACTACTTTTGAGAAAATGTAAAATTAAATGAAGAGAAATAGAAATAATACAGAAAAAAATATAGATAAAAGATGTAATATTACAAATAAAATAAAATGTAAGACGGTTGAAACAAGGAAACTATGTTAAAGTAAAAAAACTATATAAAGTAAAACCACATAGGATAGAATTATAAACACATATTAATTACGCTGGTTGATATTGCTTTATGTGTTATCTTCCCCTACGTCAAACATGCCGTAGATCAAACTGTAGTTTCATATAAGTTGTTTTTATTTGTCGTATATATCTGCTCAACCGTCGGTCTTTAAGTATAAACACGAATCACGTTGCATAATCGTCGTTACTTTTTGTTGTTGTTTTTTACCTTAACTTCATATTTTTAACAACCATTCAAACATCAGTGTCCGTTGGTGACATCACATTTATTTAAAAAGCTTCTGATATGTGCAAATTAAACAGCCAAACTCTTACACAGTACATGTAAAATGCAGCCCGGGATAGATACCAACCGGTAAACTTTAGTACACATGTACATTGTACAGACCAAGAGGTTTGTTTTCTTTACACACTATCTTTATCCAAACCTTGATAAGTCTTGTGTAGTAAACGTCTTCCTCATTTGTTAATAAGATTTACTGTATATCCTATTAGAAATCTTACTGTGTAGAAGTTTGTGAACGTTTTAAAGCATGTTGTCTACTTTTACCGTCATAAATTAAGCAAAGATAAAACGATAGTTACTTGATTATTTGCGACATTGTTGTAGTTGTTCTGCGTAGTTATGTTGTCAATTGTAGTGTAAGCCGTTCCGAGATGGCCAGAAGAAGATTTGATGCTACTGCGCTTGCGCATTAATCTCCGCTGAGTGTATTTCCGGGACATCACCGCTATAACCTTCAAAGTGCAGAACACGTTTCATAAAAGCAAATTTCATAAAAATTATATATTTACTTATGTATTCAGAGTATAGTGGAATTGTTAACTAAAGCAGCTTAACATTTTCAGTTACTCGAATACAGCAGTTATTTTAAAGATGTGTTTAATATATAAAGGTGACACAAAGCTTGACCCATATGGAATAAGCTCTCTTCATTTAGCTGTTATTTCTTTTGACCGATCAAATACGAACGTCTGACTTATAACAGACTTTATCAAAAGTTACGTGACACAAACAAAGGATTCTTTGGTAATAAGTCGCAGATACCATTGTCTTGAAATATTGACTTTAATATTCTTCTATGTGAAAGATTAATTCTCACCTCGCCATTACAGAAACAGTACATGATGGACACAAAGCCACCCTGCAAGCAAAGTGGACATGGTTTCAGAAACAGTGTATTATGAGTTCAGTTATAGAAACAGTGTATATTGTGAGTACAGTAATAGAAACAGCGTATTGTGAGTACAGTTATAGAAACAGTGTATATTGTGAGTACAGTTACAGAAACTGTGTATTATGAGTAGAGTTTATTAAACAGTAATCGTTAAGCAGTATCTAAAATATGTTCGTAAGATGGTGAATTAAATGCGAAAGAATATTAAAATTGTGACCTTTACATAGAAATACAGAGAAATAACCCATGACTGTCCTTATTATTTATATTTCAATGTTTTACTATTTTAACAACATGTTCTAACAACGTGAACGTTAATGAAAACAAGTCATTACGCATACATGTACAAGACTTTTAGGTTACTGAAATCACATGTAAAATTACCTGCAATGACGTCACGAGAGCGACGACAATATGGTAGACCTCTTCTAGCTGTGATCCTGGGGATGGCTTGAATGGAATCAATATGTATTGTAGACCTAGAAGTGGTACCAATATCAGCGTAGCTCGTGTAGCCTTCCTGGAAAAAGGGAATGTAAGCACTCACTGGACGGAAGTCTTTAAACACATTATTTTGTAGCAACACAAAGTAAAAATAAAAAGTAGTTATTTAAAGTTTGAAACCGAAAATGAAAACACAGAATATCTCATAAAATAATAGTGTTCGATACTTACTTTGTCTGTGTAACTTCGGGCATCTGGCGTAACTTTGTTATTAAAAGGCGCACAATGTTGATAAGGAATATTGCATTTATCTGAAATGACACAACTAGAACAATTTGTCACCAGTAACATATAACACAATTTGTAACTTTCCAGCTTATATACGTAATGGACTATGCACTAAAAGGGTCAGTGCTGGCCGGGGGCGGAATTTTTTGCAGGCACTCTGAAGTCTCCCCGAATGATGTGTTCAATCCGAGCTTGTCACCACATCATTTAACACCAATCCCCAACCCACGACAGTATTTTCAATGCAGAGGCCAATTAAATGGAACTTTCTGATATCAATCTAGCGAATGGCCAATGTCGAAATGTCGATGCATATCACATGAACTTGCCTGGAAATTTGCAACGCCCTGTACAATATCAATTCTTTTATGTATGTTGTATAACAAAGCAGCTCAATCTAGTCTGCAAATCCTTTTTCAAAGTAGCTTAATTGAGGATTATATGTAAGCGTTAGGAAACTTTTAGTAGAAATTCTTACTTACGTAAATGTCCCAATTTACTTGTAACGATTAACTTGACATCTTACTAAACATGTAACCTTCATTGATGTAAACCTACACACAATGAAGTTTCAGGGCAACACTTAAATGGAAGTGTAATAATTATAGGCACCACAATCCTGATTTTGCTACTTTGCAAAATGTTAATCGATCTGCATTTAGAAACAATTTTAGATCAGTGAGATAGTGATGACGGTACATTGAAGTTGGAAACAATGTGGCTTGATATCTCTTTTTCCGTGATGGCATAAAACGAGAACAATGTAATTATTGTAAAATATTCAGCAAGAAGATGCATTTCGCGCATGCCAAAACAGATTAATCATGTTAAGAATGCGAAGATTGAGCAGGGAAATGGTCTCTGATCTTGACTGGCTGATTGTTTACGAGTTAAATAGCTGATCTTGTCATTTAAGTGCATTCTTAATCATGATTCATTGAATTTAAATGAAAATTATTTTGTTGAACTCGATGCTGGGATTGATTATTTATATACCTGTTTGTTCTTTTCTTTTAATATTTGTTATAAATACATTTATTTATAGTTTTTCTCTAAAATAGCAATGACTCGTATCATTATGTTTCATATATTAATTTTAAAGCACATGCGTATTTATCAGGTTAGAGAAATACTGAATGTAAGCTTTCATATCAGTTTGTAAAAGATTCAGAAGCAGAAATTGTAGATTCTAAGTAGGCAGAACAATGCCAGAGGTCATTTATGTATTTGCCCAAAACTATCCTTTAACAATTCAAAAGTGCAATGTAAGCTTACCACAATAGAGAGCACAATTGGACCAAACATGATCCACTGGAAGGCGCTCAACTCAATCCAACAACTGAAACAATATAAACATTGTAAAAGCTTAGACACTTAGGCAGTTTACTTTTATTTCCCAAGTAGCATTTTGGTTCAATCTTTTCCCAGACAAGCATACTTACGCTGGTATAACTTGTTCTGCAAATTTTATTTTGTAATACATAGGTCTTTATACTGCTCTGTTTCTGGTTCAGATCATTTAGCCTATGTACTTGGTTTGACAAACACACCATTCTTTCTGCATACCATTGGTACATTGCAGAAAGAAGGAAAGGAAAGTTCATTTTGAACACTATTATTTCAATTTATAGCTACCATATGCATAACATGTTTCCTTTAATGACGTTTTATTCACCAAGTACAACGCGAACTTGTGATTTTATATTAATAAATTGTATTTATCAATATAATATTAAATAAATGACAAAAGCTTAAGAAAACAACAACAATGTCAACTTGAAAATGGATTGGTCTAAGACAGATACACAAATACTTAAATTGTTTGAATGTTAGTTAGACATATATCAAAAATATCATTTAATAATTTTACAAGTGCATTTGGTATGCTTTATATACTTTTAAAATGTTCGGCATTTTTAATTACCTCTGATAGAAGAGTAACTATTTATAAAAAGATTAGAGTGTCTGTCGACTACTTTGAATGTTAATAATTTTGTGAGTTTGAATTTCGGTTAGATCATCTTGTTTTGATGTCTGGCCATTTATATGTATTACTCTATCAGATTTTAATGGAATCCATGTACCATTTAATGTTTCTTGTTTACAGAGTTTTGTTTTTATTGAAGAAATCAAACTTGTATTGAACATTGAAACAATATGGTACTTGATAGATATAAAGTCTTAAAAACAGTTGAAGTATTGTATATGCTGCGTGATTAATCAAAATACTACTTAAAAATAACTTTGACATATGGATCTGATCAATGTAGAACCCAAGCACCCTTCTAATGATCACTGTAAAACAGCCATCAAAATTATTTCTTACGGGTAAAATGTGCTGATATATGTTTCTAAACAATGCTAAATCGCTAAATATTGTTCTTTCAGACAAAGCGATATATTATTTAGAGTTGCTTAAATTCTTTGACCGAGACAATTTAATCTCAAATTTAAGAAAGAAAAAATATCACTTTGTCCAAACATCGCACATTCAATCTGGATCAAAGTTTACATACACGTTTCAGTTTAGGCAACTGGTTCGACAATGTTGTTAATTTTTCACTGCGCAAAATAATTCTGGAATTTAGACAATGTCAGTCTTGTTTGTAAAAACTATGTCGCTACAGTTCGGTTAGAGGAGCACTTACTCGATGGTTGCTTCCTCATTAGCACCACGAACAGCGGTATATATTGCCGTCAAAATGACCGGAAATCCTACAAAATAAAACATATTAAAGAATACATTTACATAAAGCAGCATATTTAAATATTTAAAGGACTTAAAAATAATACTATTTGTAGGTTGGTCTTGTGTTAATTATATATATATATATATATATATATATATATATATATATATATATATATATATATATATATATATATATATATATATATATATATATATATATATATATATATATAATGGGAAAGGAGTGTATTTCATGCTTATACCAGTTGCCTAAAAATACTATTTACGTATAACTATTATTTATTATTTAGCAAGTGTGCAGAACTATATGGATACAATAATTATCAAGAAATATCAGGAATTTTATTGTAAGAAAAAGGATTAATAAAACGAAGTTTAACCTTAATAACAAAAACAAAATTAAACGGAATCGATCATTTTAATCGAAACTTCAAATTAGAGATTTAGTAAAAGACACATATTAAATATGTTCATGCAACTCGAAACTTTTTTGGCTATTAGGAAAACGGCACTATAAGAAATGGGACGTCTTTTAATGCAATAGAATGATTTTACCAAGTTGGGAGACTAAAGCTAACAACCTGATATTGATAATTCAAAATGGGTAATTAACTTTGCACTCAAAATAATTATGCATTTCTCTGCCCTCCTCGGCACATCTTCAAAGGATGAAATTCATCTCGAACTTGGTTAGTTGGTAACCAAGTGTCCGATAAATTGCCTGCTGAAAGTCTAAGAGCGGAATAGTTTATCATAATAAAAAATAGTACATTGCATATATTAAGTTATGTTACTCGTAACGAAAGAGCAGCCTAGAACAAAATTGACATGGGCGTAACAAGCGCTGTAACTTTGCTTCCAGGAGACCAGTGGAGAGTTAATTTAGTCCCTAGTTGCTGAGAATATGCGTAACACAATGGAATGACTGGTGTCTGACAAGGAAACTTAAGGGATTAAAAGAAAGTTTGTATTAAAAGACGGTACCCAGCGGGCGAGCCTGTCCTTAAACTGCATATACAAAATATATATAAATACCGTTGTTAAATCTAAGTATGTACAATGTGACCAAGTATTTCGTCGTTGTCAATAGTGTGCTTGCTGAGAAGACACATCGCCATATTTGGAAATATGTGCAAAGAACTTATTTATTAAACGTTCCACAAGGACCTGAATGTCTAACAGATTATATGTCTGCTCTCTTGATAATCATTCAGGTGGCAAAAACAATTACTGTCACTACAAGTAGACTAGAACGATACCTCATTCTGGCAAAAGTAGTAGACGTGCATACGGAATCCATATATGGAGTAGTAAAATTATGCGTAAAAGAACATATTTAGTATACAACGGACACCTTCACTGTGATTCATGTTGTCTGGGATTTTTGTGTTTTTGTTGTTGTTTTTGTTGTTGATGTTATTGTTTGTTTGTATTTTGTTTTGTTGTCATTTTCAGAAATATCGAGGCGGCATAATTTTAGTCATTATAGCGATATTTTTGTTGGAGCAAGACCCCAAGCCAATGTCTGAGTAAAACCACCGGGGCAGCTCAGATTGAAGACCTTCGTGCATCATGTCCTTTGTCCTTTTTGGAAGTTGAATCCGCCTGGTGAGAGAATGTGCAAACTGAGGAGTTAAAAGTCAATACCTTTATCACTCAGGCGCCAAATGGTTCATTGTTCACACCATGATTACTTTGCATAGAAGTGACATTAAAGAACTTGCATATGTCGTACAGCAACGTATACCCTGGTGGGTTGCTTCGCATAGTCTGCGTGATGTTTATTTTTTTTTCTTATCGCGAGTTTCATAAATAATCTGACATAAATATTTATGTTTAGGTAATTATTCCTTCTTATAGCTTTTACATTATATTCTCTTGGGAAGCGCTTTTAATATATTAATTTTACTTTTAACATATACGTGTACTTTCTAATAACTTCCCTTTAATTCAATTTGGAAGCATAGAAAACGAGCCATAGCTTTTATGTATCGACTAACCCGTCCGCACTAGCACGTGACCTATATGTGAAGTTTTGTCTAGCGACTTTGCAATGCCTCACTGTATTCGCCTTCCACCGACACTGTGATCTACATGTCGGTGGCTCAAAAAGCTTCTTAATCATCTATCTTTGATAGTGTTGTATATCTTTACAGGTTAGCGTTATGGTGCTGTTGACTTATTGTTTTGCATTAATATGTGTTCAGTTTATATAATGCATTTTAAATGTCCACAATACTTTGTGTATTTTGTGTAAGTTGGCAATATTTCGCTTGTGCACTAAATCTTCGCATCACGATCATAACATGCTTTACCGTTATATTTACTGTTATTTTGGAGCATTACTTGTTTAATTCATTTATATATAGCATATAAATACTGTTTGTTTAATTAACTGATTGCATTCGCCTTCCACCGACACTCTGGTATACATGTACATGTCGGTGGCTCAATAAACGTCTTGCACATATATCTTTCATACTGTTGAATATCTTCACAGTCCAAAGAAACTACGCCGTCGCAGCCACCATAAAAATCGCTATCAATTGACCGGTTCTATCAGGCTAGACCACGACATATACCTTTAGTAATGTTTCCATTTAAGATCTTTGTATGCAAGAAGGTTTAACAGGTAGACAGTTTATAGCAATGCTAACCATTGTTCTTATCTAAGTTGTCATTTTTATTAAGACATCCCTTTCCTTAAATGTTCATAAACATATAACGTTTGTTTCGGAAAGTCGTCAGTCGTTTACTAGATGTCAAGTTAACAACGATAAGTATTTAACTTTTACTACTTACATTTGTCAGCATCTTTAGCACAAGGATCAGTAAAAAATATCATATACCCTTTGCATTTAAAGCGTTTTGATTGGTCGAGTACTGGTCAACTGCGAGTCGTCATAAAGTGATATTGACTCGAGAACGTTTCCACGTGAGCACCGAGAACATAATACTGGCGATCGTGTTCTTTTTACGCGCATTGTTGCTACAATAAAATGGCGTCTGGTAAAAGAAATCGACAGTTTGTCAATGTGTCTGATGAGGTATTGCTAACATAAGGGGGCAATATATCATCAAGAAAGAACAAAAAGTGCAACCTCGGTATTATTGACTGCTTTTTCTTGATTATTTTTTGAGGAAATCGCACTTTTTCACGCCAACAGTTAAACAGTGAGTGTGGGAACGTTGTACTATGTGTTACTTGACTGTTACTTGACTGTTCTCATTTAAGGCTAACTTTTATGAAAAAAAAGATATCAGTGGGGAAAATGCTACAATGTACTCGCATTGGCATTTACTAAACAAACAATACGGTTTATGTCGTTGAAAAAGGGCGTGAAAAAGTGCGATTAGACAGCTATGCCGATAAAAAAAAACATTCATTTTAATTAAAATGATTATTATGTTAGATGGGAATATGGCATGTAAACCGTTCAGCAGAACAAGGAATCTAACACAACATTGTGTAATCATTATGGAAAAAACTAGTCATCCAAAAATTGACTGAAAATCATCAAGTTATAAAATCAGAAATCGAACGTATGAAAAGACGAACTTAAACCTTAATAGTAACTGATACCAAGGGCTGATTTTACACATAAGTCGACTCTTAATGTGACACATACAATGTGACATTTGGTGATGAATGTTAAACGGCTGATTAAGAGTGTGCCTAATAGTCGATTTATATATTTTACTTACGTTAATGAAACCTCAAACTATATTCCAAGCTGAATCAGTCAATACAGTCATTATACAATTAATCGTTGAATCTGTCAAAATGTCATAAAGGTCAAACTTATAAACTTACCTTCTTCTCAAATCAATCCAATTTATCTAACAAACAATCATTGGTATATTCAAACAAAAACATATAAATAAGCAAATTGTAAGTGTTACATTTAATTGTAAGTATAATATCAAGAATTTTATTCGAAATCAAATTGACGCACTATGTCTAGTGCATTTTAGGATTCCTGGTTCAGAAATAAACAGATAACCCATTTTTTCACACACGCTTATCATCCTCTTCCAAATATTGATATTCTGTTTGTAGATCTTGACAAACTACATAATTTATAGAAATGGGAATAAAATCGTAAGTAAATAAAGTTATAACAAGTTAACGGAAAAGAACGAGTACTTAAACACATAAATTTTATAACAAATTTTATCAGAGCTATAGATTAAAAAATGTATCTTTTCTCAATTGTTAAGGAAGACAAACAAATATGATTTCGTTTTGGCATGTTCAAATTTATGAGAGCAATAAACTAATTCTTATCAAGTCGTAACTTTCCTCTGAAGATTTATGTACCTGATTGCAAAACATGAATAATGATTTGAGCATGCAAATGGATATGTATTTGGGTTTTGAGTACAGTTGGTTAAGCTGTACAGATTGAAAGCTGTGTTAACCTACCCCATCCAATGCAATAGCATGTTATAATCAACAAACGTCCAGAGTTGAAGGCATAGGTCATAATGCTGTTGAGATAAAGTCCCTCACAGAACATCCAAAGGAAGTTGCAGACCGTAAAATAGTGACAGAGCACATGCAGTCCACGACACCACACCTAAAGAACAGATATGTTAAAGGACAGCTTTAGTGAAAATAATATTGTATTGAAACGTCATTGTTGCGACAAAGCGTACAATGCACAGTGCAAGGTACGCATGTAGATTTACATTTAAATGATACCGTAGCCTCACGTCGATGGTCACGAAAGCTACGCCAAGCCATTTTGATGGAGAAACACGTCAGAGAACCGCAGATAGGCTGATAAACCTACATTAGGGGTCGACATTTTGCCTCGACAGGGAGATTAATAGACACCCCTTTCTTCAACTTGACCTCGGGCCCAGCTTGATTGCCATTTTATAACACCTAATAAACCCTGATTTCGAACTGCATTGTAAGCAATTGGATTTTGAAATTAAATAAAATGCAGGCATTATTTATGACTATATAATTGAGATTTCCTACCGAATTATCCAACATGACCTGTCCGTCTAGTGCCACTAGGACGTAATACAAGATCCACGATACTCCAGTACACATGTAGGAAATAAACAGGTTCTTGTGTATAGTAATCCTGTCACACCGTAGCTGCCTACAATATCAAAATGATTATATAAATATCTAACAAATCTTCTTCTTCCTCCTCCTATTCCTCATCATCATCACCACGACCAACATCATCATTATTACAAACATCAGCAACATCATGATCATCATCATTATTCTCGTCATCATAATCATCATCAATATTATCATCGACATTATATAATAGCCCATGCACAATTTCCTCCATATCGTCATAATCAGTATCATCGGTATCAGCACCAGCAGCAGCAGCAACAACAAAAGTAACAGCAATTACAATAGCATTTGCAACAGGCAAGACAGTTATCATTGGTTTTAGAAGCGTTCTTAAAATTGGTGTCGTCAAGGGGTGTATTTATCACATAACAAGAGAGGGATTTGCCGGCATTTTTGCCAAAACTGTGCAGCGACATTTTATCATTAAAGCACAGGGGCACTTATGAGGTGCCCAGGGACTGAACCCGACCGATCCATTATACTGACATCGACGAGTCAGGCGTAATGCTGTCCCCTCAGCCCCGAGCGTTAGGTGGGGAGCCACTACTACTAACTTTAAATACTTTGGTTTGACCCGGTCGGGGTTTGAACCCGCGACCTCCCGATTCGCAAGCCGAGGCTCTATCAATTTAGCTATTGCGGCCAGTCATATAACAAGAATGAAAGCAACTCATATATGTCAAGCCGTCCTCAAATGACATAAAGTAGCATACTTACTTGAACCAGAAGAAAATAAAAAGAGCTGCCAAAAGCATCACAAGCGATAAGGAAAACCCTCCTACAAAGATGTAAATGTGGGTGGTTCCGTCTTTAAACTGCAATAGAAAGCGCATCTGGCGCGTCCGCAATTTGTACGTACAATATTGTTCTATGTTACTGAGAAACGCCTTCTACAAACAATAAACACACGCTTATTTGTGCATTAATGCGAATTGTCTTGCCAAAGGTAGTAATATAACAACTATTAAAACTTGAAGCAGTAAAATAAGTTAACTTTTGTTTAAATGTTGTTACGTGTTGCACTCTTTATTCTATACACAAAACTTAAAAAATAGTCATTTAATGTCATAAGATGGCAAGAAACAGAACCAGGTAATAGAATAGATTTCATCCAGACTGAGCTCTTTTCTCTGTACTTTGGATGCATCAACAACATTGCATAATTAACCATATTTGTAATAAAGAGTGTAGAAAACAACACGAGACTGGATTTCTTTCTGTAATAGATATAAGTTAAGTTCTTGTGTAAGACAAACTTTATCACACAACATATACATGGACTCTGGTGTTATCTATCATTGTCAACTTAGTGAACACATAGAACAATTGGCAATGTAAGTTGAAAAATACCTCGTCACTATGCATTCTGCAGAGTGTGTAGTTTATGTCGCTTCGACCTGTTACATTGTCATACACCCATTCACCATCTTCACCACATTGCCTGAACGCATACTCTGAAAAGCAAATACACTATTTTTAATGCTATTGTAGTTGTATTTTAATACATACTTTTTCTCAGAATAGTTTTTAAAGAAAGAATTTTATGTACATTTTTCATCATGTAAGTAAATAAAAAAAAATTAAGCCCTATTACCAAATTACTCCATCCACGTACATGTTTTGTATATCTACAATATGCTATGTTGTTTACAATTTGTTATAACCTGTTATGTTATCATTTACTTAAGAAATGAAAATCTGTACCTGTATATTTGAATCTCAGAAATAAAAAAATTAAAAAAGAAGAAAAAAATACACCATACATACATAATATTAGGTGACATAAGAAGTATGACTTATTTTAGAATGTTATATATCAAAATTATTATAATGATACACTCGTTTTCAGATTAAAACGCCTTAAAGCTGTTTGTCTTTGTGGTTATATCGCACTGCTACATTTATAGTCATATTGTCGATGTCAAGCTGATTATTGGCCGAAGCAGAACACAGATATGTTTGGGATCACAGTTTAACAGCTGGGTACAACCTCATGAACACCGCAGGTAAGTTGGAAATCCTCCCCACATTAAGTCCACTTTCATGTCATTACTTTCATGTCTAAATACATTGTTCAGTTGATTGTGATATGGCTGTTGTCCAAGAAAGGGCGCCTTCCATGCAACTTTGTATTCGTATTATGTCTTCCTCAAGACGAAACAATATTCTTCTATTTGTTTATTTGAACAAGATGTGGTTCCCATTAGTTCTGATTGCATTTAAGTAGAAGTATTCTATTTCATTTTATAGTATATCCTGCTTTGACTTAATAACTAAATGGCAGTCACTTATGCAAAATGACTTTTTTTCTGGGTTGCTACCTGACTTGGTTGGTGCTGATGATCTTGCATAACATATTACGGCTAGACGTGGCAAATGTGACCACAGATGTATCAATGCGACGTAATAAAAGACATACTGGATTTTAACATGCTACAGGTCCATCTGTTCTAGGCAGCTGAGATAAATATCTTCCTTTCGCACAATAACAAGAAATTGCTACAACTATGATTCTATATGGCAAAATGCAAATTTGACTTAGAACATACATGTTTGTGAAGAAAGCGAAACTCGCACTCGTAAATTAAATTGTAAATTCATACTCAAGTCACAACAAGTATATAGCTATGAAAATTATCACACGTCGTACATGTTTGTTTTGATTATCTTTCAAGTCTCTATTTCAAATTAATGATCATTGTATTTTCCCATATTGATCATTTTACTTTCATTGTTAAGTTGTGGACTTTATATTTTGAAATATTGCCCAAAAGAAGGATAGTGCACATGTAAAGTATTTTAAATACCCTAGGATAAATATACCCCCAGAGAACCATTACAACATACGATTATGTGACAGAATGGATTAACTTCTATACTATTTATAGTTCCATGCAAATTTTATAATCTATTTGAACAATGCCTTTCCTCGTCCTGCTCAGAAAATGTTTTATTGCATTAGACAGCTTTACATGTGCAAATACCAAAAGTTTGAAACTATTTAAATGTGCTTGAATATGTTGTAACGAAGATTACATTTAACGAAAATACTAATTTGGCGCCATTTTTGCTCTTCATATTTTACTTAGAGAAATATCTTAACCTGCTTTTGGCGTCCAGTATTCTAATGAAAATTGCATTGCACGTGATACATGTTATCTCCTGCTGTTGAGACAGACAAAACCTAAATCTTGGTTTGAAAACACCACAGGAACAGTTATTCTGGTTGCTATGTGTTAGTTTAATTTAGTTTACTTCTAAAAACATGATTAAAACAGAGTATGCAAGACTATAACATGTTTAGCTAGCCTTGCCAAGTACCTGCTATTGAAGCTTATTTCCAAGCAAAATAATTAAGGTTTATTGACATGTTCCAAAAAAGCTACTGTTGTCAGTGCTTTATTTGGAACAAAATATATTTGACGGAATATTCCTTTCTTAGCATGTATTCGAATCGAAACAAGATGTAGTATTACATCGTTTATTGATATTTAGTTAACAAACTGAATTAAAACTGTCCAGGAATCAACACAGAGGTGTGTACAATAATTGCCAAAGTAATCATCTATCGCACTGTCCCTTTTTAGGTCGATCCTGCCTTAGATTTCTACTTACCGCGTATATTCAACCCCGGGATATCAGGACATGGAATCTGTGCTGCTTCTCCAGCAACGGTGTCCGGCCAACATCCGCCCCACGTGTCCATATCACGTAGACAATAGCGTGTTTCTAGAAAGTGGCAGAAGAAGGGAGATAATATAGCGAACAATAATAGACACATCGCTACCACGCAACTAATCAGGTCCCCGTTCTACGACGACCCTTTTATTATTATATCATTGGTTTTGGAAATGTTTATAGGGTGACGTAAGATTTCATGAAACGATCGTATTTTTAACAGTTATGTTTATGCTATTTCAGCAGTAAAATGACCACATTATTATATTTATTATAGTGTTGGGTATCTCCTGTTTACAAACAACTACCACTTTAACAAACAAAAACTTCGACAAAAATCCCCATTAAAATATACCTAATATCATCTGTTGATTCTTATTTTTTATATTACGGGACTGCACTAATTCCACTGCAAGGGCAGACTGCACTAACGATCACGTACTTCTACAGAAACATTTTAATAGATGACTAAATGAGTTTTTCTGTTAATTAATAATGTAAATGGTCCGGAATATAAGAGTGTGAAAACATGTGCAAGGCAAGGCTTGTATATGCAACTGCATTACGAAACCTTTCTTTTGTTGATTGTTCTGTTTGCAACATTTTCTTTAACATTATTTTCAAGCGACATTGATGCCCTGCCTCAACATTTTTTGTATGTTACTTCAAACAAAAATGAGGGACCTTAGTTGTTGTTATCTCTTATCAGACTTATTAGGTACCTGAGAAAATGAACATGTAAACATCATTCGGTTATTTCTATTAGCATAAACACTTGGACGTTCAACTAAGTGTGACCTTAATGTCAACTTAGTGTGACCTTAATATCTTGTCATATTTTTATTATTTATTAATATTTGCTTGGAAAAGTACCTCGTCACTATGTGTATCAATAACGTTAATTGCATTTGATGACAGATATTTAAGAAAAAATATTTACCTACATCTACCTATGTCAATTGTTAATCTAGTAATCTTTTAAATCCAAAATAACGAGGCAGGATTTAATAAGTGTTACTAAATCGTCCATCTCCCTCGAACTGTTTTCTAAACATCTAAGTCATTTTTGTTGTTGTTGCCTTATTGTACATGTAAGTGAAGTCACAACTTTTATAATAAGTATCCTTAATAATGTAAAATTAATCAATAATGTAAAACAAACCTTGTGTAAAATTAGAACAAAGGGAATCACTAGAAGATCGAGTTGGATCATCCTTACTGGAATTAGTCAGATTTTTTCTTTTGTTTTAAGTGCACTACTTACAATGCATTTCTACACGGAAAAATATTCTAGGGACAAATACTAAGTTTTATAATCATGGTACAATCAATGTCTGTTGATATCTGTATAACCTTTCTTAGTAGTTTGTATTTAAATGACTAATTTAAAAAAAAAATAATATATGAAACTATGACTAACATGTAAAGCGGTTAAAAAGTAGTTCTAAATACATTTAAAGACACACACACGTGTGGCATTAACGACATTTGTTGAGAGGATAAATAGTATTTGAATAATGATAAAGAGGAGAAGGATAGACAACTAAAGTTGTAAGCCTAACTTGTTACACACATGAGACAATATATTATTAAAACATGCAGTAAACAATATCGAATACAAATAC
The DNA here is from genome assembly GCA_007844125.1 of Sinonovacula constricta. Classification (NCBI taxonomy): domain Eukaryota; kingdom Metazoa; phylum Mollusca; class Bivalvia; order Cardiida; family Solecurtidae; genus Sinonovacula; species Sinonovacula constricta. The sequence continues at coordinate 4,658,880 of CM017567.1, read as the reverse complement.
ATGTATTCCATTTACTAGAAAGATCTAAAACTGTTTATTTAAGAATGTCGTGTTTTTCATTTGTGATGAATTGTCACCCTAGAATTTTTAAAATTATCTTTATATCGTCAAAATAGTATATATCATGACAATAGAAATGCGTGCGTGAGTGTGTGTGTGTGCGTGCGTGCGTGCGTGCGTGTGTGTGTGTAGCTGTTCTAAATAATCAGTATTTCGATTAAGGAACACTTATCTACACAATACCAAATATTGAAGCCATCATGGCCCAATATTTGTCAACTGAGTGTCGTTGATAATATTTTTCTAAATAGACCACACACAATTGTAACATCACATCAAAACAGAATCAACGTTATTTGGGCAGTCAGATTAAATCCTAAGGTATTTCTTTGTGTAGATTGCCATATAAATCCTTTAGCAATTTCGCTACTGGGTAACTAAATTTTAAGGCTCCAGCTCTAGTAGTTTCTGCGAAGGAAAATGTCATTCGGTTTGCTAAGAATATAATAAATTGAGATACACGATGACCACCAAATTAAATATTGTGACTACTGAAAAACGACCGGCCTAGAAACACCAACATGGTGCTGCAGATATTTTCGGGAGTAACGATAAACTTCAGTTTCATGTTTCGGTTTCGCAATTCACATCTTGATGTTATACATGTATTACACTTGTCACGAAAGGATAAGTAGTTTTTTTAAATTGTCAAAAAAGGGTCTAGTTGTGTTAAAAAGTGTTCATTTCCCTTTTGTGCACGCAGACTTGAATAATTTACATCATTGTCTTAACAAATAATTAAAAAATAGGTTGCCATGACTCGGCTGTATGTTTACAAAAGTACTACATACGCTCCTTAATACTCCTACAATACGTGCCTGAATACAATACAATGTGTCGACGTAAGTCAACTTAATGTAGTTAAATTAAGGCCATCTGTTGCAGTTGCTTAGATCATAAATGCTATGTATCCTTAAATGAAATATATAGTCCAATTCTTAATTGACTGTCCTACATATGTAAACATATAAACATAGCTTGGAATTTTAACAAAGCTTGCAGCATCCATAGAGTGAACAATCGTGTCACAAGCAACAACAGAATATATATTAAACAGAAAATATTATAAAAAAGTCTATATTTCCTTGAAAAAATGCATAAGATATACTATTAAATGAACATGAAAATAGACACGGCCTCAACTTACTTAAAAAACACTGTACAGCCACTGTAAGCACTCGGCGATCATTTTTACCGTTTGCTTTTTATTTATCCACGAAACATTACCGCAAATAAGCAGTCGCACTTTAATTCTTGCGAACAATACATCACAATGTTCAATCAGTGGTCAAATTGGTGACGTTCAGCTAATCATTGATTATTGGAAGATCCCAGACCTATGTCCGGATAGAACCTCAGGCGCACAAAAATTGGTCTTACAGTATATAAGTTGTGGATAATCTTACAGTTTATATAAAACATTGTTGTTATTAAATATACGTACATTAAAATAATTGAACTGAAAGGGAACGCGAAACCACGTCTATATTTATCTGTAAAACATTAAGTTATATAAGATAAGGCCAATTGATTGTAAGATATGTTACTGATAGAATTTTAAAACCTTTAACACCGGATGAGAAAAGACAGCATACATATAAACACGTTTTGCTTCCATAACTTTTAAATGTACAAAAATACAAACATAAATACGATAAATTGTGTCATGTCCTTAATAAATGGTAGTTATTTTTATACACAAAACATATCCATTTTCAACGGTCTACAACAAATATATACACAATAAGGAAATTACTATGTATAATTTTTGCTGTACAGATGCATAGGTAGAGCCGATGCACGTTTTCCAAATGTAGGCTGTATGTAACTTCGGCCACTTTAAATCAATTAATAGTAAGATTTGTATTGGTATAGTTTTAATCAACTCAGTTATAATACACATTAAGACTCCAAAAATTGTATGTACGTATTTTCACCTAGGTGTCTACAGTTTAAATATAAATAAACAAATGACGGGTTGTTTTTGTGTTGCTGTTTGCTGTTGTAGTTTGTTTGTTTTTGTTGTTGTTGCTTTTTGTTGTTCTTGTTGTTTCTTTGTTTCGTTGTTGTTTTTCTCGCGTTGGATAAGGCGAGATAAAATAAAGTTTGCAAACGCATAACCTCGCTTATATTTCAGTCATGTATTAGTAATATTTGTTTTTTTGTTGGTAATTGGGTTTATCGTCCCACCAACAACATTTCAGTTATCTGGAGACGGTGTCCACTTGAAGCAGATGTAGTGCTGCCTTCACTGTATATAGCATGCCGTGAAGACCTGGCATGATACCACACCCAGTCACATTATCCTGACACCGGGCCAACCAGTCGTGGAACTACCCTTATATTTGCTTGAGCGTTAGCAAGGGAGCTATACCACTACCATTTTTAACGACTTTGGTATGTCGCGGACCGGGATAGAACCCGGGGCCTTCCGTACCTGGAGCCGACGGGCTACCAATTGCGCTACCAGGTCCGGTCGTATAAGTATTAAGATGGGAATGTAGAATAGTAGAATAATATATTACAAGCCCGCCGAGTGTTCGTTTGATTTGTGTTTACTCTTTTAGACCGTTCGTCTGTTTAGAGAAAATAATGATGCAACTAACATTAGTGTTGCTAGAAAGTTAAGAAATACAATCTTAAAGCACGCAACGGAAGGCTACCAATATATTTTATGTTGTGTTAATATGCATAATAGGTTACCTTTGCGTGCACTAGCCAGATTTTGGTTTGTAACTTTTATCACACTTAGTGTACATTTATCACTTGATCAGACACAAAAGTGGGAGGCGAATAACTTATTACATAGAGATCGTGTGATTCGTATTAATTGTATATTAACTCAATATGTCAAAGTGTATTGCATGGCCTATATATAAAGAGAGAGTGTGTGGGGCCGCGCATTTCAAAACTGCCTTACAAAGCGGTTATAATCTGTTTTTTGTGAGGGAATTTTAACCTTTAAAATTATTTTTTAAACAAAACTTTATCGGGTTTGTTTTATTGATGTGGGTCTTCTTCCTTGCACAGAGTTGCTTTTTGATTGATCTCTAGCATCTACCGATTCCACCGGTTTCTATTTAATGCAGTTCTTAGTGGATATAAATCCGAGGGAAAATTATATATTTTGACTTAAAATATGTATCTCTTACACCGTTTGAAACCAGATCTTCCATTAATTTACTTACGGTAATAATATAAAACGTTGAAATAAATAACAAAACATTGTGGCATTGGCTGTAGATATTGCCAATCTTCTCTTTTCTGTTACAATCCAATAATATTAAAAATCATAAAATTCGCCTCTAATTGTTAGTAATGTGTGATAAAGGACCTGGGCGATAGTTGTCGATTGGGCAAATAAGAAACCAAGTTTACCAAGGCAGATATTGAGACATCCATGTATATCTCCGTGATGTATATAAAAAATTGTCTAAAGTTCTAAGGATAAAGAACAAGTTATTTCTGATTATATGTAAGGAAGCTGCATCCTTGGTATTCTAAGGATAAAGAGCAAGTGATTTCTGATTGTATGTAAGGACGCTCCATCCTTGGTATTCTAAGGATAAAAGAACAAGTGATTTCTGATTGTATGTAAGGAAGCTGCATCCTTGGTATTCTAAGGATAAAGAGCAAGTGATTTCTGATTGTATGTAAGGACGCTCCATCCTTGGTATTTTAAGGATAAAGAACAAGTGATTTCTGATTGTATGTAAGGAAGCTGCATCCTTGGTATTCTAAGGATAAAGAGCAAGTGATTTCTGATTGTATGTAAGGACGCTCCATCCTTGGTATTTTAAGGATAAAGAACAAGTGATTTCTGATTGTATGTAAGGAAGCTGCATCCTTGGTATTCTAAGGATAAAGAGCAAGTTATTTCTGATTATATGTAAGGAAGCTGCATCCTTGGTATTCTAAGGATAAAGAGCAAGTTATTTCTGATTATATGTAAGGAAGCTGCCTCCTTGGTATTCGTTGATTTTTACTCATGGGAAAAATATATGGCCATGCATACATATTATCTTAAAGTTACACACTTCACTAAAAGAATCATTTAGGGAGGAACGCAAGTTGCTTATAATACAAACCAATAAATAATAACAATTCTATCGAAAAATGCATCAATAATGCTGTTGAACGTCTATGGGAAATTGCAAAGTATAAAATAGAATAAAAAATAGAATGTATACTTTGTCAAAATCGCTTGGAATCCATAAATCGTCTTTTTTTTAAAGTAAAACAAAATGTACACTGCAAATACGTTATTTATCATTTATTTAAAAATGTATATGATATTTTCCATAATGAGATACAAGTATATCAATACACGCACTTTTTGTCACTGGCTTTGTAAAGACACAGACTTGTAACTGGGGGTTTAAAACTATCTAATTTAGAGTAGTTGTAGTATACAATGCACTTCCCCTACACAAATGTTCCACTTTTAGTGAATAACAAAGCAGGCTGGATACATCAGCTAGGTGTTATCGTGCTAATGGGATCTGGCAGTAAAACACACTGCGAGGTGATGTCTTCTCGGTATATCAGACCCTGTGTGTATTTAATGAAAAGTGAAAACATACTCGTGTATCTGTCAGTGCAGATTCACACTTTGTATAAATTTGGTATGTTACGCCTTTTCTCGTGTGTTTTCTAGATTTGCGTTCCTACGTCCTTGACTTTTTTTCCTTCTGTTAGTTTTATCATTAGTGTGTCTGGTGTTATACTTGTGGGTGTGGATGTGTACCCACACTAGGCATGTAAATGAAAGCAACGTTATGATATCTCCTATATCCTCGAAAATAAAAAATAATAACATTATCACATGGGTGCGTACTTGTTACATAAACCCAATACTTACCTAAAAATGGGATTGTTTTAGAAAATGAAATACGAAGCAGACGCATAAAGGGTTCAATCCTTATGCTGTCAGTTGATAATTAGCGTTATTTCCCGGTTTAGCAAAGCCTCAGCACAGTGTCCATACTGTTCCCGTACATGCTTCCTGTATATGTTTATCAAAACCTCTACTTACTGTTATCTTATAGTTCATGTCTGACCTTTTCATTAGAAAACATTGTAATGACCAGCACTTAGTGTCACTTGTCACGAAGATGACCAAGGTCACAATTCCATCAGTCTAGATGCCCACGACATGTAATTTATTCAGTAAGGCATCGCCAATTTTCTAGCAAACACAAATTATAAGGATTATTGGCGAACCTTACGCTCCTGACACACACATATGTGTTCGATAGTCAATGTGGTGAGTTTAAACATCCTGAATACGCAACAATTTCGTTCCAATTAACGTATTATAGATACATAGAGAATACCAGGTTAGTGTTGATATAGATAAACGTTATCATGCGAGGTTGAGAAAACCAGAAAGCACGAGGCTCTGCCGAGTGCTTTCTTTTTTTTGGGCCGAGCATGATAACATTTATCTATATCAACACTAACCTGTTATTCTGTTTTTCCCACCATTAAGAGTTTTTTTCAAATGGTTTAAAAAGGGGAACATTTAAATTTACCGCTACTGCTCCTCCCCTACATGATCTGACATTCTAATGCAATACACACAATTCATGCGCGTGCATAGAGTAATTCGTCTATAAGAAATAGCAACAACAACAAAAATCACACCCTCGTATAAAGTTATACATGTAGTATGTAATGTCAAGGCCGCGAAACATTAAAGTTGCTACGCACATGGCATTAGGAAACGCGAATTACATTCGAGGTTTGTGTGTGTTTGTGGTTGTAAAAACAGTTTGCTCATTTTAATTTTGGATGACATTGAAATTGTGAACATTGAATATAGCGTCATAAAATTGCGAAGGTAGTCGTGATTTTGACAGCGTGACTAGCGAAAGTTGAAAAAAATGTTGGGATTGAAGATGGTTTGTTGGTATTCATGTTTACGTCTAGAAATTGTGATTTATTGGGACATTTATCCAGATCTGTGCAGTCAGCTATATTTGGTTCAACTTAAGATCGAGCTTTATCTAAACCATTTGAATGTTCATCGTGTAACGACATTTGATCATCATGGTCTGTCCTCACATTAGGCAGCTGATTGCTGCTTTCTGATAATATATTCACAGATTCAAGATCAATTTCCTTCTCAAAAATGTTAGGACTTAGGCAAAATTTTGCCTCGAAATCCTCGTGCGCGAATTTCAGTTGATAAAGCTATCTTTATCACACGGGTTATATCAACCGATATTTACAGAGATGGTTGGATAATAATTTCTAAGCAATTATTCAGAAAAAGAAGAAGGACATAAAGGCCATGAGTGTACGGACTTTGCACTAGTGAACAACTATAACTTTTGATCTTCGCACTCACAAACACTCCAGCTTTCGTTTTTGAAAAAAATACATCTAACTCCCAGGTCAGGTGATGTTTTGTTATATGTACAACAGTACATTTTTATTTCTTTATTCTTAGACTCGAGAGTATTTTGTATAAATATTAACAGATTTATGTCATGTTATTATAAGATCGGAAACAAATCCAATATCAATACGTAAATTTCCATTTATAAACGCCCGAAGTTAAGCTTCATTATCACTGATAACTTCCCATTTTAATAGGTAAATAAGAAAAAGCCCTACCAAAATTTCTACAGATATTTTAATCTAATCTACCTCTAGACAAAGGCAAATAGGCTAAAGTGCAAGGTAGATTTACGATTCATTCGCTGTTTGAGCCGCTAAAAAATACCTACATGAAAATAGGATGTATGCTACATGTATGATTTATAGAAATACAAATAATACAACATTCTTGCTTAATGTAGCATATATCAATATTACTGTCACCAGATTATTTATGCCACATCAATTCTGCCATTCTCGACCTTTTAATATTTTAAACAAATGGCAAAAATAGAAAATAATCATTCACCAGAAATGTTTGCATTACTGCATTCTCTTCCCATTTACTGCACTGTCTTCACAATAGTTCTCTGTCAGACTCTGTGCAGATTAGATATTAGACTTGTGCTATTAAGCTAGATTTATACTGGTGTATTCACGGCATGCATCTTCTCTACTGCCAATCTACAACTGTCGAGCTATGTGACAGTAATTGTGGTGGTGCTTAAATGTTATTAAGAGAACAATCTGAACAGAACTTGAAAGTAAATGAAATATTTAAAGGCGATAAACTCACAATTTTAGCAAAGCTAAAATTGTAATGCCTTTACAGAAGACTAGTAATATTGTATTTTCCTGCCATATACATGTATTCTGTTGTGTGAATGAAAATATCTTCATTACTGCCTCTTTACCAAAAACATAGCTTCAAAAACTCATATCACAAACACGTGGCTTCTGACAAGTGGTAGAAGAATTAAATTGGTTAAGATTATGAATTATACATATGTATGCGGAGTTCTTATCTGTGTCTATTGTGTTTTACACTATTTTATTCGCTGTGTTTGTTTATATCAACAGTCAAACAAAATCATATCATACCGAAATACGAACTCCAGTGACATTATTGCAAACTACAGACCAGTTTAAAGTCCATGCACGACTCAAATGTTCTTTTACAAAGTGTATGCTTTCATCAAAAGGAAGGCGCTCTATGCAGGGAAAATGATTGTGCCAGATTTCAGAGTAGTTACTTCTTGGGATGTATTGATTCTTGACTATGTTATTTGGAGCTCCTTTATTATGTATGATTCATGATTACAATGTGTTATCAGCAGAATCTCCATTTGCACCATATGGTATAAAGAGTTGGGTGATTTGTGTCACATAGTGTCATGTATATTCATAGTTTCACCCATTGGTTATTTTGGAAGATCCGCTAGATATTTATCAAGTCTACTTGTGGCATTTGTGCATGTGTGTAAAAAACTGATTTATTTGTTATTTGATTACTAAAATCCAGCATATTTAAAACTTAAACTTAACCACTTTACGTATCAAAGCAATGGTTCTCCGAGATTTTTTTATAATGACAGAAAATGCACGTTTTTAAACATAAATAAGTTTAAGGATTTAATAATATATTTTATATGTCTGCAAGGATAAACTTGCAGAATTCGATTTGTGAATTGTAAAGTAAAACGGCAGTCCAATATAAAAATGAACAAAATAAAATTCTCTAAGATTGAAAGTAACATATTTAATTTTTGCTTTGCGATAAAATCTAGTGGGTGTGTAGTTATCAGTTGTATTTATAGAAATAAATCTAAAATCAAACATATTTACCATGTAAGAATATATGACAAAGTCCTATGAGTATTGCAACTTATTCGACATGCAAGCTAAAAGCAAATCTGTGATGAGTAATTTAACAGAATAAGCAATTAAATACACCAGCATAATTTAGAGGTGCTCTTGTTTCGGTGAAGATCAAATTAAAACAGTTATTGATACACATGACCAATTCTGTGATGTTCTTATCAGAATTGTGAACTTGTTTGTTCTAGTCGTAATTATTATAATGTCCCTTTACATCAATCGATTAACATTGGTAAAATATACATTCGGTGATGTCTGCTGTGGCTGTTTGTGTCTTTGTTCGCTCATACTACATGCAATTCTAAAATAATTAAGTTGCCTATTTAAATAAAACGTTATGTTTCTGGCAAAACGCCATCAATAAGAAAACAGGGTATTCTAAGGTCAAAGTTATTGGTAAAATTACACACCACACAATCTGTATGTTGACATATTGCAGAACAAACCCCTCAGAAGATATTCGCTGTACAAGCTTCTTAAAAACTGTTACATGGTGCATTTTGCTTATCTTCTTAAAATACAATCATGAAGCATATATATTGCGGCAGCATAAGTATTGTGTCATGTTATATTCACTTACTTTATTGTGTGCAATATAGAGAAATAAATTCGCGGATAAAAGTTTTTTTTGCACAATCCTTAGAGAACAACATACGTACATGCGTTACCCTTGTGTGAGCAATAATATAATAAAACAATGTTTTATTTCGTTTTATTAGATGAAACGGTATCATTGTTACTCGATTACTCGATTTTCCTTTCGGGAAGTAGAATATACCATAGTTTCTTAAATTTGCTGTTAATTAGATGCGTCTAAACTGCATATTCGACACCATATGTCCATGCAAATGGTTCTGAATAAAGACATTAACTAAATAAACAACCTATTGTAAACATTATACTTTGAGCTGTTCTTTAGAAAGGACACAACAGAAGAATGGCGTCATCTTGATTACGCTTTATACCAAAAAGAAATGCATTGGTCATATATAGCAGCGATATGTCAGAGGCGTCTTAAACAGTTGTGTGACATAAATGTTGGGCATATAAACCATTTCTGGTACTTGATGCTTTAATCATAACGCTTGCAAAAAGGTTTCGAAATAAAAGGGAAAAGATCATTTTATTAATGTTAACATTTATGTACACATTAAAGTTTCTCCCAATTTGTAATAAAGCTGTTTATGTCTGTTTTATTTTTACTAGACATTAATTAACGTATCCGAATGTTTGCGCAGAAAAAGATTTGATATGGCATATTTTCTTATACCCTGTGTACAGTGATTGATTACATCAATAATGCATCTCATAAAGTGATAGCTTGGGACATGTGTTTAATAAAGTACATAGATGAAATTTATTCTGGACAGTATTCGCATAAGGTAGTAATAAAATAAAAGAAGCGAGTAATGTGCATACTTGTGCAAAGGTGGGATTTTGTTGTTGTTGTTGTTGATTTGTTTGTTTTTCTTTCTGCCTAAAATTACAAGAGCATAAGGGCAGGAGAAGGGAAAGGTGACTTCATGTTAATTTTGTCTGTAGGTAACACAAATTATTATGAAGCATCTTTCCAGTAATCTTCTTATTGAGAAAATGTGATAAACATATAAATAAAAGAAAGAAATGAGATAAAGAGAGGAAGGAAATGCAAAGCACACGCAAGTTAAAGCTATAAGAACAATTAAATTAGACAAAAGAAATGGGTTTAAACGTAGACCTTAATTAAGAAATGCTGGTTTCAATATGGGTCTTCAGGTAATGTGCCCTTCATGGTATCTAATACTATATATGATACTATAATTTTTATTACTTCTTATTTCAATGTATTGTATGAAAATAAAGTTATGATTTAAATAAAATAAAAATGCGAATTGAAGTTGCTACACATGCAGTTAGTCTAAAAATGATGTAATAATGTGATATACGCAAATATCAATAAGGTTTAGTCCTGGTCTTTGGTAGAAGATGAAAGTTTTACCAATATAACATTGTTGCTAAGAATGTTATCTTTAGAGAACAGCTATAAAATAAAACAAAGAAGAAGAAAATTTCAGCATTTTCAAGAAAATGTAGGACACCAAACCATAAATTTGAGTTCATGGTTATGAGATATCACATTTTCCCTTTTAAGTAAAGTGTATAAAACGTGTCTTTAAATGGACTGTTTACGATATAGTCTTAATTCGTGGTAAGCCAGAGTTATGAACCTGTAGTTCATTTTTAAAACAGGTAATTAGCGATTACCTGTTAAATATGCGATAATAATGTGTGTGATTACTTTATGTACGCCAGGACTTTTATATTCCAACACATCTGATATTTCAAAGTAAGTTTAGTATGCGATTAAAGTCCAGGTTATTTCGGCGACAATAAGTAAATAAAGTTCCATAAACCTATAATAATAATTATCGACATTTATTTATGAACGTTTGTTTTTTTTCTAAAATTAATCAATGCTGAAATCTTGAAGCTCTGGATAAGTAAGCAGAGATATGAAGAGGCTAAAATACCATATGCAACATGTGTATATAAAAAAAGTGCAAGATTTGCGGCCAACGCACAGACCAATCATTGAAAAGATGCAAGGAAACCTTTCTTCGAGACAACATTTTACAAGTGATTTCTTTCACTGACAAAACCATAGTCTCTGAAGGCAAAAAGATAGGCATTGTTCAAATATTGATTTCATTTATCAGACATGTCATGAATAGTCATACAACAGTCTTTGAACTCTTTGAATGATAATAGCCGTTAATAATATCTTTAATTGTAATGTTTGTTATTATAAACAGCTGAATAATATACATCATGATCTGAAATTGTGTAAATATTTTTTCAACCGATATAAGAAATATACTTATCTATTCTATCTAACCTAGTCATATATATCACATCGACTTTGCATGCATTATTATGAATATCTTTATTTTTTTCTACAGGTTCTAACGTGTAGGAAACAGTTAATATCATAAACTCGGAATGTCGCATTACAGATTTGTCATCTGGTACATACATGTGAGCACTTTTAAATTAAATGACATTTGTTTTACTGACCACCATCAGCTGGCTTAAACCGATCCATTACAGCCTGTACAAATATTGTATTCCATGTTTCCAATCTGATATTAAAATGACGAAAGTCAACAAACTTTTATACAGGGAAGTATTCACAGACAACATCAGGCAAACATAGGACCGGACCTGGTAGCGCAATCGGCAAAGTGTCGGCTCCAGGCAAGGGAGACCCTGGGTTCGACCCCGAGGCGCGACATACAAAAGTCGTAATAAATGGTAGTGGTAAGGCACCCTTGCTAACGCTCAAGCAATTATAAGGATAGTTCCTGGTTGACTGGTTGACCCGGTGTCAGGATAATGTTACTTGGTTTGGTATCATTTCTAGGTGTTCAAGTGGACACCGTCTCCAGATAACTGAAATACTGTTGGTGGGCGATAAACCCAGTAAACAAACAAAACATAGGACTTTTATTATTTGTCTATGTCGCAGCAAAAGGGACAATTTTAAATTGCTGCTGATTGAAAAATAAGTCAAAAATTGGTATATACTAGTTAATAGTAACGATATATCGTTTGTTGCGCAGCAGTATAATCTTTAATTCTAATACATGTATGAGTTTATGTATTTCTAAAGTTTTGTCAATATTTAATTAAGGTCTAACATTGCAATTTACTACCAGTACCCATCAATATCATTGATTTACATAGAAGCTGTTTGAGAGTGTAATTGACATTATTATGGTGTAATGAATGTATATTTATATTGCATGCAACCACCAGAAGCATAAGCAAACCGCCCGGCGCCGGCAAAGCGTCTTGCTGTAGGGCACTATACATAATACACATAAATATCGCATATATAGAGAGATATTCCGACATTTGTATATAAAGCGTATACTTTAAATAAGCTCGGACAAGTTTATTGAATAGAAAATCAAACATTTGCTAGGCCAATGATACAAATGGGATCACTGTTAAGAATTCACTCAATTATAAGGCAATGTCATTTATTAATATATATGTATGATGCTTGATCACAACTGATACGTATGTCAGTTTTAATATTAGTTACTATTACTCGATTTTCAAGGGAAGACTAATACATTCGTAAAAACACATTCTGCTCTGGTATCTGGTAGATGCGAGAGATAGGTTTATTGCAAGAAACCTTACCAAGCACAAACAATTGTCCTATAAGACAGTGACACAGTCACTGACTTGAACTTTTTTATGTGATAAACATTTGATGTCCATCCTATACTCATAGAACTTTTGAATAAATGCTATATATAAATACACTACTACCATATGTGAATGTGTAAGAATGTAACAGAGACTCTGAGAATGTGGCATTAGAGTCATTGTACATGTGTACGTGTACAGACGAGCCGGTTACATTGCAATACAAATGTATTTGTAAACAGAACATACACTAACTGGACTCCTGTCTATAAAAACTTTTATTATAAAAGGACATTATCTGAAAAGAAAAAACGATTCGTTGCTTCCTGTTGTAAACACACTAGACTCATGACATGTTTAAGTGTCACTTTACCATGATTTTAGGATGGGTAAAAATATATATTGTTGACAAGTTTGATTGTTTTCTTGCTTTTCTTTTCATTCTCTACCAAAAAACAAACAAACAATGTTATTGCATGTTTATCTCTCAAGATTATATGTTTCGAGAAAATGAGAGAGAAATGGAAGAGTCAGAAGAGAAGGAGAGACAGAAACAGGGAGAGAGAGGAGAGAAGAGAAAAAGAAACGTAGAGCTAATTATATTGAAAACTACAGTTAGAGTTAGACGAAAATGGAGAGCTAGGGAGAAAGACATTGACATATCAACCGGGAGAGACGGACAGAAAGTAAAATACACAGACGTGGTATTAAAAAGGTAAAACATTTATTTGTAAATAAGATGTCTGCGCGAGAGTTATATATTTATATTTGTCAAAATACAATGTGTGATTGTATTATTAATGTTATTTATATTAGAATACCATTGATACGATTCTTAAACAATTAAGAAAGTATTCACATAAACTGACGGTTTTAGAATTTGCTTGATTTGCATTATCTAGGAACACTTTCAAATAAATAAACATGTGTAAATCTGTCGGAGTATTAGTTTAATTTACTTTGGGGCGGCATCGCTTGCGACACCGTCCAAAGAAATGAGAAAGGTGGATGTCGGAAGCATACAGGGTTGGCCCAGCCTGACCTTTACTACTCGTGGTCAGTTATTTATGCCTGGAAAGAGGTAGTGCGTGAACAGAACGAATAAGTATTTCTAGACGCGTCAATTGTTTCCGAACTTGCTTCAAATGTTAACATTAATAGTGTTATCTGTTTAAGCAGTTAAGTTCAAGCTCAGTTTATTTAGGTCGAGTCCGGTAGCATATATGAATATATGAGCATTTATTTTAGACCTTTCTTAATTTGAAATGTAAAATCAAATAGAAAGTATTGAATGTATACTTAAACGATTTCTGTTGGATGTCAGTGACTCTGATTTAACTGCGTTTTCCAAATCTATACATCAGTATTTATTTGCAGCTGAAGACTTGCCTGCTTTAAAATTTTGAGTGCGTTGTACATTTGATGTACTACGCAATACTTTTGACTGTTGTATGCACACATGTAACCGCTTACATGGTAAACTTCCACCGCCCAAACAGCGCTTTCAGCACTTTGATTTAAATCTCTCGATGAAATCAAGATAATCTTAATGGCAATCTTATGTTATAACTAAACCGAATAGAAAATGTCCGTGATACAGTATAACCACAGTAAATAGAAATACACTATATATGCGGGAAAACCTAAGTTGTTATTCCGTACTAAACGTGGTGAAATTTCAAAACAATAAATTATTAAGCACATGTACCTGTTACTGATTACTTACTTAAGGTTCTGGACCTGTAATGGTGATCTTCCACAATCCTTATAATGATACTGTTTCTTGAATCTGTACTATAAAACACATCGTACGGTGAATTTTTAAGGAAGTTGACCGTTTGTAACTCAAGTTATGTACATTTTTATAAAGTGACCCTTGATTTTCAAAAACACCGTAAATTGTGCTGGAACAAAAATGAAAAAGTACCATTTTTTTCAAATTCTACTGTTCTATATTCAAATTTTAACTAATTTTCCTGTTACACAATAATGTCATGATAAATCAGAACAATAAGATCACACTTTGGACAAATACTTATAAAAATACAGAACTTTGCATACATGTACCCCCGAGCAAAAATCCGATTTTTTGGGTGTGTTTAAAAATTTACTCTATCTATAAAAGCAAATATCTCAAGTTTGAAGCTAGTTAGACACATACAACTAGTTTTAAAATTTTCTGCAATATAAACTGGCCATAATATAAGATTTTAAAGGCATTTTACCGTTCCTAATAAAATTTACAGAACTTTGCATACATGTACCCCCGAGCAAAAATCCGAGTTTTTTGGGTGTGTTTAAAAATTTACTCTATCTATAAAAGCAAATATCTCAAGTTTAAAGCTAGTTCGACACATACAAATAGTTTAAAAAATTTCTGCACTATAAACTGCCCATAATACCATAATATGAGATTTAAAAGGCATTTTACCGTTCCTAATAAAATTTATAAGAATTTGTAAAAGTTACTATAATGAAACTGCAAGAGAATTTATAGCGAAAAATAACGTCAAAATGGTCAATCACCGATTATACTCCTTCATACAAAAAATCACCTACAGTTGGTATAAGAGATGGAAATATGTATGTAAAACTCTGCATTATTACATGAAAACCTTCTCTTTACTGATTTTGGCTGGCTTGAGGGAAATATTTGAAATTAACCACTTTACTCGTTTTTCGTAAAAAAATCCGACAGTTTAGGAAAAACTGAGTCAAGCACTCTTTTGGTATTAGTGACACTTAGTTGTCCCTCACAATTTTGACCCCTGGACACATTTTAAAGTTCATCCTGGCCATCCGGAGAAAATATCAGACGAAGGTGAGCGAGCGTCAAACCATGTCGCTAACTCTCGCGGTTAGCATGCGAAGGCAAATTTAAATCGCAAACACAAGATGAAACAGTGCATTTTTCACCTGTACACAGGAAACCAACACAATAGTTATGATCAACTTCAACTTTACATGACTTTGTTGTCGGTAAACTACTATTTTTACAATATCGCCCTCGACGATCACGCTGTCGAGCTCCCGGTTTCCTCATTTTTAAAAATGGGTAACCCAATGACGTCATGGAAAATCCATATCACGTGGTGAAAAACTACTAAAAATAGCAAATACGAAACTTTACGACGAATGCTATTCAAATAAAACCGGATCATACCGAGTGCCGATGTTTACCGAAGTTAGTTACAGGTCCAGAACCTTAATAATTCATAAAGTATGTGCCGCTAATTGTATATCAAAATCTCATTTCGGTCTCCTATGAAATGCAAACAAAATGTATTGAGCCCTTTTTTCTACAATATTCAAGTATTTGTCGCTTTGTGTGACATAATTGAGCCATTGTTACGTGAATCATCAAGGCTTCCTTCGATCCTTCTCCCTATTAACCCAAAAAACTTAAGTTCCGTTACCAACCTGCAGACAATACTTGTGCTATTTAATGGCTAATTAAAAAATTAACTCAACCACTATTACTTGGCCTTTTTACAAATGAAAAATATATGCATATAAAAACCCAGAATAAAACCATTTTGCAGTTAAAAATAGAGTGACAAAGTTCAGTATGACTTTGAAAATAAAATGAGTATAATAAATCGTAACCTATCATCAAACATAATCAGTTTTCTCACACATGCATTACATTAACTTTCTATGAATATGTTTTGCTTTTGATGTCAAAGTGATACACAATTAAGGATTTAAAAATGATGATGATTATGATACTTGAATAGTAATTGTTTAAAGCTTTATCATTAACAACGTGTAGCGGAAACACAACTTCATAAACTGTATTTGTATGAAGGGATAAACGACGTAAATGGGTTACGCGATATAGATTCTAGAGTGGATATTGAACGCATAACATTTGATATCATATGGATCGAAAAACATAAGTAAGAAATAGACCTGCGGTTTGGTCCGGGTATGTATATTTTTTTTAAGTTTATATTGACTTTTATGTTGATATAGACTCGTTATAGACTTAATTACACTTTGGCATTTTCGGACAACATATTCATTTTCTGTTATATATACGTTATTCTACGTTTATTCGGTGTGATGACGGCTACAATTTTTTCCATTGTTCTTAAAAGTAAATCTACTTGGCAACTTCGTTACATGCACATGTACGAAATAAACACAATTCTGCTATGATATTTTATATAAGTACGTATCCCTTACAATATCAAATGTTTTGCCAGATAGAACAAATGCTTTACGCCATTCGGGTTAAATATATATTTAAGATAACGTGTGCCATAAAGTCTTTGGACCATAAAGTTTTGCTTGATATCAATGCACAAGACTTGGCGAAATAATATTGGCTTGACCTCGTTTTTTTACTTCTTTGGACCAGACATTAAATGTGGTAAGTCATACAATTGACATGTTGAATATATAGTTTGGTTTTATTCGCCCGTAACTTGCCGCAGAATAATTCACGGCGTTGAGTTCCAGTGCCCAATAATCTATTTACACAGCCCGAATGATTGATTAGAAATGCATCTTACCAAACCACCGTACGTTAAAAAAAACTCAGTTAACTGAGTACCTTATGCTATCTGTATTAGGAAGAATAGCAATGTTGGGTCCCGATGCGTCAGAAATAATTACTTTTGACTCAAATTGAATTTGACCGCTAATAAAAAATCAATATTGATTATTTGGCAGGTCGTAGTTTTTTATTTGTTTATTGTTGTTTTGTTGTTGTTGTTTTTCGTGCATGTGCATATATATAATTAAAGATTATTTATTTTATAATTTAATATTCCAAGGCCATATATCAACATCAATAAGAACATATGACAAAGTTCTGAGAGCATTGCAACATATACCAAAATTTGAAAAGGCACAGGACTTAGGTATTCACAAGCAAGCCAAATGTAAAAGTAATAACAAATTTGTTATGAGTCATTTAACAAAAAGAGCATCGGTCAGTCGGCGCTATGAAACGACTGGCGTGCTTAAACCGGTTTTATAGAGCTACAAGTTTTCAAATTTATAAAAGTGTATTAATTAATGGCAAACATTTCATGCAATTGCTTAAAGTGTAACGTGGAAATCCTTGAAACCTTCATTGAAATAAGATGAAATCAGAATGATCATCAAATTAAATCACATCATATCCGTACTGGCGCTATGTTCTTGTATTGGTGATGTTGCAGCAATCAATTAATTCGCTGCATTCTCATAGTGTCTCTGGAAAAGTCATACAAAAAGAGTCGAAAAAGCAAGTAAATACACAATATGAAAATGTAACTTTAATGCACGGTTCACTCCTTCTCTTTTCATATGGTATATTTTCTCGGCCACTGTATTGCTTGATATATAGCAGAACAGTGCACAGTGTTACGTGCCGTGGAGCATACATACATAATCACAAAAAAGCCTATGTCGGATTCATTAATCACAAAGCATCTTAACAAAGTATCGTGCATTATAATGTCGTATATCACGCAAACCCGAAGACTACTTCCATTATAACACGCATTTATGATTACAATTATAAACATGTGTCTGTTTATTTTTATTACAATGCGTGTCGTGTCGCTATCGTTAAAATCTCATGTGCGTGGAATGTGTGTTGTTGTTTTTTCGATCCTTTTAGGACTGATACGTGTATGTCGCTTTTGCATTGTGTTCATTTGCCATTGACACTTACCATCTAGTTATGAAACTAATACCATGTTTCTTTAACCCATTTCACTTCACCTCTGGTGTTGTAACCTATATTTTGAAAGGCTTTGTAGACGGTTGCTATCTTAGTAAAATGCTTGTCACGAAAGATCAGTGTCAGAGTCTTCATTATTATACTAATGAAAAGCTTCATTGGCAGGCACATGTGACATGCAGGAGGCAGCCGATGCATGACAGTAAAGCATTTAATATCAGTATAAGAATAATAATTACGCAAAGACAAGATAATTGGCAATATAACAAAATGCCTATATATAATATGTCTGCCGTATCAGCAGTTTGGTGTCAGGTTCCTAATAGCTTTGGTCATAATATAGATAGATAGATTTGGTCAGCTTCCGCTCCATTTATTGTATCCACCTTTTTATTAAAATTCTATAGTTATAGTTTGGTTTCAAGTAATAATACAATATTCTGGTTGTCAAAAGTGATGGACAAGCTATGAAGCAATATAACAAAATACATATCTTTAATATGTCTAGTGAAACAGTAGTATGGTGTAAAGATCCTAATAGATTTGGTCGTCAAAACGACAAAAATTTGTCTGTTTCTACTCAATATGTGTGATCCATATTTATCAATTTACTATAGCTACTGGTTTGTTTTGAATGACAATGCATTCTTCTAGATGGTACTAATTAGGGGCAGGATAATAAACAGCAATATGCTAGAAGATGGAAACATGTACATGTTTCAAGCTTCTGTTAAAGGGAACCGCTGTCCTAGCGTAAACTTGTAGTCATTAAATTATAATTACTGTGCAAACCGATGCCTGTTCGTTTTTTGGCGTGATTTGTATCATTTTAACAAAATATGTCCGTCCGTTACGTGTAAAAAATCTTCTCTGACGTTACTAATGTCAGATATCACGATAAACTATTTTGTCCCTCATCACTTGTTTCCAAATGCACGAGTAACTGGAGTTGGTATGCATTTGTGTACACTAAGTATACGTTAGGCTGCCTTAGATATGCGATATAGTCTCTAGAGCACATGACATTTTTCCCAAACCCGGCAGATATGTGTAAGACAAGAGGTGTCCAAAATATTACGCGGGCTATAAGCTTGCGACATTGTGACACGATGTAAATTTAACAAGGTTTGATTCCATATTATAACGTTTTTACTCAATTTAAGAACAAGCTGTTGAACAAAATATTAATCTATCAAAATGGAACAGTGTATTACCAAAGCTTAAATTGGCATCTTCCAGACTGGTGTACGAACTTTAAGCACATCCCCTTATTTATTCATACAAAATAAACAGCACATAAAGTGCACGGAATGGCCGTGTTTTATGGAATCGGTAATATACCATTTCTTGATATATATTCTTGATAGACAGGTAATACGCTGATTGGCTAACGACGTTAAGGTGTTGTAAAGATGTTGCGCAGCAAGTCCACGTTTTCTAGCGGTACAAATAACGATTGACAAGATAAAACTTTAGTCGAAGTGTTCTGTGTCTAGCGTCATTATAGCCGTCAACAGCCACGAGACTCAAAGAGAAAATATCTTGTGACACATTAAAAAAGAACTCCCCTTAAGCTCGTCGTTCTTTGCATTAATTAATGTCATTTTTTTATTTTATTTTTTTTTTGCTTTTTTGATCTTTAATTCACCTCACATAGTTGTTACTATTAACTTGTATAGATTTAAAAGCATAATATGTCAGTGTGTTTGGTTCCGTTTAAGCTTTTCAGGAACAAGCCAATATGGCGGGTCTTCTAATTAACATCCGGTTTTACTAATACCCATTTTGATCCTCCATATAAAAAGAGAACAAGGTTCTGTGAGAATATTAAAATTTGAAATGGTACAAGGAAAATATTCTTATGCCAGTCAAATGTATAAGTAACGATCACTGGGACGAAAAGAATTATTACACAGAAAGCAAAACCCAGCCGTTATCACCTTGAAACGGGCAGTATGCAAAAGAAACGGTTAACAGAGCTCTAATTTCGCACTTCCTAAGGGGTTTCTCAAACATAAAAGCAAGACTATTTGAAACAATACATACAGTAATACATTACAAGTAAATGTGTATACTTCGATATAAGAAGTAAATTCATAAAATTGTGTCACTTAAAAATAATAATGTACTCAATGTCTTGGTATAAGCTAAACCCTACCCACTAAAACATTTACACTCTATGTTTATTTCACTCTTAGTGTCATATAGGTTTGTTACTGACATGTCTCATGACTTAACGGCATCAGCCAGAGTGTCGTAGTGTTCTTACGTGCATATTAAACGACCGTTGTGTAATTTGCATGAAATTATTTACATAAAGATTTCAATAGGGTATCAGTTCATAAACTAAGAATCAGAACTGCTATCATTTTAATTATCCACTATGATCGCGTTTTATAATGGCAGGTAATGACGACATAAACTTGACTTGGAATAAACGGGTTAATTAACAGAGTGACTTTCATTTGTATCATCTTTTTATAGTTAATTTAATGTTTCGTTGTGAAGTTGACGAGTACAATATACCCGGCTTAATTTCAAGGTCTACCATGCCATCATGGCGAAGGTTTTAATTTCCATGTGTCTGGGGCTTTGCACAAAATGTATCGTGTTAACTATACGGAAAATCTGCCAACCTATAACATGTAATATCGTCATGCAAAACAGTTCTAACACATGGAAGGTATCGATAGCGCCGTGACAGGGTCCTTGTAGATATTGCCTTAACGTTGGACAAGGTCAATAGAAAGAAAAGCGAGGTGAGTAAAGGACCCGTGTCCATCGACTTTACCAGACCCTTGGAGAGCGCAGCTGTGAAAACAAATCAAAGAGGTGTAGTTTCAACAACCTCAATGATTCAATGGAAGCAAATCTACACATTACTACAAAGTGGCCAGACATTGTGATGCGGTCATACAATTGTCGATAGTTCATGCTCATCGAATGCACTGTGCCATGAGAGGAGAGAGCATAAGAGACTTATGAAGGAAAACTGTCCAGATAACACCATTTAATTTACGAGTGCCAGACGAATTGATGGAAGACGTGGTGTTTCATAGTTGAGGTTGGATCTCGAGTCTTCACTGCACAGGTCTCTGTGGCGAGATTTAGGTGAACTGGAATCAAGGGCCGGAATCTAAAGGAAATCATAGCAGATATCTCAAAAGAAGCCGAGGCAACCTCACGATTAATTTGGAGGAAAAGTGGAGAGCAGTGGCTGCAAATATAAGGCCCCTTGCAAGGATAATGACAAATAGACACTGACTGGTAGCGGGAATTTCTATAGCTGTACTAGGCTGGTACCTGATCACCCGGTCGGCGCACCTCTAAAGGACATTGTAGGTAAATCAAGGTGACACCCATCTGATGATGGAAAAAGTAGCATACATATTCTGTATTATTGACTTTATTTCGCACGCCCTTGTTATTAATATTATAACAATGCTAGAAAGGAGAGAGAGAGAGAGAGAGAGAGAGAGAGAGAGAGACAGAGAGACAGAGACAACGACAGAGACAGACAGACAGAGACAGAGAGACACACAGAGAGAGACAGAGAGAGAGATAGACAGACAGACAGGTCACGGGTCAGAGATGATTAGGAACAGAGTGAAGGGAAGAAGGGCATAGAGAGGGAAGTAGAATTGCGTTAGAAATGGCTCGATCATTAGACTCTGCCTTGTTCTTTATCAATAAGTCTGACTTATGTGAACACTCCTTATTTTAAAGTTGTGATTTGATAGAGATATCTGGGATAATACTGTCTTTTTCGGTTTGACCTTACGTTAAACTCACTTGCTTTAGAGAAACTTGCGGAAGATTTAACACGACACAGAAATGCTCTGGTACTACATCAGTTACCTTCCCGCTTAAAAGATAATATATCTAACCGAAGAAGGAATTTTGAAGAAGAAAAAAACTATTCTTTAAATATGTCTACTATTTTTAACTTTGTCTTAAATAGCTTATTTAGATAAGATTTGCTCATGAATAATATATTTTGCTTAAGTACCTCCATAAATACCAACCAGTGTAGTATCTAGACGTATGCAACGAAAGCCAGCTGTGTACATGATGGAAATGATAAAAGATAACCCTGAATATACAGTATATCAAGTTGTTTAGGCGCGTATTCACTGGAAACTGTTCTCCGAGGGCAGAATTTCAATCCGACATGTCTTACATCTTATATTACCTGTGCCTTAACGAACAAGTTGTACTGACAATTGTATTGTTGATGTTGTTGTTGTTGATGTTGTTTTTCAGAAAAAAAAACACACATTTATTTTAAAAGCAAATCGAGGAAGTGACTGAATGTGCAGAATACGGGCCCTGTAGAGATGTTGATTGATTAGTTATGTACACAACCTTCTCGTGTGAGGTCATTAAAATTCACCAACTGTTTTGTTCATTACAATATTCATGACGAGAACTATTCACTTTTTGAACAGTAATTAATGCTTATCATGGAAGTAAACCCCGACAATAAAAATGACAAAATATTTGGGCCATATCTCATAACTTATATGCACAAAATATACAGTGGTCTTGCCTTCCAGGAGAATTGTTCAATTAATGTTTTATCTTATTTTACGTGATTTTGTCATTTTCTATTTGTCATTAAGGTACATAGTGGTAGGACCCGTTTCATTATTTTAGAAATATGTTTTTCACGTGATATCACAATCCATTTCTTAGTCCAGAATATTCAATCTTAAACGTGATCGAAAATTTCCAAAATGATGGGCGTTTTTATATGATCGGCATAACACCGGTTTAAGTGTATGTCATTTTGGTTAAAAATTCCACAGTCTGTTCTATATTTTATTGCATCAGATAATAAGATTTAGTTGAACATTTATCGGGCTGTAAATAATATGCCATAGTTTATGTGTCTGGACAGAAATACTTTCAAAACACATTTTTGCTTGATCAGCTTCATCAATGAGTCTGCTTATTTAGGTATGAACTTCGATAGCTACAGTTAATTACACTATATTTTACATATTGAGTGTAAATGAAGGAGAGAGCTGTAATGCGGACATAAGTTATAAGTTTGTAAGTATACGTCTTAAAACGTGAATGTTTATGCTAATTATTTCAATTTGTATAAGTCATGTGAGTCTAGGAGACATTGTATGTCTGGAATATCTTCCAATACCCAGTTCCACGGCTGATAGAGACAAGGTCCGACAGGTAGGATTCTTTCTTGTGTCTTGTTTAATTTTACTGTAAACCTGTCTTTCCTTATAACGTTCATGGGAGTATGCAGGGCTTATATACTCGATCAGGAAGCCCGCAGTTGCACGTTCTATATTTATATATGTATTTTACCACATTATTTTATATTTATGCATTTCATCGAAAGATAGCCAGTGTTGTGTACTCAGTCTACAAAGATCTCGTTAAATAGAACATCAAGGCGACACAATAGAAAAAACTTACAGAAAAGAAACACATTTAACTAACAAATTAAAACTGGAGTCTGGCGGGACTCAAACCAGAACTGCTCGTCCACCGAGACTATTTATGATAAAAATCAAAATGACTATGTCTATACAATATGATTGATTTAATAAAATTTGAAACGTCTGAAAAGAACAGGTAAGCTATTTCAACTGTTGTCACATAATGGACGTAAATCTGTTACTGTTACTGTTATAATATATGTAATTAACTTAAAGCAAAGGTCCCATCTAAGATAGTAAGTTAAACAAGAAATAGAAGTTACAAACTGCCGGGTTAACTAAAACGTTAACTATATATCTCTCTTTGTGTTTTGTCGCAATGTGTCATTTTAACATAAAACCTATACTATTTATCTCGATCATGTGTTCGGTTTGTATGAGACATTTATGTTTACCTTAATCCTGAAAAAATATTTTTCGTATACCCTTACTACGCTCGTCTATGTATGCTTGTATAATATTACAGTAGACAACTCGAGACCTGTCATACTGAAAAAGTCAGGCATATTATATATAGCCAGGACGTTTAGTTTTAGCAAAAAAAGAACATGAAACCAGCAAGACATGGCAATATAATAAGAATAAAAGAGCACATTTAAAACATCTGTTGTTATGGACCGCAGCAAGATCTGTTTTCAATGACAGACACAATTTTATTCTATTTTAATGACACTTTGACGTTTTATCTTTACATTCCAAAATGAGCATTCCTCTAGTTTCAAACATCATAAAAGAAAACATGTTAAATTGTCTCGCCAAAAATTCAAAAGTCTCCTTTTATTATATGAACATATATTTATATTGTGTGATAGTGCTGGATGGTCTTAGCATTAATAATTTAGTGAAATCATAAACCTTTCAGAGGCATTTTTATGGTGGTCATTAAATGCAGTAATTTTATTCTGGATTTTTCAGCTCTGAAAATGTCGCATATATATAGTGTCAGCAGCATATTGACCTTTATTGACTCATAAAGCAAACTAGAGCTGTTAATTGCCCTTCTTTGTACTGAATAATAGGGGAGTGAAAAGATCGTGTGCAACTATGCCAGACACAATACCCTATTATGCCGAGAAAACGCGTCATTACCAAGAAAGTAAGACATCAATCTGGTGTCAATAGAATTTACTGCAATAAAACACCACGACGCATTAAACATTCTGGATACATAAGTCAAGAGAATATCTATTTGCTATTCATTTGCTGACCTTTGAAACTGGTTAAGTAAGGTGTAAAATGTAGGTAGCATGACAATACAAGGTTTTAATACACATTAAAGTAAATATCATGTACTTGTAATATAAACCGCTGTTAACATAAAATAATTGGTAAATTTATAATAATATTAAGCACTATCTTAATTATATTCACCAAGAATATGAGGCAGTTTTACTCCCGGAAGATATAACAGACGTCAAATTTGGGGAATACACCGGCAAACAGAAATGCATTCTTTATATATCAAAATTGTAATAAATGTATCGTCTTGAATGGAGATAGGGTCTGTTAGTCCGCAATATATATTCCCATTTAAACAACAGTTAAAGGACAAGAATAAGAATGGTTGCGACATAAAACTTAAAATACTCTCTATATTCCTATATTCCACTTTTCCCCCTAACTTCATTACGTCACCTTATGCGTCATAACCTGGATAGTTTTGTTCAGTTAAATCGGTTTCCTTTAACTGCTTGCATTTCAGAAACCCCACAGGAAGCGCAAGATTATAGTGCGTTGATATACAGGCTTAATCACCCAGTCGCCCGTTTTGCTCCTGTCATCTGCCGTTTAACATTTAAACATATGTTGGTATACCCATAGAACCGTGTTACATTTTAATATTAATCAACAAGGTAAAGGGATTTAAGTATATTTGACAGACATAAACGAATTTAGACCGCATGGATATGTGAGATAGAAATACAGGTTAGCGCCAATGAGAGAGGAAAGAGAGGCAGATATACAGGCACACAAATACACACAGACACGCAGAAACTGAGGCACACAGGCACAGGAAACAAACAGACATAAAGACACACACACAGAGGGATAGAAAGACGAACTGTGGGGTGGGTAGGATGGGAGGGCTGTAATGTAGACAACAGAGGAGGGAAACACAGAAAAGACATGGAGATAAATAGAGACAAACAAACAAACAAAACAGAAAGGTGTAGAATATATGAAAGATATTGTACCATAGAATGTTTAATAAGCTTTAAGTGTCTTGAAAAATAACCAATTCGACAATACTGAAATATTCTTAAAAGCGGCTCATATTTTGTTTTTTACATTTGCAATATTAAACGATTGGTTTCATTTCCATTTCATTGAGTGATCAACATAGTTAAAAAGTTCAATTGAATCTGGGGCGAATTCATTTTCTCTGTGAAAAAAAAACTTAAATGCAAAATAGATTTGATAAAATTGAAACCATCTGTGGTAATCTATTATCCTTGTATTGATGTCATTTAATATTAAAATTTAATACAGATTTTCTGTTAAAACTGTTGTTTTTTTCTCAAGATTCTTTTTTTCCCAACAAAGTCATCCCCTTATAGGCTCTTGTGAAACTACGTACTACCGAGAGCTAAGTATGCCGTGGAACAAAAGAAGTTAACATTGGTAACATAATATATAAACTGGAGGTTGTTTTTTTCTGAGTGCACGCACATAGAGCATACATTTTCAGTAATGTGAGTACTGTAAATAATTGCTTTTCAATTAGACTTGACTTAGGCTTGAATGCCCTGTTCACCTTAGAATGTGCGGGTTTATCTACGTGCCAGAACAATTTTTATTCAAAGATTTCGTACATCAGAAAGAAATGTCAGTAGTTTGTAATGCCATGTAATAATTAACCGAGTGTTGTAATAGATGTAATCCAAAGGATAAATATTTGGTTTAAGCTTAATTTTAAACTATTCCAGACTGGATAGTACTTTGGCCGTAAATAAAATGGATTTAGTAATTGGTTAACTGCCGTAGTTTCTGTTGTTTTTTTGTTTGTTTTTGTTGTTGCTTTCTTTGAGTGTTTTTGTTGTTGTTGTTTTTGTTGTTGTGGTTTTTGCTGTTGTTGTTTGTTTTTGTTGTTGCTTTCTTTGAGTGTTTTTGTTGTTGTTGTTTTTGTTGTTGTTGTTTTTTGCTGTTGTTGTTTGTTTGATTTTGTTGTTGCTTTCTTTGTGTGTTTTTGTTGTTGTTGTTGTTGTTGTTTTGTTGTTGTTGTTTTGTTGTTTATTTGGTTTTTTTTGTTTGTTGTTTTTTTTTTCATCTGGGCTATGTCATGTCTCTGTGTTTTTGTCACTTTTACATTAACGTTATTTGACTTTGTCTAGCTGTAGTTCTAACCTGGGCTTTCTTACAATGTTCTATTTATAATGGAAGTAAAAGTTGTTTAGAATTGAAATGTCTAGTTATCAGTCTGATTAATACATACGTTCAGATTTCTCTTCCTATCTATCTCCATCTCTTTCTCTCTCCAGCATTGCCTCTCCCTCCCTCTCTCTCTCTCTCTCTCTCTCTCTATCTATCTATCTATCAATCTATCTATCTCTCCCCTTCTCTTTCTCTCCCTGTAATATTTCTCACAAATGTCTGATATAAACAGGAGCGGGAACCGAGGACAAAAATATTGACAAAGTATGAATTTACCAGTTCCCTTCATGAAAATTACAACACTGAAATGAACGTAAATGGCTTTCAACATTATTTGTTATCGTCATTTTACATCTCTCTTCATTCGACTCTTCTGATTAACAGGTGACACTGATGATAGTACCATTCTAGCTGGTACTGAAAATGGTCACTTGAATAAAATGTGTTATAACTCAAAAGGGTCACAAGTTTATACATTTAATTGCCTATACTATGATTATTATTTCATACAGGATTCGAGAAACACAATAAACAGGGAAAATATATAACACTAAAAGGAAACAAAGTAGTAAAGGAGACAAAACCTGAAAGAAACTGTGTGGGAGCAATAGGAGCTTTAAAGTAACAACGATTAAACTCTCAAGGCGTTACCAAACCATGTCTCCATGTCTCCTTATAAGCCGTTATATTTGTCATCAAATTGCATGAAACAACATTCATTAATGTGAATATTGATACTTTTAAGTCAACGGCTCTTGTCAAATTAACTGAAAGCATTGTGAGAACAAGAACTTTGTGTTTCATTCCAAGGCGTTGTGTAGGCGTGCTGAGAAATTAATAATATATGTCATCTCTATCTATTTTGTGCAGCGTCTTCACAACAATCCAAATGAAACCAAAGTGAACACTAGGAAGTATTGCATTACAAATTACTTAAACTATGTCCTCAAAGCAGGAGAGACATAGATATTTAATGCAATTGTAGCATTTTGTCCGTATAAATTTAACACTTGTCATTGATAATTTTGCATTTGTGTGTTTTTGAATATTCATCAGTTTATATTGATTATCTTAAATCAGTTTTAAAATGGTGTTTTAAAGATATATCTTCATCATGTTATTATAGATTTTAGGCTAACACAGTCTACAAATGAACTGTAAGAAGTGAGTTCTCTACTTTACGTTAAGACTGATAACTGTGTCACTATAACGGCGTTAACTGCCATGTGCATAAATGAACGAGTTAAACAGTAGCAATGAATTAATTTTGTTATTGTTTCCCAAAGGCGTCCAAGCAGTGACCACAATGCTCGAAACAAATGTATATATTGCAAATATTAGACAATACAATTCATTAAGTCATTCAAGTATAATAATGTTAACATTCAGAACAGGGGAGCATAGAAAATACATGAATTTGATATAATCATACTTATCATTCTGAAATCACTTGTGTTCCTTCTTTGAGAGAATACATTAAAACATATAATTCAATTAAATTTGGAGTCTCGCAAAGATTGTGCGATAAAATGATCAAGCATAGTTATGAGCCTATAAAGATAACGTTGTTTTTTATAGTGTACCCTTTCGACAGAGCGAATATGTTTGACAAAGAAATAAAATCCCTATCGGGTTCTATCTAAAATACAATATGGCATCAAGGTGTGAAGCCGACATTCTTTAACATAATCAGACTTTTCCTCTTATGTTCATGCACCTAAACACACAACAATTCGAAAATATCTTTCTGCGAAACAACGGCGACCGGGTAAGGTTTCGAATCATGGAACACCTAAACCGGATTTGTGAGGTATTTTCACGATGTTCATAATTGATTTCTAGCCAAAGGACACAACACATTGAACAACGATGTGCACAGAAACTCAATATGTATTACAACGTACATTTATTGACTTTTTTGCGGCTTTAAAGGTTCAAACGCCTTTTGGAAACACCGGTGGTTCTAACCAGACATAAGTCTGTGCCTTCTAACACCAATGATTAGCTGGTCGTCGTCAATATGACCATGTGTCAGTGCGATTTCACAAAGAAACCAAACATACTTTCCCAAAGATTGAGAAAAAAAAAGACAATCGATTTTTCAATACTTTCAGCGTCATTTTATAAGCGATATTTTTTTAAACAACGTTGTTGTTTATGACAAATTGTCGTATGAGTCCATGTTGTATGTTTGTGAAATGACCTTTGTAATACACATTTGAGCAACTGGCGATATTTTAATGAGAATCAAAACCACTGCACTGGTTGCGAGAGGGGGGTTAGAGGGGCTTAGCCCTTAATTGACACAGGTTAATTGTACTTACTGTCCTTAGTGTTGTATAAAGTTGGTTAAGCAATAGATGCAGAATAAGACACTATCGTCGATTTGGATAGTGAATATTTCAGTAAGTAGGCAGGAAAGTACTAAACATGTTTAATTGACAGTGGCTAAAATACATTGCATTTATCTTGTAATTGTCAATTATAACCCAGAGTTGGTTAAAATAATATTAAGCTAGTTCTATTGCCACTTATTCTAGCACCAACTATTAAAGAATAGTTAATGCATGTTTGTTGCTGTATACAAGTTTTTAAACATCAAGTTTAATCATGTTCTAAGTCACATTGCATTATTATCTAAAATTAAAATGTTATTTTTTGTAATATTCGTTTGTATATATGTAGCTTGTGTTGCTTAAATCGAAATCTTGACTTAACAGGAATTTTTTCAAAGTGCGTTTGTTCGAATATAGGTAACTCTGCGCAATAATATCAGCTGTAAATACATATTACTAAGCGTTAATTATAATTTAAAACTAAATATCATATCATAATTACGTTATATGAGTACAAGTAATAAGTGCACTTACCTCCAGTGAATGGAGGCGAACTTTCCATTTTCTTCCGACATTGTTCCTTTAATGCATTGAAGATTTGCAAAAGTCTGGGAGGGTAGTTTCTGGCCCGATATGTTGCTACTGTGCTTTCCAATGGAGTGTCCTTGACTTCTAAATGGGAGCCTGGAGTTAAACTGTCCCCCATTTCTTGCCCAGTGTAATTTGACGACATGTTGCTCATAGACTTGCAAAACACGGTTTTGTTAATGAAGCAACTCAAGTCAAGTGTCAGCGAAGTTGTATGTTGAGGACACTATCCCAATATCCCAAGAAGTATGACAGTCCCAGTAAATATTTTCCAGCGCAAACGTGTAACAGAGAAGCGTCGAACAGATTGAACACACAAACTAACACTATAACTCTTTAATTTTTATATTCTAGTGTTAAATATAAAGTAGGTACTATAACTGTCAACTGTTCTTCCGAATTTAAGATTTACGCTTGCTTGAAGTGTCCTGTAATCTAAAAAGGTGAAAACTCATCATCAATTTGACAAAACTTAAAAAGTCAAAGAATGTGAAATAGTCAAGCACCCGTTATATAAATATTTGTGTTTTATAACACTACAGATGATATGAACTGACAAGCATCCGTTTTATAAATATTTGTGTCTTTTATAATGTTGAATGTTGATTCGTTACTGGTTTATATTTAGATAATATCCTCGTTAAATGGGAGCACGTGTTACTGCATCACACATCAGAAAATCTTAACCTGTTTACTATTGGTTGAGATCTCATTATGATGCTGGCCTTTTAATTCATAAAGACGCAATTAAAACCCACTTAACGACATGTGTCATGCACAAATTTAACGAGTATTCTAGCACTGAAAAATCAAAAACACTAAATCTTTTATCAAGAACTATAAATAGCACATAAATGTAGAGTTTATTGCCCTTTAAATAACAGATCCCGCGTTGTTTGTTCGCAGCAAAACCTTTGCCCAAGTGTTGCAGGCATTGTTTGCCTTTTGAATTTTTTGTTGCTACATAGGCAGGTGCATTCTCCATCAATTGGTAGATGATCAATGACAAACATTCATTAGATGATGATTTTTGTCCGCTCTTCTGCTTATCAATGTTGGTTATTATACACCAGTGTTAACATTTCTTACTCAGGCGTAGTAGATTACCTGAAACAAGATAGGGAATATTATACAACATTAAAATGCATTCGCACATGTATATATAAAACATATAAATTGTCCTGTAAGATTTTACGGTGATTCATGTATTTCAACCCTGGGCAAAAGGTATATTATTGTCGAAAAAAATATAACATATCAATACTTGTACACAAACATAATCATCCACGTAATTTCATGGTTATAGTAATCACTATAATAGAAACTTTCCGCAATGAGACGGAATGTGTTTTTTTTGTTTAACTTATTAACAAACATCAGCATTAAATAAGCATTGATCAATCATTTAACATGCAAGTAATTTCCTTAGAAAAAGCGATTTTTAGTTAATGTTAACATTAACTTTATTTATTTATTTATTTTAAGAACAGTATAACCAGAGGTAATATTAATATTTAATGACTTTAAATGTCATGTAACATGATACCTAAATGCGGAAAACAGTGAAACAACAGAAACTGTTTCATGTAAAATTACAAATAACGCAATACACAACGCTCTGATTTCATTATGAATCGTTTTCTTTTGCGATTATCGGCGGTCCTCCTAGAGATTCACGCAAACATCACCCAACCAATATTTACCAAATATGGTTGTCATGATAATTTCATACGTCAATACGAAATGACAATGTTCGTGTGTGACAAGCTTATTGGATACTCAATTATTGTCAGGAAAATTTGCTTAGCATAAAAGAACACCTACTATAAACTTTCCCCATACTATCATCTAATGATGGAACTTTACATACATAGTCTTTTAAACAATTGTCTTAAATATCCATATATTACAGAAGACAAAAGACATTTGTGTAAATAAAGGTAAATTGAAAAAGAAAAACAGACAAAGGTGTATTGGCGTATGTCTGTACACTCTACACATGTAAAACATTATATGCTTCTCTGATATGTTTTCTGTAATTTATACCTGTAAAGCCTATCTGAAAAAGAAAACTGATCTCGTACGTTTTATTTGAATAATGTCGAATATATATAAAAGTATAAAATTTGTACGTATAGTATCAAAAAGCAGAATTAAACTGGTTTTCAGACTCTTGGTGTTGCCCTACATTCCAACCGGACTAAAGGGCAGTCGGTAAGTATTCCTTCAGATTAACGTTAGTGTAATTACCTTTAATTAAGTAGGACAGTGTCGTATAAATCACGGCAATATAACGTACCTACATATTCAGTTTCTGAATTAATTTGTTCGTAACAAGATGTAGATTATTCTTTTTAGCCGAGTAAAAAATTAGATTCGTTGTTTGTCACACAGAAGGAAATACAATAGATGAATAGATGATGTGTCTGATCATTTAAATAGAAACTTTTATTTTTATTCTTAGGCATGTTTAAGTAAGTGCCACAGATCAGAGTTGTTTTTCTCACCGGTACAAACCATTCGATTATTTTAAACAAAAACCCAGCTTCGCCTTTCTTAATCTATTATTTTACACGTATAAAAAAGAGAAGATATTCATAATCACAACACGTGTGCTACTCTTAAATACCTGGTAATAAAAAATCCATCACTGTTCTAGCAGTTAATCACTTTTGAAAAATTATTTTCAAAGAAACTTGACCATATTTACATTTACCACAAGGAATAAACTAGCATTAACAAAGTAAACATCACAATCAACACGCCTACTTCACACCTATTCCTTTCTGCTTCTCTAAGCTGAAACATATGATCACAGTGCCTTGAAAACTTCTGTCTATAGCAGCAAGAGTTTTTAGACTACCAATACATTCCCCGATCTCTCGGAATGCAATCAGCTACAGAGAGCTGGTGTCCATCAATACAGCCGGTTTCTGCCTCAAGGCTACGAGCTATGGTTACCGAAAGTATGACAGAATGATCATTGCTTTTGGGCAGACTCACTTAAAGAAATGTTAAAGATGGTATCTGAGAGTTTGCTTATATGAAAAACATATAACAATGTTTTATTTCTGTTGTGAAAGACATTTTTCTCAAGCACATACTTCAGTAGAAGTAAAAACGATTTTAAATACATCCTTAATTGACCGATCGATAAATAGATTAAGAAAGTTTAACTGTCAAATGCATGAAAAAATATCGTGATATTTTTGTTGATGCAGAGCGCAGTTAAGTAATACGTATTAAACAATACAACGAGGATTTAAAATATGCTGAAATCGGAGGTAATATATATAGGGATGCTTTTATCTTGTTATTTGTGATTTTAAATCAAATTATAGTTTTGATCATTAGAATCAGCAGAATTTTGTATCGACACAAGTCATACTTATAATACGATCCATACGCCTTCATGACTCCATTACCACATGACAAAATAACTGTCATTGTAACCAGTACAAAAATTATTGCTTTTCAATACTACAAGTACGTACTTAAGTATCAAAGTATTTTCTAACTTGGTACATGCAGCGTCGATCAAATGTGAAAAATGCATGCACATGTTAGCAACGGCAAGTGGTGTAATTTGCTTCTTTTTTGACACCAAATAAGAACGTCGCGTGGTTTCTTTTCGCATATAATTATGTTCATGTACTTGGTTTTTGACACAGAAGAAGGATGCCGCGCGGTTTCTTTTCGTGTATTATAATTCACATGTACTTGGTTGTTTAAAAATAAAATGGTCCTCCTAACTGTCAGAAATCACCTATAACGTAGAAGTCAGAAAAATATGGGAAGCAAAATATTGTTAAAACATCGCGTTTTTTTTTCAAGAGATAATAACGTTTAAATTTTGGGTTTGTCCGTTGTTAACTTTTCTGTTCAATGCAGCTAGACAAACAATTAATGGCCCTTTTTACTCAAGAGGATATTAATCACCATGATTCTAAATACCTCTTATTTTGCAGGTAAACTTAACGTAGATTGCTTGTTATTTGTTCATGTTACTTTCATTGGAAACACTGAACACGATTCAGTTTATGTCAAAGGTTACTCTTCATAGTTATTGATCATACAACGAGGGCTTAACACCAGAAGGCCATAAAAATGTGTAGATAATTGACCATCTTCTTGATACATCCAGCTTCTTGATACATTCGAATTAGTTTCTTGAACGCATTGACCTTCAATATTTGACGGAAAAGCAACTGACTATGTCCTAAAGCATATAATTTTGCGCATGAAACCATACCTAAAGGCAGGAGTTAGACCAAAAGAACATTATTAAATGAGGCGAGCGTGTAATTTTTTTGATATCGTATTGTACATGTACTGTCAATTTTTTTTAATAAATTTTTCATCTTATGGTAAAATATGTCAAAAAGCCCTAAACATCTTGTCATATCTAAAGCAATATTCACATACAATTATATTTTGTTTTGTGCAGAATTTTGAAATCCTGCTTTATACAGATTGTTTACAAATTTTAGCATGTTGTTTACCAAGAAAAGGATAATTATACATTATTGACTACAAGTACAATGTTATGTTAACAATATTATTCTTCATTTTAAAACAAATTAGTTTGTTAAAGTGACAAAAATGGTTCGTCCCTGCAACTCTGTAGGGATATAGTGTCACCGTATGTTGATGCGGCATTTTATGAGATAGAATATAATACAATGGTATAACATGGTTATTATGTCTCATAATTAAGCTAGATTAGCATTAACCTGTTTGGATGAGATCACCAGCAGAAGTGCATGTAGGGGTCTAGGTCATGCAATATATTAAAAATATATTCTTTTTTCAACAATACAATTGGAAATGGACATATACTTATCTATCGTTAATAACGATAGTTACTGAAGATTTGTTTTATTTAAGTGTTCGTAAAATAATGACGGGCGTTCGAGCCTTTGTCATGACTATATTTATGTAAAAACAGATGGATATATAACAATTGAAGAAAGACAATGCCTTAAATATTACAAAGCCTATTATTGCGCCATTTATTTCCATGATATATACCCTACACTTTACAATCCTCTAGTGTGACATGAAAGAACGAAATGACGTAATAAAACAAAACGGAGGTGAATGATTTTGCCCTAACTTTGCGTTTATGACAGTGTCTGGAATCAAATTTGGTGATACAAAACAAACATTGTAATCAATCCTCCTTTTTATGCTGCGCAGGCTTGTCTCTGGAGAAAATAGTTCAATGGCATCACTACTTTCGTCATAACTTATTAAAGAAAACATCAATGCTTGGACATTTTGTATTCAAATAGATCGTTTTTCTTTTCATTGCTTGCATTTGATTAAACTCGTCAGAAAGTGCAAGGTTTAAGCTCTGTAAAACCGGTTTAAGCACCCCAGTCGGTCCATATTGCCGACTGACCGTTCCAAGGCGGTAATTGTCGGTGCTGCTCTTTTCGATAAATGACTCATCACAAATTTGTTCTTACTATTCGCTTGGCTTGCATGTGAAATACCTTTGTTCTGTGCCTTTTCGGAGTTTGGTATATGTTGCAATGCTCATAATATTCTTATTATGCTCTGAACATATTTGTCCTTGTCAGCTGTCCTTCTGTCCTCCGCTCACTGGATTTAGTTCCCCATATAACAATACTCTGAAATTACATTAATATAATATAAAGTTCGTTGGAAAGCTTAATAGCATGCAGTCTTTAAAACCTCAGTTCCTAATTGTATCTGTGTTTGTCTCACATTTACATTTACTCTGTATGCTCTAGTGGTAGTTTAAATTTTAACATTTGTGTAATTCTTATGTGATATTTGCTTACTTCCTTTTCTTTCAAGAAGGCGGTGTATTGATTTCGAATTTCATCTTAGCAAAGATTTAATATTTGCAGCAATAAGTCTTTCAAAATATGTTGAGGTTACATGTTATAACAGTACATCATTTGTTGTGTGTGGATCATTGTGTCTGTTAAGCGGATTATAGACTGATCTGAAGCGTTTCATGTCCATTTGTAAGAAGAGGGGGTTTAAAGTTTAAAAGCGTGTGGAATGGGGACATATATAAAATGAATAATGCCTGGCTGACTAGGATAAAGTTTAACGTTGAATTTGCCACTATGAAAACTGTCAATACTAATATATCATAATTTTAAATCAATAAACTTATACGGTAAACTTCATGGCCTGAAAACAAATGAAATAAATATAAAAAATAACTGACTTGCAAAATGTGTTTTTGAATTATACCGTCAATTGTTGAAGAATATAATTCCATTTTGCCGAATATGAGACATGTGGCATGATGTTAATTGACAATCGTAAGGTGAAATCATAAGAATTAACATATTTACATATGCTTAAATGATATATAGACACAATGTCAAACACAACTATAGGGTCAGAACCAAGGTAAAATATGTCTGAAATTAAGCCACGCTAAATACTGCACCAAATAACATACCCGCCGCAATAGCTCAGATGGTGAGCGTCGGCTTACGGATCAGGAGGTCGCGGGTTTAAACCTTGGCCGAGTCAAACCAAAGACAAACCAACATTACGCCTGTCTCGTCGGTGTCAGTATAATAGACAGGCCGGGTTCAGTCTCTGGGCACCTAATAAGTGCCCCTGTGCTATAATAATAGAAATGTCCCACAGTATGCATAGTATCGGCAAAACTGCCGGCAAATCCCATCCCATCCCAAATAACATTTGATGCTAGATGTCTTTATATTTGTGAAATACCAGAATCACGGTGGCGATTTCTTACAGCCATAAAAAAACTGTGAATCAAATTATTTTAACTTCCTTATAACCGTTTAAAGTTACTGCAATTATAAATTTGATGATACTTATTGGTCAATAAACATATATTATCTTTTAATATGTTAGACAGTTACCAATTAGAGGAACAGAAATCATTTAAATAAAAGAAAACATACTTATGACATGGTTTGGTATGATTCGAACACTGGACATCTCACATGTCAATCCAATGTTCTACGTCTTGTGCCACCTAGTCTTTGTGCGGGTATTTTATATGGTTTCAGTAAACACTGCTTTCAACGTAACATCTTTCATAATTTTCTACAATAATGTTTTCAATTTTGTAATTGTTGTATGGGAGCATTCTTTTTTATGTAATAGTAAGATAATTAAACAAATCCATAAATGAATTGTTTTGTCTAATCATTGTTTTTATGTAAAACAATAACTTATAATTTAAGTACTGTTTTTCAGTCGAACATTGCAGTTTTCATAACTACATACAGTTGCTAAATAAAAGTTGAGCATTTATTAACTCACAATAAGTAAATATTTCTAATATAAAATAATTTAACAGTTGCCTTTTAGTAATGATGGCCGAAAACATTCAGTGTTAATGTTAACATAGTAAACCTATATATTCTTAGTACAATTCCTTTCAAGGTCAAGCGGTTTACATATCAGTATAAATTATCTGTCTTAGTTACATTATGCATGATGTAATCTACATGCAGTATGAATCTACAGAACATTGTTCCGCTCCAGTCTGGAACGGTGTCTGTATTTTGTCTGTTTGTAATATACGTAATTTGATATACGTAGCGACAAAAATTAAATGTCAAGGGTGTCAGAAACATAGACATGTTCTGGGAAATAGTAAGTGCTAATGTTTTTGTTACATTCATGTACATGTAGGTGTTCTGTAACCAGAATACCTATAAAACGAAATACAGTCTCCTTTTGTGAGGGTCCTGACAATATCATATTAATGTCACTGCCCCTACTTATTGGCCCTTTAATAAAGCTGGCAACTATTTCACGAAGAAATACCACTAGAAGATGTATCTTACGTGCATTAGAACGCAAGTCCATTTTGCGAATGAATCTCGAGTAAAAACGAAAAAGGTAATCACTTTTATATATTTTACATTGTAAAGGGTCATATAAGACACAAACAATATGAGACAAATAAATAGAACAGGCGCCTGTATGTGTATCAGACATACGTATATTTAAATTAGCATATTAAAATCTGAAGAGTGACATTTGGATATGTATATAACATACAATTTATTTGACTTGATATGCGCACAATACCGCCG
The DNA here is from genome assembly GCA_007844125.1 of Sinonovacula constricta. Taxonomy (NCBI): domain Eukaryota; kingdom Metazoa; phylum Mollusca; class Bivalvia; order Cardiida; family Solecurtidae; genus Sinonovacula; species Sinonovacula constricta. Next base: position 4,620,851 of record CM017567.1, on the reverse strand, counting down.
TCTTAGTGTCGTTTTTCTCTTAACTATCCTCCCTCTTGCATACTATTGTCTGTTCCCTCTAGATTCACAGCTTTCACTAGAAACGGTCGTATTGAAAATAGTAACGATTTCTCTGTTGACCGAATCCCTGAAAGCTGTTTGTCCAATTTGAATCTAATGCATCACTTCACATAATTATAAATATTAACATTATGAGTGATAGCGTAGTTTGCTCATGGCCAAGCTTTATTTCAACGTGTAAGGCGAACCTTATTGGAGATTCATTTGCTTTATCTGAGGCTTTTTCTTTCAAGAATGCGATGTATTGATTTCGAATTTCACCTCAGCAAAGATTTAATATCTGGAGCTCTTAGTCTTTCAAAATATGTTGAGGTTACATGTTATGACAGTACATAATTTGTTGTGTGTGGATTATTGTGTCTATTTAGGGAATTATAGAATGATCTGAAGCGTTTACATTCATGTCCAGTTGAAAGAAGCAGGGGGTTAAACTTTCGTTAGCGTATGGAATGGGAACATGTCTCAAATGAATAATGCTTTATCGGAATATAAATGATCTGTCTTAGTTACATTATGCATGATGTTATCTACATGCAGTACAAATCTACAGAACATTGTTCCGCTCCAGTCTGGAACGGTGTCTGTATTTTGTCTGTCTGTAATATACGTAATTTGATATACGTAACTACAAAGATTAAATGGCAAGGGTGTCAAAAACATAGACATGTTCTAGGAAATGGTCAGTGCTGATGATTTTGTTACATCCATATACATGTAGGTGTTCTGTAACCAGAATACTTATAAAACGAAATACAGTCACCTTTTGTGAGGGTCCTGACCATATCATATCAATATCACTGCCCCCTACTTATTGGCCCTTTAATAAAGCTGGCAACTATTTCATGAAGAAATACGACACGAAAATGTATCTTAAGTGCATAAGAACGCAAGTCCGTTTTGCAAATGAATCTCAGATAAAACGAAAAAGGTAATCACTTTTTTATATTTTACATTGTAATGGGTCATATAAGACACAAACAATATGAGACAAATACGTAGAACAGGCGCCTGTATGTGTATCAGACATACGTATATTTAAATAAGCATATTAAAATCTGAAGAGTGACATTTGGATATGTATATAACATACAATTCATTTGGCTTGATATGCACACAGTACCGCCGTCTTAGTGTCGTTGTTTTTCTCTTAAATATCCTCCCTCTTGCATACTATTGTCTGTTCCCTCTAGATTCACAGCTTTCACTAGAAACGGTCGTATTGAAAAAAGTAACGATTTCTCTGGAGCACTTATTCCTTCAAAATATGTTGAGGTTACATGTTATGACAGTACATAATTTGTTTTGTGTGGATTATTGTGTCTGTTAAGGGAATTATAGACTGATCTGAAGCGTTTACATTCATGTCCATTTGAAAGAAGCAGGGGGTTAAACGTTCGTTAGCGTATGGAATGGGAACATGTCTCAAATGAATAATGCTTTATCGGAATATAAATTATGTTTCTTAGTTACATAATGCATGATGTTATCAACATGTAGTATGATTTTACAGAACATTGTTCCGCCCCAGTCTGGAACGGTGTCTGTATTTTGTCTGTCTGTAATATACGTAATTTGATATACGTAGCGACAAAAATTAAATGTCAAGGGTGAGTGCTGATGTTTTTGTTACATTCATGTACATGTAGGTGTTCTGTAACCAGAATATTTGTAAAACGAAATACAGGCTCCTTTTGTGAGGGTTCTGACCATATCATATCAATATCACTGCCTACTACTTATTGGCCCTTAAATTAAGCTGGCAACTATTTCATGAAGAAATACCACTAGAAAATGTATCTTACGTGCATAAAAACGCAAGTGCATTTTACGAATGAATCTCAGATAAAGCGAAAAAGGTAATCACATTTATATATTTTACATTGTAAAGGGTCATATAAGACACAAACAATATGAGACAAATAAATAGAACAGGCGCCTGTATGTATAGCAGACATACGTATATTTAAATGAGCATATTAAAATCTGAAGAGTGACATTTGGATATGTATATAACATACAATTTATTTGGCTTGATATGATATGCGCACAATACCGCCATCTTAGTGTGGTTAAAATCCTCCCTCTTGCATGCGATTGTCTGTTCCCTCTAGATTCACAGCTTTCACTAGAAACGGTCGTATTGAAAAAAGTAACGATTTCTCTATTGACCGAATCACTGAAAGCTGTTTGTCCAATTTGAATCTACTGCCTCACTTCACATAATTATAAATATTATCATTTTGAATGATAGCATAGTTTGCTCATGGCCAAGCTTTATTTCAACGTTCAAGGCGAACCTTATTGAAGGTTCATGTGCTTTATCTAAGGCTTGTTTTGTTTGTTAATTTATTTGTTTGTTTGTTTATTTGTATGTTTATATATAGCCAAACTTGATATGGTATTAAATCAGAATATAAGTTCCTCAATCAGTGCCATCAATGATCGTGTAAAAGCAACAAGCGCTGCTTGGGAGATGTAAGTTTCACCCTGTTTGCGATTACAGGTGTGCAAACAATGGTCAGAATTAACCATACATATTTGTTCTCTACACGCATTACTTCTCAGGCATGATTAATTGACTTCATACAGGATCAATCATGTTCAGTTCCAAAATCCAGCTTGCGACATCACCCAACAATAGACAGATATTCGAAAGCCGTTTGTGCATAGCGATCTTCATATATGGTATTCAAAAGCAAGACGCGTGAAAGTAATAAATACACCCCACAACACTTATCAGTTTGCAAAGTGAAATAAAAATCACATCATTGGACCAAACTAAATGAACTACAATAAAAGTAAATCTACTTGTTACAGCAGATAAATAATAAGATATGATAATGATGTACAAAGTGGCACAGGTGCTTTTACTGAGTTAGCATTATGTTCATTTATATTTCTATGAATTAAGGAAACGTATAATGGTGCGAAGAATGACAAAGACTAGTAGAATAATGTATCTTGGACAATGCAACAGACTATATTTTAAACACAGTCTGTCAATGTCATGTTCAATTTACATACTTGCTGTAACTCGTAAAAGTGTCTGGTTGATTGAATCATTGAAATAGATGAAAAAGAGAAATATCTCTATCCGAATAGCTTTATGTTACTGTGTTCCGGGACCCAATGTCAGCACTATTTTTAAAGTTTTACATATTTACTCAAATGTGTCATAACACCTAGAAAGGTTGCAGTTCAACAATTCTTCTTCTTGCCTTGAGCCTTTTCATATTTTGGGATTGGGATTGGGATTTTCCGGCATTTTTCCGATACTGTGCAGAGACATTTCTATCATTATAGCACAGGGGCACTTATGAGGTGCCCAGGGACTAAACCCGGCCGTTCCATTATACTGACACCGGTATGTGTTTTCAATGCATAGAGCTTTATGTTACTGTGTTCCGGGACCCAATGTCAGCACTATTTTTAAAGTTTTACATATTTACTCAAATGTGTCATAACATCTAGAAAGGTTGCAGTTCAACAATTCTTCTTCTTGCCTTGAGCCTTTTCATATTTTGGGATTGGGATTGGGATTTTCCGGCATTTTTCCGATACTGTGCAGAGACATTTCTATCACATTATAGCACAGGGGCACTTATGAGGTGCCCAGGGACTAAACCCGGCCGTTCCATTATACTGACACCGGTATGTGTTTTCAATGCATAGAAATTGTTCGGATTCTCTCATTCATGATTGCTGCAATATTACATGTGCAGTACATATGTGGCGGTCTTCCCGTGCATGTAATATATGTTGTCATTTAATTCATCTTGTGTATTTTCATTTGATTGACATTGGATTTTGGTTACTCAATTCCACCTAGACACGAACCGGACGCTACAAACAATCAACAATAGTGTGTAGCTATTCTAATAGAAGTAATATTTTTCTCTCTCATAAATACCAGGCGGACAATATTTATTTTGAATTATGTCACTACTTTCTTTTAAGGAAGTCATAACTTATCTAAGAAAACATCAGCGCTTCGACATCTAATAGATCGGTCTTCTTTTCGTTGCTTGCATTTGAGAAACACTTCAGGAAGCGCAAGGTTAGAGCTCTCCATAACCGATTTACCCACCCCAGCTGACCGTTCCAAGGTGGTAACTGTTGGGTTTGCTCTATTTGTTTAAAAGCTCATCACAGATTTTGTTTTTACTTTTACATGTGGCTGGCATGTGAATACATTTGTCCTTTTCACACTTTGGTATGTTACCATGTTCATCGGTTTTTACTGCATCGCTTACGATTCACCCTTTTAAAGTCACGCTCAAGAATTATATTAGACACTTTTACATTAAAGGTGCATTAATATATCTTTGACGAGTTATTTTCGAAAATAAAAATTATGTATCTTAGCTTATTTACAGCCAGGCAGTGAAATAACAGGATTTAACAGTTAAATAAAATATGTTTCCACTGTGAAAATAACATCTTCTAGGAGGTTTCTGGAATACCACACTGTGTCCAGGCATCATGCCCATTCCGTAATCCATGTCAGTGACTAGACTATAACGTTACCACAAAAACACCTTACACACACACTCAACACACACACACACACACTCACACACACACACACACACACACACATGCACGCACACAAACCCTTTTACACATACACTAAGAGAGGACATGTATTGCTTCACGTCAGAGACACGTTTCCTATTTGAGTCGAGAAAAGATCGGCAACCATGTTACTTGAAATCATGGCTTTATTTTACACTTGTACGCACAGAGTATTAAACTTTTCTTCGGAAACTGTGTGTAACTTATATAAATGTGATTAAACAGGAACTGATTATGGAGAAAATGTTTTTGTGGAGGTTTTTTATTATATCTTTCTAATTTAATTTTATTTTTGTGATTATGTCGTGTTTACCTGAGGGAAGTTTGCGAAATATGAGGTATCAAATACGACAATGAAACAGAGAGTATATTTTATAATGATGTTCTAGGCATAAACTAAGGTAGATTTATCAATTGGAATATGTTTTCATTCTCAACTCGTTTTTAACTTAAACGTGTATTTAAAAACTTTTATTTCAATAAAGCATCCTTTCACCAGAAAAAAAATAATTATTGCCAATTTATTATCCTATGTGTACGGATAAAAGTATCATAAATAACAGCTAAATGTCGAGGCTAATTCAATATTTTCTAACAAAGGTTTTGTCTATATCCCACGTCTCATGGGATTTAAACAAAACTTTTGCTAGAAAATATTAAATGGGTTTTAGGAACAAACAAATAATACGTATATGTATTGTTCGGAGGCTAATTCTGATATTTTAAAGCTTCAATTAACATATCCCTAACGGTTACATATCGCCATGGGAATGACCTCAGTAGTGTACGGCATTAGATTCATAACATCATCTCGTTGTTTTGTTGAGACAATTAGTGTTTAGCATATAAAAGTGGTTTACCTGAACTCGCTTGTGACAGTTCTTACGTGGGAGACATCGTATGAAAAATGGAAGTATGCCGCATTTAGCTGTATGGCTCGTTGACGTACAATTTGTCTTCACGTTACTAAATTCTATTTTCAAACCCGTATGATTGCCAGAACCCATCATTGCTATTTTGGGTTATTTTTAAAGTGTATTCGTAAATTCTTCATTCAATACTTTCGATAATTAATTAAATTTAAAGTATGGTAACCAGTTTTTGCACAACAATGACACATTTAACAGCGTTAAGTCTTTATTTTAAGCAAGAATCTCAACACAAGCAGGTGCCTCCAAGTTAAGTGAGCAGAGAGAAACCATGTTCAACCGAGAGTACAACCGCAGAAGCACATGTGGGACAAACTTTGGTGCTTCGACTAGAACCCACAAACAGCGCCGGTTGCTTTAAAGATGTTAACACCCTTATCGTGTTGATCTGCTCTATTCCGAGGCAACGTTGGTGATTTCCGATAGGGCTCGAGGCTCAACTCTGTGACTATCGAGATAAATTGTAGTAATATGGGTGACCTGCTGTGGGCTTCGAACCTGGACCGGTTCAGCTATGGTTTTGTACGGTGAGAAAGGACCAATCACGAGCCGGTTTATAAGCCGATAGAAGCCGGTACACCTCCGATTTACTCCAATAGACTCCAGATTGATCTAATGAAACACGGCAGCTGCCGGATGATCCCCACTATCCGACGATAAAGGACTGGTTAGCAATGATGCAGGCACAGTAATACACAAATTATGCTCCGATTACTAGCTAGTTCTAACTTAAATCGATGTTCTTCGGATTATTAACAATTGGGTATCAAGTAGATTTTCCTTAAATATTAAGTTCAAAACAGAAGTGAAATAAAAATAGTTTTAATGTATGTAAGTACATCGGCTAACTTATTTGCTTACAAGGGCAGCCTTCCCAATTTCATAAAACTCAACATTGATTTCTTGGATATTTACCAGTTGTTTTATTGCTTTATTCTTTCTTGTTAAACTAACGTGAATACAATAATTTAATTTGCAATCGCGTCCAGAGAATGTTTCATAATATATCTCCTTATAAGAATGTTTCATATTTGGTATATTTCATCTATAATATCAAATTATATATTATTTTAAAGGCAAAATACACTTTTTACACAAACATAACGTACGGGGAAACCTTTGACGTCATGAAGTTATGAAATTGTAAAATTGTATTATCAAACAATATCATTGAAAACGGTAGTAAACACAATGAAAAACAATTATCGAGATCTGAAAAATCAAAATCAGTACAAAGAATTGTAAGAAGGTTTTAAAGAATCTGGCACACTTAAAGACTGGCGACATAGCAACCCTGGTCGACCACAATCTTTCAGAACATTTGAAGCTATTGAGGAAGTGAAAATATCCCACAAAGGTCAGTGCGGAGAGTTCTGGGCGGGATAACTGACATGGCAAGTAATTCAAGTTTCTACATGATGTTGATGTATGACTTGAATCTGACTCCATACAAATAAATCGACCATGCTGCTTTTGCAACATCTAAAGAAAAGCGATATTTTAAGCAGGCTAGCATTTGCTCATTTGGTGCATACCGACACCGGCATCATTGATCAGCTCTGGTTTTCTGATTAAGCACACTTTTATTTAAATGCTGAAGTGAGTAAACAGAACTGCAGATTTTGGGGAACAGAAAGGCCTTAACTTTTCATCGAAATCCTCTGCACGGTGAAAAGGTGACGGCGTAGGATGCACTCAGCGTGCACGGAGTTATTGGTCCATTCTTCTTTGAAGACGATGAAGGTCATGTAACAACAATCAACAAGACTCGCTTCCTGACTTTACTGAAGAAGACATTCATACCTACATTGAAGAGGAAAAGGTTTGACATGGACAGAGATTGGTTTGAACATTTCATTTTGCACTGCGAATGAGTAACCACCGCACTCCCCGATCTCAATTCTCTAGACTTCTACATGAGAGGATACTTGAAAGAGCGTGTATACACACATTCTGCTCAGTCTACTGGCGACCCCAAACGTGTGATGAGAAGAGAACTCAACAGAATTACACCAGAGCCATGCCGCAAAGTATTGACTATTTTCAAACGCAAATTTGACGTCATGCTTGCTCAAAATGGACGTCATATCGAGCACATTTTGTAAATAGGGTACATTTGTAAGTTGGCTGATACGCAATTTCCATAACTTGTTTATGTACGTTCTATGTACCAATATAAATGTAATTATGACTGCTAAAAGGTTTTTGTTTTTACAAAACAGTATCTTTTATTTTATAGAAAAAACAGTATGATAAAATAAAGACACATAATATATATAACGAATAATAATGCGTATAAACCATATATAATAATTGGAAAAAAATATTTTACACGCGTATAGTCTACATAATTAATAAAAGTTTTTTTCCTGAAACATTGATTAGTACGTCGTGAAAAGTTGGTTGTGATTTTATCATACAGTCTTGAACTAGCCATAAATCATGACCCTTATAAATCATTGCAAATCACCGTCTCCAGATGGCTGAAATACTGTCGGTGGAAAGCTAAACCCAATTAACATTAAACAGTGCAAATCATTGTAAATCATTACCCTTACCATTACTCAGCATCTTTTGAGCAATTTATGGAATCTAAGGAACATGTTTCAGTACTCTCAATGGAGATGATATGATATTAGGTGAGACAAAATCGGGTACGTAGGTTAGGCGTTTACATGCACTTATGTCACATTAACTGAAATATTTGTTTGATTTGTTTGTTTATCTGATTAAAAAACGGGGTATTTTATAACTCCGCTAGTGCACTTCTACATATACTACATGTACAATACATTATGATTCATTTCAGAATTTTGAATTATATGTAAGAGCCTGTCCAAGTACAAGAACTATTAGTTTACTGTTATTGACATCAGATGTCGAGTGTAATGTTTTGATGGATAAAACAAAGAGATTATGTTTTAAAAAGTGTTATTTTATCATTTATGTTACCCAGGCTTCATTATCATTATTATCATTATTATTATTATTATTATTACTATTTTATTTATGTATCTGTCCTAGTTAGCAACCCTTTAGTGTGAGTGGTCAGTTATGTTTTGTCTAGTAATGTGTCCAGTCTGGTGTGTCCAGTCTCTGTCCACTGTGTCTTGTCTGTAGTGTCTTAAGTGAGTAGTGTGGTAGAACTGGTTTGGTAACTTATCTTTCTAAATAGATCATAACAATCTAAAAATACTAACCAATCAGCATGCATACTTCTTTTCAGTCTCAGAACTAACATCGTAATTAAACTTCACTTTGGGCTAGGTCTTTGACCAGTTAGCATATGTTTTGCTAGAGATTTAATTTATTTTAAATCCAGTATACCGGTACTTTAATAACTGCTGCCCGGTTTGGTGTGTTTATTTCTAGTGAGGTTTTATTGTACATTTGTTGTTGGCTTTATATAACCTCAGTTAATACGAATAATAATATTGACGTGAAATAAAGAAACTATTGAACCTGCACCGGAACTGTTATTTTTATAACCCCCGGTAAACAATGGCGATCCCGGCTTTTCAAACCGGGCGGGGCAGAAGTGCACAGTTTACTTGGACCACCTTACAGCATGTCCAGAGGAGTTGCTGAGTAGTTCCGGGAAGAAGTTTCTGCGTGAGGTGATTAGAAAGCAACGGTAGCGTTTGGAACCTTGGACTTGGAGAAAGTAAGCTTCCAACAACCAGAAGCTACAGTGCTAGTGAGTGGCCACAGTGTTTTTTGTGCTCATGAGCGTGCGCGAGTGAAGTGTTTTTTTTATTATTGATAACCGGTTTGACCATTCAGGAGTCGACCTTGTTGCAACTTCTTCGTTACTATCCATAAACTGTCAGCGCTGGATTCAACGTTGGATTTCTTCGTTGGAGAGACTTTTTTGTGACAAGTTTTGAGTGTTAAACTGTAAGTACTTACTTAGTACTACAAGCACAAACATTTCTAGACAATTTTACAGAAAATTGTATAAATTTGCTATATTGTTAACCTTTTTATTGTAAATTTGTCATATTTTAAAAATGTAAAATTCAACATTGTATATATTTGCTATAATTATTTTTTTATTTTTGTAATTTTTTCATATTTTAAATTGTAAAATTCAGCATAAAGCAACGTTTTTTGCATTTTGCTAAAAATGAAGTAGAGTAGAACTGTAAAGAGGTGTTTACCTAGTGAAATTTAGGCATTCATGGTAAATTTGCATCCCTTTCAAATTTTTTGTTACAAGCACATGTATCCTGATAAATATCGGTTGGGTTTTTCCTTGTTTCTATTTTTAGATCGGTAAACATGTGACCAATTTAGCTAAAGCTTTTAAGGTTATTTGAATAACTACTCGGTTGAAATTATTTTTTTTGTTGAAAGTTTTTCTGTTAACATAATGTTAACTTTTATTTTTAAGTAAGAAATATTGACAAGGGTAGATTTAAGCAATTTATTCAAAATTGTTTGGTTGTTACTTTCATTCATTCAAGGGCAACATAGTAACTCTTGCTTGACTATTGTATTTTTCCTAAGTGATTTTTTCACTCTGTCAATTACCTTTTGTCATTATATTAAGATTTGAATTTTGTGTATCAATGCATTATGACTTAAGTTTAAGCATACATGATTTGTTTTTTATATAGTATTGAGATACATTTTGAATAATTTTACCTTAAATGTGTTTTTATGTTCTTGATTGTTTATTTTGCTGTTGTTTATTTAGATATTTCATTTTTGTTATAGGGGCAGTGGTTAATTGCAAGGAATTTAATTTTTTTGAAATAAGGACTTTATTTTGGTTTTAGATTTAACTTTGTTTTTCAGCTTAATTATGAGATAGAAAATTTTCTTTGCAGCTCAGTGGATTTGACCCTTTCCTTTTCACCCTTTTTTAACTAGCACTTAACCCTTACTAACATTTTGTTATACAATTGTGTGTATGTGTGTGTGATATAGGTTTTATATGTTGCAGTGTAGGTAAGTTTCTATGTTTTATTTTTACATATTATATGTTTCAGTGTTTATTATTTGTGTTTTAGATATCATTAGTTTGTGGTATATTATATTAATAGTATTATATCAAGGTATTGAATATTGAGTAAACGCTCCATTCAGAATTGGATGTTAGTAAGTCTGGAGATTGGGTTTGTTTGCATTTTAGGTTCGATCTGGTAATGTGATGGCATTCATATTTTCAGCTCGTGTATGTTCAACCAGAGAATCCTCTTCAAAATTTCAGTTGTTCTTTTTCAAGAATGGTCTCAATTGACTTTGTTATTTGTTGTGTTTCAGTTAAAAGTTGTTTTTAACTTGTGGGTATTGATTAGTGTTTAGTTTCTTTGGAATTTGTTTATATCATCATGGCAGAAGGAGATATGAAAGATTTTGTACCTGTTGGTGAATATACACCTTTAAAGAAAGTTTTAGATGCTTCATATAAGCCAGCACCTAAAGGTCGGGGTATGACACATTTTATAAAAACAGAACAAGAGGAGTCACATCTTTTTCATATAGCACCGATAGTTCCGAAATTCCCTTTATTTTCAGGAGATGAACCGCTGCAAAGAGGTGAGTGTAATTTTGTTGAATGGAGATATGAGATTAGGTGTTGTATGGGGGACTCTGACATTACAGAGAGTTGTTTGTTGCAAGCCATCAGGAGGTCTGTAAGGGGTACTGCGCGCCGCTTAATTATTCCTTTGGATGAGACAGCTTCAATCACCGACATAGTAGGCAAGCTGGATGCCATGTTTGGTGATGTCTCTACTCATGGCATGATTATGCAGGAATTTTTTAATGCGAGGCAGTTGCCGGATGAGTCAGTGACATCGTTTGCTTGTAGGCTCGAGACCCTATTGCATTCAGCAGTACAATCACATAGTTGCAAGTGCTAAGAATGACATGCTGCGTCATAAGTTCTGGACTTCATTGTCAAATGAGAAGTTGAAGTCTCAGACTAGACACAAGTATGACTCCATCTCAGAGTTCAATTCTTTGCTAAGAGAGATAAGAATAGTAGAGAAAGAGTTAATGCTGGAGAAAACTGCTTTGAACAAGAAAATACACATGAATCCGGTAAGTGTCAGCAGTGATGATCGTTTCAGTAAGCTTGAGATTGCTTTAAAGAAAGAGATAGGAGATGTAGAAAAGCGACTAGAAGCCAAGTATGAGTCTAAGTTAGATCAGATTTTGAAGCGGTTAGACAGTGCTGGGCAACAGGCATCAACATATCATCAAACGTCACAGCCCAGGAACCAATCCAACCAAAATCACTTTAATAGTGGTAGAGGTAGGGGAGGTTGGTATAACCGTAATAGTTACTCTGCAGGAAAGAGAGGGCAGCCAAAAGAGTAACCACCTCAGTTGTGGACCAGACTAAGGTTGGTGACTCCGATGGTCCGGCTAATGACTTAATTTCAAGGTTAGTTGGAGATTCGAACCAGAGTAGGGTAGTAATTAACAACAGAGAATTTGTTTGTTTGATTGATACCGGTTCCATGGTTTCAGTCATAAACGAAAGTTCTCTACATACTTTTACAGAGCATCCAAAAGTACTACCACTGAACATGTTAGGTTTAGAAATTTCATTGGCAGATGGAGCAAAACTGGACTATATTGTATACATAGAGTGCAATTTATCAGTTCTGTTTTCTGATTTTAATGTAAATGTTCCAATTTTAGTGACTCCAGATAACCGATTCTCACAATCATGTCCAGTTATCTTAGGAACCAATGTTATTAGACAATTTAGAGATAAGTTTGATCCATCAGATTTGCCATTAGAATGGAAAACTGCGGTCAACAGTTTGACATGCCAGTCCATTTCAGCTACACTTTATGGCAACAAAGCTTACAAACTGGGTGCAAACCAGACAACAACTCTGACATGTGTTGTCAGAAATGTTGCTCATGGTATATCCCATGTTGTGACGGAGAATCCAGACAGTGGTACCCCAGGTTACATTGTTTGTCCAAGGCTTGTTAAGATGAAACAATCTGGATCTTTTGCCAGAATTGTTGTCAAGGTCTGCAATATGACTGCAAAGCCATTGACAATACACCCCAAAACTACTGTTTGCAAACTCACAGAAGTTGAAGTGATTGACAGTTTAGCCTCAGAGTTGCCTAACTCAAAGTCCAAGGATGCTGAAAGCAATGATTTGGGTGTGAAAATCAATATAGATAACCTCACACCTGAGCAGCTCCTTAGGGTTCATCAGGTTTTAGGCAACTGGAAACATGTGTTTTCTACTGGGCTTACAGACATTGGTTGCACTGATCTTCTCGAGCACAAGATTGTGTTAGAGGATGACAGGCCATTTAAACAACCATACAGGAAAATACCCCCAAGCATGTATGAGGAGGTACGTCAACACATTAGACAGATGCTTGATGCAGGAGTGATTAGGGAGTCAGACAGTCCCTATTCCAGTAATGTAGTTTTAGTGAGAAAGCGAGACGGCAGCCTTCGCTTCTGCATTGACTGGAGACTGCTGAATTCAAGAACAAGGAAGGATGCCTATATGCTTCCTAGGTTTGATGATATCGTTGACTCTCTAGTTGGCTCTACTATGTTTTCAAAACTTGACCTAAGATCTGGTTACTGGAATGTGAAAATGGAGGAAAAAAGCATCCCGTACACAGCATTTTCAGTCGGAAACATGGGTTTCTATGAATGGACTCGCATGGGTTTTGGCTTACTAATGCTTGTGCCACATTTCAGCGTTTGGCTGAACGTACAATGGGTGATCTACACCTGCGGGAATGTCTTGTGTTCATAGACGATATCCTCATTTTCTCAAGAAACTTTGATGAACATGTCAGGCGATTAGAAGCTGTATTTTCTAAGTTGTCGGAACATGGTCTCAAGTTAAAACCCTCAAAGTGTGAACTTTTCATGTCATCAGTATCATATCTTGGACATACCATATCTTCTGCTGGTATCCACACAGATCCAGAGAAGACATCAGCCATTGAGAAGTGGCCAGGGCCTAAAAATATTAAGGAATTACGTCAGTTCCTTGGTTTTTCTGGGTACTATCGGCGCTTTGTGGAAAACTATGCAATCATAGTTAAGCCTTTGAACAGATTGCTTGAAGGTCATTGTCTCAATGGTAAAGTGGTTAAGAAGAAGTCAGAAACGTCGGAAAAGTCCTACAAAGTGGATTTGGGCTTCAGACCAACAGACAGCTTTCGATACTCTTGTCGATAAGTTGACCAATGCACCGGTCTTAGCCTTTGCCGACTATACAAAACCATTTATTCTGCACACTGATAGTTCTGGCACTGGTTTAGGAGCAGTCCTCTATCAGAAGCAGGATGATGGCACAGAACGCGTTATTGCATATGCCAGTCGAAGTTTGAGACCCAGTGAAAGAAATTACCCAGCTCACAAGCTTGAATTTCTTGCGTTGAAGTGGGCTGTCACTGAGAAATTCAATGACTATCTCTGGGGTAACTCTTTTGAGGTAGTTACAGACAACAACCCACTCACGTACGTGCTTACCACAGCTAAGCTAGATGCAACTAGTCATCGTTGGGTAGCATCATTAGCTAATTTCAATTTCACCCTTAAGTACAGGGCAGGAAAGTTGAATGCGGATGCTGACAGCCTGTCACGCATACCTGTGGTATTTCCAGAGACCATAAAGGCTATTTGTACAGCCGCTACAGCTAACGTGCCCTTGGTCACGTGTGTGTCAGCTGGTTGTCTGCCTCCTTCGGCCGAGGAGGTTGAGAATCAGTTTGATAGCTTTCAGAAGGTCAACTGGAAAGTAGAGCAAGCACAAGACAAATTGATAGCTAGGGTTTCAAAACTTCTTGGTAGTGGTCGTCGCCCCAGGGAGGGAGAGTTCAGACGTGAGCCTTGGCAGGTACAGCGATTTCTTAGGGAATGGAACCGCCTCACTGTTGAGTCTGGAGTGCTGTACAGGACCACTACACAAGATGGTCAGCCATGCAAACAATTAGTTTTGCCAGTGTCCTATCGCAAACTTGCATTGAAAGGGGTGCATGAGGATGTAGGGCATCCTGGCAAAGAAAAGACACTTTGGTTGGCTAGACAACGTTTCTACTGGCCTGGTCTTGAAAAAGATGTCAGTGCCAAGGTGGAAACATGTGGACGTTGCATACGGAGGAAAACTCCTATTCAAACAGCAGAATTGGTCAACATCAAAACTTCTAGACCAATGGAGCTGGTTTGCACAGACTTTCTATCATTAGAAATGTCTAAGGGTGGTTTCGAACATGTACTGGTCATAACAGATCACTTCACCAGGTATGCTCAGGCAGTGCCCTGTAGAAACCAAACCGCGCAAACCACTGCTAAAGCACTGTATGACCACTTTTTTCAGATATTACTCCTTTCCTGAAAAACTGCACAGTGACCAAGGCAGAAATTTCGAAAGTAAGGTTATTCGTGAGCTTTGCAAGCTAGCTGGCACTGCAAAAACACGTACTACACCGTACCATGCTCAGTCTATCCCATCTGAACGTTTCAATCAGACACTTTTGAAAATGCTCGGAACTCTAGAAGTTGACCAAAAAGCTGATTGGAAAACTTACATAGGTCCTCTTGTTCAAGCATACAATGCTACAATAAGTGATGCAACTGGGTTCTCTCCCCATTACCTTATGTTTGGTTGGCATCCCAGGCTTGCTATTGATGCATATCTTGGCACTGGTACTAAAATAAATCACACTGATCCACAAACTTAT
Organism: Sinonovacula constricta; assembly: GCA_007844125.1. NCBI lineage: Eukaryota > Metazoa > Mollusca > Bivalvia > Cardiida > Solecurtidae > Sinonovacula > Sinonovacula constricta. The sequence goes on along the minus strand of CM017567.1, from coordinate 4,605,594 downwards.
GCTTCAAAACTTAAAAGCAGATTGCAATATGCTTACAAGTTGGCAGCTGATGAGTCTGCACAACAAGGAGCTAAAGGAAAGTTGTATTACGATCGGCGGGCCAAGGCATCTTTGCTTGAGGTCGGCGACCGAGTGTTAGTTCTTTCTGTTGGCCACAAGGGAAAACATAAGCTAGCAGATAGGTGGGAAGAACAACCCTATGTGATTGTTGCTATACCCAACCCAGAAATCCCGGTATATGATGTGCAACGGGAGGATGGACAGGGCAAGATTCGAACCTTGCACCGCAACATGTTGTTGCAGTTCAATGCCCTGCCACCTGATCCAGCCCCGCCTGTACTTCATAAAGAAACTAGACCTAGGAGAAAGCATAAGAGTTGTTCTCACGTAGAACCAGAGTCTGATTCTGATTCTAGCTTAAGCTCAGGGGTTTATGTTATTCCTCGGAGACGTAGGTTGTATAACCACAACAGGGGTTGCTCTAATCTTACCCTGTCTACTGACAATGTCAGTAGTGATATTACACGTGGTTCGGTTGAATTCGTTGCTGATCGCGCTCATTCACCCTCACTGTCTCTCAAGGATCAAACTCATAACCTCCCTAGCAATCAAGCAGTTGAACACTCTGGTCCGGTAGATGATGCATCACCCACCAGAACAGAACAAACTCCAGATATAAATCATAGAGATCTGAATCCAATAATTTCTTCACCTGAAGAATCAGTTGAGCGTCGCTCAACCAGAGTTCGTAAGCCACCTGATCGGTTTGGTCAGTGGGTTTGTCAGTTGGTGACTACACCAAAACCAGTTAATTCGGTTGATGAAACTGAATATTTTGTTTGAATGTAGTTATGATTTTATTTTTTTACTAAATTACTTTCAGTGATAGTGTTGATCACATTTGTATAGTTTTATTACCATTACCAGTATTATGATTGGGTCATAATATGGAAGAATATTATTTCTAAGCTGTTCACTGTATTATACTATTATACTTTGCCCAGATATATTTTGTATCAAATGTTTCAGTGACAGTATACTGCTTGATTATTTGCAGTTATGGATTTATTTATTTCTGTGGTTTCGGCAGAAATGTGAATTAAATTGCTTTGACTTTATAGTACTGTTATGTTTGTTAAAAGCAGGCCATCATTTTGTGTTTTTTCCAGTTATCAAGCCAAGTATATATGAAGGATGTTGCTACTAATAGTAATGAATCCTGATAATTGAGGTTGAAATGTCAGGAGTCATTTACCTCCTGGGAGGAAGTATGTTACCCAGGCTTCATTATCATTATTATCATTATTATCATTATTATAATTATTATTACTATTTTATTTATGTATCTGTCCTAGTTAGCAACCCTTTAGTGTGAGTGGTCAGTTATGTTTTGTCTAGTAATGTGTCCAGTCTGGTGTGTCCAGTCTCTGTCCACTGTGTCTTGTCTGTAGTGTCTTAAGTGAGTAGTGTGGTAGAACTGGTTTGGTAACTTATCTTTCTAAATAGATCATAACAATCTAAAAATACTAACCAATCAGCATGCATACTTCTTTTCAGTCTCAGAACTAACATCTTAATTAAACTTCACTTTGGGCTAGGTCTTTGACCAGTTAGCATATGTTTTGCTAGAGATTTAATTTTTTTTAAATCTAGTATACCGGTACTTTAATAACTGCTGCCCGGTTTGGTGTGTTTATTTCTAGTGAGGTTTTATTGTAAATTTGTTGTTGGCTTTATATAACCTCAGTTAATACGAATAATAATATTGACGTGAAATAAAGAAACTATTGAACCTGCACCGGAACTGTTATTTTTATAACCCCCGGTAAACATTTATTTCACATATTCTTCTCTCATATCTATCAAACCCCAAAAGAGGTGCAATTAGTAAGTAATTGCCGTGGTTACTGCCATTCTGTGCTTTTGTTATAAGTACAGTTATCAGTGATTAGTAGAGATCATTTTTAACATATCTATTGAACTTTGTAGAAAACATTATATACCAATATTGTATAAGTCTTAATACATCAATTTACAACAGATCTTATGTTACATATAATTAAGTCTGAATCGTTTTGTTCCAAATCATCTCTCGTGAATAAATCAGCGTGCGATTTTCCAATAGTGAATGATAACTATTTATACTCCAAACCCTTAATGAAAGTCAACTGCAAATTAGTCAAATGTTACACTTCTATCTGAACATATTTTCATCATAGCGTAATGTTATAGAGATGAACATCACTACAGTTTGTAAATACTCGTTTAAGTCCCAATTACCAAATTATACTACTGAGGAAATATTCATTAATGTGCAATTGTTTTGATTTTAAGCAAGTTAATTATAACTGCAAAGTTCTTACATAAATTGCATTCACTTGTACCCGTATATTAAAATTGAAGTAATAATATAATGCGTTGAAGATGGTTATGACATCCACCCTGCGTAGCAGAAAAAAAACATGCCAAGAAAAGTGTTACATTGGTATATGTCCAATGCTTCGATCACTTTTATAGTGCTGCTATTTGTTTATTTTTGCACAGACATATCTGCAATATACATCACTATAGAAACTGATTAAATTGCATTTTGCAGATACCAAAACTTGCGTTAAATAGCATCACAACGCATAAAGTATTTCTTCAACTCTTTAAGTGAACACACTTTTGATCGAGCTTGTATAAGATATACAATTATTTACTTATAAGCTAGGAAATATGCTGTGATATTGACCAAACAATCGTTATTGACCGAGGCGATAGCCTTAACGAATATTGTGGTCAATATCAACCGCATATTTCCCAGCTAATAAGTAAAAAACTCTTTTATTACATGAACTATAAATAGTTTTTATTTCTTTAATTATTATCTAAACTTAAATGCAAGAAAATAGTTCTTATAAAAGTTATTTGATTATTTTGCACTTATTGACCTCCATTAATGTAAAACCCTTAATAAGACCTTCATTCTGCTTTAAATAAACTAGTTATTGCCCTACCCAGATATCAAAGCCTTGATAATCATTGCGCTATCTACAGGGAAACAAAACACCATACATCTCAAAGAATTTTATTGTGCAAAACACATAAACAACATGTGCATGTTATTCTTTTCAAACTTTGACAGGAACAAGTTGATGAGAATAATCAACAGGTACAAAAGTTGCTTAAGTTACATTATCACAGAAAAAAATACAGAAATGTTTATGAAACAATCACAGCTTTAATTTAATCACCAGGTAAATATCGCATTTCGCAATATTGCATTTAACAAGAACAGCTATAAGCAGCTTATATTTATATTTTCATACTCGTCAGAGACAAGCAAACTTCACGAAGTAAACAAATAGTTAAATCTACTTATTTGTTATTGTAGAAGTTGTAGATGATCGTGACATTGGCATGGCCTTAAGTATGTGGCTGCAATGGTAGCCTCGTCTTTCTTCAAGTACAGGTGGCGTGAGCCTTCCGCATCAGCAGAAATCGCTAACAGTGAGGTTTCTGAAAGGAATGTGTTAAGATTTAAATAAAAGTGAGTTCTAAATTGGATCTTCCAACGTAAAGAGATGAGAGCTTTTAATACAGCATACAGCATTAACATTATATAAGACATTTTTAGAAAAAATCATAGAACTAACTACATCTATACTGCTTTATTTTTAAAAGAAATATTTCTTTGTTTTTTAATACAGATAAATATCAAATAAACTCACCGCAAACCCTCTCTGCCCCGGCGCCCAAAATGAATAAGGATGTCGACGAAGACCTTCTTCTGTAGCACCATTGGGTTTGACACATCTAAATAGTCATATAATTTCCTCAAATTTTCTGATTCGATGGGATGAATGATGGTCAATACCACCTCCATCTTGCCTTTTGATTTCCGCTGACATGGCTTTGAAACTTTCAGTACTCTTCGGGAACTGCTTAGAGTCATTCGCAATGTCCACATTTGCCAGGAACCTATTTAATCCATGACGAATGGCTTTAAATGACGAATTTTTATACACACCTCCACAGCGCTTTCTCATTTCGAGATAAAATTTCGACAAAAGTCATCCAACTGCTCCAATGGAAAATTTTCAAAGTCATTTTGCAAATGTTTTTCCTTCAGATAAAACCTGAATACAATTACGGCCACTTTAGTTGCATGTTTCGTCGACTAAGAATCTTTATCTTCTATCAATTTATTGTACTGGTCTTCAGAAATTGTTGCAAGATGCGACATTGGTTATTTCGTGAATATTGTTAGTCTGGGACAAGTATCCCACTATGCGTACAATTCTAAGGAAGTTTTGTGGATGCGCGCGCATAATATTGATGGAAATTTCGCATTCTAATAATAGATCGGTTAATATGTTATCTATATTTATTGACTCGACTATTTTGGAGGAGTGGCCAATCGTGTTGCGTCTATCTATAGTTCATGTAATAACTACATTAACATCCGTTCCCATTATTGTTTTATTGTTCTTCTTCCCAGCTCATTGCATTGATACATTAATATCCATTGTCTACTATAAGAAAAATTATTGACTTGTTATTGTGGCACTAGACATCGGGGTTTTTAAATATTATATGCTAAGGCAGAGTTTATTGATTTGGAAAAGAGATGGTAGCCTTTCTTAAAGAATTTATTACTCATTTGTATGCATACAATGTAATGTATCCTATGCATACAAAATGTACAGTGATAATACATGTTCACAATATACAATCTGCAGAATGCACTTGCACTTATTCATGATCACAGCAATGTTACTTGTTCTGTGTGGCTATCGTAAAATCTCTCCGTGCATGTAATCAATGTTGTCATTTAATTCATCCTAAAAGGATTGTTATGTGTATTTCCTTTGATGTACATTGGACTATGGTCCCACAATTCCATCTTCACATGAACATGATGCTACAAACATTTACTCCTCCCTGGTCATTTGTTCCTAATTCAAAAGGTTATTGCCATTTATTATCAATGACTTTTTGTAGTTCTTTTAATCGAAATAAATTTCCATTTATTATCAATGACTTTTTGTAGTTCTTCTAATCGAAATAATACATATCTTTCTTCTAAATACTATAATAATAATAATAATAATAAAAGTTTATTTTATATAGCGTAAGTTCCTTACAATAAGCTCCAAACGCTTTATACAATAAAAGTAGTTACTGATTACATTAAAAGTTATTTAATTAAAATTGACATATAGGATTAAAAGCAACATTATGACTAGGAAAGTTCAATATATAGTTCACGTAGAATGGTAAGCACCAGTTACAATATGCAGTTCTTTATCACTTGGCATATGCCTCAATGAATAAATGAGTCTTTAAATTTTTCTTAAAAAGTACAATGCTGGTAGCAGATCTAATTGCACATGGTAAAGAGTTCCACAGTCGTGGGCCTGCCACACTGAACGCTCGTGACTGCACCAAGCTGGATGAGGTAAAGGGTATGTTGACTAGATGTTGATCAACAGAGCGTAGGTTGCGAGCTGGTACATGTGGGGTGATGAGGTCTTGTAGATAAGCTGGTCCATCACCATGGAGAGCTTTGTAAACGAGGAGAAGGATTTTAAACTCGACTCGCTTCTCAACAGGTAGCCAATGTAGTGCGCGTAACAGTGGTGTAGTGTGACAGTGCCGTGGGCTACCTGTGAGGATCCTTGCAGCAGCATTTTGCACGCGTTGTAGACGACTGATGAGTGTTGCTGGAAGGCCACAGAGCAAAGAGTTACAATAATCCAGCTTAGTTGTCACAAATGCATGGATGACCAGTTCTAAGGAATCTTGGCTCAAATACCTTTTCAGCTTACCGATGTTACGAAGCTGAATGTAGGCCCCTTTACAGATGTTGTTGATGTGGGCTTCCATGTTGGCATTTGAGTCAACCAAAACACCTAGACTAGATGCTGTGGGGGATGGTGCAATGTGATGACCTCCGACGGCGAGGGACTGAGGAGCTATCTTGGCTGCCATGTGCTTGGATGATATCACCATGAATTCAGTCTTTTCATCATTCATCTTCAGTTGATGCTTGCACATCCAGGCCTGTATCAGTCCAACACAATCCTCAATCTGTTTAGTAGCCATAGCAAGCTGACTTGGTTTTACACACAGATAGAGATCAGAATCGTCAGCGTAAAACTGATAGAGTGGCAACTGTTGACGTAAAAGGCGACCCAGTGATGATGTATAGATGTTAAAGAGGATCGGCCCGAGGACCGAACCTTGTGGAACACCACAGCTCAGTTCCTTGGAGTCAGAGCGGATGCCTTTTATGTTGATCTTTTGCTGGCGATGATGGAGATAGCTCTCGAACCACTGAAGAACAGTACCTCTAACTCCTAGCTCATGTAGAATAGACAGCAGACACTTGTAATTCACCGTGTCGAACGCTGCCGACAGATCAAGCATGACGAGGAGTACAACTTTCTTTTCCCCAAGGGCTATCACTACATCGTTGTACAATCTGAGCATGGTGGTCTCAGTACTATGTCCAGCTCTGTAGGCACTCTGGTAAGGCTCGTGTAGGCCGTTGCGGGTGAGGTGTTGGTCTAGTTGTGCTGCGACTACCTTCTCCAATATCTTAGACAGGAAGCCAAGATTTGAGACCGGCCTGTAGTTTTTGCAGAGCTCTGGGTCTAGTTTGGGCTTCTTGAGGAGTGGTGTGACCAAGGCTTGCTTGTAGCTGGACGGAAATACCCCTGTCTTGATTGAAGTGTTCATTATGGATGTGACGAGAGGACTGAGCTGTGGGAGGGCCAGCTTTACCAGTGAAGTAGACATTGGGTCCAAATCACAATGCTTATTGGCGCAGGACTTGATGAGCTTGATCACTTCATTTTCTGTGACAGGCTGAAACTCAGCAAGTATGGACTCAACAACAGGAGGTGGAATGTGAATAGTGACATTATCAGATGGAATAGAGTCTCTTATCCTGAGTATTTTCTCAATAAAGAACTCACTAAACATATCAGCAATGTCAGAGTCTGTTCCTGATGGCAGCGGAGACACTGAGTTTCTACCGAGAATGTCATTTGTGACGCAAAAGAGCTGCTTGGTGTCAGCTTTGTGCTCTTCTAGGAGACCTTTGAAGTGGTTTGTTTTAGCCTCATAGATAAGGTCATTGACCCTCTGTCTGAGCTCTATGAATACCTCTCTATGCACTGTGAGTCCGGACTTCCTCCATGCTCGTTCTGCCTGACGCCGCTTTTGCTTGGCATGCCTGATGGAGTCATCATACCATTTTGCCTCAGGCCTGACTGTGATGGTGCGTGTTTTCAGTGGGGCAAGGTCATCGAGTACACTTTGAAGCTCGGTGTGATACAAGTCAGTCAGGGCATCTAGTGACAAGGTAGTAATGTCAACTGATGAGAGAGAAGACTCTCTTAATGCCCCCATGAGTGCTTGTGACGTAATGGATTTCAGCTTCCTGTTAGTGACTTCCTGTTTTGGGAGACAAGGCTTTTGAAGAGATAGATGACTAAAAACTGGGTAGTGGTCAGGAAAACCATGATCAGCTGATGCTGTTGCTGTCACCAGTTTGTCATCTGACTTTGTGAGCACTAGGTCTAATATGTTTCCATTTCTATGAGTAGCATCACACACATGTTGCTTCAAGTCCAGAGAATGACACAAGGCCATTAACTCCTTGCCATTGGCTTCACTGATGTGAAAGTTGAAATCACCAACTATCAGTGGACTGCCTGGAGAAGTGATCACATGTGATATGTAATCTGCAAATTCCTCATAGAAAATCTTGTGAGAAGCTGCACCTGGAGGTCTATATACCACACACAACCTCACCAACACAGAAGACTTTATAGTGCACTCAAGTACTTCAAAGGAGTTGTAGGTTGTAGTGATGTTGACCTGTCTGACCTATGTGGACATTATGTTTCAATTGCAATACATCATCAAACAAAACGTCAGCGCTTGGACATTTATTCAGATGGATCGGGTTTCTTTTCATTGCTTGCATTTGAGAAACCCATCAGGAAGTGCGAGGTAAGAGCTGTGTAAAACCGGTTTAAGCAACCTTGTTGGTCCATATTGCCGACTGACCGTTCCAAGGCAGTAACTCTCGGGTTTTCTCTTTTTGTTAAATGACCCATTACAGATTTGTTCTTACTTTTACATTTGTCTTGCGTGTGAATACCTTTGCCATGTGCCTTTTCAAATTTGTGTATATGTTGCAATGCGCATAAGGCTTTGTCTTATATATTCTTATCCAATAACTGCAGAATAGTTTTCTTTCATGTCGACATATGTATTTTATTGTAATTGGTGGACATTGGTCTGCGTGTACAATGCATATAAAAATATAACATAGATAAGTCGCGTGAGTTATACTAGTAATGATAATGTACACTAAAACTATGCACTTGTTAATAAATGCAATGTCAACAGTGTTAGTTAAACAGTGTAAGTTAGACCGAATGTGTAAGATGAATTGTCGTCGCTATACAAGAGAAGGTAATGTTAAGAATACTAAATAGGAAATTGCGGATTGCCATACAATTACATGGAGATAAACCATAAACCAAAACACACCGCTTAGCATTTCTAGATTGATAGTATTTGTGTTGTTATTTTTCAAATGTTCTCTTGTTAAATAAAATTATAAGCATATTGATTTTGGCAACGCTGTTTTTTATATGTGTTTGTACTTATATTAAGCTTTCATCAACATCTACGTTTTAATTTCAACTTGTTGAAGAAAGGTATATCTAAAAGAAAAAAAAAAACTTTCGAACTGATTGCACTGTAATATCGGTATTCCCAAAATAAATATTTACTTGAACTTCTGCCCTGCTATAAAAGCTAAGAGGGATAATTGACATGTCACAGAACATTCGTTATTTCTAAGGAAAGAAAATATTGGAGAGTGCAAAAAAGGCATTGTATAGGGACTTCTTAACTTCTTGAAATGTTTTTCTCGGTTGATTTTCCTGACATTTTTTATTTATCATACATTATGTGGTATAACACTTAGTCACAATGTACTCATCTTTAATGTAAATTATTCAGTCAATATACACCATATGTTAAAGTTAATGTAACGGCATATACTTCCTGACAATTTGCTCTAGATGGCTCCGGGGAGAAAAACTGCATTGTCTGTACTCTTACATAATGCATACATTGATGTATTTTGTTCGGGATTGGTTTAAGAACTGTATTAAATTATAAATGATTTGGAATGCTTTTAAAACGTGTCTGCTACTTTCCACTATCATTATTAACAATATTCTATTACGTCGGAATTTATTTATGTATGTCAATTTATCAATTGCTGATTTTTACGACTGAAAGGTATCTTAATGTAAGACAATATTTATTTTAATCCATCGAATAATTAAAATTATATGTGAATGCAGAAAATTACTAAAGTCAAAAATGCTTTGCTTCATGTCAAGTTTTAGGAAATAACAATGCTCTATTAGTACTTTTTTCAAATATCATAAGATTCTATGACTGTTCTATATTGACAAATTGACAAATTGTGAGAATTAATGAAATAAATCTACAAAGATTAACTTACTTACGCTTCATTATAATGACCGGCTTAATGTAGTCTACATTTTCTTTAATTGGTTGCAAACATCTACCCTAACAGTAGTTCATAAGTGTGTAATACTAAGGCAAATGCTTAACATAAAATAGTTTTGAAAAATGTCGTAAAATGATGCATTGCAATTCAAAAAACGACCATCAACAGCATGTTTGGCTGTTCTGTCTAATTACTATAAAAATCCTTCATACGTTTTACCGATTGATGTCAAATTCGGCTCTGGCAGTACTTTTTTCACATATCATAAGAACATTCTAGTATGTAAATTTGGTCCAGCTATTACAAAAATGTTTAAGGGGCTTGTTCCGGAGGGGTTACATGTACCATCTTCATAGGCAGATATCCATTGTCAGTGCAAATTTCGTGTCAAAAGAAAGATTATGAACAATTGTAGATATCTTTTTTACATGAAGGACATGAAGGATGGAGAGCTCCACAAACCAGGTTTAAGCACCCCAGTCGGCCCTTTTGCCGATTGACCGTTCCAAGGCGGTAACTAATTGTTTTCCTTTATGTGTGTTATGTCTCGTCTCTGGTTTTTGTCACATTTACCTTGTTTGCCTTTGTCTACTGGTAGATACAATTTAAATATTTGTAGAAATTTTGATAGGACTTTTTCCTATTGAACTATTGACATCGCAAAAAGTTTTATGTTGGAACCAAGGAGTAAATAACTTATGTTCAAAATATAGCGTACTAAGCTAAATGTAAACCGAATCATGTTAAATTTAAGAAATATGTGGACTCTTGTGCGTGTTTTTGAAGCAACATTTTCCCTCTGGGAAACAATTTTATAGAATGCTCGCTGCATGTTCACAAAATGTGGCTATACCTTATAAAACTGATTAAAAATAAGTTGCTTTATCAAAAATATCTAATTTAGCTACATGAATTTGAATCAAACTAAATAAACAATTTATATATTTAACAACAACGTACAAAGTAAATGAGGTTGTACTAATTTGTTGCACTAATATCTATGACAAAAGATGTTATTTGAACTTCATCATTGCGAACAAATCCTACTTTCATGCTGCATGAATATGTACTTATGTTGAAGAAGTAATATGGCAGATATAAGTTTTAACAAGTGCATTGATACAACGAGTCTTCGGATTTCACCCATTGAGGGCGACATCATGTTTTTCATTTGGCCAAGTATAAAATCACTATGAAACACTTGGTGAAAAATTTATACGGAAACAGTTTCTTAAATACTTTTCTAAAAACTTTACATTAGAAAATGCATGTATGGTGATTAAAACCGGATGTTGTTTGGTAAATGGCATTGCCTAACAGTCAAAATCTTGCACTTAAAACTTTATTAATACCGATTAATGGATTGGTCGTTGAAACTGACTATTTTCATATTGCACACGATGATAACATAAGTAAGCTTGCCTTATAACGGCACATGTAGCGTAATTAATTAATTTATGTGTCTACACTTATTTCAGACATTACACAGTTCTAAGTTGCAATGTTTGTAATAAGAAATAATTGCTAAATGTTATTTGTCTTATGTCTTCTTTTTACAAAATTGTACATTAACTACAACTTATCTCGGGGTTCAGTATGGTTTGTAGAAGTATCTTGGTGAAATGTATTTCTTTCGCGAATGCAGTTAATATTTTATATGGTATAATTTTTAAGCTTTCGGAATAGCTTTGACTGAAAAATAAAACTCATTTTCTGGCATTCAGCAAGGTTAATCAGTGTTAAATTATTGCAAATATCTATACGTATGTCTGTTATATGGTCAAAAGTATAACCATAAGAAAATCAATAATAATATATGGTTCATATAATCATTCCATTATATAATGTGGCAGAAAACGGTACATTAAAACAAAAAAGTAGTAGATCTGAATTAATGTTGTGTTGTTGTTGTTTTTCTAGCGCAATTCGATGCTTTTATACGAAAGGTTATATTTTCAACACGATCAGACAGATTGAAGTATTTATGTTTAACTAGTATTAACTTTAAAAATTCACCGGTAGAGATACAGTCTGTGACACGACACATGACACTGCCTTGAAAGAAACAATAACTATTTAATTAACTGATGATCAACATGCTTTTTACGACACATTAAACGCAGAAATATATCAACATGCAAGGCGATGTAGTTTTATATTTTTTTAGAAAATACAATTGTATGATCAAATTATAGCAAAACGTATAATATGTTGCAATTATGTGGATTATCTGGATTGATAAAAACAACAAATGTAAATGACAAATTAAGGCGTGGTGCATTATCTGAAATGTTTAAGAATTGACTTTCTAGTCGTGGGAATATGTGATTTCAAGACATTTTGTTTTCATGTTTTAGCATATATATCTTACTAATTGTTTTCCTGTAAAAAAAATAATTTCTATTAACTGATTCAAATGATATACACACGTGCTCCTCACAATATATAACCACATCAACCAGACATTTGATGGAAAAAGTAATAATTTATTGGTGCACAGCAAGTGAGCTAAAATGTAACGTAAGAACTAATAGCCTACATTGACTTAGGAGCCCATCCTATTCATTCTGTGTATATAATATGTATTTCGAGAGTAATTATTCTTTGAATTACATGTAATGTACATGTAATATATTAATTATTATAAAGTTGGTTAGGCAGAATACACACATTTCATAACAAAATATGGAAATGCATTTTAGTATGTAAGTCTTACGGACCATGTTATGTTTTTTAAAGGCAAGACCAACACGTTATATAAAGGATTTCAAATGGTGCACAGCTATACATTTTCACTCAGAAATGAGACATACATAAAACAAATGAACATAAAATATATACATTTGATCCAGCTGGTAAAACTCCAATGGTTCTGTTTTCACGGAAGTTATGTTACACTTTCGGAATTGATCTCTAACATGTTTCCAATATAAAGTCTCCGAAGCGTATTTATCTCTTGATAATGAAACCAAGAAGACATTTAAAAATAGAAGACCAAGTATAAATGCAAGCATTTGTTTTCCGCTTTCAACAATATCCCAGTTTCACTGACACGAAGTTGTAGAAAAAGGAAACATGCAAGACACTTGGATATATTTCATCTGTTCACAATTTAACTATCTGAAAAGTAACAGCTCTTAGATATTTTTAATATGTAAATCTAATTTATATCTCAGAATATAACAATCTAAAACTCTGTGTAAGTGGGCGCTTTAACAATTCAACTGAGACAGCGATTAACATAAAATGATAAATGCACTTTTTTCGCCCTTAGTTTACGCATTTGAATTCCCGAGCAAGACAGTGATAAATGTCACAGATAATTGGCAACGTCGCCTGGGATGTCAATTAGGCGTCGTTAGAAACTAATTGACGGAATATTGGGACCTGGCAAAATATCTGTCTATTGATCCGTTGTAAAGGCTGATATATGTAGGTATAATAGTGCAGGAGGTTCCTTTATTCTTTAGGTTCTAGATAATTTTCTTTATAGCTTCTTAGTTCTCCTTGTAGAGGTTATTTGCACTATTGAGATACGAACGTATGCAGCATACAGATCAATGTTCCGTTGGCATTTTTAGGAAGAAACGATTTTATAAATAATATACACATTGTTAATCCATACATATGATGTTAAAATAAACACATTGTTTAACAAAAATACACGAAACACTATAGTTTGAAGATATCAAAAGCAACATTCTTTACAAAAATATACATAAAATTATACATATTGTGGCAATACTACTTTCGTTTTCGTAATACTAGGTAAGCTAATATATGTCTTGTCGTCTAACTGAAACACATATTAAAGACACGGTTCCAGTGTGGATACCGATTGGTTAAAGAAATGTTAAGTATAACGCCCAGAAATACCATTATTTTTAATCATGTTTCCCTTACATATATAAATGAAAAACCACAGAATAGAAATACCTGCCATTGACAAGCTGCCCTTTGTCTAAGCCTGTAACATCATTAAAATGCTCTTTTACGATAGGTAGATTTTATTGACATGTACTCTTTCTCATTTGTTACAATAAAACATTGTGTCAGTGCAAATTTGTTGTCACCAGAGATTTTCACTCCTCACAATAATAAGGTTATAGCAACTTTATGCATGCATTTCGAATACAAAATATGTAAATGACGAAGCTATATCTGAAGGTTGTTTTTATCGTGATGTCATAAGAGAGATGAGGCATTTCTAATCACCACCTTAATCGTCGTTCATTTTGCTTGATCCCATTCACTATGTCAGTTAAAAAGGTAGCCATAAATAAACAAACTTTAGTCTGTTAAACTGCTTAAACAGCCTTTAAAACTAAGTTTCGTGTGTGTAGTTTAATTACTGATTATTTAATTTTGGCCGAAATTTCAATTAAAAGACATCAGTATGTGTTATATCAACTTTCCCGTTTAAATATGCTCTGTGTAATATCAACGATAACATACATGTTCATGATTTAAGGAATAATATCAGTGGTACATTTTTAACATCTGTTTCATTCTGCATTTGATATTATCAGAGCAAATTTTAATTAAAAACCCCGTTTTGACAGAATAAACAATATGGATCAAAGGAATGTAAAGTTTCCACTACCTCTTATTGTAGTAAATGCAGTAAAGTTTTAATTTATTGTTTTAAACACATGACTTGACTTATTATAAGACTTACAGCAACAGCATGCTACATTACATTTGTTTTAAAGAACTGTTTAAGTAAAATAATTATAATAAATGAAGGTTTTAGAGATTAATTTCTTAAACAGTGGAAACGTCTATTGGTAAATGTTGAAGCAAGACATCTGACACATAGTTAAATAAAAAATCATAAGAAGATAAAATCATATTTTCACTTTCAACTAAATAACAAAATGACATTATTATTTGCAGTTTTGCAAAACGATCTGACACATTTTTCGTAACTAGGAGATGTTGGGATCATCGTTGTATCATTCATAGGTATTCGAGTATAGTCCGCCAAAAGCTACAATAATAAATGCAAGATGATCGAGAGTTAGTTTTTTAATCTTATGATTTTAAAATGTCTATAAAATGGCAATAATATATTGTCACTATAAGGTCTTACGAGTTTGATGTGAAAGCAGACATACATTCATTATCTTTCACTTCAATGTATGGTGTTAGATTGGAGTTATGAACTTAAATGGGTTCGGAAATGTCCGACATTTTTCGTCAAACTGTCGTAATGACATCGTAAACCAAACATTTATCTGTTATCTGTTATCACAGAAAGCGCGTTTCATAGACAAGTAGACAGTTGATTTATGTATGTTATTACATACCCACAAGATGTTCTGCATATGAAAATAGTCGGAATTTAAAATAAAGCACAAAAAAACAATTCAGATAGTTAGATTTTGCAAAAGATGTTATTCTCAAAATATCCCGATTATGATATCATTTACAGTTTTTTACCCTTTACGTCGACAAAGGGATTTGAATAGTTCTTATGAAGGCTTTTACGTTTATGATAGCAGTATACAGAAAGTAAATAGTTTATAAATGGAATTTATAGCGCACGCGTGTTTAATGAAGATACGGAAAATTTAATTGGAAACAGAACCTGTCACAAGTATTTCCTTTATGTCAAGACAGTTTTAAATAAGTTTCTGTAGACACAGTTTCTGTTTGTTGAATCTTAATGCATATCAGTTATGATGTTATTTTCAAATGGTTACTATACCTAATACATAACTGTGAAATAATATATTTTAACTTCAAATTGCAGTACAGTTAAGTATATCAATATTCAGTGATGGAACTCGTTATAATTGTCCACACAAAAAGTTTCGAAAATGGTCGCCCACACTTTTAAATTTCTAAACACACGCCGTATAGGACGATAGAGTAATTGTTTAGTATTTTACGACAGTTCATTGCGTCCGTCGAATTCCCTAGTAATTTTATTGTATTCGTTTTAATCCATGCACAACTATGATTCGAATATTGACCATTTCACTGCGATAAATGTAGTTTATTACACCAATATATTGTAACTATTTGTATGACTACATATTTTGGACAATTAATTAAGCATTCTGAACATGTTTGTTTCTTGTATATATGTAATTTATTCCAGTTTGCTTGAAAGTCTGTCTCTCTAGTTGTTTCTTTGATTGCCTTTTCAATGATCAGGCAGAAAACGATTTTCAAAATATTAGGAAAATTGGGCAATCTGTGGTAATTATCTGTCTAGACATAGCACTTGACCAAATGCAAGAATAGAGGTGACATTTGAATCTTGGAGTAGCACGGTGTTAGGAATAATATGTTTGTTCCATCCATTTGTAAGATAGTTTACTGCAACAGGGATTGTCAACTCTGCTGATACATTTAACCATTCTGTAGCCACAATCGTTGAAACTGACATTATATAGTAATATATAAGGACATTTAAGAAATTACAACAGTAAATTCTCTTGCAAAACTCTTTAAGTGATGCTTTTTGAGTGTACCATTAAAGGTGGTATCCGACAGTTAAAATATAAAATCTCAAATAATCAAGTAAGTCATTGTTACCTGCTTTCGTCCTGCTAAATGGTATTCATTGATGCCCTAGATTTTTATGAACAATCAAGCATAACCCCCACTCGTCATTGAGTGGTTAAAGTTGATTGAGATTCTTCCGGCAGAATATATAGTTTGTGTTATCAAGTGGGATACAGATGAGCCATATATATAAGATAGATAAAGTAAACAAAATATCGGCAAATCATATGTACCATTTAATTTTCACATTGCCTTTGCACAAAGCTGGGTGCCAGTGTACGCATTAAACAAGTAGGGAATATCAATAATAGACCAATTATTTTGTAAAGTATATTTTTCACAAATTTTCGTATTTAGACCTTTATAGCGATCGGATATCGGTATCATTCTTTATTAAGTTTATATTAATCTGGTGCAGATCTATATCTAAACTTAATGATTTCACTACGTTTTCTCCAGGTTCAGGAAAAGTAATGTTTGTATATGTTATACGTGAATTTAATCCAGCATCTCGTTATAGTTCGTTTATCCCAGATATGTTTCTTTCTCTAAAACATACTGAGATTTTAAACAGATAAGTATCAATTCAGCTTTACGATCAATTCCATCCTAAAAGGGTCCTATTTCTGGTCTTGCTTAGGTTACATCTATGGGTTTATATGTAAACAGGTGTCTAAATGTGTTTATTTAATATTTTGTCCAAGCAAGATGTGATTCTGTAATAGTACTCCTGTTGTGTCTGTTTGTTTCTCCAACTTACAAGTCAATAAGTTATCCTGAGATGGTATTCCTTTAAAGCATATATATAAATGTGTCAATGTGTATAGTATGGCGTGACATCACAGCTCTTTAAATTAATATGTAAGCGGATTGACTAGTGGGGAACTACCTTGACATTTATTTAAGCTATACCACTTCAAATTTCTAAAGCTTTAGTGTCGCGCAGCCCTGGTTGGAAATCTCAACAGATTATCAGATCTGGCCTCCTAGTTATGAGAATATAGATGCCGCCTTAAATGGTTTGAAACATGCGATGTCAAATTACAAGTGTCATATTATTTACATTAAGACGTATATGCGAGAACTAGACTGATAAATGATCACGAATTATATATGATATATTAATATTCTATAAATGAGTACATCGGTTGTGTTTTCTGAAATATGAATCAGACAATATTAACTGACTTATCCTGCATAATATCAATTAGGTATCATTGTAAATGCTATTTTTTCAAGTCAGTGTACACTCAACGCTACTACAAAAATAAATGTAAAACCTTTTAAAACTGTATTGAATAAATGTATTTTTTCTATGTCATGCAATAGTGTTTATCAGTATTTTTCATTCACAAAAATATGTTCCAATTGTAAAAGGGATGGCATAATGAGAAGTCCATATACATAAAACATCTCAGATGCATTAAATTGTATTATAAAGCCTTGACTGCCTTCGATTTTCTCTTTTTAAAGGACGTTAAATATCAGTGCCTGTAATATTACAAGAAATGCTGTCAACGCTATCTTACAGTATAAGAAATAGTTATTGTCTAAATATATGTTTTTTCCAGTTATTCACAAAACAGTCATCAGGAGAATGCTTAGTTACTTAATTAGTACAATGCCATTCTCATAAGATTCAAAAATTTACACAGACAAAGCAGAAAGTTTGTGCGACTAAAACGTTTTGTCGTTAAAGAAGGAAATTTACAATTTGAATATTCTTTTGGCATAAAAGTTATCACATCAGCATAAGTTTGTTGTGTATTATATATAGTACCCAATAGCTGCCGCTCAGTTATAGTCTGGCAATAATTGTTTCTACTCGGCACAATGATGCGCGTATCATTTATTCATTCACTGTTGTAAGAGAAATGCAATACTGGTGTGTGCATACCACTGTAAAAGGCAACAACTTTTCAAAGACAACGAATGCATGTTATGTATCGGAAATGCATTATACATAAGGCATTTTAATTATAATTGAAACAATATGAGAAACCTAACAATAACGAAAAATATTTCTTTTTTGAGGGGGAGGGGGTGAAATAAGAAAACCTGGAACGACTGTAATATAAAACAATATATATATATATATATATATATAGCATTATTATTAAGTCTGTTACCGAGAACGATTAATTTTAAGTGGTCGGAAATGTCTATGTGCAAGACCTTGAAATTTTACAAAATGAATATATTTTTGAAAATATGGGAAATAAACGCCACAAAACACATATCAATTATATTATAAACTCTTCAAAAGAATGTATAACCTTAACGTTTCATTTCTTGTAATAGTAATTATGTTTTTACTTCAACAATGCCGTATTTAACCTATTGCTTTATAAGCAGTAATTAAAAGCACTCTCATTAATTAACATTTCTATAGGTTTAAATATTATAGAAGGCCATACTATATCAACCAAACATATTTTTTCATTATTTGAACAACAACAAAAATATAAAAAGACATATTTCTATTTCATTCTTTTATTTTGTACCCTCTATAGGCATGATAATTGCTTTACAGATGTAAGTTACTGGGAAAATGTCAATTTTGATTGATTTGATTTTGATTTTGATTTTGACACTGTAAAGATCGCACTGGAATCATTTTACCCGTTGGTAAGTACATTTCCAGTCTAACGAGTGTACATTTATAAAGGAATATATTGGTAGCGTTGTATACTTTTGTAGAATTAAAATGTATAATTATTATATTATTGGAATTGTTTCGAGGCGAATATGAAAACAAACTAGATTTTATTTATTGTAGGTGAACCACATGACAAACGATAGATTAGAATATATGAAAAGTTCATATGACCATTGCAAGATACATATTCAATAATAAGAATATATATGACAAAGTCCTATGAGCATTGCAACATATACAAAATTTGAAAGGCAAGGGACCAAGGTACTTACATGAAAGACAAATGTCAATACAAGAACAAATCCGTGACGAGCTATTTAACAAAAAGAGCGGACCTAAAAGTTACCGCCTTGGAACGGTCAGTCGGCAATATGGGCCGACTGGGGTGCTGAAACAGGTTTTACAGAGCTCTAACCTCGCACTTCCTGATGTGCTTCTCAAGTGAAAGCAATGAAAAGAAAATCGATCCATTTGAATAAAAGACCCAGCGATGACGTTTTGTTTGAAAAGTTATTACGAAAGTAGTGACCTCATTGAAAAACAATGTCCACGTAGGGTTCAGAATAGATATAGGTATTATTTCGATTAGAAGACCTACAAAAAAAATGTTGATGTAAATGAAATTAACTTTTTTAATTAAGAGAAAAATGACCAGAGAAAAGTAAATGATTTCATTAAAAATGCACAAGGCGAAGCGTTTCACATGCCAGTTAAATGTAAAAGTTACAACAAATCTGAGACATTACATAAATAGAACAAACTAAATAGTTACTGCTTTGGAACAGTCAGTAACCAAAAATGCCACATGTGTAGATTAAACCGGCTTTACAAAGCTATTACCTCCCACTTCCTGGTGGGTTTCGCAAATGCAAAAAGTGAAAAGAAAATATACATAATTTAAACAAACATGTCCAGTGTTTTGATGCATTCTTAAAGCTAAGCTATTAAGCAATTAAAAGATAATTGTGACTTTTTTTTTCGTGAAAATAATTTCCATTTGATTTAATTTGAGTAAGGGATTAATATTATTACTACTTGACAGCAACAAATTAAATAGTTGAACTTACTCTGTAGACACTGCAATATTGTTCTGTCATCCAATATGTTGATAAATAACTAGATACTTATTCCTGTATATTATAATCTAATGGCAGTGTTATAATGTTAGTGTTATAATCTTTTAGATAATCTTGTACATTTAGGGCACACATACTCAAGCCAATGAATGGCTGTGAATAAAGCAATATGACCAGTTAAATTAGAGAAAAAAGCACAAACAAAGGTGTATAATTGCGAGCCAAATGTAAAAGTAAGAACAAATCTGTGACGAGTCATTAAACAAACAGAGCAAACCCAACAATTACTGCCTTTGAAGGTCAGTCGGCAAAAGGGACTTAAACCGGTTTTACAGAGTTGTAACCCCAAAATAAGGGTGTTTTTTTTTTCAAATTCAAGCTTTAAAAAGAAAAGAATGTATATGAATAAAAAATGTCCATGCGCTGACGCTTTCTTTGATAAGTTTTGACGTCGTAAGTGACTTAATTGAAAAATAATGTCCACATGATATGTAGACGAGAGGGAAGTATCAATTCCATTAGAAGAACTAAACATAATTGGTCATAGTAATTGTTCATAGTAAATAAGGTTAAAATTTTAATCAAGGAAAAAAGACCAGAAAAGAAGTGTAAAAGGTAGTAGCCGCCTGTACATGAGTAAATGGAATTAAGGAACCAAAGTCCAAAGTCCATCAAAGGAATATATAGCTAACAACCCTTATAGGATGAATTAAATGAGAGCATAGATTACATGCACGGGGAGATTATTTACGACCGGCACACTGCACAGGTTGCATTGTTGTTATCATGAATAAGGGAATATGACAACGTTCTATGAGCATTGCAACATAATATAATACCAAAGTTTGAACCCAGAAATGAAATTATTAAAAACATTGTGCTACGTTTTTCTTAATTCTGGTACTCAGTTTGTGTAGACGTTCCATGATTGTTTACGTGTTCCGCATAATTTCATTATTAAGTCTTGTCAAAAGAGCACTTGCATGATTTTTCCCAGCACGATATAAAAGTATTTGTTTTATGTAGTAATAGTGTGACTATATTCCATTCAGAGAAGCTATCCTTCAATAACTAACATATACACAACGACTATCACATGTATTTTTCGAATCTGAAGTTCATACTTCATTCTTACATAATTAAGCAAGCATACCAGAATATAAAACGGTTTTACCAAATTATGCATGTAAAATCTGGTGAAACACTTCCGTTCAAGTCTAATTATTAATCATCTCCCAGTCTTATTTTTATACATGTTCAGTAAAATGTAGTACTTTCATCTTTTAATCGCCTTTAACGAAAAGTGTCGCTAATGCTTATGATGTAGTAAATAACGAATATGGTTATAAAAATACCTTTATATTCCAATTGATAACACCATGAAAACAAGAACAAAAAATTAAGTAAAGAGTTTTAAAATAAACGAATTAGAATATATGGCAAAGTCCTATGAGCATTGCAACATATATCAAACTCTGAAAAGGCACAGGGCAAAGGTATTTCACGTGCAGGCCAAGACTAAAAGAGCAAACCCGACAGTTACCGCCTTGGAACGGTCAGTCGGCAGTATGGGTCGGACTGGGTTTTTTTAACTGGTTTTACAGAGCTCTAATCTCGCACTTCCTGATGGGTTTCTCAAATGCAAGCAATGAAAAGAAAACCGATATATTTGAATACCCAAATGTCCAAGCGCCGACGTTTCTTTAACGAGTTATGACTAAAGCAGTGACGTCACTGAAAAATAATATTCAGTGCCTCGAAAAGAAAGGGGTATTATTTCGATTTGAAAACTAAACAAAAATGGTTGATTAGAAAAGAAATTAACTTTGTGAATCAAGGGAAAACATGACCAGGGAAGAATAAATGATTGTAGCATCCTGTTCATCTGGAGATGGAATTCAGGAACCAAAGTCCAATGTCCATCAAAGGAAATGCACGTAACAATCCTTATAGGATGAAATAATGTATTCAAAATATGAGTTTATAGGCAAGTAAAAAATGTTAGACTTTAGATAGATTTCTGGTTTATCACTTTCCAACTGAAAGCAACACCGTACATTCCTCTAGGACATACCAAGAAGCACTAAACTCTATTAAAATGCACAGTACATTCTCGAAAACAAACGCAGTTATATATGTTGGGTGAAATTCTTGCTATTAAGCCTTTCTATGGAAACTGTTGTTTTGCAGTGTTGTGTGTGCGAATGTTTTATCTATATTTATTAGTGTTAGGACATTATGGTGTGTTAATAAGACACGAAAACATAAAGCAGAAATAGATCTGCCATAAAGCACACCTTCCCAAAATACTTTTGATATCTCGTGACTATAACAAAACGTGAAAAAAATACTTTTATTTTATGATAGTTATGTTTCTGTCAAGCGATAATACAACCCAATGACTAAGCAAGAGTAGAAATTGTAAGAGAAAGTATACACTTCTAGCTGTACATCGTATTTTCTGCCCTGCCATTGAGTCCTAAATTAGGTTGTCATGTGGATTTCAATCAAGGTAAAGAAAGAAGCCTTATCCGGTTTGTTACGTAAAATCTAACCGCATTTTGTGCATCTCTTCTTTTGCTTTTTTCTCATACCCCTGTAATACAATGCAACATTTACAAAACTCCAAGTAAAGGCAGACATTACCATTCATATATTTGAATTTGTTCAATATCGTTCCGTGTTAGAAGGCGGACATAATATACAATGACATGTAAGTCAAATTACATTTAGGAATCAGCTTTCTAGCAGTTGTGTTTGTCAAATTACATTAAACTACACACTCCTATTTAGGATAACATTTAACAGACACACAAAGAAAGAAACAAAAAGTGCCAGATATTTTTCTTTCGAATCATATCACGATCTTTAAGTTATTTATATTCATAAAAATGCAATAATTGCAAATGATGGAAATGATTAGCTGTGGAAACAAAATAATAGTGGTTACAGCAAAAAGATCTCTTTGGTAGCGTTTGGTGAGATAACCGGTTACTGCTGCATTAGGCAAAAGGTCTAAAGTTAAGACAAAGTTTCAATAGCTATGACAGTCAAATAAATCCGTTTGAGATAGAAAAATACAGCAATTTGAACAGGTTCATACTTGATTTTAATACTAATCATTTCACAAGAAGTGATGTTCGGTTCATATGTGTGTTTACAAATTTGTTTCACTATCCGTTTTTGTTTTTATTTTGTATTAGATTAGTTTTCGGTTTTCACCTTGAACTCGCAGAAACTTATCGAACAACAGAAAGTGCTAATGCCAGATGTTAGGAAACCCATAGCTCAGAATGGTTTTAGAAAAAAGATAGGAAACACCAGAAAGATTTCAAACGACTTGTAATCAAGACAATCCTATGAAATTTCCATGAGCTTTCCTGTATAAAGTCTTAAACTTGATTGTTTTTTAAAATGTTACAATAGTTAATTATGCAGAATTCTGAAAGGGGAGACGCCATTTTCATGGCACAATTATGCAATAAAACTAACATGGCAATTTGGTGCAATAATAGTAAAAGGTGTGTAAATTGATTGCCAAATTATTGGTAAAATGCGGTTCTTACTGTAAACATTTTAATAATGTTCTGTTGGTTTGTT
Organism: Sinonovacula constricta; assembly: GCA_007844125.1. NCBI lineage: Eukaryota > Metazoa > Mollusca > Bivalvia > Cardiida > Solecurtidae > Sinonovacula > Sinonovacula constricta. The sequence continues at coordinate 4,582,190 of CM017567.1, read as the reverse complement.
GGATTTATTATTGCTTGAATGAGAGCTACCATAGCTTAGCATTTCGTGCCTGAAGCTGCGTTAAAAAGAAGGCATCAGTTTAATGGGTATAATTTTGATTTATCAAAATTTAAACTCATTGAATTTGGGTTCCTCCATTCCTGTCCAAATAATTTCAACAATTATAGCCTCACCCTTGCAAGTAACCATATATGTTTTTTTTTACTTTCTACACATTGGCGGTAACAGTTGGGTTTGCCTTTTTGTTAAATGACTTATGTCAGATTTGTTTTTACTTTTACTCTTTGCTTGCATCTGAATACTTTCGTTATGTGTCTTTTGGTATCTGTTGCAATGCTGATATGACTTTGTCATATATTGGTATCATTTAAATTTAAATTTAATAGCAAGTAAAAGCACTGTGCCCTTGCTTATCTCTGTGACTAATATAGAATACAAGTTTAATGTATTACACTTTCAAGAGGACGAAATGAAAGATAAGTTATTCCATTTGCAAGAAGATTTCATTCTTTATTTTCTTTTCGGTGGTCAGGTGTAAAATGTTGTTCCAAACAGACATTTTCTAATGCTTCCATTAGGGCTTGCATCACTAAAAAGAAAAATTCTGGTAATAACACTTCATCACACTCAATTCTACCTTAATTCAAACGTGAAAATTTTCAGTATCTCATGAAGTTTTAAAATAAACCGTCAAGGAACTATGCCCTATGTTTTATACATTTACAACAAGTTTATGATGCATAAAAGCTAATTTGTTTTATAATCTTATAATATATATATATATATATATATATATATATATATATATATATATATATATATATATATATATATTTATTTATTTATTTATTTATTTATTTATTTATTTATTTATCTATCTATTTACTTATTTATCTATCTATCTATTTATTTATTTATACCTGAAACGAGACGAGGCTTACTTAATGGCGCGGCGCTCTGTTTCTATCTTGCCATGTCGAAAATAGCAATTATATACATTAGCCTCGTTGGTTTATTCGGCAGTGTTGTTACAGAGCTATCAATTAACACTTCTTTTGCTGATTATGTATTATCTGATTAGATGTTTTATGTGTCACTTAGATTTTAAGAAAACTAAAACACGCATTTTCCTAAGGTGTTAATGATTGATTAATTATTTATTATACCTGTTTCGTATCATATACATTTTTCAGAACTGCAGATAAATTGCTTGTGTACACGGTCAAGTTACTGCAGAAATGTCATCATAATTGCATAAATAAACCTGTATATAGGTGTGTCAATTAATATTAGCAATGTTAAGTATATGCTTCCCCAAAGGACAATCTAATTCATACTATTTAGGTTAGTCGAATTATATAAACAATGTCAATAATCAAACATAGACACTATGTCTAGCACCGATTTGTGACATAAACTAAATAGCTTTACTGTGTGGCAGTACATTTATTTTGCTTCCAGGAAACATGCCAAAAGAAAATAGAAAGTTAAGATCCTTATTTAAGTGTTATCTCTATAGCGCAATTGAATAAATTAACGTAACCCGCGTAGTTTGTTTTGTATTTGTTTGTTGTTGTTTTAGTGTGTGGGGGGGCGGGGGTTCGTGTTTTGTTTTTGTTTTTTCGATTTTTTTTCTTGGCTTTTATTGACACAGACTCGTGAATTAAACACACCGTTTCAACTAAAATCTGCATGTCTATTCATACTTTTAAACAGTTTACCCGTAAATAAATGTTTGATCCTGGGTCTACTGTCTGGGTGTCGGCTCCAGGCGCAGAGGCTTGTAAGTGCTTCAAGCAACAATGTTCGGATAACACTAGTGGTATGTTTTTTATGTTTTTGTATTATTTATAGAGATGATATCTAGAGGAAATAAGGCAGCAGTTGTTCAACTAATGTATGCTAACATTTATTTAGAAAAATGCTGCATGTGCAATCACTACTCAAAGAAACTCTGAAACTGAAGACAAAAAGCCATAACAGCACTTTCGATTTTTATCTTGTCTTGAATTCATTTTTTAAAGATGACAGATTGATGTTCATGATGTATTTCCACATTGAAATGTGTAATCAGATTGCATGGTATGCCAGATTGATATATTATTTCAGCAACTATTGTCATTTTAACTGTCGTTGCAAATAGTTTTGCAAGTTAACCACAGTACTTGTATTGTTCTGCAAAAAGAAATATAGATAATAAATGATTAATGTTTTAAACGGGTTTGGCAAAACAGTCATATGCATGATATTTATATGTTATTTAAGTTCAGTATTAAGAACATATAAATTTCACCAATGTGAAATCTGTTGTATAGTGTGGTTGCAGAATGAGGTATTTGTCATTATTTTGACCTGTTTGATGATTGGATGTTTTCAACCTATTTAGTTGATAGATTTGTTTTGTATAAATCTGCAAAAAATGAAAATATGTCATATTTAAAGACATGAAAATGTTTAAGCCTTCATGTTATAACTGTTTGTTTGTTGCTGTCTCACATCCGACCAGCATATTTCAGTGTTCCGGAGGCTGTCCGGATGAAAGCAGGATTAGTTTGCATTCAATGTAAAAATGCATGCCGTGAAAACCTGGCATGATAGCACACACAGTTAATTAAAATGAGACCGGTTACCAGTCTAGTTGTTGAATAACCCTATTGTTGTTTTTTGTGCGTAAGCTTTAAAATCATTATGATGCTATCCAGCCTTGAACCCAAATCTGAACTTCTTGGAATAAACAATTCTATCGCTATAAAATCATATGAATAAAGTGTGAATATGAATAAAGAATAACAATATTGAATATATTAGGGTCTCGAGATACTGATGTCTACCGCATCTGCTGGATTGTGTCAGTATTGCTTAAAATAAACAACAAATAATTGCTAACAATACAATTGAAACAACAGCGTTTATGTTAAGAAAATAAATAATAAGTGAATTATGTAACAGTCGACTGACTTGGCAAAGCAATACATTGAATATGTAAAATTACTGCATAAAATATTTAATCGAATGGATAGTAGGGTTTTGAATCTTGTTTTCTCTTCTCTTCAGAAAACCAAAAGTAATACATTCCTTTCATGCGCATGTATTAAACTTAGGAATAAAACTATCAACTAAGGCTGTTTTGTATTTTAGTTAACATTATGCATGTATAAAGTTGTGAACAGTTAAAAGCTTTATAATTAAATAGATAGAAATGATAAAATAGGGATTTCCAGATATTTCTAGGAACAAATTAAATCATTGGAATTTCGCAATCATCAGACTGGTATAAGATTAAAGCAAGTATTATCTAGCAACATAAGATTTTGCCTGAAACAATAATATAACCCTTGTCATTGTTTAGAATAGATATTTGCATTAAAATATTTAAATAGGATTTCGCACATTGCGAAAGATATGTATTCACAGTAGTCATGTTTTTGTAACTGCAATAATATATGAAAGCGAACTACGTTTTGCAAATTTAACATACAATTGTAGATGTGCAAGAATTGTATCGCAGCATATTTTTCTATCGTTGTGAGTTTATTTACTTTCATGATTTGAGGACATTTCTATTTCATCCGTAGATAATATATCGCGGTTTGTTGTGTTTTCTTTTATATTTGTATGATTCTGTTTCTCATTCATATTCTAAGGCAAGATTCTATATCTACCGAGGCAAAGGCGAGAAGGCGATATCAACATCATTCTTCGCTATATGACATTATATTCCATGGCCTGAATATCAATCAAATGACCCATACAAAAATTATTTCTTAAAACATTTGTAACCAATAACTCTAGAAAATCCATATACGCTTTAATTGCAGTTTTGTGATATAGTAATCGCGTGATCTACTTTCCGCGTTTTTGAAAGGTTCCTCTTTACCATAGATGAAGCAAACCTTGATCGATGGTAGCAATGTGGATTCACAACGGTTTCTTTGTCAAATTTGAACTTCATAAGATAGTCGCTATCTTTTCATTTATGAAAACAAAATATAATATATAACATATAAATAAACTTGTTCTGATTATCCAAAAGCAATTTAATATTCTAGCTTATATCTTACATCATGCGATACTCGCCGATTATTGAGTCTATGAATAGTCATCGAAAAAATAAATTCAGCATTGAAATTGGTAGCCACGTCTTTGTATAAAATAATTGAGTGTATCGAATGAAGTGATAACAAGCTACGATTAAACAGGTCGTTAGGAAATCTGTGAGCACGTGCACAAGAGCACACGCATTACTACGTCAAAGTTTAGAATATCCAAATTTGAATGAAACTTATAGTTTTTATATAGCGTTCTTAGCGAAAACATGTTACTACATGTATGATACGTGTATATATAATAATAGGTGTTTTAAAATTTTAAATATCTTGTTAAATAGACTAAACTATTGCTTTAGAGGATCATTTGTATGTACTATGGTGAAAACGTGTATATTGTGTTTAACTCTTTTGACTTGGGCTTAAAGTTATTTAAACAGGATAAGAGACACTGCAATAACTTCCAGTATGTAAAGATGAGCATTTGAAAGAATGTGAAGAAAATATTCACAGCAAATGTTAATAATGATATTTTATGTGTGTTGGGGGCATATATGAATGTAAGTTATGGGTAAATGTATAAAAGAAATGTTATTAGAGTACTGCGGGCAGACAATTTAATAGTTTGTCGTAGGTAACATTTATAAGATAAAATTATATTTTATTACAGTGGCGTGTAGCAGGGTAAATATGTACCACGATATACATTAAATACAAGAGACACCCGGCCTAATAGTACTATAAGTCACTTTAGACATATTAAAAACGTACCTTAATACATATATGGTTATGGCGTACATAATCACATGGAGTTTCTTTGATATGTTATATCTGTATGCATAATTATTGTTCCCAAATGGGTTGGTTGTCCTGTCATTCTTATCGACCGTAATAAAGTAGGAATTTTATTTTTCTTTGTACTTAGACATGGACAAGTCTTATGAATTAACAGCGGCACTGTTTTACATGTAACATCATCTCCAATAAAGATGCAAATATTTCATCGTTGAATCGGGAGTCTTTTGTGAATTGCCACAGGTATGAAAAATCTCTCGTTTTATTACATGCATATAATAACTTTTATATAATTACTTTTAAGTTCCATGCATATGTAACAAATACTGTGAACATTTAAACTTCGAATATTAAATATATGTAAATATTCAAAAATATTTTAAACCATCGCAACAATAAAGAAAGAATTACAAAAGATTGTGGAAGATTTATTCCTTATAAAATAATTTATCCGTCACCTTCGAGAGTATTCTCCATATATTCAACATAGTTTAGATAGATATTTCAAAACATAAACGGCTATTATATTTTTTTCAAAACCATAGCAACACCATTTGTTTTGTTCTGCATCCCTAACTAATATATAAAAGACGTATTTTAAATGGGATTTTAACCATTATGTGTGATTTATTCATGGTTTATGGTATTTGATTTACGGTACGAGAAGAAATAACAAAAAAACACTAGCTAAACCAAGAGTGGTTCATATCAACGCAGTTTTTATTTGCTTTTTGTCGTTATGTATGAAGGATTCTGATTATAAAATTGTATCTTCCGCTTATGGAGCTTGCTTAAAGTTTAAGAACGCTTTTTGTTTGACTGTGACATTACAATTCGTTGATAAACCTAATTATTATTTGTTTCACTAAACAATATCACTAGAACGATGTTTGTTTTTTAACAGAAAAGTTATCAGAGTTTTTTCATAACCACATGGCGATAATTGGACATAAAGAGCAATTTTAATTTTAATATTAATTTATTTTGATGTTAATGACAAAAGGTTTAAGAAATTATATCAGAAATATAAAACTTCTTTAGTTTTATATCCCCCCTACAGAAAAGTATTGTTAAACGCAAACATTTTGCAGACTTAATAGCTATAATTATAGCCAACATATGGTGTCGTGTAAACGCCCTCCGTATTGTTCTGAATATATGGACTATTGACATCATAAGTACGTTATAGAGGGTTTGCACATTATACATTTATTCGTGTACAAATATATTACATTGTCTGCATGGTACTTGTTTTACTTCTTGATGATATTATTTGGGTACAAGTGGTCATATCCCTGTTCTTATGAGCCATACGTTTTTTTATTTGTGTGTGTGTAAATTTCTATTTATTTGTATATAAAAAAGTAATAAATAATGTCAAGTAAGGCCCATGCGAGCTACGAATATAAACAGTATTTTTGTCAGGAGATACATGCTAGATGTTTAATACCGCTTTCCATTTCAGAATTCACGATGCATTTAATGTTAACAAATGTTATCAACAATAGGTTTTAATTTTTCAAAGTTTATTGTAGTAAATCTACACTGGTTATCAACAACATGGAAGTTGTCGAAACTGATATCGTTTATCAATTTTATAAAACTGAACGAGAAAAAAATGTCAAGCTGCAATATAAACGGTTTTAAAATTACGAAATATTTTTTTAAGTTAAAATGTGAATTACAGACTCAACATAACGAGAGGATGTTAAAAACTCGTCAGTTCTTACTTTAAATTTTCTCTTTTATTTATCAAGACATGAAATGGTTCAGTTCCATTCGTTAAATCTATTTAAAACAAATATATTTCAAATGAAAATAAGTAATACAGGTAAGTAAATAAGTAAAGTGTTACGATAATTACAACATTAATTAAGATTTGAATTAGTAAAAGATATATGTATACCAATTTTAAGTGTAAAAATATCATCTGAGACCTTCTGTGTACGGTTCTTTGCTTCAATAAGTTTTTAGAACTCCAACCACTCAGCATGCCATTTGTGCACAGTGACAAAGGAAGAAAAGAAAGAAAAACAATACAAGAACTTATCTTACAATTTAAATAAATTTAATTTAGGAAGAGGTAAATAAATAAATGAACGAATATATAAATAATAAAGGTCCATGTATCTAACTACACGTTTCTTATAAATTACGTTTGGCGAAACCTTCATATGGTTAACATGTTCCTGAGACAATTTTTTGGTCACCTCGTTCGTTATTTTTCAAAGGCCTGTGTTATTTCTTGTATTTTCTGGAACGTATTTTATATTGACTGTGACAGCCTGGTACATTCTTTTACTCAAAAACCTCTAAGATTAGTAGATTTAAATGTATTTCCCTCACCGAAAAGAGCTTTCTAACATATCATTGTGGCTATCATAAATGTACTTAACGTTCGTTATATTGAGCTCAAATACATTTTAATAACCGATTTATTGTTATCTATATACTGAGTTGTGCAATAAAATATTTAAGATGACGTGTTGCACATAAAATACAAATTTAAAAGCATTATGTGCATTGGATACAAACCAAAGATACATTCCATTAGTATGGGTAATAAATCATATTGATATGTTTTTACTTATTAGTTTTATGTATGCTATAAATATGTTAAGTTTTGTTTAGTTTAAAGTGACACTAATGTTCGTTCATATCTTTCAATGTATATCGTGCATTTAACATTATGGAAAGCACCTGCAGAAACTTCTAACGGAACGAAGCTGAATAAAAACAGAAAGCTAGGAACCATCTGGTAACGTGACATTTATTTTCACCCAACCCCATACTTCCGATTTTTTTCTACAGAAACTTCCTCATGCACATATAGACAAGTTTTAATATCACGGTTGTTGCTTGTTATTGTTGTTGTTGTTTTATGGCATCGTAGCATTATGTTTATATAAAAAGTGCAAACAACCTAATCCTATCACACGTTATCATATACTTTACAATCATTACACGTAAACGATATATTTTAAATCAAGGTTTGACACGTCCTTTTTCCTGGCACTGAAAGAAAAGGTCGTTCACTTTCTATTTTCAGATTCAGAAGACTCGTCAACCTTCATCGATCGTCCAGTTTTTGAGAATGGATCTGTACAGTGATTTAACATTCAGCAAGGTAAATATTAATCTTATTGTCGATATAAATGATCTATTTTGGTTCTTGCAGACAGAAACGCAATCTATAAAAGGTATATAGAGAAATATTTATGTATTTATGTAATTACCTATGCGTACAAATCATACTTATATTTGTGTAGAAATTGAGCAACGTAAAGTGTTATTTCGTGCGATAGCAGTTATATTATTGGACCTTGCGTCACACTTAAACAGTGATTTTGTGATATGTATTTAGTTACTGTAAATATATCGAAACGTTGACATAATCAACGGGGCTTATTATAGAGCTATTCTAGTTATTATTTAATTTCTTCCATAGACACAGTTAAATGAAACATTTGAATTTATCTGTATACATATACTAGTAAAGCATGTTTCAGAATGTCAGATTTAAATCCAGCATTATTATCTTCTCAAACATTCTTAACATTTTTCCAAGCATTGACATAAATATCAACATGATGACCAGTAAAGTTCTATGACTTCTGCATACAGAGTCCTAAAATGTCCTTAAACTAGACCATCACAATGTCACCAGGGAGAGAAAGAGATAACGAGGGACACCGATACAGAGAGGTACAGAGAGACAGGCAGACAAAGACAGACAGACAGACAGAAAGAAAGAGACGAAGAGAAACAGAGGGACAGAGAGACACATACAGAGAGACTGAGAGAGACAGACAGAGATGCAGAGAGAGGTATAGACATAGAATCTTAACCTCTAGGTCACTTTCTTGGATTATTTTATTTAGGACTCTTTTAAAAATTGAAGGTTGTTTATAATGCAGATTACAAATAAACAATATTTGAATGTAATGTGTGCATATGTTATGTTTTAGTGGGCATTTAAATACAAACTAATTAAACTATAATATTTTAACATTTCTGTCATGCCAGATGTGCATGGTAGCTAACATTTATACTACATTGTCACCTAGGGACATAAATTAGGAAGATTATACACCTGATTTAGTTTAAAATGTTAAATTAGCGTACACTGTTTTATATTACAAGTACTTGTGTAGGTTTTGCGCGTTTCTGCCTTTAATGCGAAAGCTTACTTGAGTCCGGACTACACTCCTGAATATCTTCCCAAACGTGCTGTTCTCAATGATGAAATATCTAATTTTAGCTCTGCAGCAGCCGTTTATGCTTGAAGACAGGATATCTATCTATCTTTTTATATGTAGTTTCCTCTGCCTTCCCTGGCATAATTTTCACTATGTAATTGAAATACGTCAAACACAGGCTTACATTTTAAACTAAGTCAGAAATTGCTTTGTTAACTTTCAAAAATAATGACTTTGGAAATCGATATATTACAGTCATAGCGTCTGTTGCCTTTTTGTTTGTTTTTTGTGTGTGTTTTTGTTGTAGTTGTTTTGTTTTCGTTTTGTGCTTTGTTGCTGTAATTGAATTTGTTGTGTAATTGTTGTTGTTGTTTTTTGTTTGTTTTGCTTTGCTTGTTTTATTTGTTGCTGTTGTTTCTTGTTTGTTTGTTTTTCTTTTGTTGCTGTTGATTGTTTCTTTTGGGGGGAGGGTATTTGTTGTTTGTTGTCGTTGTTTGTTTTGTATGTTTGTTTGTTGTCGTTGTTGTTGTTGTTGTTGTGTTTGTTTGAGGGTTTTTTTTTGTTGTTGTTGTGTAGTGGTTGGTCAAATTTTGTTACTTTGGTATGCGAAGAGGTTTCAGATGATCTTAGAAACCGTTAACTGTATATGTCACACATCGATTGTAAAACCTGTACTTTGTTTACTGTCACACATTAGATTTTAACATGTATACGTCTGTAAATTATAACTAAATGTGGATTACAGAAGATTTTGGCTCTATTTATTATTAAGGATATAAAGTTATAATATATCTCAAAATAATGCATGGTGTTGCATTGAGTTGAACAGTTATTCATTTACACTGCGTACCTTAACATGTGTTTAGATTTAGTATATGATCCTTTTTTCTAATTGCTTCTCGTGTGTTGTTGGCGACATCAAACGAAATGTGGCATAGTTATTTGTTGTTTTCGGTATTTGTTATGAAATGCCTTTGTTTAAAATTGTATTGTTTTGGTCGTTTGAGTATTAAAAACATTTAAACCCTAGTCGAAAATCGCAGAACTGTCACAGAGATATCTACGAAAATTACTGTATTGTGTATTATTAAATAGCCTTTGATTGCCTTAAAATGTCACTAAATGCCTCCCTTATAAACTACATACTGTTAGGCTAATACAAAGTCGTAATCACTGTTTGTTTCCAGAAAGAATTCTCTGTCGTCAGTCATCTTCAGATATAGTGTTAGGCTGTTAGCATTATATTTTGGAGACAGTACGATGAACCTACAGAAATTTGTTATGACCATTTTTGGCAAATAGGACTCATCAATAAACTGTAACTTACAAGCATACATGTAATAAGTTGCCCGCTGGCAAAATAACGGCCTTGACGACCATTAGATCTGAAGGCCGTAATCTGGGCTGAGATCAAATATCAGCGTATGGCCAGACCAACAGGCTATAATCGTTTATAATACATTTTGTGTAGTTGTTATGTGTTGTATATACATTTTTATTGACGATGAGCCTATGTACCTAATTCAGAGTAGATAAACTCTGTTCTGTTCTGTTATTAGAAAGTTATCAATGCTGACAGAGAATAACACACAAAAAATCATAGATTGACCACTTTAAACAACATGTTATGTACAAAAGACCTACTGCACTGAAGACCTACATATAACTTTCTGCATGTCATTTTCTTTCATTTGATGACGTCAGTTTACATATTGTGCCTATAAATAGTAGCATACAGGTCATAATAACGGTCTAAATAAAGCCGTACGTGCACTGAAATTTTTTTCCGGCTCAATGATTAAAGGCACGGGAAGACAGCAGCTAAACGTAACGGCATTATTCAACAATATGACCGACATAGTGAGGTAAAGCTATCGATGTGTTCTTGTTGAACTTACAGTGAAATATGCTCCTAGTTTCTCATCAACTCTAAGATAACAATGTTACCTTAACGATATTTTGCTAATATCTTTTTGTTCTATATATCCCAATTTGATTAAGATAATGAGTTTATGCAGGGGCGCATGTTAAGACGTACAAGCTCAGAGACACACTCCGTTAAGAATCAGCAATAATGGCATAAAGAAATAAGAAACAAACGGGATGCCTTTCTAAAATGTTCAACATTTATCCTAACAAAGGGGATATTGAACTATATCGGAAGAAAGGAAATACAGTATATTGTAATACTGTATTCGTCGTGATTCACCGTAAATTCTTTCTTGTTCTTTTCACACGTAAATGTATTATGTGAGAAATGTGTACATATTTCATTTTTACTTCTAACTTATTAGAAAGAATGTAACGTAAGACAAATTGAAACGCAAACACATACATCATGATTACTTATAACTTAATACAAGAAAACATCAATACATACTTTAATAAAGATGAATATTTGGTCCAATAGAATTACTAAGGATATTGCGATATTAATCCAATGAGGCAATTATTAAATACGCTGACAAGTTTCTTTTTATCCGGCACATTCAGTCACGTTTGTGCAATAACAACATTTACGTTTCCCTTTTCTGTATAAAAAATAAAATAAGCAAATGCTGCATTTTACATAAAAGGGTATCTCCAACATGTACGTCCCAAATACACAAAGTGTCATCAATCGCAGATCTAAAAACAGGGAAGTACACTCATCCCCTGCCCAACAGCTCCACACCCACTAGTTTTTCATTTACTATTACGAAGACGTTTAGCCGATACAAGAAACATGTATAGTCTGGCTTTTAAATTTAGACGATCTGATAAAATGTCAACTAACGGTTTAAAAGTAGTAAAAGTAATAAAAGTAATGGTATTATATTATAGTTAATTAGCCGAAAAACAAAACGTTAAGGTCGAACAGATGTGTAATAATCACCCTTAAAATTCAGAGACAACCTATCAAAAGTTGTTTTTTACAAGACATATATTGTACTTTCTTATGAATTTTACAACTTCAGATTTCATAGATCCCAGAAAAGGTTAGGACCCACCAATAACCAACCGCCATTTCTGTAATTCCCGAACCTACTTATGGACGTAGTATAAACATAGGTATATCGACTCAAACCTAACTCTGTTACATGTATTAATTACCATTAAAATTGTAGCGTATAAACTGTATCAAGTGAGAATATATTTAATATTTTCAAAATACACTTTGTCTATGCATCGTATATGATTGTCTGTGTAGGACAATGTTAACTTTAGTCAAGGTAAGTGAAATATTTAGTATCAAATGTGTGTATGCCATGGAAGATAATAGTGGTAGTTAATGAAAGTTTATATTGGTGCCAATAGTGACGTAATATCATTTCAGTTTGTGTCATGGCCAACGCATAAAACTGGTAACCAGAAATGTCATCATCACAGTTTTTGTGTCATGGCCAACGCATTAAAGTGGTAACCAGAAATGTCATCATCACAGTTTTTGTGTCATGGCTAACGCATTAAAGTGGTTATGAGAAATGTCAACCTCACAGTGTTGTAATGCTTTAACCATCAGCTTTCTCTCTTTTTTCATCCACTCAGCAAGCAAACACCGAATTATACTTGTTGGCGTTAAGACTCCATGGAAAACTCGTCTCCTGTTAATGCATAATATTCCTTAAGATTGAGTGTTCAGGTCATATATGCTGGTATTTTAGATGTGTCAAACATTAGGTCATTGTGAACTTGATTCTCAATGATTGTGGTCTTTATTAACATAAGACGGTGTTATTGATGATAGAAAGAAGTTTTAAAAAATAAAATGTCTAAACGATATGAAAGAAACTCGTCAGGAAGTGCGATGTTAGAGCTCTGTAAAACCGGTTTAAGCACCCCAGTCGGTCCATAATGCCGACTGACCGTTCCAAGGCGGTAACTGTCGGGTTTGCTCTTTTCGTTAAATGACTCATCACAATTTTGTTCTTACTTTTTGCTTGGCTTGCATGTGAAACCCCTTTGTTCTGTGCCTTTTCGGAGTTTGTTATATGTTGCAATGCTCGTAGGACTTTGTCTTATATTCTTATATGAAAGTCGATCACTAATATGTATAAGAGCATGAATGAGATATGACGTTATATGGCAGGACGTACAGTTTAAAGCTCTTGTTGTTAATATCCCACACCATTAAGACAATGGTGTTGTACTTCTCCAAGCTTTACATAATTGATCTGGCACTTATTATATTAAAACACAAATAAAGATCGGAATGTCTTGATGGACTTTAAATTTTACATTAGGAACTGTGTAAATGTTAGAAAGCTTCCTAAAATAGAAGTCTCAAAGACAGGAAGCTGTCTAATGTGTTTGATAACAGGATTCTGCACAAGTGTGTGATTAAACATCTTCTGAGGGAAAATAAATGATCTCTCTCATTCAGCGATTCCGTCTAATCTTTCATAAAATGTGACTCCAGGAAAACCGTAATTAAATAAGAAAAGAGCATTCTAAATTTAATAAATAGACGAAATTTTAGGTAATTCCTGTGCAGAAAGATTGAGTCGACCACATGAAATGTCTCTACTTACATGTATATATGACTACGACAGCAACCAACAAAGTAACTAGACTTTTCAAGTATGAAATCAGTGCCACTGACCACTTTAAAAAGGTGTTCTAGGTCATTAAGTCTTGAACTTCACTAGATTATTATTTAGCCAAACATACGACTTTTAAACCTTATAATATTCGCCTTTGTTCAGAACAGTTTTGATTTCAACGGAAATTGGTGATTAACTTTTATGACATTAAGTCTTGAACTTCACTTGATTTTCAACGGAAATTGGTGATTAACTTTAATGAAGAAGCTATCATTATCATTAAAATAATAAGGAGACGTGAATCTGGTACTCGATGCCAGTTTAAACAAACATTTAATACAAATATTCTGGAACAATTCCAAATTCGTTATAACATTCTTGTTTAAACTGGTCAATTGATATTTATGAACCCTTATTTGTGTCTCGACCTTCTCAGTGTTACTTCTGTTATACACAACAGAAGAACAATTCAATAATATTATGCTTGGGAATTAACGACAATATCAAATACAAAACAGAATATATCAATTATAAGGCATTTCAGTTACAGCGTATGTTGTTCGCAATCTTCATATAAAAGAAAGAAACCAAATTTAATTATTATTTCAATTAACTCCTTAAACAGATAACAATCGGTTTAATCCATTCTTCTTCATATAGCAAAATGTAAGTTTTGTTCGACAAATATCAAAATAACTACATAAGTTCTATTATAAGTTGCTAGGTACATATGTGTGGATTATTGTCGATATGCTTGGTGGTACGAGACAATTGATGTTAAAGATCTTGAAAATGTGTTGCTTTCAGATGAGTTATTCGTACTTCTTAATAACACTGCTTTAGATTAAATCTTCTCTACCTTCTTATAATCTATAATCTATTCCTCTAAATAAAACTACTTAACAAAAAATCTAACTGTGTATTTCGGCATATATTTTTAAACTCATAACCACCGGACCTGGTACTGTAGCGCATTTAGTGTAGCGTCGTGTCGGTTCCATGATCTGGGGGTCCGGGCTCAAACCCGGACAGGGACATACCAAAGTCGTTAAAAAAACAGTTGTATAGCTGCCTTAGTAACGTGCTAAGAAATGAACTGACACTTTCACAAATGATTAGCCCAGTGTCAAGAACATTAGTCTGTCTATGGTATCATGCCAGGTAAGCACTACATTGGCTTAAAGAGGACACCGTTTCCTGATAACTGAAATATTGTTAATGGTCCAATAAACCAACAACAACAAAAAAAATACAAATCAGGAAATATGTTGAGTCTATGATAATGATGTATCGTGCATGTTGACGTCATTTATTAGCATGGCGTATTTGTAAGATTTATCTTCTCATTTTGTTTCGTTGTAAACTGGAAGCAAATGGTAATTTCTAGTGGTAAAATACAAGTAGATTTTCAGAGAACCCGAATTAGGTGCATGCACGGCAAATAAAGTCGCAGACTTGTTTTAGCTTTAGAGAAAAGCAATAAAGGAAAAAACGACAGCTAATTTAACGAAGTTCCTGATGAATTCTTTTTGTATGAATTTCTTCTTTGTTTCTACCTTTAGCTTACTGCTTGTTTCTTTCTGATAAATATCTTTGACATTTGTAAGAAGTTTTTGTCGCTATGTAGTTTTATTTGCTAAGTTCATATTTTAAGTAATTAAAATTGGTATATCCGTACAAAGCATAAAATTTATAATTAAGTTTTATCTTTGAATTACCTAGTAAATGTAGCCTATTCACAATGTTATTGTGAGTGAATGAATAAGTGATTGATTGAGTCAGTGAGTAAATGAGTGATTGGATGAGTGGGTAAATTAATAAGTGACAGATTCAGTGATTGAACGAATAAGTGAGTGGCTGCGTGAGTGAGTGAATAAGTGAGTGATTGAGTGAATCAGTGAGTAAACAAAGGACTGATTTGATTTATTGACACCAAAAGATCATATAGCCATGTACATGTGCAGACATTAGTAAGGACATTGTGAGGACATACGACGGGTCTTACATGTATAGTCATTCGAGGACATTATCATCACAAACATCAATACGTGACAAACCTGTACAATCGAATCTCAATCTAGTGCTATATATAAACATCTTTATCAAAACAACTCTTACATTTTACAAAGTATCAACCAAAGTTAAATAATGTGTTTTACGTGAACAAATGGACAGTGTCTGTGTGAAATTATTCTTGAAACAGCCGTTACAAGAGAACATAATTTATGGTTCGATAAATTACCAATGTTTACCTTGTTTTAGGTATGATTATGACGTTAACAATTCGTTAGAATTCTTTAATATTACTCTATACATAAACATACACATATACAAACTTAAACAACACTGCGACAAGTTGAACGCCCCCATTATCCGTGCATAATATAGCAATATAGCAATATTATTATACACAACATTCACTATAATCGAGTTAAACGGTAGGCAAGGTAAGAGATGTTAATTTTCACACCTTAACATTTAAGAAAAAAGAGGAAAAAAGGAGAAAACAATTTAATTACTGAGACGGTGACGGTGGTGGTTGGAGGAGAAAACTCATGGGATAGAGAATTATGTCGAAAACAAGGACTACATTAATGATGTCACCAAGGAACTGCGGGCGAACCTTCGAATGCCAGCGATATAGTTTAAAGCACGGGAGACGTGAAAGGCGCCACCCGCGCTTATTTCGTTGTAACTATCATCGTTATTAATGATTGTATTCTGGATAGAAACACAATGTAGATTGTTGTTTTCGCAGTATATTACTATGTATTTTGTCTACGAGAAAATGGGGGAAAAAAGGTGTGACGTGACACAATTATTGACAAGTACATTAATTTGTTTCCGCTATCTGCTGCGTACCATGGACAACGACCGCCTTATCACAGTTTGCCTGGTGTGGCGTTTCCTGACGAATTGGGATTGGTAGTTTTCGTGTTTCTGTATAGCTGGGGCAGTGTTCTAAATAAAGTTAATAGACAAAAAGAAATAATCTTACCGATTGTCCTTCATTTGACAACTGAAGATGTCTGTTTTACATCTATGTTACATAACAAGAATAAGTAATTGATGTCTAGTCCTCTTTAATTTGTACCGTATAATTGGAACTGTATATGAGCAAATCAGAATATACATGTAACCTATTGCAAGATAATACAGCATAGTATAATATATAAGCTTCTGCAAAAATACTACTTCGTGATTTGTTAAAATCGGTCAAGTGACCATGTCGTATACATCCATATCGCACTCTATATAATATATCCCATAATACTTACCACCTATAATACACTCAAAATAGAAAATTCATTTATTATAGTTATATGTACCAATATATTAAATCTACCAATTGATTAACTTAAAGAACTTGCCATTTCTACGTTATAATCGATCTGATAGCGACGTTAACGTGTATATTTATGTTAAATAGTGTACACAATTACTAAAGGGCACGAAATAAAAGTTAGCAATTAAGTTAAAATGTTGTCCAGAAAGTATTGCGAGAGTGATTGCAAGTAGTTTAGACTTAGAATTTAGCCAAAACTACGGTCACCAGTATAATACAACCATCAAACAAATAACCCATCCTAGCCAATCTAGCCTGTCATGCCCATTTTTCCTGTGATTAGACAGTTCTGACCCGCTGGGGGTAACTGCGATATTGTGGACATGACAGGAGCTTGTAAGCAACACAACCCATGTCGGTGTCAGTCATTCTTTTTGATATTTTGCATATAATAGTGTACCCGTTATCCTGAAACATACTCTGTGTTTGTTTTGTTTTTAATTATTGTTGAAGTATATGAACCTGTTGCGAAAAGAGAAGAAATAAAAATATACAGATGTACATACTTACGGTATCGCTGTTCAGTATATACAGTCTCAGGTTAAACACGGATATGCGTATTTACATTTATATATTATCGTAAGGTTCGTAAATGTCGTTTTCTTTTCTTCTTGAACATACTGAGATAAAAAAGCGTAGGTGTGTATTTTAAAGTTTCACAGTTATTCACACACTGACTTCAAGAAATGTTGTTTTTTATAAATCCTGATGATTAATTAGGCTTAAGTTGGATTTAAAATTAACATTAGAAAAAATATTGAAAACAAATCGTTGTCAACATTAGGCAATGCAATATTAATGGATGTGTTTAATGGATTGAATAATTTGGTTGAGCACAAGTGTGTCGCAATGCATCTCCACAGGCTTAAACACGTGACTTTACCGTAAAAACCGTAAAAATCATGGTATTCAGTATTCAGATGGTATGTGACCCGCTTAATCAAAGCAATCAATAACTCGTATGCGTTTTAATTAATAGTTAAGTTTTAAATAAGTGTAATATTGGTAGTAAAAGAACTTACGTATGTTTTCATTTTTAGGATATTAAACTTTTTTTTCATTATTTCAGATATAAGTCACATAACATTATTAAATATAATTTAAATATATAAATATACATATATATATTTAACAAAAATAAATATATAACTTTTTTTTGTAGAGATGTTTACCGAATCTTTCTGTTTTTTGTTAAAGACTGACGTATACGCATGATTTTTATCGCATGCGCTGAGCAGAGATACACTTGATTGTTGAGATAAAGCGTCGCGACGTTTTTGATTATCAACAAAATCTTTGAAAGAATAGCATGTTCCCAGAGTATAACGTTTTGTTTTGCTTTCTAGAATAAAAAAAAAACATAACGGCAAATTTGACCAAATGTTACTATGATGCTTTAAGCTTGTTGTAACTTTCAGAGGGGAAAAATCTTGACTAATTGCGAAAGGGTGGCAACAATATTATTTACAATAATTCAGATCTAATCAGCTTGTAATGCGATATACGTTTAATACACTTGAACCCTATTAAAACGTATCGTATCTTTTATATAATATCGTTGTATCTGGTCTGTATCGCAGAGTAATCAAATGTCTGCAAGGGAAGCCCTGCGACTTTTTAGAAACCATGTTTTGATAAAGCAATGGCTAATAAAAAGTAATGGTAGAGATAATATGTAGTCAACGAGGCTACAGATTTAAAAAATATATTTATGTCTTTTTAGTAAATATAAATACATAAAACTAAACATCTGGAACATTACACCTTATTCAATTCCAAATTCCGTGGTGAAATCACTATAAGATTGCACTTGTTAGAACTCTTCACCAGACATAATTGAAAGGAAACAATTGTCCGAAATGACTACTTAAAGTGTACTACCATTCGGCTTTGTCTTATAATTGTTTCCTTTGTTGTAAAACCGTCTCTTTACCCAAAGGTACAAAATTGTAGTTCACTAGCTTTACAGCTGGTCGGAAATTGAACTCCATAAGTACACAACTTATTCAGCTTAAAATGAATCCCATATCAATGTGGCATTGATGCAGCTTATTATTATTACCCATGATTTTATACATGTTTATAAGACTATTAGACTGATCAGAGAACAATTAGATTTGTGCGTCCTTACTTTGGTCTGTGTCGATGCACGCATGCATATTAGTGAAATAAATTTTATTCACTTTCGTTAGGGGGCCATGCGTAGTTGAGACTTAAACAATGTAAGAGTGTTGCATTTAACGTAACAAAAACACGCTTGTTGTATTGTACTTCCGTTATTGTATACATTAAATCAGATTTGTAAACTAAAACGCAGGACGCCTGTGGACAACTAGCCGTCTTCTAACTCCTTTCACTACTTTGCATCCCACCGCGCTGGTTCAACTCCCGTTCGGGGCGAAGGACGTAAAGTGTGGAGGTCTTCCAGCTGACCTCCGGTGCGACAGTGGCTCTTCCCAGACATTCGTCTGAGTTATTCCTCCGTCAAAGTAATTTGATGTCTCTATAAAGACCATAAATGGTCGCCGCGAGGTATTTAAAAAAAATTAAACCTCTACGAAGACATGATGCTAGTTATTTCTTTCAGGGACCGAAGATATTGACTTCATTTTTTAAATAAGCAAAGCAATTTCCTTTTAGAATAGTTACAACAAAAAGGAATTTATTGTCAATAAAATAATTACATTGTATTTGAAACACAAGTTTGCAATGTCGTGATAAGAAGACCAAAGAGTAAGTAAAGGATATTCAGCAAATCGTACACTCTAGGCGTCAGCAGGGACAACAGAAGAGGAATGCAAGTAAAAGTGATATATTCGGGTATATTCGGTATATATAGCCTCTTCAAAGGAAGGGTGATCCAATGTTATGGTTAGATACGGAAACCATTTATTGGTTGGTTCTGTCACCCCACCGACAACATTTCATTTTTGGTTGGGACGGCGTCTATTTAAAGTAAATACATGTATATTGCTGCCTTCACTATAAATAGCATGCCGTGAACACCTGGCAGGTTACCACATCCAGTCACAGTATGCTGACACTGGGCCGACCAGTAGTGGAACTACCGTTATATTTTCTTAAGCGTTAGCAAGGAAGCTATACTAGAACCATTTTAACGACTTCGGTATGTAGCGGCACGGGATCAAACCCAGATCCTACTATACCTAGAGCCGACGCTCTGCCTTTTCGCTACCAGGACATGTTATACACAGTGAAGGCAGCACTATATCTGCTTCGATTGGACACCGTCTCCAGATGACTGAAATATTGTTGGGGGGACGATAAACCCACAAAACAAACAAACAATTATTATTTATGTCAGACTTCGTCTTTAAATGACGGAAGGTTTGTTCATTAGGCGGCTACTCAACACATTAACTTTTATATTGTTCCTAGCAAAAAAAAAACTATATAAAGAATTACCCCAAAAATGACTCAATGCTGTGAAGCGAAAGTTCATTTAAGGATAAACTTTTACACAATCCTTATGCATTCCCCGATAAGTTGTCAAATATTTTGTTATTACATCAAAGTAAATTGTTGCTTATCTAATATTAACATAACAACATAATTTTTATTATTAGCTATTTTGAACTTTGTAGTATGGGAGGCTGTCGATATGCATGGTGGAGCAATATAATGGATGGACAAGAAAAGTCGTTGATGCGAAGCATCAAAGGTGACGCAAAAAAAGTGGAAGAGGTAAATAGATTAAAGCAATAAGTGAGCAAGTAACAAAGACATTTGAAACGTTATGGGGTTTTGTTTAAAAGTTCTCAGTATACTATAAATCCCGAGATGTTTACCTTATATTCCTGAGGCCATAGAAGGGTTTAAAAACAAAACAAAACGCAAAATCAAAACCTTTTAATGGGTTTTCATACTTAACATATTTAGAAAAAAAGTTGCAAATTTATTATAATTAACTATAAAACTAAAGTGTACACGCAGTAAGTGCACATGTGCAGCAGCTTCAAAAAATTACACAAATAAATATTGTTCAGATAGTATTTTTCTCGAACGTAGAATGATGTTTCTTTCTAAGTATCTTATTGTTTCTTTTCAAAGTTACTTTGAAAGATATAGACACACAAAATAAAGTAAATATAATGAAAATAAATAATTAAAATAGAACGCCGTTTACCGAATTCGAACCCGTATTTTATCAGGTTTAGAAAGTCCGCAAAACAAACTTTTCACCATGCGCAAATTTCAGTCAGCATTCCCATATATAGGCGTCGCGCTCCATTTGAATTCCGTGGATAATTCAATTATACTGAAACAGTAGTGGACACAATATTACGCTGAAAATGTAGTTTGCACAAAACATAAGCAATGACGTCATTTGATAGCTGTGTCTTTGCTTCGCAGGGTAAATTTAACTTAGATGATTTAAATTTGAAGCAGCCAAATAGTGAAGTTTTACAGGCATCGTACTATAATGAGCTGTCATCCGAGTTGCCATCTTTGTTTTGACGTCTGTCGCAAAAAAAGTCCCCTTTAGGGAAATGGGCGAGGTAATCTGAGTTCCTACATACATCCGAGAGATGATTCGTGAATTATCCGAGGTGTTCCGATTGGTGACAGTCCGAGTTAGGTTTGTACTGACAACGCAATAACAATAGTCACGTGACGTTCCCATATCGCTTGGCAAAAAAAACGCGCGGAATCTAAAACTTGCGGAATCTAAAACTAGTATTAAATGGCTACGTAGTCTTTAAATGGAAACACCCTGTGTAAAATGGAAATTTTTATAAAAAAAAAAATATTTACTGTTGCAACATGCTCACATTCAATAAGTTTAATTGTAATAACCGTTGTTGTTTTTTAAATAAAATGAACATCTGGATTCGGCCTTTAATAGTACTTTGTACATTGGGTCATTTGAAATTTGTCCTATCAAAAAAAAACACCTTCCAAAAACATTCCGATACAGAAAAAAATCGCTGATATAAATACATGTTTCGGTCTTAAAAACGATGGATTCGCATCGTTTATCTTTTCATTAATTAACTTTTATTAATTAACGCATTTTAGTATAATACTGTGATAGTGTCTTGTAAGTATACTTCATAGAACCTAAAATAGGCCAGGTGCGTGGAATATAGTTCCACACCTTAACGATCTTTACAGTTATGCACAAACTGCAATTCGAGTTAAATAGTTGGATCATAATAATGGCCCTTTTTCCAGATGAATTATCGTTTTAACTTTCTTTGCAACTTTGCAAACACTTTTATTTAAGAAGTTAATACGCTGTATGTTGGTCTCGTAATAAAATCTCGTAGCAAAATCATTCTTTTAAATCAGGTACAAACTAGCACTTAAATGTAATTTTACAACCCAACAAAGTTTATTTTAGAAATTTCCATCATGGATAATTTGTCTGTTTTATGTGAACTGCCGACCATACTTTGTGTGAAATTATCCGTAAAACCGCAAATATTCAGCAAATGATTCACTTTTGTGGTGCTAGGATGTTACCTAGACTTACCTAACATTATATTCACAAAACATAAATCATTAATCCTATTCTTACCGTGTGTATAAACACACATGTTACATCGGGTACATGCTCTTCTTCTTCTTCTTCTTCTTCTTCTTCTTCTTTTTCTTCTTCTTCTTTTTCTTTTTCTTCTTCTTCTTCTGCTATTGCTGATTTAATTGCTGCTGTTGTCGTTGGTGTTGCTGATGTTACTGCTGCTGCTGTTTCTGCGGTTGTTGCTGCTGTTGTTGTTGCTGCTGCTGCTGCTGACGATGATGATGATGGTGATGATGATGGTGATGATGATGATGATGATGACGACGACGATGGTGATAATGATGACCTTAATGTATGTCAACATAATAAGTTTCTTGTGCTGTTACCTTATGTACCAAATTATTCTTCTTTTTGAGTCGTTTACGAGATAAAACGAACGTTTATCTTTGGCAACAATATGACAATATGTCGAGGTCTTTTAAATATTACAACCATTGTTCAATTTGAAGAAGAAAAAACACCAGACATAGGTATATGCGTGCCAGTTAAATGTGCTCTGTAGAAAATATATGCCTCTTGTCAATTATCACATGTAACTATTATGTATGTATTGTCTTGCCAAAAAACACTTTATGTTTTGAAGCAATAAATAATTGTAGTGTATTGTAAAATAGTTATTCTATGACTTTCAAGCTCCCAGATAGACAGTCTAAAATGACACGAACTTTGACGTACATTAACTTGTTTCCAATGTGGACCGTGCACAAAAAATAACGATTGACATAACCCAGAATAACTGTCCTAATACAGAATAACTGACATAAACCAGAATAACTGAATAAATGACATAACCCGGTTTAACTGACATAACCCAAAATAACTGACATTATCAAGAATAACTGATATAACCAAGCATAACTGACATAATCCAGAAAAACTTACATAACCCAGAATAACTGATATACATGTAACCTAGAATAACTGATATAACCCAAAAGACTGGCATAATCAAGAATAACTGACATAGCCCAAAATAACTGACATAACCCAGAATAACTGACATAACCTAGAATAACTAACATAACCCAGAATAACCGACGTAATCCAGAATAACTGACATATCCTAGAATACATGTAACTGACATAACCCAGACTAACTGGCATCTCGTCACCTGACATAACACGAACTTATGATTGTATGTTTCGGGCGTTCGTCTGACTGGTTTGGTGCTCCCCAATACATGTAGATGTACAAGGGTTGGAGGAAACTATATCTAACTCACATCCATTTATATGAACAATCAAGTTTCCAAGTGCTAAAACGGTCATAATAAAAGATAAAGACATTTTTGACATTATAAAATATTGTGTTTAAATAATTATATATGTAATCATATATGTTTTTATATAAAATTCATTGTAGACAAACGTTAAATTTAAACTAAGAATGATTCAAAACTATTTTCAAATAGACACTTAGAAGAGATGATACGTACTGAATGCGAGCAGAATATAAAACATTACGAGAACGGAACTTTTATGACTTAAATACAGCTTTTCTTTTTAATTCTGAAAAGCAAATGGTCGCCTTTCTACTGTGTATTATACCTGGCATACCCCCTCTCTTACCAAGTCTACCGCACTTCAATCTCCATATTCGTCCTATGAGGATTATTAACTTGGAATTCTTTTTAAATCCCCCTACAACATAGTAACAACGAGATAGAAGACATGATGCCGAGTATGACGTGAGATGAACAATAAAATGAACATTAATTTGTCTCCGATATCGACAGGGTACACAAGATAATAGCGACTAAGCAGAGATTGGTTGACATGTCATTTCCTGCATTAATGAGGATGGTATCTGTCGGGTGGTTGTCCTACTAGGGCAATGATCCCGGCAAACGTTCATTATTCCAGGAAGAAAAAACAGCATACAGTTGTACGCAAAACCCATGCCGGTTTTCATCATTAAAATGCTATGATATTGTTTGATTTGTATCTCATCATGTACATTGATAACAAGACGGGAATTGTGAGATCGTATTGCCATTGAGTGAGAACTTGAACGCTTGTGATTACACCTCAAACTGAGAACTAGAAAACAACCATTTAACAAGCGAAGAATCGAAACAGTGTATATAGATTTAAATACATTTATAATATTTCTGCTTCATAAGTTGTCATAAAAGTACAGCTGCAATCATATAAAACTGGTTAAGCCACTCTTATTTCAAAATAATTAACAAATTAGATTTTATTTAGGATTTATATAAATCTGTCAGACAAGAGTCATTGTAGCACTTTCTATTAGCTCAACATTATCTAACGCAAAGCTGCATGTAACAGCCAACTCCGTCGATCAGTAAGGAGTGTCTACGATTTCATCCACAAACGTTAGTCTTGTTTTAATCATATTAACAAAACAAAACAAAAACTGCAATGATTATGCATGCATCTGTGCTTTTTGATTATATCAATCTTTAGAAATTATTGTAATTCCAGTTATAATTCAGAAAACAAAGTAACTGGACACAAACACTATTTCTGTTTTCTACCGAAGACCGTCTCCTACGTTTTATACCTGCTGTCCTTTGTACACTCTCCGTCTTTTTGGAAAAAAGGCTCAATACAAGATTACAAAACTGTGATTTACACAAAAAAAAACATAAATCAGTTCGCTCTTATACTTTTATAAATATTTTGAAAAAGAATTGTTCAAAATAAAATGTGTATGGATTAAAGTTACAAAAAAAGAACTTAAAAGCTTGGGGTATTTCACCATGAACATTTCATCTATGATTAATCTAATTATGCCAGAAGATCTTCAGGAGAATGATTACACAGAATCAAAGCACAAATGATTAATCTCGGTATGCCAGAAGATCTTCAGTAGAATTATTACACATAATCAAAGCACAAATGATTAATCTCGGTATGCTAGAAGATCTTCAGTAGAATGATTACACAGAATCAAAGCACAAATGATTAATCTCAGTATGCCAGAAGATCTTCAGTAGAATGATTACACATAATCAAAGCACAAATGATTAATCTCAGTATGCTAGAAGATCTTCAGGAGAATGATTACACAGAATCAAAGCACAAATGATTAATCTCAGTATGCCAGAAGATCTTCACGAGAATGATTACACTGAATCAAAGCACAAATGATTAATCTCAATATGCTAGAAGATCTTCAGGAGAATGATTACACAGAATCAAAGCACAAATGATTAATCTCGGTATGCCAATAGATCTTCAGGAGAATGATTACACAGAATCAAAGCACAGATGATTAATCTCAGTATTCCAGTAGATCTTCAGGAGAATGATTACACAGAATCAAAGCACAAATGATTAATCTCAGTATTCCAGTAGATCTTCAGGAGAATGATTACACAGAATCAAAGCACAAATGATTAATCTCAATATGCTAGAAGATCTTCAGGAGAATGATTACACAGAATCAAAGCACAAATGATTAATCTCGGTATGCCAATAGATCTTCAGGAGAATGATTACACAGAATCAAAGCACAGATGATTAATCTCAGTATTCCAGTAGATCTTCAGGAGAATGATTACACAGAATCAAAGCACAGATGATTAATCTCAGTATTCCAGTAGATCTTCAGGAGAATGATTACACAGAATCAAAGCACAAATGATTAATCTCAGTATGCCAGAAGATCTTCAGGAGAATGATTACACAGAATCAAAGCACAAATGATTAATCTCAGTATGCTAGAAGATCTTCGGAGAATGATTGCACAGAATCAAAGCACAAATGATTAATCTCAGTATCCAAGTAGATCTTCAGGAGAATGATTACACAGAATCAAAGCACAAATGATTAATCTTAGTATGCTAGAAGATCTTCGGAGAATGATTACACAGAATCAAAGCACAAATGATTAATCTTAGTATGCTAGAAGATCTTCGGAGAATGATTACACAGAATCAAAGCACAGATGATTAATCTTAGTATTCCAGTAGATCTTCAGGAGAATGATTACACAGAATCAAAGCAAAAATTATTTATCTCAATATACTGGATGAGCTTCAATGGAATCACTACACAGGATCAAAAAACACACATGAAGGAAATGATTACAGAGGATTAAGTAAACATGTTGTACATAATGTGTCCGTAACATAGAATATAATGATAGCAGTCAGTATATATAACAAGTTTAAGACTATATACCAGTTTATAACCGGCCGCAATAGCTCAGGTGGTAGAGCGTCGGCTTGCGGATCAGTAGGTCGCGGGTTCGAACCCCGGCCGTGTCATACCGAAGACTTCATTACGCCTGACTTGTCGGTGTCAGTATAATAGACGGACCGGGTTTAGTCCCTGGGCACCTCATAGGTGCCCCTGTGCTATAATGATAGAAATGTCGCTGCGCAGTATCGGCAAAAGTGCCGGCTAATCCCATCCCATTCCAATTTATATAGCCAAAGAAGGAGATAACGTATAGCCACTAAATTAAATATTGCCGTCGTTCAGTTTGATCAGTGTTAATCAGCGTTATAAAAATCTTTCATTATATCTGCACGTGGACTGTTCATGTTTGAAAAAAATATTTAAATAATTCATTAGTCGTCAATCTTCATCTGTAATACGTGTCACACGTCATTTATTCTATAAGCTTGTCAAGAATAGTAAATGTACATGTATTTAAGCGCCACAATCGTTATGTTATTTACCATTTTGTATTCATGTGCATAATATATATCTTGTTCGAGAAATCTCCAGTGTTCATAATTTTCTTTTTTCCTGTCTTATATATGTTTCATATTGACAATCATGAAATTCGAACATTTCGTTATAAAAATTAATTTTAAAATGAACTGCATGTATTGGGTTCATATATTTGTATAATATAAACAGAGAATACTTCAATAAAGAAAATGTTATCACAAAAAGTCAATAAATCGCTTGGCATCAACCTAGTACTCTATTTATCCTACCATTTGCGGTTTATTAACAAATTTATTGTTTAATGCTTAGAATTACAATACTTCGTTTTCTGAAAATGCTATTCGTGTTTGTGTGTAGGTGTTAATTTGTGAGAAGGACGTTTTGGCGCCATGACGTCACGGACGTGAAAATAACAACGCTTCACTTAGAAAGTAAAAATAATTATTTTTGTTGCATTTTACGTAAGAAAAACGGAGAAAAAAACAATAATAAGTAAAATCTAGATATTTTGGTTTATTTTTACAAGACTTTTGTGGATATAAGGTGATATTATGGAGATTCAAATTTCCGCTGACTGTGAACAGAATGTTTTTCAAGATGGCGACGTCCAAACAGAAGCGTCACTCCAAAATCGGCAAAATGAAGAGGCGAGACTGGAGGTGGAAAGACTGAGTGATTTAGTTAAAGAAGTGAGAGAATACAAACTCAACAAGGACAAGGCTATAAGAAAGAAGATCAAGATGACAGAAAAGGAGACATACACATCAACACCAACTAAAGTGTACAGTCCTTCGCCGCTGCGCGCATGTACATAGTTCGACAATACTCGGCCAACCGAGGGATGAACTAAATTGGAAGAAGAAGAAGAAAAATTTGGTGAGTACTATTTCAGAAAGGGCCTGAAATAACCAATATGAAAAAATGTCTTTTGAAAATCCCCAATGGTTTAAACAACAAAGGCGTTCTTGTTTATGCTCATACAGAAGTCACGATTAAATGTAAATAAAACCGTATTAACAATGTCAGAGTAGTTGGTCAATTCTATTTAAGCTGAGAAAGAGCTTGAATATAACATCAAACAAAGACCAGCTGAAAACGATAAAACCCTACAACATAAGAAACATATTTTTTATTACCTCAGAGAAAACAAATAATCGAAACATATCAGAAAACACAAACGTCACACGGAGACAAGCCTAATAATTATCCTGCCTACAGCGGTGCTTCAACTAGATTGTTAATGATGGTTAATAACTTAGATATCCGATATGATTCGCGATGTAAGATCTTTGACAGTATTTCCCAATAACTCATTCTAATTATAATCGAATCTTGGTTATTTTATACTCATATGTTCTGTGTTGCTTTTTATGACAAACGTTGAAAAGAATATTCTAATTATGAATGATTTGCACACTGTTTTATGTTATGAAATCACGTTTAAATGTTGTTTAAAAATTTCTTTCTGGAAAACGGACAATGGGATAAAATATTTTTAGACTTTTCGTGAATCAATACGAACTTCTGACGACGGACATACAAACAGTGCGTGAATCATAAAGTACACTCGTTGCTCAGAAGCATTGCTATCCACATTGCAAGCCAAATTCGCTCTAGTGGATACCACTTCATGCTGTACAGGCTTCGCTTGCTTTGCACGACGACCAAAAGCGTAACTTAACAGAACAGTACAGAACATAACAGAACAATATTTTATTCAGACTTGTACATAGAACATCATCTTCATACATGAAATAACAAATAAAGTTACATGTTCTTGTCGGGAAGAAAAACAACTAAACAGAAAAGAACAAACAATACAAAAATAAATAAATCTAAGTCTAGTTGTTCATAGCTTAAGTAGGTTAAAAAACAACTAAATTTGCAAGTGTTTTTTTTAAACAAACTTCCATGTAATACGAATATATCGCCTAAATTTATCAATGTGTACAACAGATAGAGGCATGATCTACAGACTTAAAATGACATTGGTAAATAGATAATGCATTAATCGTATCATAAATGTAGACATGCGCAGAAATATTAAGAAATCAAAATAACCATACTGTATTTTTTTTCGTACATTTCACAGTGGCGAGACATATCAATCACTGACTGATATGGTTGGTCGCGTTTTATCTTGGTTCACATTCAAAAGTTATCAAGATGAAACCTAATTTAACTTTAGATTCTAGAAAGCCGAATCATTGTTATTCTTTGTAGAATAATATGTGTAAGAGTTCGTTAAACCGACGGATGATACAATTCGACAAATTGCAGCTAATTGTGTAAAGTTTAAAACCAAGCACATGCAAGTGAAAACCACAGACAGCGCATACCCTTTATGTACAATTAGATAGATGTCGTCCACATTATTTGTATATTTTGTTTTTGAGATACTTTTGAGATAATTTCCAGCCGTTTTGGTGGAGGAAGACACCAGACAAATGTCTGGGTAGAACTTCCGTCACACCGCAGGTCAGACAAATGTCTGGGTAGAACCTCCGGCACAGGTCAGACAAATGTCTGGGTAGAACCTCCGGCACACCGCAGGTCAGACAAATGTCTGGGTAGAACTTCCGTCACACCGCAGGTCAGACAAATGTCTGGGTAGAACCTCCGGCACAGGTCAGACAAATGTCTGGGTAGAACCTCCGGCACACCGCAGGTCAGACAAATGTCTGGGTAGAACCACCGGCACACCGCAGGACAGACAAATGTCTGGGTAGAACCTCCGGCACACCGCAGGTCAGACAAATGTCTGGGTAGAACCACCGGCACACCGCAGGTCAGACAAATGTCTGGGTAGAACCACCGGCACACCGCAGGTCAGACAAATGTCTGGGTAGAACCACCGGCACACCGCAGGTCAGACAAATGTCTGGATAGAACCACCGGCACACCGCAGGACAGACATATGTCTGGGTAGAACCACCGGCACACCGCAGGTCAGACAAATGTCTGGGTAGAACCACCGGCACACCGCAGGTCAGACAAATGTCTGGGTAGAACCACCGGCACACCGCAGATCAGACAAATGTCTGGGTAGAACCACCGGCACACCGCAGGTCAGACAAATGTCTGGGTAGAACCACCGACACACCGCAGGTCAGACAAATGTCTCGGTAGAACCACCGGCACACCGCAGGTCAGACAAATGTCTGGGTAGAACCACCGGCACACCGCAGGACAGACAAATGTCTGGGTAGAACCACTGGCACACTGCAGGACAGCGATAAATTATAACTCGTGCTTCGCTAAATGTGTCTGTAAACTTACATTGGCGGTCGCCATTTTCAGCCTTTGCCTGACCCGATAGCGCAGTGAAAGGGGAAGGAACTCCAGACTAACCAATCAGACAGAAGCTGAATGTTGATCAATTTAATTCGGCGCACTTTATTTTTATTCCAAATTTCTGGTCGCTTTATTTTTTCATTTTCCTTATATTTATTTACTGTTCTTCAAGTCAATTTTTATCCAAGCGATGCCATTCTGTAAGATTTTAAGAATTCCTTATCTTGCACGTTTTATCATTTGATAATAATATTCGAACTAGCATCATAGGATCAAGCTTTTTTAAGATTGAAGCGAATTTCAAAATCTATGACCAACATTTTGTCACATAAGTAGTATAACTTACGCAAATATGCCTGATCTAGTGTTTTGATTGCATTACCGGTGAAGAAGCATCTCAATATATTCAATATTTGCTGAATCATTCGTTCTGCAAATACATTTGTCATTGTACCAGTAAATGTTTGGACCAAATAACAAACATGTGCATGACACCAAAAAGCAATGTGCAAATTATGTCGAGACAGAGATGTGGCTTGCGAAATTTAAATCTAAATGTCATCCATATAAATTGTTAATAAAGCGATGCATTTTAATATCACTCACTGGGAGAGTTAAAGTAGATAATGCTGCGTATATCTAGTGAAACACTGTAAATAATACTCACTGCGGAGTGATTAACAGTGTTCGGATACCGTCAAGGGCGGATCTAGAAAAAATTTGGTGTGTGTGTGGCGTGGGGGGTATGATATGTGATATATGCATTGAAATCGATATTTCTTGATTATTCAAGCAATATGGGGTGTAATTGTGTACGCCAAGTAGGGTGGAATTACCAGTCTTTAACGAAAACGGTTTTATATTGATTTTTTTTTTAAGTGTCACAAATGTGTTGTTGCTTGTATGGATATTTACAGCGGCTTTTGAAAGTCGCAGTCTTTATGAAGCCGAAAATATAACACTTTTTGATAAAAAAACAACAACTATGGCACAAAATGCTATGTATCACAAGCATCCATTTTGGAACGTCCCATGTCGTATGCATAACTTGCTGTGTATAAAGGTCCTGTGCTAAAAAGCTTAGATTTAAATGTACATTTTGTATCGCGTAGTAAAAAGCATCTATAAACTTAATACTCAAAGTATACTCAGTATATTCAAATGTTTACCCACCAGATTCCCTATAATGGCAATTTGGCAACAAGTGCGGCTGATTATAACTGTCCCTCGAGACGCCCAACATTAGTATCGCAAGATTTTTCATTTGACATTTTACTATGACGGCCTCAATATTGCTGCTCGAATTCGATTTTAACATATATTGACTTGATTGACTTGCATATTCTTGAGATGATAAACAATAAGACAAACACAAATGGATATCGTTTTAAATAATATTAAAATAAAGTTGACTACATTTTTACGATTGGCTTGTAGTTGCCTTTTATATTTTGAATATAAAATGAAAAAATAGATAAAGTGACATAATAATTGCAACTTTTATATAGGTGGATCTTACAGGTTCAAAAACAGCCTATCACAAACACTATATCCACTCTCAAGAAAAAAATAAAAGTTCGTTTCACTTTATATAACCATAACATCATAATACGTAACCCGAATCCATGCCTACTAACTTTTCACACGATAACAAGTAGCTAATTTTGTTTTGTTTTTTAAATAAACCTTAGTAGTATAATTAGCTATATATACTATGAGTTATGGCGATTAACGGTATGCTTGGCAGGGCGAGAGAATTAGTGAGACAGAACGTGAAAGAGGCGTGGCTTGGCGCTCAGATGAATTATTCATACAAAATGCTCTTAATAAAACTTATAATAAGGTGATTGCACCTTGTCTCAGAAAAAGTCTAACATGTACAGAAATTGCGCAGGTGATTTCCTAGAAAAGTCATAAACATAATACAAATGCAAAGAATCGTTTCAATATAATTGTTACTTATTTATTATTCTTACAGTCATGTTCGAGAAACTGCGATCAGCATAATAGGAGATATAAATAAATATCCCCACGAACATATGCAATCAGAAATGTATGCATGATACCGCATTTTTTATTGAATAAAGCGACAAAGTACTTGTCGGCTTTCGTGGTATAATAAGTGTTTGTTATTCTTGGTTGATATATTGTCATTGGGTAGTTATTTTTTTTTTTTTGCTATTGTATGTTTTTCTATTTAATGTTTATATTGTTATTGTTTGTTTGTTGTTAATTGTTTTGTTATTATTTGATAAACGATGGAAAACACATACAAATGTCGGTAAATAATAATAATAATAAATTAAAAATAATAATAATAATATTTGTAATAATACTAAGAATGATGATGATGATGATGATGATAATAATAATAATAATAATAATAATAATAATAATATTAATAATAATAATAATAAAAATGACATTTGATGACACTAGAGTTGTGTTTCCAATATTGATAGATGCAACTAGTAACAGCAGAGTTCAATGAAGAGGGACACAAAACATGTACTTGTAACGAAGGAACTTATTTTTATAACTAATAATGAGGGACAAATTACGTTGTTTATAATTACAACTTTCCTTTCTATTTGATGTATTACCTGTAAACCTGCTTTGAGTGACTGAAATGGTTCGGTAGCTACTATTTTATCTATGCTCATTCTATTTCTTATTTCAAAAGAAACATCTTTCATACACTTGTTCTTTTAAGGTACATTGTGACATTTTGAAGTGTTCTCTTTGCAGTATAAAAAGGAAACAGCCAGTCCAAAACACATTCTCTAATGAGAATGAACCTCATCCTATGTTTCTAAGGTCCAAAATAATTCTCTCAGTGAAGGCAGAATACAACAACAATAATAATATTGTTTTTATCTGTAATCAATGGACTTTAAAAATACAATTTAATTTCTAAATCACCTTTTTAAGAAAAAAAGACACGTTGTAGATTATTAAGAATTAGTATTAGTTCTTCTGTACGTTTTACTGATGCAACGCTGCGTACATACATCGTAAGTATTGCAGAGGCAACATTTGATATGTTCAATAACAAAGTAAATATTGCCGAAGATCTAAAACATTACGAAAACACATATCGCATGTCAAAACCATTTACCATCATTAATTATTTGTAACTCCGCTGTGAGCGTTCATCCTCAAAGACAGGATAATTATCTGGCTTGTCTCTCGTGTGACATATGTGTTTTCTGATATTTCTGTCTGTATCTGTTTCCCCAAGGTAAAAGAAATAGGTTTCTTATGCTTGTTTCATCTCGGTGAGTTTTCAGTTGGTCTGTATTTGAAATTAAACCCCAACCTATTTCCACTTACCAAATATAATCTACCAACTAGTTGCTATGGTTGATGCTTACTTTTTACTGGTAAAAATACTTGATTTCACTCTGACTTCTGTTTGAAATGATACAATAACAACGTTTGTTACTTACTGTTCTGTTTAGACCATTGGCGATTTTAAAAGGTATTGTAATGACATCTATATCTATGTCAGATTGTTGCCATTCCTGTTTCAAATATAATCAATAGGTAAATAAGAAAAGATCCTATCAAAATTTTCACAGATATTTAAATTTTATCTACCAGTAGACAAAGGCAAACAATGTAAATGCAAATGTGACAAAACACAGAGACGAGACATAACACACATAAAGAAAAACCATCAGTTACCGCCTTGGAACGGACAATCGGCAAAAGGGCCAACTGGGGTGCTTAAACCTGGTTTGTGGAGCGCTCCAGCCTCGCACTTCCTGAAGGTTTTTCTAGCAAACAAACAGTGTAAATAACAACATCCCGTCAAAGTGAAACAACTAACAGTAAACACCTGCATCGGGAGATAAAACAGATACAATAAACTTATATACATACATAACAACTAGCAACAAAATAAACTATAAACATATGTACAGTATGCGCAGTAGTTAAAAGCCTCGGCAACGTAAAAACAAAAGTTTGAAATAAAACAGCACAGGCGCTGATATATTATAAGATATTATAGGAACAAATGAAACAGCCCAAGCGCTGATATATTATAAGAACAAATAAAACAGCCCAAGCGCTGATACATAACAAGATCAATTTAAATATGGCATATAATGCCATGACATCATGTTCCAAAAGTGTCAAAAGTGAAATGTAAAAAATACGAAAGAAAACATCGAAATTTAGAAAACAACCTACAAACAAAATAAAACGTAGTATTGTTAAGAGCTAATAAGTTAAAAAAACAGTTCATGAAAAGCCGAGGATTTATCAGCAGTTGGCATATTATATGTAAGAAAGGTACTAAAAATCCCGATGTTATACCTACTGTGCAATCTCACGTAAAGGGTATGGAGACTGCTCAAGTTGTCTCACCTATATAGGGCACGACTGGAGAGATGAAGAGACAAGAATTCCAACAGTAACTGTCCAATTATGGATTTAAGTCACTGTTTTCATATAGTAAGTTCTGTCACGTTGCAAACGATTGGCAACAACTGCACAACAAATAATATCAACATTATATTTCTAAGATACAGTGCTGCTGTCATTTTATTCCAGAAAGGTATGGTTTTGTTTTTTCCACAACCACCTACCGGAGACCAGCAACCAATTTACCAGATTCCAGTTGGGACAGATTAAATCATTTAGCACATGATAACAAAGATAACTAAGCATATACCGTATGCATAGTATCATGCAGATAGATAACAGTGGACATATTTAACATCAAAATATTGCATTTTATATACAATTATAACACCGATTTTACCTGGGCGGTCACGTGTTAATCCGTGATATGGTTAAGCTCGTTTTACACTCACTTTCACTTAAAAGTATCCAAAATGACACCTATTGTATCTCCAGTCGGAAACCTAAACCTTTTATTTTTCTTTGTAGAAAAGAGACTTATAAGAGATAACCGCTCCAGCGGATGATATAATAGGACAAATTGTAGGTAATTTTGGACTGTTTAAAACCAAGCCCGCCTGCGTAAACCACAGCTAGACCAGACTTTCCATACGGATATGTACATGTAGTAAGTGGTCATGCTCATGTTCTATCGGTGGCTTGTGGATCGAAGACAGGCAATATATAGGACAGACATAATGATTGTCAGACTTGTTTATCTCGTTTTGCTTGAAACATAAAGTTGTGTTTTTGTTGTTGCTGTTGTTGTTGTTGTTGTTGTTGTTGTTGTTGTTTATGTTGATTTTATTTTGATTATTTGAATTTTATTTGTAAAACATATAAATTGCCACAGAGTGTAGTATTTCTACAAATTGCAGAACTCTGTTTTTATCGCTTCCAAGTGATGACAATTAAGTTTAAAAAGGGTTACGCAAATGGCACATTTACAGTTTTGTGGTTTACAACCGTTTTTATTAATATGTCAAATCATCGTAAACGTTGGATCTTATGATAAAAGTAAATAAAACATCAATACACAAATGCATAAGTCAAAGTTATTATTACAGAAAATTCTTGTTTACATTAAACTAGCACTGTTCTTTTAATTATAGTCGAAAATGGTTTAAAATTGCCGTATACTTTTACAGTTAAAAGTTCACTGTTTCAGCGTTGGATATACAGATATATATATTTAACACTTACAAAGAGTTTAATTAAAACATGATGTAAGCATGAATACAAATGGTTGTTGTAACAATTACTTAAACGGGTGATGAATCTAATAATTTCTCAGTATACACTTGTCTTCATTCCTCTTGAATTGATGACCTCTGCTTTAAAGTTGTACCCATTTATATGTAGGTATTTTGGGTAAGGTTAACTCTATCGTTGTCCATGTATCCCCAGGCTGGATCTATTATGGATCTACTTATACCCTTCTGTATCCCCAGGCTGGATCTATTATGGATCTACTTATACCCTTCTGTATCCCCAGGCTGGATCTATTACGGATCTACTTATACCCTTCTGTATCCCCAGGCTGGATTTACGATGTTACTTCCTCTCTCTCTCTCTTTCTCTCTCTCTCTCTCTCTCTCTCTCTCTTCTCTTCTCTCTCTTATCTATATGTTGGCTGATTTAGTCCTGACGTGACATATCATCAAGACTTTTACATTTTTGATATTTCTACTTTCCACTGACCAACGATGTGGTCCACCAACAAAAACCTTCAACATACTACCGTCAACGATGTGACTGTCCCTCACTTCTGTATGTTGGCCTATTTAGTCCCAATGTGACTATTATATCAAAACTTTTACATTTTTATATTTTCTCTTTCCACTGACCAGCGATGTGGTCGACCAACAAAACTCCAAACATACTCCCGTCAACGATTAACTTCTCACTAGGAACCGAGTTGAACTGACTGGCACTTCTCACATGCCCAATGACATACTTTGACCCAGACACAAACCAGACACTCCTATTCCAAGATCGGACCCCTCTTTGTCCCACTAGATTGTTTTGATAAAACTTTCATTCTGCACTCACAGCAACAAATCCTTGTCAGACTCACACTACATACACAATAACACAATCTGCCCCCCTGTTAAAAAAAACAAAGCTAACATTGGTTCCAATTCTGCGACACAAATGTTTACTAATAAATCATGTACATGATTATCAGCGCTAGCAAGCTCATTAATGTACGCTTACAGAATGATTCATTCTCCTTAACAATTACTATTATTACTATTATTTTAGCAGAGCTAAAATGTTTTGTTGTTGTTTTTCTATATGAAAGAATGAAAGGAAAGCAACAGTAATATTTATCAAAATACTGAAATAGTTTTATATCACGAAGAGGTATAGCTGTACAGTTTACCGTACCTTTATTTATGAACATGTTTCAAATGTACTGCCAAGTAGGTATTTTTTTCTTCATATCTCCTGATGTATATATATGTATGTGTGTGTGTGTGTGTGTGCGTGCGTGCGTGAGTGCGTGCGTGCGTGTGTGCGTGCGTGCGTGCGTGCGTGCGTGCGTGTGTGTGTGTGTGTGTGTGTGTGTTTGAAATATTTATATATTTTTTTAGTTATTCAGTTCTGCTCTCTGTGATGTTAAATGTCACGTCTCCAATGATTTAGCCGTGGGCTGGCATTAAGCATCCAGCTTAACACAATGCATCATTTACTCAATGTTCCACCAGCAATTATAGCCCCACACTAGAAAGTCAGCCATACATATTTTTCTCGTTTAAGTTTCATAACTTAATTTTTTATATTAGTAAATGTTACCTTAGCAAAAAGACCCAATGTATTCCAATTTCACTCATAAAACAACATTTCACATATCTCAATAATGGTACATTTTAATAAATTATTTGCCGATTCGTGTTCATCACTGAAAGTTCTAATTCACCAGTCAATTGTTTTTGTCATATAAAGTAATGTAATCCGAAAGGTTAGATATGATCGGAACATTCAAATAGTGTTCATCGTTGAATTGTTAGAACAGAGACGTTTGTTTTCCATGTGTATCTTTGCACTTAGGATGGGAGTGAGACTAAAGAAAAAAAGCTTTACTTTAAGCTTTACTTTATGTGATGACGCGTATTCGCATATTGTCAGATCCGTGACTCACTGGACACAAACATAATACGTCTTGCTGCGATTGGTGTACTTCTTGAGAGCAGACGTTATATTGTATATTCTTTCGTTGACTTGTCCCAGAAATATTTCTACTCGTATGTAAATTTTGATGGCTGAAATTTTA
This sequence comes from Sinonovacula constricta, assembly GCA_007844125.1. Classification (NCBI taxonomy): domain Eukaryota; kingdom Metazoa; phylum Mollusca; class Bivalvia; order Cardiida; family Solecurtidae; genus Sinonovacula; species Sinonovacula constricta. The sequence continues at coordinate 4,544,105 of CM017567.1, read as the reverse complement.
GGTGTCTGTAAGTTCATTTCCTGGTGTTTTTTATGCTAAGTCTCATATATATTCACACAGATACTGTAACACCATACCCTTTGTGCAATTTGAGATTATGGTTTTATAAACATTGGTTTAAAATGGCTGCAAATTAAATTGAACGCTGTTATAAGGATTTCCAGCATACGAAATGTACTAAAGAATGCACCATATTTGTGATACCGGTATGTCTACATACTATTACTGCTACTTTATACGTAATGTTCTTATAGTCACAACTTGTGCCAACCTTTACTTTATATTCTGGAATATCATTATCATGTTTTAAATAGTGTGACATTTTAAAAACTTATAAAACATACTTACGGTTTCAGAAGTTGGTCGTTGATAAGTTTGTTCGGGGCACTGTAGTCTAGATGTCCGAGATCACTTTATTTGTAGGCCCTTGTTTATCTTGATTTCCGTATTATATCTACGCATTTCAACATTGATATTAACACTGCGTAGAGGCGAACTTATTATAAAAGTCTGACGCAAGTTGTCTGTGACAAATCCCTTCTTACATGAATATTATCCTTTTTTGCTTAATTGATCTTGTATTTGTATGCACCATCCGTTTATAAGAATATAAGTACATCCGACATTCGCTGACGATCCATCTGTTCAACGTATGCAATCGGCCTTGTAGCACTAAACGTTGTTAACATGTAGCACTCATATGCATGACACCAGAGAACAATATGCATATTATTTCGAGATAGAGATTTTGCTCGCGTAATTTGAATCTAAAGGTCAACCATATTAACTGTTAATTGGGAGTTGTACTTTTAATACAGCTATTCCTCACTTCGGGAGGGTTTAGTAAAACTTTACGGTGCAGAGATTCACCACCTGCATAAAAAGTCAGAAATGAACATACACGCAGATATAAACCAGGTTCGATTGTGTCCTTATTTTAGTGATAACACAATGTAATGGTTTTAAAATTTATAAAAAATTGTGGTATGTCCTTGTCGTTTGTGTCTCGATTTTTCATGATTTATTTCTTTTACACACACTTAAACTTAATTTTAAATACATTATTAGATTAAAGAAAGTAATATAGTAAATCCTACAAAATCCACAAAACAGTATGTAACAACCACAATGTTCACGCTTAACAAAAACAAATGTCAGTTATAATTATACATCCACCAACTCGTTCTGCGTTTCTCGAATAATGACGTTACAGGCGTTACACCTCTGCATTTATTTTTGGGTTATCGAATGTGAAAATAACTACCTAAGTACTATATTAAGGTGAATAATAGTCTTAGGTACATAACAAATCGATATGCTTGGTAGAGCGAGACAATTACTGCGATAGAACGTAATAAGGCGTTGCCCTTCAAATAAATTATTCGTACAAAATGATCTTAATAACACTAAAGTATGTTATAATAAGATTGGTCTAGAAGGCTTCTAGTGTACAGGGCAAAAACTCCGCATGAGATTTTCTACAAATATCATTAAAAAAGAAACAAGCAAGATGCTGGAGATCATTTATATGAATACGGAGTTTTTGCACTTGTTCATCCCATAAGTTATCATATCTGGTCTTTTAATGAAAGTAATTGATAATATTTTGTATTTTAGTATACTTTAAAAGAATCCGAGATGAGTCAATATAAGGGAAATGTCACAAAACGAAATAATTAGAAACGCATTCTGAGTACAAAAACGGCACTTTTTACGTCTTTGACAATTTTCCATGGTCCCTTGTCTGCCTTTTGTTTGCTGTATGTTTTTGGTCTGATATGTGCTGAGCCATTGTTATTTGTGTTAATTGTCATTTGATTTGTTTTATCAGTTGTTGTTTGTCTTGCAATAATGTGAATTTAACCAGACAAAGAATAGTCAATTAGAAATATAGCATGGACGACTAAATGTCGGTACAGAAAAAGGTTCACCTTGATGTATGTTGGTACTAAGATCAACCTAAACGATAGTAATGCATTTCAAACTCTCACAAGAGTAATATCAGCTAGTGGGACAAAAAATCATGTTCTTCTATTAAGATTTGTATAAATTTCTGTTAGGGTGGGATTTTATTCTTTATGTGATCAGACGCATTGGCTATGTATGCGCCGACCCGTCAAACAGTGGTTATGAAACAAATGTTATGGTTCGCTTAAGACTAAAAGTTAAACACAAGAAGGGTTTATTGCTGAATCACAAACATACATAAATAAATAAATATGCATACCTTTGATATTTGATATGCAGTTATTTAAGGAATATAAACGATATGCGAGGTTGGAGTGCTCTACAAATCAGGTTTAAGCACCCCAGTCGGTCATTTTGCCGACTGACCGTTCCAAGGCGGTAACTGATGTTTTTTTCTCTTTGTGTGTTATGTCTCGTCTCTAAATATTTGTCACATTTACATTTACTCTGTTTGCCTTTGTCTTTAGATAAGGTCGATTAGAATTAAATACCTGTGGAAATTTTGATAGGACCTTTTCTTATTTATCAATGCAGATGTTCCTAGTTCTAGTTTAAAAACGATGCAATCAGTATCAAATGTCATTATACAGTCAGGTAAAATCAACAGCTTTAAAAACAAGTTTTAAAATAATTTTTGCAAGACAAGGCAGACATACTCATCCACAATTAATGTTGTTTGTTGTTGTTATTGATGATAATAACTCAATGGTGGAAATGTGAATATTACATCTAATGCAAGTGTGTAAAACATGAACTTGACTAAAGAACTAAGATGTATTGAATACTGTCATTGTGGCAGTTACTTAGATATGATATTACATTACCACTGTCTGTCGTACAATTAGCTGTTGTTTTTACCAGGTTTGATAAAGTAGAGATGACAAATGTGACATGTATAGGCTTCATACTGTTATGTTAGACGAATGATGGGTTATCATTATCGCAATAGTCGTCGTATTAGTGATGTGAGGTAAATTCATAAAACATTTGCATCAAATATGTTAATACACTTTAGTTTGTCTAAGTATTGTATATGAAACTGAATATAATTAAGTAACATTAAAAGTCTACAAGCGGCCAAACTGACAAACTACCTATCGGACTCATCACAGCAGTGTCCAGTGTCACGTGCAGTGTGTTGTGCGACTACAGGTCAATACTGGGAACTGTAGAGATATGAACTCCACCTAATCCGTAAACATTGATACTTTCAGAAAACAACAAGAATCCATTCAATTGTAAAAGGCATTGAAAATGATCTTCTTTAGAATCCCGCACTTAAAACAGCGTTTGTATGTAAAAAATAATTGTGTTTTTTTAAAGACAGATGAAGAATCAGCATAAGTCCATCTCATAATCGTAGATTATTTAGCAGAGTATTTTAAGCAAATGACCGCCCCTGTAATCATTTCAGTAGCACGCACAGTCTGACGAGTAAACTCTACTTATCTTGATTAAAGCACTTCCCCGAAGATATCAGTATTGTTTGTAAGATTAAATGGGATGTTAACCTTGAAGACTTTACGAGAAATACCCAGATGGACAGATGAATGTCGAAGCTGGCTTAACAGGAACAGTGAGTGTAGATAAATATTTGTTTCCGATATACACCGTACACAACGACCGACGTATCCCAGATTGCCTGACGAATTGTTTCCTGTTAGAATGGGCATGGTATCATTCGATTTTCCGTTTGACTGGGTCGGTGTCCCAGTATAGCGTTGTTTATTTAGCTAGAGCACTTTAAAGATGGAAATATCTGTCTTATCGATTGTTCTTTAGTTGAATAATTAAAAAAATATTAGAATTATATATTATTTAGGACACTTGCTAAAATACAGACATATCTTCATTTATTGTTACATCACTTGCTTTTATGGCAACAACGTTATATAGAATACTATTATTATTATTATTAATAGGCTTTAACGTCTTTTGTTTTTTGTAAATAGTGAACAAAGCTCTATTCGTGTGGTAACGAACACTCAATAATAATGCATCTGAGGTAAAAACAATTATTATAATTAACATTTACAAATTATTACAACATTATATGCAGAACATATTCATTACACTAAACTTAGAATCGTTTCCTTTCTATGGAGATAGTATAAATGTTAAAGTATTGTTTTGGCTGAAATGACTAGGAAAATACAGAAAATAAGCAATCTTTGGCAATACGTGACTACTTAAAGTTTAAATGCCAAATAGATACAATTGTGTGTTTATTGCATACGCGATTATAAGGAATGTCCTTCTAATGTTACATATATTTGACATGTGTATATATTATGTTACGTATAAAAGGACTATGACTAAAATAAAGCAGAAAAAACATTTAGAAAAAACATATATTGGCCATTAGCAGACATACATTACGGGCATGACTGCATCAAAGTCAATCGAATTTATTAGCCTTCATTGTCAATTTGGACAGTTTTTACCGACTGGGAAAAAGGTCGGTGTTGTGGACACGACACGTTCATTGGGTCTGAGGTCAGAGTGTTGTGACCGGATGGAAAATGCACCGGTAATGTGGCCATGACACGTTCATTAGATTAGTGATCAGAGAGTTTTGACCCACTGTAAAATACGTCGGTAGTGTGACCATGACAAGTTCATTGTGTGTGTGATCAGAGAGTTTTGACCCACTGTAAAATACGTCGGTAATGTGACCATGACAAGTTCATTGTGTGTGTGATCAGAGAGTTTTGACCCACTGTAAAATACGTCGGTAGTGTGACCATGACACGTGCATTGTGCTGTGATCAGAGAGTTTTGGCCCGCTGTAAAATACATCTGTAGTGGGGCCATGACACGTTCATTGTGTCTGTGATCAGAGAGTTGTGACCCACTGTAAAATACGTCTCTAGTGGGGCCATGACACGTTCATTGTGTCTGTGATCAGAGAGTTGTGACCCGCTGTAAAATACGTCTCTAGTGGGGCCATGACACGTTCATTGTGTTTGTGATCAGAGAGTTGTGACCCGCTGTAAAATATGTCTGTAGTGGGGCCATGGCACGTTCATTGAGTCTGTGATCAGAGAGTTGTGACCCACTGTAAAATACGTCTCAAGTGGGGCCCCTTTAATACGTCATATGTTAATACAAATAAATAATTAATTTCACAAAATGCCTTTAAATTGTAAAGGTTATTACACGAAGTACAACACGTAACAAAAAGACACCCAAGTTTAAGATGACTAGTTAATAATGTATATATTATACGGGACTTTGCAGGTCATCTTAACATTGATTGGTTACTTTATAGTTTTTATAAGGGTTTCAATAATAATAATAAAAATAATAATAATAATAATAATAATAATAATAATAATAATAATAATAATAATAATAATAATAATAATAATAATAATAATAATAATTGTTAAGTAGCAATGACATTGTTTACGCATTTACTGGCATTCTTCACTGACAGTATTTTCTTGCAAATTACCGCTGACCAAGTAAAGAAACACCCCGTCTGGTCCTTCACTATAAACAGGATAATGGCGGATTCATAATATTGCCGTTTGTATTTCAAAAAGAAGAAATCGTCGTTTTAAAATTAAATGCTATGCTAAAATCATAAATCTACCGCCGCTTCTGCATTAAGTAAGGCTAGCAATGTAAATTGTGGCCAGAAATAACTATTTAACAATGAATAAACACATTGAATGTGATGGAAAATTACCGTGTTATATGCCACTATGATATAAATTCCTACCGAATATTCGAATATGATTCGAATACACTATCCGAATATTCGAATGTCGTTTTGGGATTCGATTTACATCCCTAGTCTGAAGTGAGGCCATGACACGTTCATTGTGTGTGTGATCAGAGAGCTCTGTCCCGCTGTAAAATACGTCTCTAGTGGGGCCATGACACGTTCATTGTGTCTGTGATCAGAGAGCTCTGTCCCGCTGTAAAATACGTCTCTAGTGGGGCCATGACACGTTCATTGTGTCTGTGATCAGAGAGCTCTGACCCGCTGTAAAATATGTCTGTAGTGAGGCCATGACACGTTCATTGTGTCTGTGATCAGAGACTTGTGACCTGCTGTAAAATTCGTCGGTAGTGTGGCCATGACACGTTCATTGTGTGTGTGATCAGAGTGTGATGAGCTGCTGTAAAATTCGTCGGTAGTGTGGCAATGAGATGTAAGTTGTATCTGTGATCAGGGTTCTGACAGGCTGAATAAAAGCGTCGGTAGTGTGGCCATAACAGGTGCATTGTGTGATAGAGAGTTTTAACTGGCTGAAAAAATAGGTGAGTAGAATGGACATGACAGGTTCATTGCCAATGTAATAAGAAAATTCTTAACCGCTGTTGACATGACTTGTCCCTATCATCAAGAAGAGTTACGACTCGATGGAAAACATGACATAGAATTGTCCCTAAATCAAAGAATTCTGACACGCTCTGAAATACGTCGGTAGTATGAACATGTCAGGTCCATTGTCCCTGTCATCAGAGTGTTCTGACGTACTGAGAAATGCGTCGGTGGTGTGGAAATGACATGTTAGGTTCATTGTCCCTTTAATCAAAGAGTTCTGACATACTGAGAAATACGTTGGTAGTGTGAACATGTCAGGTTCATTGTCCCTTTAATTAAAGAGTTCTGACATACTGAGAAATACGTTGGTAGTGTGAACATGTCAGGTTCATTGTCACTTTAATCAAAGAGTTCTGACATGCTGAGAAACACGTTGGTAGTGTAAACATGTCAGGTTCATTGTCCCTTTAATCAAAGAGTTCTGACATGCTGAGAAATACGTTGGTAGTGTGAACATGTCAGGTCCATTGTCCCTGTCATCAGAGTGTTCTGACATGCTGAGAAATACGTTGGTAGTGTGAACATGTCACGTTCATTGTCCCTTTAATCAAAGAGTTCTGACATACTGAGAAATGCAGTGGTAGTGTGAACATGTCAGGTGCATTGTCCCTTTAATCGAAGAGTTCTGACATGCTGAGAAATACGTTGGTAGTGTGATCATGTCAGTTTCATTGTCCCTGCAATAGGAGAGTTCTGACATGCTGAGAGATACGTCGGTAGTGTGAACATGTCAGATTCATTTTCTCTACAATAAGAGAGTTCTGACATGCTGAGAGATACGTCGGTAGTGTGAACATGTCAGATTCATTGTCCCTACAATAAGAGAGTTCTGACATGCTGAGAGATACGTCGGTAGTGTGAACATGTCAGGTTCATTGTCCCTACAATAAGAGAGTTGTGACATGCTGAGAGATACGTCGGTAGTGTGAACATGTCAGTTTCATTGTCCCTACAATAAGAGAGTTCTGACATGCTGAGAGAAACGTCGGTAGTGTGAACATGTCAGGTTCATTGTCCCTACAATAAAAGAGTTCTGACATGCTAAGAGATACGTCGGTAGTGTGAACATGTCAGGTTCATTTTCCTTACAATAAGAGAGTTGTGACATGCTGAAAGATACGTCGGTAGTGTGAACATGTCAGGTTCATTGTCCCTGCAATAAGAGAGTTGTGACATGCTGAGAGATACGTCGGTAGTGTGAACATGTCAGGTTCATTTTCCCTACAATAAGAGAGTTGTGACATACTGAGAGATACGTCGGTAGTGTGAACATGTCAGGTTCATTTTCCCTTTAATCAAAGAGTTCTGACATGCTGAGAGATACGTCGGTAGTGTGAACATGTCAGGTTCATTTTCCCTACAATAAGAGAGTTGTGACATGCTGAGAGATACGTCGGTAGTGTGAACATGTCAGGTTCATTTTCCCTACAATAGGAGAGTTCTGACATGCTGAGAGATACGTCGTTAGTGTGAACATGTCAGGTCCATTTTCCCTACAATAAGAGAGTTGTGACATGCTGAGAGATACGTCGGTAGTGTGAACATGTCAGATTCATTGTCCCTGCAATAAGAGAGTTGTGACATGCTGAGAAATGCGTGTGTGGTGTGGATATGCCAGATTCATTGTCGCTATAATCAAAGAGTTCAGACATACTGAGAAATACGTCGGTGGTGTGTATATGTCATTGTCATTGTCGTTATAATCAGAGTTAAGACATACTGAGGAATACGTCGGTAGTGTGAACATGTCAGGTTCCTTATCCCTGTAATCAGAGTTCAGACATACTGAGGAATACGTCGGTGGTGTGGATATGTCATGCTCATTGTCGCTGTAATCAGAGTGTTCAGACATGTTGAGAAATACGTCGGTAGTATGAACATGCCAGGTTCCTTATCCCTGTAATCAGAGTGTTCTGACGTACTGAGAAATACGTCGGTGGTGTGAACATGCCAAGTTTATTGTCCCTGCAATCAAAGAGTTCAGACATACTGAGGAATACGTCGGTGGTGTGAACATGCCAAGTTCATTGTCGCTGTAATCAGAGTTCAGACATACTGAGGAATACTTCGGTGGTGTGGATATGTCATGCTCATTTTCGCTGTAATCAGAGAGTTCAGACATGCTGAGAAATACGTCGGTAGTATGAACATGCCAGGTTCCTTATCCCTGTAATCAGAGTGTTCTGACGTACTGAGAAATACGTCGGTGGTGTGGACATGTCACGTTCATTGTCCCTGCAATCAAAGAGTTCAGACATACTGAGAAATACGTCGATGGTGTGGACATATCAGTTTTAGTGTCCTTTGAATCAGAGAGTTCTGACATGCTGAGAAATACGTAGTATAGAACTGATACACTGGAATATAGATCGGTATTGTTGGCATGACATCTCTATATATTCCGTGTGATTAGAGACTTTTTTGAATCGCTGGAAAAAAGTCTATAGCATGAATATGCCACTTTAATTGTCCCTGAGAAAGATAACTGCCCGGCAGTGAAAACGTCGGTATTGTGCACTTGACAGGTTCATTTTCCCTATGACCGCAGATCATAAATAGATCGTGAGTGTGGACATGATATGTTCGTTGTCCTTGTGATCCTAGAATTGGTCCGCTTGAAGATAGGTCGGCATGGTGGACACAATATGCATTTTGCTCTTTGACCAAAAGGTTCCGGGGCGCTTTGAAATACAGGATATAGTGGATAGGGTCTGACACCATTTTTCTAAAGGTTATCAATTTGTGAGTAAACTAATTGCAGAGTGTATGTAAAAGTCCTTATTATGATTTAATATTATATGTACATTGTGTAATTCTTTGAATCGGCATTTTGTTTGTTTTTGTTTTGCAGTTGCATAGATAGATTACTTACATCTCAACATCATCTAATTAAATAAAATAAATGAAAAAAGAAAGAAACTCGTTCTGGTAAAATCTACCAAATGAACAGTTGCATAAATAGATAACATACAATTCAAACACATCCAAATGAATAAATAAATAAATAAGAAAGAAATTCGTTTTAATAAAATCTACAAAATTAAATTACTATTTGCACTAATATTCATGTATGATAATATTATTGGCCTAATATTCACTTTTCCTTTATTACTAGTTTCGATAATAATCCCGACATACGACAAAAACGCTTTCCCGCTTGCCTCGATTATTTCGAACATAACTTGGTATTACCTATTACCTTTATTACATGTCGTTTTGGCTTAACGACTTTTCTTGAATCCCAGCATGGCTCTAAAGTTGGCATTGTTAACACAACAGAATAACATTGTTTCAAACTGATAAAGAGTGTATACCTAATAATTACGAAACAAATGAAATGACCTTTCCTCAGGTAATGACTGACAGGACCCGTAAGCCAATCAGGTAACGGGATTTCCCCCACGTGATAGCGACGGCCAGCCGAAGCTTAGACATGTTAGAGAGTTGTTGGGAAGGCGGTGGATATTTCGTAACACATTATGAATGTTTCAAAACAAATTTATGCATTTAACACTGATATTTAAAAAAATTGAACTAATTTGGGAATACATACACTTTATATATCATATTATATATATATATACATGTGGATTTGTGCATTTGATGCACATTTATTGCACTGATTTTGATATTTTGCCCATTAAAGACAATGACACAATAGACATATTTTCTGAGAGTGTTGTTTGTTTTCTTACTACGTAAATACTATAGTTTTGATATTTCTCTAAGTTATTCGTAAAATGTGGATTCATGATATCATATTTTTGACAATTTCATGCGTAAATTTTAAAGTGATGTGCTATAGAGTTAAAAATGGGAATTATGTGATGATTATATGGTAAACATGTGCATTATTGTATTCGTTTTGTTTCCATCCTTACTCAACTACAACTGCGCTTTTGTTCAGCGCGTTTTAGATGTTTTTAATAAATAATATCAATGCAGTTAATATAGAAAAATCATCTTTTCTTTACAAATTCATACGAGTGAAATAACAATTGTATGGCCAGTGACAATATCCTACACACGGATTAAAACATAACACAAGAACAACTGGCATACAAGAGAAAAATATGTGTTGGCAGTTTTCCGACACCTCTTCAGGCCAATCAGCTCTTTAAAGATTGGCGCTAATTGGTCCATTTAAAAATTATAATCAATAAAAGTTAATATAAGCACTCATAAGAATTATGAAACTAAATATTTCATAAAAGGACAACTAATACAGAATTACTTTAAAAACAATATTATATCATCTCTTATATACCTAATGGTGACTCAAGATGAAATTCATTGTTTTGAAGATAATCTTAATCTTTTGGTGTCAAAAGGAAGCTGAAACCATGTAGAGTTAAAAGAAAGCAAAAGTCTTGAACACTTGTGCGCAATAATAGACTGATCCACTTTTACAGGAAGTACATATTTCAATGCAATTTTGGGATAACCGACTGGCAATTTGGCGGTATGTGTATTCTATGAAGCAGAGCCTTCTTACAAGTTGCAAAAGAAGTTTTCTTATCTCTAGGTCTTTCTGATAGACAATAAATGACGCGTTATATATGGTTTTAGGGGTCCATTATGACATGGTCATGGTGTTATTTGTTTCCAACTTTTCGCGATTTACTGTTAACCTTTAGTGATTTACCTTAAGCTGCTGAAAACTCAGTCGCCATGGTTGTCTAGTCTAGTTACAGATAGGATCCGTTACTATGTTAGGCGTGGCAACAGCCAGTCTGGAGAAGGGTCATTTAGTCTCATTTGATGCACATGGGGTTACTGCACTGCCATTGGTCAGCAACGATGCAGTCCCCACGCCTTTCCTGATGCAACTGGAGCCCGGGCCAATGTCCAGTCGACTAGATCCAAAACAGCCCCACTTCATTCCCCCAACCCAACAGAAAAAAAGAATGTGCTTTCGATATAACTTGCATCGTTATATATTCTGAGCTAAACGCCGACAAGTACCTTCGTCAATGAGGTATTAGCAATGAAACACGGTCACTATTCTAACGAGAAAATCCTGTACTTCTATATCGAAGATGGAAGTAAATGTAAATTGAGCATAAAACATATTATACACCCCACTCCCCACCCCAGCATCCGAAGCTCCTCATATCGTGTTATTTTGAAAGGACATTTATAAAAGAACATTTACTTTATCAAAGCCGAAAATAGTAAGTACATAAACATAGCATACTTTGATTTCTTTGGCACGTACCAGCAATATTTACATTTATTGAATTAAATGACGACTGTTTTGCTTTGGGACATTTTTTGTCAATCGGTAAAGGGAGTTTCAATTTTCCATCAAAGTAAACATAATTTATATCCATCTGACATGTTAGTGAGGAGAAAGGTGGCATGATAATAAATAGCTCGCCTAATAAAAAAAACTTGGATGATTAATTACAAATAACATTGATTCAGATAATTAATTTGCAAGCGTAGAGAAAAACTATTCCGTATATCGAAAGATACAATATTGCCTCAATCCCATTCCTGTAGACTGTAACACAATATCAGATTGAGTTATACAAATGAGGCAGATTGTGACCCGAAATCATCTCCGCGGTTTATGTGACTGGTTAGTGGAATCCTGAGTATAAAAATCTAAGGCAGGTTGACCAGTGTCATAGTAGCTAGTCTCTTTGCATAAAGCTGCAGAAAATAAACACGTTATGGCAATAAGTACCTCAGAATAGCCAGCACTTGTCTGTTAGAACCCAGCGATTGGCATTGTTTTTATTCATGGTTAAGAGAAATGTTTTCATATCTTCAATGCATTTAAAGAACATTACTTATTATATAGTACATGTATTCAATGTTTTATACACTGCGTGACATAAGGTCTGATCTTGCAATTTAAAGCAAGTCCTATCTCAAGCGTGAGAAAAAGGAGACGTATATATTTACATGACCCTTTTTTCCTGTCACTGAATGACATTGATGCGCGGCATTGTTAATTCAATTACATTTCGTGTGTATCTGCATAAAACAATACATTCACTCGAACTTCTAGTTTAAACAGATTACAATTATTAAATTTGAACCATAGACACGGCGTCTAGTCTCCTTCAAATTACATATTTATTTCTGTAGAAGCACGACCTATTCCCAGACACCTCATGACTGACCATGAGTAGTCAAGGTTATAAACACCCAATAAACCACACTTCAAAGCACGCACAAGTACAGATTACTTGCTATGCCAGTATAGTGTTCCACCTGTTATGCAACAAGCATGGAGCCACCGTGGCCTGCTCTCACGGATCCAGCGGTTTGGGTACTCGACCTTCTGCTAATATCCACTGTATTGGAAGTGGAGTTGAAAAGTGTGAAAAAAGAAAGTACTATTTTTCAGTTTTACATCTACTAGTTGTTATTGTTTCAAGTTTCAAGGACTTTCCCAAAGCAGACATTGTGTTGGTTTTGTGTAACCATTTACATTTTAAAGACAACGAACGATACAACAAACAACAACAGCAACAAAAAAAATCGTTCATTTTTTAATAAACAGTTCAATGAACTATATAGATATTGCACTAATTACACGTGCAAGCAATTTATTTCGCCCTGTGTTCTTCACAGTTAAGACAGCACTAACTTAGCCCCATGCGAACAACGCTTCCGTATAAATATAGGACGTAAATAACGATACCAGGTATCGTATTCAAAAGTATACAAAACGAAAGCCGACACAAAACGACACTAGAATGATCCGGCGTATGCTACTGTAAGATATTCTCTTATGAAGAAAAGACAATTTTGTCCATACAATGGACTCGCCGTCTTGTCCGAGATTTCATACTAGTTTCACAGCATAATTTTATTCATTATTTTGTTGTAATATAGACGAAGATAACATTTTGCGTCATTAATATATAGACGCCAGAATTATATTGTTTCCTGTTCAAATTGTTAACAGCGCCTTTGTGATTTGCTTTTAGTGACGGCTGATGACGACGTCAAATCTAGGTCATATTCATTATAATAAAACAGTATAATATACAATATTTTTGATTGACAAGCGTGCGAATTTTATATATTACACTGTCGAAGAGATGAAACTACTTTTTTATCATAAAAGGAAAACATTCAGTTTCATTTGGCCCTGCTCTTGCAGTTTATTAACCAATCAGGAAGATTTGTATTATCGTTTTTTGTTGTTGTTTTTTGTTCTTTGTTGTTGTTTTTGTTGTTGTTGTTTGTTGTTGTTTTTGTTGTTGTTGTTGTTGTTGTTGTTGTTTTGTAATGGAAAAATATTTATATCATTTTTTCTCCAAGAAGAACAATCCGAATGAAGTTCTGAAAATGCACGACACTTTAGCAATGTTCATACAATATGAATATTTATTAATTATAAAAAGTAATGGGGTTAACCGCAGATAATTGAGAGTATTGCTTTTTATTAATTAATTATTATTTGCATATCTCCTATCAGACGAATGAAAAGTTATACATTTTAGATAAGGATAATCCTTTGCTGTTAAATCATTTAATGCCGCCATATAATGCATACTTAAAAGCATTTTGTTTTACTTTGAAAGTGTTCTTTTGTATAATTATATACAACACCTGTATTAGACACTTACAACTGCAATATATTAAAATGGGTTGTATCTTATTTTTGTTAAAAGGAGACATGTAACTGTCGGGAGTGACTGTTGTGAAACATTTACGACACGATGTTTAGTTAGTCCGACCAACATGAATATAAACGACATAACCAGCTATAAAACCCCAATGTCATTGTAGTAATTAATGTTTGGTCGGTAGATACGAGGTGTTGGGCTAAGGTTTCTCTGAATTTCTGAATTCATTGAAACCAGTGTCCCAACCTACATATGCGAGACACGGGGAAATATCCTTATTGTTTGAATAATAACAAGTTGTAACAACGAACTTTCTTGCTTTGAAACGTTTCATTAATTCAATGCACAGGCATATCTAAACGAATGTCCAGTGTGGTAATAGAATAAGCAGGTATAAAACTTTTTATGGGCATTCCTTTCGCCGCATTTAATATAGATTGTATTACTGCAAGGGCAGATATGCCGGTGCATTCAACCTTCACGGGCTTGGGAATACCTCTACGACCGTCGTGTTGATGTCGCTAGATGACAAAAAGCAAGCCCCCTCGTGCCAGCCATTTATTCAACATTTACTCAGTTCACAAGCTCTGTACGAAAATGTTTTGTTGGATTCCGACTTAGATACTTTAGTATGCATAGTTATGTTATCGGCATACCATTGAGTTCTGTCACATTAAAGTATAAAAGTATATTAGCGGCTTGTAGTATGACACCATAACATATATGACTATCTATACATATAGAGTATAGTGTTCTATGCTTGCATCAACATTTCACACGCACATTCATCGCCAACGCTCTTATAAATGTAACATTTACTGCATGCATAGTTTAACAAACCCTTTAGTTGCTAATTTCTAGCATTCGAAATATGTTAACTGGTCCAAATAATGTTTTTTCCTATGTGTTCTACTTGCCATCGATGGTATCTCAGCGCTTTTCACTGTTGTTTTTGTGTACTTGTTTAATGACTAACGCGTCCATTTTCTAAGTAACGACAAGGTATTTTACTCGCAGAAGGATTCGGAATGTTGCCATGGATACAAACAAAACAAAATGTACAAAGTCCTACAATTACGACTTTCTTTGTCTAGACAGAGACCAATTAAACAAATATGTACAGCTTTTAATTAAAATCTTTCTGCTAAGAAAGTGACCTAATTTCATTTAGAAATGCGGTTTGCGTAAATGCCATTAAAATGTTACAAATAACACGATTTACAGGTAATTAATTTGTTGTTGTTAAATTATTTTCTTCTGTTGTACGTAAATAAAATATAGATGTAAGCAATCAAACAAGTTCGACCAATCTTGGCGAGGAAATATCAAAGGCACAACACGTATAACTCCGCCCTTTTCTCAGCCTGTGTATTTTGTCTCCAGATTAATACTCTCCGTATTGGAAATTGTTTTAAACTTGTGTGTTAAACCGGTTTAAGCACCCCAGTCGGTCCATATTGCCGACTGACCGTTCCAAGGCGGTAACTGTCGGGTTTGCTCTTTTCCTTAAATGACAAATCACAAATTTGTTCTTACTTTTCGCTTTGCTTGCATGTGAAATACCTTTGTTCTGTGCCTTTTCGGAGTTTGGTACATGTTGCAATACTCATAGGACTTTGTCATATATTCTTATTGTCCATACTAAGGGTTTTACCGGTTGATGTGGTTAAACTTCCTTTATGATAAAACTATGTCTTCAACAACTTTAGAAGTAAATACCTTCATCTACATCTTAATTGTAACTGGAATATATCTCTTGAGAAACGTTTATAATTTTGAGAAGAAAGATAAAATGGAAAATACTTGCTAACAAATGTAAGAATTAACATTTATATGACAATATGTAAGTATATTTGTTCGCTTACTTTTTTATAGAAAACTACATGTCTGGTTATAAAACAATTATAATATATGTACACAGTACATTGTATAAAATATTTGAGTACTAGTTCTACCTTGGACAGATACCGGTATATAACCTTAGAGCGTGTTTCTTAATCAAAAACAAATTCTTAAATTTAGCAAAACTGAACATGACTCTACATGGTTCAGGGGAGCGGCGATGTCAAAGGGAGATTAAGACTGTGCACAGTCGAAATTAATAAAGAACAGTTGTCGAACATAAGGGATAAACAAGAAAATCCGTAAGAACGTTTGCCAGCTCTAACTTTTTACGACGTTTAAATTGGATATATCGTAATTTAAAGGATGGGGGTCTTTAGTACCAATTCACTATTTGTTCTTTTTAAGTAGTAACCATATACATAAGAAGATATGTGTGTGGATATCTACATGGGTGGGCTACTTTAAGCGTATGTGACTGTTGTTTATGTCCATAAACGTACTTAAGTACGTTGTGTATGTGCAATGTTGTATCTATATGTGTGCAATTAAATGCATGTTAAGTCATATCTCTCGCCTTCTGCATTACGCACATATTCCCGATTGTTCAATAACAGTCTCGTGATTATTGTTATTATTTTTGCATGCACCACATCTACTTTTATAGTTGTTGTTATTGTTTTTAGATTATAGCATCAATCAATTACATGCATCACAATTATTGCCTCGGAAACGTACTTTCTAAAAGGTGTAAAAGTTATGTCATTTCTCAACTGGATGGATTTACATTATTTAGGTTATGGTGGTCATATTTTGTGATTAAAAATGCAAGGCCGTCGGCGAGACAAGAAAAAAAGGTACACTGTGTAAAACTTTGATACATGGGCACATATATGTCATTTAGGGACAAATTAACCTCATTAAGCCTGTTTTACATGGGCTCATATATGTCATTTAGGAACAAGTTAACCTCATTAAGCCTGTTTTACATGGGCTCATATATGTCATTTAGGGACAAATTAACCTCATTAAGCCTGTTTTACATGGGCTCATATATGTCATTTAGGGACAAGTTAACCTCATTAAGCCTGTTTTACATGGGCTCATATTGTCATTTAGGAACAAATTAACCTCATTAAGCCTGTTTTACATGGGCACATATATGTCATTTAGGGACAAATTAACCTCATTAAGCCTGTTTTACATGGGCTCATATATGTCATTTAGGGACAAATTAACCTCATTAAGCCTGTTTTACATGGGCTCATATATGTCATTTAGGGACAGATTAACCTCATTAAGCCTGTTTTACATGGGCTCATATATGTCATTTAGGGACAAATTAACCTCATTAAGCCTGTTTTACATGGGCACATATATGTCATTTAGGGACAAGTTAACCTCATTAAGCCTGTTTTACATGGGCACATATATATGTCATTTAGGGACAAGTTAACCTCATTAAGCCTGTTTTACATGGGCTCATATATGTCATTTAGGGACAAATTAACCTGATTAAGCCTGTTTTACATGGGCTCATATATGTCATTTAGGGACAAATTAACCTCATTAAGCCTGTTTTACATGGGCACATATATGTCATTGAGGGACAAGTTAACCTCATTAAGCCTGTTTTACATGGGCTCATATATGTCATTTAGGGACAAATTAACCTCATTAAGCCTGTTTTACATGGGCTCATATATGTCATTTAGGGACAAATTAACCTCATTAAGCCTGTTTGTGTTTGATTAATGTTAAATACATATCACCGACTGAATTATGGTCATTATAGCAACTACCAGATATAATTGGTTGATGACCACTCTTTATTTTAGTTTTTCTCCGTTTGTAACTTGAACATACTTTATAAAAGAGGCAGCTCTTACCGCTCCGAAATGGGAACCCTGTAACGTGTGTGAATATGCGCGTATTTCGGAGCGCGATGTAAGTACGAACCACTGCAAGTATTTAGTTTGGTTTATTACATCTCCTTGTAAGTCAGCTACTCTTGACGGCTGATATTGTCTATGTCGCCGATTGACGGCTTTCTTAGTTACATTTTTGCGCATGTCAACCCCAAACCATGGCATACGTATCAATAACTCTCAGATGACGGCAGTTAATTCTCAAGAATTCAAACTTCATTGTAGCACCTATGTTTTAAAGAATTCCATATACATTGTCTGACTGAAGCAATATTATGAAATTTTTCATTTTCCTAACTAATAAAAACAATTCTGGACTGCGGCATCTACCTACAATCATAGTTTGTATGAAGAGATATTTAATTAACAATGCTGCATGTTCAATTCTAAAACAGTTAACAAAAATTTTATACATATAGCTAACGGACGATATAAACTAATGTAAAAGCCCATGTTTATGCAAGTGTTTTATATTTATGTAGAGATCGTTTGATTAAAATTACGTAAAATCAGCATAACTGGCTGGCAAAAAATGTATAAAGATTATTAAGCTTCAATATCTTACTGAGTGGCGTCAAAATAGGAATGGCTTGAATTCCTAATCTTTATCATCACCATGTAAGTGTGTAATTATATAAGTAATTACGATGGATTTAAAATGAAGCTAAATGAAAAGGATATATATTTTATTAAGGGCAGCACGAGTACGACAAATATATATATCTTTATTTCCTCCTTTAACAGAAGATTGCATTACAATACATAATATATATAAACATATACAAAATAAATTACAACATGAGCTACTATAAATCAAACACATGTCGCATCTATGATGAGGAATATGCGTACAAAAACATCAACAACTAGAGAATGAATAACACCTGAACAATGGAAAGGATCAAAACACAACATTCATGCGCACATAGACACACCCAGATATAAACAGACACGCACACGCGCGTCGCACACACGCGCCTATTTGTGCGTGCACCCGCACGCACACGCATACACATGCACAAGACACGCCCACATGTGTGTCAGAAAGAAAAAAAAAAAAAGACGGAAAAAAGCATACATGTAATTGAAAAGAACCAGTACAGTTATTTTACGTTTGTAGCTTTCACTTACTTAGAGCTTGTAGAAACAAGAACTAAAAGTGAAGTGCTCATTAGTAAAATAAACTAAACAAATGACATTTTATGCACTTACGCTTATATGCTCAAACTTGCCGAAACGAAAAACAAGAAGAGCGTTAATTAATAAGAGTGCATATGCAGGACATACGATTTACTTTAAATATATCAGCAATATATTAATAAGAGTGCATATGTAGAAAAGACGATTTACCCTAAATGTGTTAACAATATATAAATGACTCAAGATGTGGACTAAAAGCGTAGACATCGTTATCCAAATCCAAGATGCGTCTAACTTATTTGTAAGATAACCACATGAGATGGACATGGCGAAATAGAAAATTTATCAAAAAATGATAAGGTATGCTTAAACAAGCAGACAGTGCTGGACACTGGACACCAAGAAGTGCATTCACTTTTGTTCTCTCATCTAAAGAGAGAAAGGTTGACAACACGTGATCTCCGAATTCGCTTTGCAGACAGACCGCCAACTGACGTCGGTGTGTATACAAATGTGGACAGACAGTGAGAATATGATCAGTAAGATTAGTGTCGTTTAGCTCAACGCCACATCTTCGACATGACCCACCCTGCCATGATAAATAAGTAACCAGTTTGCAAACTGTTCTGCAATAAGTAAGTTGGCAAGAATTTCTATAATTATACTGCCAAATCTCGCTTATCTCATACAGTGTATGAATAGATCGGACACGAGCGAATTCCACCGCACAATATCTATCTGTCCAGTCAATGGTCGCCTTTGAACGGATCTTGAGATAAACGATGCGTTTCCATGTAAACTTTCCCGGAAAATTTCCGTCGCCTAGGAAATCGTTTAAATAGTTTGTTAAATTATAATACTCAAGCAGACCCCACATATCCTTAAAGAAACCAGATATCCTAGAGGGGTTTAACTTGCTATAAGTTAACCGAAACAGAAACACGTGCCTTACTGCTTTGTTACCCAGCAGGCGACACAGTTGACCAAGAAAAATCAGTTTCCGTTGATCAATAAGACATTTTATAGGTAAAATATTAAGCATACTAAGTGCTATATCAGTACGTGTCCTCCAGCTGAATCCCTGCATAGATTTGACGCACCTACGATGCGCCCTCTCAAGGGAGATTATTTCATGAGACGATAAGGTGTATAGACATTCAGTACCGTAAAGTGCTTTTGGAAGGACTATATGATCATAGATCCTTTTACAGGTGATTGGATTTAATTGACTGAGAGATTCATTGTCCAGAGTGCCGAAGAACGTTTTCCGTAATTTTTCGGAAATAAATTTAATCCGTTGGTTTAACTTATAGTCACAGTAGCACATAACACCCAGGTGTAAGTAGTTATCGACTTCGGATATTGTGTCATCACCCAGATGCCATGATCTGGCCGAACGGAGGTAAGATATTTTATTTTCATTGAAAACCATAACGGCACATTTAGCAGGATTATATTGAAACCTCCACTTGCACGCATAACGGTGACAAGTGTCTAGAAGAGTTTGGAGGCCCTGCATTGACAGAGATAGCAGAAGCATATCATCGGCTACGGTTGGTGCACATAGATTGTAACCGTTTATACATAAACCGACCTGTGTATTAACAAGTTGTTGTATTAACTCATTAATGAAGCACAAGTAGAGAAATGGTGACCAACGTGAGCCTTGACGGGTGGACTGAAGTATCGGGAACCAGTCAGATTTACGTCCCCTGTATAATACACAACTGGTCATTCCAGTGTGCATATTCACAATCGCATGCCAGAGACGACCTGTTATACCCATAGAATATAACTTGTAGAAGAGGCCATTATGCCATACCCTATCAAAAGCTTGACGGGCATCCAAATAGCATGCATATAACTTGCTCTTGTTTTCTTTACAATAATGTATACACTCTTGAAACAGAAAACTTGTCATATTACAGCCCATCCCCTCCTGAAATCCGCCCTGTAGTGGATGAATAGGGATATTTATATGTTCTTTTAACCGTAATAAAAGCATGCTCTCGTACAGTTTGAGAAGACATGAAGAAAGAGTGATAGCTCGATAACTATTCGGATCATCTTTACGTTTATTGCCTCCTTTGAATAAGGTAATAATGCAACCTTGTTTTAACTGACTAGGTACATAAGACTGCGACAACATATTATTGAATAATAAAAGTATATATTCGTAGAGTACATGCCCTCCATTAATTATATGCTCATTATAGATGGAGTCTAAACCGCACATTTTACCTTTCTTTAGGCTTTTAATACACCCCATCAATTCCTGGAGTGAAAATGGAGGCTGATCAGGAACCATATTGCTTTCACATTTCAACTGATCAACTGTATTATCAACTACTTGACGAAAGCTTTGATCATACAACTCATGATTTGTATCACTATACAAATCAGCGAAATAGGAACCCCACTCTTGAGTAATATCGTTAGCGTCGCGTACTACACGACCATTAAAGTTAAGCTCGCATGTACATGATGATGAATTGCCTTTTCTCTTAGCATTAAACAGCTTCCAGAACAACCCGCAGTCAATAGGTACAGCGGCCTCAATATCACGATACGTTTGACTCATATAATTACGAACCGCGCTACGGTGAGAGCGTCTAAACTTTGCTTTGGCCTCCTTATATAATATGAAAGTTTCGTGAGTTCTATCACGTGGTCTACCGGCTGCTAGCCACTCACCGCGCTTCTGACGCATCCACGCATGAAGGCCCTTTAAGGTCTGACCCCAATATGGCCTGAGGTATGAGCGATAGAATGAGCGTGGAAGACATGTGTCCGACGCATATTTGATAGATTCGACTATCTCCGTATACAGCATATCTTCCAGCTGACATACGGTGCGTGTGCCTGTGGTTCTATCCTGACATGTGTCGGGGGTCTTCCTCCACCAGTCTGTGACTGTATCGATACAACTTAAGGTATACAATAACAGAGAGATGGCATGGCAAGCATGAAAGGTGAACCAGTCTGATTCAAACGTTTGCAATAAAGTCGCATCAATTGCGTATTTACATTATTTTACTCCCTCAAACAGCTTTCTCATAGTAGTAAATAGAATAGAAAAATACCTTGACAGAAGGCAATCATAGCATTGGTTTTGTGTCTCATATTACCAATGGCACATAACATGACAAACTTTTATACGGTTGCAGGCTTATTGAATTATGATCATTTCAACAAAGGGACAAATATCTGACATAGTTTATGCACATCATTTTGAGTAGTGTCAGAAAGCGATAACCATCGCCGTTGTAATAGTAACCCAAAGTTGTGCAAGTAACGTGTTCATTAACTGTTTGTCGGGACATCCGTTGGTTTCCGTAATAAGATCGGAATCATCTAAGCAAATGCGAACTTTGTTGACATCGTGTGCGTCTTGCACAACTTCGAACTCGTACTGGAAAAGTGTACGGTTATTTGGCTTGTAAAAGACAATATCAGCCATTTCGTGCCGCTCGTATTCGGTTTCATTTAGTTCAACCTGATGACAAAGAAACATCTTGGTAAAGACTTGAAAGGCGGCTGGCCGGAGCTTTCTGTTGATGTATGTATTAGAGTACGATTTTATTTCCGACTGGAAAAAGCTGTGAAAGTACGATGACTGTTCTAGCTGTGTATACCACAACGGAAAAGCAGGTGCACCAAGGAATAATGAGACAAGTCCATATGTCATTAGCTGTTGTTCGCATTTAATGCAGTATTTGGAGGCGAGGCATATCTGAAAGGTTTTTGGTAGAGTGTTGATCATTTCGTCTTCGACCATAGCTGGAGACACCGGTGTACTCACTCGAGACATATACACGACTATTTGTGCAACAGTTGCATTGCCGGTCACCTCAGAGTATGTTTCATTTCTAAAGACGCTTCCAATTACCCAATCGTTCGACCAAGGTGATTTCAGCCATTTGCCAACATCAGAGGTGATCTCGATGTCCAACATCATGAACGGCTCTTTTGGATATAGTGCCAGTACCAGCATGGGCTTCGCGACAGAAATCTCTAAAAATAAAAAGACGCAGGTTCCGTTGGGAGCGCGTACTTTTCCTGTGGGACAGAGAATCTCCCTACAGTCGGAAGTATACTGAAAAAGATAATTAAACTTTCTTTAAAAGCTGTAATTAGAACAATACGAATATATGTCGTCCTTATAAAGAATGTGTATAAATGCACCTTAAATTTATAATTGAAAATATTGTTAGTCAAGATACAAAGATTTGTACAGTATATTCTTAGTTTTAAAAATGTGCACTTAAGGTATAAATAAGTGTTTAGCAAGCTAAGTGTTAATAAGTTTTGTGTTTCGATATCATTCTCTCAATTGATTGATTGGAAAATCCAATGATATTAGAAACAAGTAAAGTATAGCATGTGTCCGCATGTCGTCAAATTTTCACAAGTATAACACGTGTTGTCGCAGCTTTTATAATATGGAATGCGCCGAGTTTACCCTAGGTCGAGAGATACATGGTCTTAGAATAAGACTTAATTACGAATCACATCTTACGTGTGTTTTTAGGTTAAAGTTCACAACTGGTTAGTCCAGTGTCAGGGCACCTTGAGTTTGTCCGGAATCACTTCAAGTGTTTATGCAATACATTCTATATCTGCTTCAAATGCAGCCTTTAAACATTTATATATTATATATTATAAGATATTATATTTGTTTGTGATTATACAACCCAGTATGATATTCCTGTTTATCCGCCTTAACCTGGCAATCTGAATGTAAAACACTATGTTCTCTGTTAGCTTAAGAAAATGTGGAGCAGTATCTGTATTGATTTTAGAGCTAATTGTTGCTGATTATATTGCTAAGCTTACAACTAACAACAAAAGTAATTAATGAGAAAATATCACCTTTCGGGTCATCTCCTTCCTGCAAGCTAAAAACTGCCTTTGCGGTTTTCTCTGCATTTCTATGTCCTTCAAAAACAAATCAGTATTAAGAAGTATGGTCGATCTAAAATCAAAACTCATCAAGTTAGAATCATCGCATTGAATGAGATTTGTAGGCTGGTATGAAATCCAAGTACAGATGAAACAAAATACGTTTGCATAAACATTTTTGTTAAAAATAAAAGGCGAGTAAAATCCGCCTTCACATGCAACCTTGACCTGTTCAGCCGTCATGTTAATTAATGTGTGTCCATTTGAGCTGCTGATGCAAGATCTGATTACATCTACGTAGCACAACTCTGTCTTCATATTTGGTATAATATCTTTTGGTGGCATAAAAACAACGGTGCAATCTGGCCTAGTTGGTTGAAGGCTTTCGTAAGCAAGCTGAGCGATATGATAAAGCCGGCCGGTTTCAGTTCGTTTATAAGAACAATAAAAGTTGGGCTCCCAGGTTACAAGGTCGCTGGCATTGTTTTCTCTAGCGCAAACATGATTTTTATAAATAAGACGGCTTTGCCTTGAATAGACAGGCAGCATGCTTCCCCATGGTGCAACTTTTATATCTCCGCAGGATACGTCTGAAACCGATTTGTCAGTTCTGTTTGTGTCCATGGTCGAGTTTTTCGAGGAAGTGACCATGAGAACGGACGGCGCATTTTTATCATTGTGGTGACTTGATGCCAAAAGGCACTCTTGATAACTTCTGTCCTTGTTCTTGTAAATATGCATCCATGGGAAGCAGCAAATAACATCATCTCCACAGTCCTCTTCACAGGAACACTCTGTTAAGGAAATAAAACATGTCAGTCAAAAACAAGTCATCAAGATCAGTGAAATAAACTAAAGTATAACAATCATTTGCACTTTTAATTTCCAGCAGTAACAAATATAATCGCGATGTTAAAAATATCACCCTTCACCTAAGTGTGGTAAAATGCAATATCATACAATGTAGTCAACGCATGAAACTTTTCCGAATTGTTTCCGAAAAAAGAAATCGTAAATTTTGCGGTGTTGACTTTTTTTGCTGCTATGCACGGAAAGTTAAAAAACTAATAATTGTCAGACTTTTTGGAAAATGGTTGAATGCCTGTAGCATTACAGAGAAATGTGCCACTTCACGACGAAGTTAATATAGCAATATAGCAGTCTATTTTGACACATTTTTAAATACTCATTCAAAATCCCAATCAATTCAAACAATGTCAAATGTTAAGGCTAATAAAATTTGACGTTTCAAAGAAGCCTAAAGCCAAATTTTTTGTTACTTTCTAGGATATTTAGCCATTTACGCTATCCGTATGATGAAACGTACGTACGGGGCTATCAAAATGGCTGACGTTAAATCAGAAACATAATTCCGCCGATTGTATGTTATGAAGTAAATGTTAAGCATGAAAGGGGAAAATGTAAGAGCGTTACGCAAACCCTCTGTTTTTTCTTCAAAACAATGACTATGTTATCCATCGGACATTAACTTTTGATTCTAATGGGCATTTGATCGATTATAATATCACATAAGAAATTCGACTATAGTCATATGATCTTTTTAATCGATGTTGTTGAAAGAATGCAATATGGATCTACATCTTTATTTTAATCATGTATTTAATCTACAGCAGAGAAAATCGGGTTGTGTTTTGTTTTGTATTTTTTCATTGAAATATAAATGACACATTTACTGTAAAAGAAAATACCTTTTAGGAACTACTTACTGAACCCTCCACTGTTCACAAACGTATCGCTCAGTTAACTAGCCTCGGCATTGACTGTTCCTATTTTATGTTTACAAGATCACACTTTGACCAAAATTTGTCATTTAAAATATGTCTTGTATTTTTATTGAACCGTGGAAAATAGGGCCATATGATTTGTAAGCTAACATTTCTTGACCCATCAATAATAATATTTTGATGTTTAATTGCTTCTATATATCCAATACTTTCATTAGTTTTAACTTTTTTAAAAATGGTGTTGCCTGTTTGAAAAACAGAATGAATAAAAAAGGATGCCGAAGACCTATGAACATTGCAACTTATACCAAAATTCGAAAAGACAAAGGTTTTCAATTGCCAACGTAAAAGTAAGTGCATATTTGTGATGAGTCATTAAACAAAGAGAGCAAACCTACCCAGTTACAGCCTTGGATCTTAAACCGGTTTCACAGAGTTCTTACTTCTCAATTCCTGAGGGGTTTCTCAAATGCAAACAAGGGCAACAAAACCGATCTAGTTGAAAAAAGAAATGTCCAAGCGCTGACATATTATATTCTTTAATAAGTATGACGACGTAATTGAAAAGAAATGTCCACATTGTAGCTAGAAGGGAGGGAAGTATCATTTTCACTAAAAAAAAAAAAAAAATAGGTGATATTAAATGAAATAAAAAAAAATAAAAAAGATAGCGAAAAGGTTTTGTCTTAACTTAAGTGCAATTTGCGAAGAATTATAGACAAATAAGGTTCTAGGCATAAAATTAAAGGAATTTTGTGCTTTCTCTGCTATGAGATGAATAATATTAAAACACATTTGCAAAAAGACAGACACGCAGACAGATGAAAAGAATACAATTTTGTAAATGTCGGCCCCAGGTCCAATGTACTTTATTACATAATTTACCAGTAAGTATCGCGGGTTGGATATAAAATAACATTAAAAATATCAACATAAATATAAATCTCCTTGTTGTAACATGCAAAAGTGTATCATTATTTCCCTGCTTTTTGTTCACGTGTACGTTGAGAGACAATTGAATTAATTACAATGCTCATTAATTTACAAAACTCAAATATGATCGAAGATAGACAATCTTTAAACTTTCAAGAACCAAGGATGTGAATCGTACATACCTGTACAGCAGTCCTCGAAGACAAGTTGAAATGTCGGTCTAAGTGACGAGATATTGTTAGTGCTGTCCGATGTCTTTGCGTTGATATTTTTTCTACAGATGTCTTGACCCGAACAAAACGGCGTCATGTCTTCTGGTATAAGGGTCCACGGTTGGTTGATATCAGCATATACAAATAGGAGCAAGAATCCTAGCATGACCACGCAAATCATCTTTGTGTAGGATCAGAGTACAATTACCTTTTTAAAGTTTGATCTTGTATATTATGCGGTTGAACAGCAAATGTTGATTATAAGGCTGGTGATATCAATGTCGGAAACCCTTATGCAAATGCCGTCTCAGTTTAATTTCTAGGAGCAGAACACAAGCATTGAATGTGGGTTGTTTTGTGGTAAGATCCGCTTTTACCGGGTTTGGAGGTAGTACTCTCCAATAAAAACACCGCAATTAAGGGCTTGTAGCCAATCGGAAAAGAAGGATTTTTTTTTCATCAAACGTATACAAATATAACACTGGTAATTAGGTACACATCCGTCATGTTTAATTATATTGCGATAAGTCTTAAATATGAACCCTATCTGACCCTTCAAACGAATTACCAAGCCATAGAGGTAGTTTAATTGGACATAAATCAGACACTGCTTCTGTCGTTGATGGCTGTTTTGACAGAATCTTTCATTTATACGCTACGAATATAAAATATCGGATTAAGTGAGTTTAAATTATCTTTAAACATTATTATAATGAGATATCGTGTTTACATCTTTTAAAGCTGTTGATATATAAGTGACAGATTATAATAACAAGAGTACGTTTCTGGGAATATTAATTTCATATCAGCGCCATAAAAAGCAGGTGTGTATTACTTGTTGAGCTATTTAACAGACATGTTTTGTAAATTAAATATAAAATGCACCTTAGGCAATAAGCATGTGGGACGGCAACACCTAATAGATTGTATCTGGTGTTGCATTGAAAGACCATTCACCCTATAAGTCAAGACTTCTGGACTATATGCAATTTGTGACAAGATCTGTGACATTCGTCCAAATGACGTACCTGGACGAAATTGGCGTTTATAAATTTTTTAAAACTACAATCATTCCTGATTTCAAAAGTGATTATATTTTCAAAATATTTGAAAAAATGCCATAGTAACAACAATTTTTATGGCAGCAGTATTGACCCCACTTAGGCGAAAATAACTAACATCAAAGGCAATTTAACCTGTGCAATTGTATATTCACTTTGAAGTATATCATTGTTTTATTACACAATAAAAACATATTCTTTGACAATGACAAGTACATACAATTATGACTTAGTATACATTATTAAATGAAAATGGTTACCATGGCACCCAAGAAAATGTTTTAAAGTCACAAAGATGTCTTGCCGTGTAACTAGGGATGACATTAATTTGTAGATTGTGATGTACATTAGCCAAAATATTACATTTACCTGTCATATACAAAATAGGAATGACTAATCAGTTCTATGGAAAATACAGATTGCTGTTGAGTTCATAGTTCCGATATCATGTTATGCTTGAAAGACAGCATGATTAATTTGCAGAGGTAAAGGCTGCTCTACGCTTAATACAAGTGCAATCTATTCACCTAAAGTCTTTTGAAAACATAAGTAATTGACAGCTTACTAGTATTTAAAAGTAAGTCCAAACTATAAAATACAAAGATTTAAATAGTAAAATGTACGACTAGGGTAGTACTGAGATATACCAAAGCAACACAACTAATGTCATTAAAGTCTCTGAGCTCAAGCCGTTCATACAAAAAAATAAAACCTGTTATTGTTGATAGTACTGATGTAAAATATCCTAGAACAAGTTCTTTTACATAGAAGGTTGCATAACAGAACAAGACACAATAAGTTATTTACGTGTACAGTAAACATGCAATAGCTGAAACAGTTCTGTATTGGCCTGAGTGTATGTACATTTTCCATGCAATAAATTAAGCATCTTCACTCAAGTCTTTATCTTATGAACATATCCCTAATATGTACTAAAGACTACCACTCACAAAATAGTTCAACGTGTTTAAAATATCAATTGTGTTATTTGTTATCCTTTTACTTAACAAAGCAACAATAGATACGTACATGTTGTTATAACTGAAGCCTTTTTTCTTCTCTTCTTCCAGTAGCTTAGTTACTGAATGCTTGTACAAATATACACATTTTTTTTTCGAAATATTTCTAATGAAAAATCCCCTGATTTAGGCACTAAATGATGTGAGCAGCATGCTGGCCACCCACCCACAGATGAAATATCATAATATAGGTTCTGTAGGATGTTGCATAGTCTCTTGGATGTCCTATTCACCCCCCCCCCCCCCCCCCCCCCCCCACACACACACACACACACACACACAGAATCAGCAACTTCGGACACTGTCAGTGATGTTGAATTGGTTTTCAACAATATTTTCTTCAAATGTCTCATCGCTTAGGTTTTCATCAAGCCTCTGAAAAGACAAATGAGTAATACAATTGAGAATACTAAACTTAAACAGAATAAGAAAGCCAGTGATTCTTCCCGGATAACATTTAAGTAAGATAGAAAGAATTAATGTAGCAATTCTAAGACCATAAAAACAGGACTATACCTTCATAGTTTACATTAGCATATACGCATTTCAAACTTTAGCTAAATCTAAACTCATTTGTTTATCAACAATAGATTCGTGTTTAATATGGATTTCTTAATTCACTGATGTGTCAATGTTTGATCATAAAATCTGCTTAACCCAATGAAGTGGCATAAAATTAACCCGTTTTATGTGTCTCTCTTTTGTGTAATAACTTTCGTAATTCCCTTATAACAAAGTGACAACTACATGGTAAAAAATCAGGGAAACAAGTGTAAACATACCCATGAAGGAAACTCTTTTGTAAATCCACCCTCAGTTGGAAAAAATAGATGGAAGGGTATATTGCAACGACGGTCCACGGAACTCGATGAAATGTTCACTACATTTGTGCTCTGTCCACTTAAAACTTCTCATCACCGTTCGACATCGTTGAATCCAAATGCGTCGCAGTCGTTTGTTTTGAGGAAATCGATGCAATGAAACAGTTCTGTTTTCTACCACCTTTCCGCGATAAACACCTTTACATATGCAGCAATATTTCGGCGATTTCCATTTCGGTTTTGTTTCTTTCTTTAATAAACTTTCCATGTCACTCGATGTTTGTGTTACGCACACTGATTAAGTGTCTACTTATTCCCCGGAAGTTCTGATCAGCGCTAATCAGCGCGAGTGCGCATGCGCATTCGGAGAGTACTCAAGGGCAGACAACCTAGTTATCGGACTGCCCAATACTGACTCGCCATATGAACTGAAATCATTTTAAGTGAATTTAAAATATACTGCCTTAATAAGTGTATTGATGTTGTTAGAAAGTAGTTGGGATTGATTCATAGATGGAAAGCTATAGAATGAATGATTAAATAAATATAATACATCGGTTCTAAGCTAGGATATACTACTTGGTAATGTGCATATATACAAAATACACTCTCCTAGTCCCACTACATGATTTACTATTCTATATATACATGGTGATCAAATTGTTATGTACCATACACACCACACTGTTGGCCCCTATTCAGATACTCAAGCTCATCAAGCAGCTATAATACCTGAGCTCCTGAAATATGTTCAATATTGGAAGAGTTAAATACCATACTACAACTTCAAAGACCTAGCTATAACATGCATGGTAAAAGAACATACTATTACAAAAATGTTAAAATATTATTTGTCAGTCTATTCAAAGAGTAAGACCTTTTTGTTAAGTTATTTGACTTCTAGAATTAATTCGTTCAGGCTTCAATAGATACAAGAATGTAAATAAAGAGAAGAATATAATACATAGTAAACACTTGCCAGATACCTCACTGCAAATTCCAAATCAGTCACATTTCTGCAAGGATTTACGATATATTGGACCGTCTTGTTGGGCCCAGTGAGGAGCGATGACTTGTTGTGCATAGTGTTGTAACTAGTGCACTGACCTAAAATACATACAATAAAGAACAGTTTATTAAGTAACTATTTCATTGTGCTGTGATGTACCTCTGTAAAAGGTGCATAACAAATATAAACCATGTGTTAAGTCAGTTTCAGTGTTATTGACAAATGAAATAACATTTGATATGTAGTTCTCTCACCGAATGGGTTCGAGAACTGGTCGAGACAAGCAGTTTCACGTGAGGTTTTCTAGCTACACTGCGGTGCACCCTCGGTTATACTTTTTATTATGTTTTCTATCGACATACAAAATAGCAATGTCTTTACCACAGATTCATTCTTACTTTTACATTTGGCTTGCATGTGATCACCTTTGCCCTGTGCCATTTCAAATTTTGGTACATGTTGCAATGCTCATAGGACTTTGTTATCTTTTCTTATTGTTGGTTTTAGTAAATGAAAATATTGTATTTGATAAAGTTTATGATGAGCTTGATGTCACACAAGACAAATATTAATTAATTCAAGACAAAGCCAATCTAATCTTGAAGATAATAATCACTGACGTGTCTCGTTTTCACTCCTAAATATATATCTCTGTATTATTGTGATGAACATATTTCACATCTTATTCAGTTTTTGATTGACATTTAGTCTTCATCAATTTGCTATCAAATGTTTAATAATCTATTGCTAATATGTACATAAATATTGTGTGAAAACAATACAAATATGCATATACATACATACATATAGTGTTGGAATACAGTCTTACTAGACGGAGAAAGTTCATTATTCATTGGTACCATTATGACAACAAAAGAAAGACAGTTTTTTGCTTATATATAATATGTTGTGAAACATTGTTAATTTGTTCCTTAATGAACTTTCATCCATGCTTTGTTAATTTCTTATTTAAAATGACCTTTACATCCACTAACAAACTCATGTGATGGGATTATTGTCTGTGAAGATATAAAATCATACTTTAATAATTTTCTTGCAGTCACTGTTATATCATAGTCCTAATGGTTGTTTTTCACACTGTGCTTCATTGAAAACTGGCCTGGAGTGAGAACCCAATACCCTAACAGCAGAACTAAAGAGTTGAATGCCTAACGCAGTTGTTATGTATCGGTTATATGCACAGAAAGCTATTTTAATTGAGGGTTAAGTGATATTTGTAAGATAGTTTCAAGTTTCAAAGTTTATTAGCAACTCGACATAAACATGTCTTTGGCCATTTACAAAAAAATATTAAATATGGCTAAGACGTCATAAAGTCAATGTGCGAACAAAATTAACAAACGTGGATATATAACATGAACAATGTAAAACAGTTTCTACCAATAATATACATAAATATTGATTGACCGACAGTTATATAACTCCTATGGCATTACTTCGGATAACATTTGCCTCCAAGATGTAATTCGATAAGGTAATGCATATTTTTGGATTTGACATGATTGCAATAAATTTTTGGACATTAGGAAAACTTCTAAATGCTGGGAAATACTTATTTCTAATGCACGAGTAAGATGGGCAACACATAATAAAATGATAGTCCGTTTCTATCGAGTTCATATTACAAACTGTGCAGAGTCTGTTTTCTCTTGGAATATTGTTATATCTGCCTGTTTCAATGTTAAGATCATGCGAGCTCAAACGGAAACGAGTTAAACAACTTCTTAGTTTAAAAGAATGTATTTTTGTAAGATATTCTTCAAAGCCGAAATTTGTTTTAAATTTGGAATAGTAGTAGAGTTTAGGACTGTTATTAATTTGGTAACTCCAATCTTGTTTATACTGGCCATAAAGTACCTGTTTAATTGTAAAAAATGTTTTAAAATCACCGTTAAAATTTATTCTCATGTAGGTACATCCTAAGAGGTCTAAAATTGAATTTATTCTTTTAGACCAACATTTAGAGTTGATGCTATTGGACTGATATACATAGTTGCTAAACATAATGGAATTTTGATTACACATTAATTTCACCCAATACTTTAGAGCTCTTTCTTTACAAATAATTGACAATGGAATACGACCCAATTCACCGAAAATTGCTGCATTACATGTCTGGGACTTAACCCCTAGTATATATTTGCAAAACTTTAAATGAAGTTTATCAACATCTTTAATGTTGTAGACTCCCCATACCTCTGATCCATAAGTAGAATAGGTACAATCATTTGATCAAAAAGATAAATCTTCGTCTTAATATCAACGCTAATTTTATCAAAGACAGATAATAAATTGTAATCGCCCTTAAGGCACTCTCATGCAAGTATTTGACTGCATGTGCGAGATTACCATTGTAGGTAAATTTAACACCAAGGTAAATAAATTCTTCTACATACTCAATACGTTGGTTATTTATTTTAAAATCATGCTGTTTTTTACTTTTTGCTTTTTCAAAAACACATATTTTTGTTTTATTAACATTTATTTAAATTCCCCATCTAAAAGAAAATTCGTAAATACAATTTAATTGTTTCTGAAGGCTATTAAAGTCGGTAGTAAATATTACGATGTCGTCTGCAAATAGTATCAGATAGTATTTTAAGAGTCTCAGGTCGTCAGATGTCATAGTATCTAAATGTATACTAGTAACAACATCATTAATAAAAAGCAAAAATAATATAGGCGAGAGAGGTTCTCCTTGCTTCAAACCAAGTGTTACATCAAAAAATTCAGACATACCCATAGTTTTAGACAATTTTACACAAGATTGAACTTTGTTGTAAATAGCTTTTATAATTTGTAGAAGCTTTGGGCTAAGGCCCAAGTGCAGCAATTTTAAAAACATGAAGTATCTATTTACAGTGTCAAACGCCCTCTCGTAGTCAACAAAAGCACACCACAGCTTACATTTTGCCGCTAAAACTTTTTGAATTATGGTGTGTAAAATAAAAATCGCATCCATAGTTGAACGCTTGTCTCTGAAGCCAAACTGGACATCAGTAAACTTATATTCTATCTCACACCACGTGTTTAACCTATTTCGCAAACATAGAGAGAATATTTTTGAAATCGTATTTACAATAGTTCTTCCTCGATAATTTGAAGCCAAATTTTTGTCACATTTTTTAAATATAGGAACAATAACCCCCTTGGACCAGTTTTCAGGATACACGCCCGATTAAAAAATACGATTAAAAATGAAACACAAGTATGGACTGACAAATTCAGCAGCGTCTATAAAGAAATCAGCAGCAATGTGGTCTAGGTCTGCGCTTTTGTTTCATTTCATAGACATAATTGTTGTGTAGATTTCTAATTATGTAAATACTTTATCTAGATCATGCCTGAATTACCGCACCGTTATTATATCCATCTTCGTTATGGTTATCATCATAACCATTATTATAATTATTATAATTATAATTATTATTTTTATTATTATTATTAATATTATTATTATTATTATTATCATTATCATTATCATCATCATCATCATCATCGACAACAACATTATCGACGTAAGTATTGAAACTGGTTATGTCAGGGTTTGTAACATTGCTAAAATACTCTGCAAAATCTTCCGCGCTTATACTATTGGACTGTGTATTATTCCTAGTAAATTTTCTTATAAACTGTCAAAAGGATCTAGGTGATGTTTGACTTAAATCGCTTAATTTGCGTTGTTCCTTTAATGAATACGAGTATTTTGCTTGTCTCTTTATTTTGTTATAAGCCGATCTCTGTTTCAAGAATTCAGCCTTATTATCATCAGTTGGATTGCTGCGAAAACTTCGTTTGGCCTGAAGAAATGAAGCCTTACTTTTTTGCACTCTCTATTGAACCATGGCGACTGCTAAATATTTATATTACGTTGCGTTCGGTTAAATTTGTTATGTTTTATTCCAAAGCATCGCTTTGATACCTGCTGAATAACGCTAGTAATTTTTTCTAAACAATTATTTATTGACAAATTTCCCGATATTAGCTGTGATGTAGCCTCATCAAAATCATTTTTATATTTTGTAAGTTCATTCATAAAATGATCACGCTTATTAGGATCCCAAAATAAATTTTGATCATCTAAATTAGCAATACCTCCGTTTATATTTTTCTGGTAATATGTATTACACAATAGGGATATGCCTCACATATTGGTGTGAATGATATATCTGTCACCACCTTACAGTGATGAAGCTCTTAGATATTGTGTGATGATGAATAAGACCAGGCACTACATGAATTTTTGTTAGAAAACAAGTCCAATCAGTTGTCTCACAAAATTAACACAAAGTGCATGTCTAAACCTTGCTTGCATGCTTTAAGCTAGTTTTTCAAAGCTTAACAAATCCGTATGGATTTCATTATGGCCCTGTCATGTTGCCCAATCATGACTTAAAAAGAGTTTTCACCTATGTTTCTAAAGTAAGCATTCCTATCAGGTACCTAATTTTGGGTACTTGCATAATAAAAATAAAAAGATATTTTAATTGACTATTTTGTCCTTACAGAGGGTGAACTATAATGCTTGTCAATTTTACATCCTAATATTCAGTGCGAATATCTTTTCACCCTGTACTTTGGGATAAAATTATCTCTGCATTTGCATGTAATCATGTCCCCGGGATCTGACCGCCCTCTAAACCATTCCCCTTGTCGTACATATTGTACATATGAAGAGAAAAGTCCCCGAATGGTAGTGTAAAATGTTCAGACTATAAGTAACAATTAATATGGGGGCGCAGTGTGAGTGGTGGCTGGGGACTTTTATTTTACTGTGTTTTGTTCTTACACTTCACTGCTTCCACACTGTGGGGTTACCGTGTTGACGAGCAATTGTTACGGGTATATGCGTTCACAACGTGTCTAATTGACAATTTGACAGTAAGGGTTATGGGCATGTAGGCTATTTAGGATAGATATACACTCATACACAGATGTACATAGATTTACACAGATATAGGCCCTTATTATGGGTTAGATTATTGTACAGCAGATTGGACAGCTTTGGAAATGAATGATTTTCTCTAATACATGGGTTAGTTCAATAAACAGTGAGATTGGGGTGGGGGTGGAGAAATGGGTGTTAGATAATTCATTATACGAACATGCTGTTTACACCGGATATTGCACCAACAAATATACATGTACGTATATATGACATTAAACCATATACAACACAATATATTCTGACGGTTTTAACGATGGGCTTTGTTTACCTACTCCAGTGGGAAGTTGTGGCATGGTAGACCATATCGTGGCCCACAGTTTTGATTGTTCACAGGCAT
The DNA here is from genome assembly GCA_007844125.1 of Sinonovacula constricta. Taxonomy (NCBI): domain Eukaryota; kingdom Metazoa; phylum Mollusca; class Bivalvia; order Cardiida; family Solecurtidae; genus Sinonovacula; species Sinonovacula constricta. The sequence continues at coordinate 4,508,288 of CM017567.1, read as the reverse complement.
TCAAGTAGACTCTGTTTTGCAGGTAGTTTTCTTGCTTGTCAATACCCTTAATTAGGATGTCTAAATCAACAAATTCAAATTCAAATTCAAACAGTTTATTGACATAAGCCACATTTTGGCCATCGCCAAGTAAACATGGATACATTACAAAAGATGCATTACAAAAGATAGCGGTGCTACAATATAACAAAAATATAAACATTGTAATCAACATACACGGATTAACAGAAATGTATGAATTTCCTGAAGAAAAGACAACAAACAACAACACATAGATCTACGTTAAGGTCTCGATCAAAGAAAGGTAAACAGAAAATGCTTCTATTATATGGGGATGGTAAGCATACAACTCACCGGAGTACTTTTACCGGAAGCATATGGTCAAAACACTCTAAATCAACAAACTATTTGCTTATTTTTATATGAACTTGAACTTATTTTGCCATGTTAGTGTTTGATGACACCCTGACTGCGTGATAAATTGAACCGGATTTGGCATACTAACACACACGCACTCGTACCCCCACCCTTAGACAGTATCCACTATCTTTATTAAGTAGCCAAAAGTTTCCTCTGCTGTAGCACCAAATAGATCGTTACCCCAAGCAAGTCCATGCTGGAATCCGGTGATGGCCATCAACATGCCATCCGGAATGAACAATGGGCAGAGCCCTCCCCTCCCATACAAACCTAGCTGTTATTTGATGCTCTCCCACTTGTTGCCTCATCCTCCTGCCGAAGCTGTCTCCACATACAACAAATGCCATGGCTTTTATGTTGGTTTGGAGGTGATTGGCACATTTTTATTCTCAGGGCACTGTGTTCTGGCTTCAGCATAAAAGAAGGCGGTGAGAGTTATTCACTCCTTATTCATCGTAAGAGCTCTAATTAGCTGTGCTGAGTCATTGGTCTTAATTGGTATAGTAGGTCTTAATAACCATCAATCAGTATATATTGTTAATTACTGAGCGTGATTATTGTGTGGAGATTGATTTCCTATGGGCGTTGTTATACTTAGACTACATTTGGTACAACTATACTTCTATTTGTATACTACACTGATTGTCTACCGGGGGATTTACACTATACACTCCTTAGATGTAAACTACTGGTGGGATTTTGATGTTAATTGTACCTTTAGGCAACCTTTATATATCCAATATTTTGTTAATTAATAATAATGACAAACTTACGGATGCAGCTTTTATATGGGTCTTTAGAGGATATTGGTTTATCAGCCGTGTCCTAAATTCTAGTGTAAATTTGCAAAATAGGTGTATCTGATAACACTATTTATTGTTTTTATGTATAGCTTAGGCTTATGTATGGATTGAGCATTTTGATATACATTATTCCAATGATTTCCCAATGTTTGTTTCTAAATGATACTTTTATCATCATTGTTATTGCTTTTGTTCCATTTATCCTGTATTTTGTCTGGTTTTTCATTAATTTAGTGTATGTCTCATGGGTGTTGGGGCATTTTAGTTTGTTTTGATGATGATTACCAGTAAATTGCCGACACCAAAGGTTTCGAATATGGTTGCATTTGGAAAAAGAGTCATGGGTTCCAGATAAGTAAATTCTGCAAATTTCTGCGAAATTCTATATTTAGATAATAATTGAATAGTTTAGTCACAGTGTGGATAGTTTTTAAGCCTAGTGCTATTTTCTGCTTAAAGATATCTTGTTTCTTTTCTAAGTGTACATTTTATCAAAGACTATGTTTTGGTGATGAATCTTGATTTTTGTATTTTGTATTTCCTTCAGTAAAGATAAACTTTTAGTGTTTGGTTGGGGTTGTTTTTCTTTGTAAATATCGGAATTAATGTTCACATTTTAAAATATTCTTTGTATGGTTCCTTCAGGCTGATACCAAGGGATGTGAGTGTACCTGACATAGAAACATCTTTGGCTAATTGGTCAGCGATTTTGTTGTCATGAATCCACACATTATTGGATGTCAATTAAAAGCTGATGGTAATATACGGATTTCTGTTTATGTAAGTATTTATTCGTTAGATGTTTGTAATTAGATCTGGTCGGTTTTTTATTAATGATAGGCTGTAGGTCTTGGAGTGCTCTGAGTCAATTTATTAGTATGTTGATGTATTTGAAGATTTTTTTTATTATTATTTATCCATGAAATAGCTGCTTTAATAGCATACAGTTAACAGGTAAATGTAGAGTGCTTTCCATTCACAGGAAAGTCAATTCAGGCAACATTTATGTATATTTGTTAAGCATAACATTCGATGATATTGCAATGATTATTTGCTAAAGAATTGTGCTAAGATAGGAAAAAAAAAATATTATCTTCTTTCCTAATTTGCAAATGATGATTGACGAGAAAACAAAACTAAAAATGTAGACTTATAAGAAAATGTATTTCCATCTACAACATTACAAAAGAATTGTGTGGGTTAAATGTGTTCTTTAAATATATCTGTAATAGTATCACTTCAATATTTCTAAGATATGTTTGTTTGTTTGTTTGTTTATTGGGTTTATCGTCCCACCAACAGTATTTCAGTTATCTGGAGACGGTATCCACTTGAAGCAGATATAGTGCTGCCTGTGTATAGCATGCCGTGAACACCTGGCATGATACCACACCCAGTCACATTATCCTTACACCGCGCCAACCAGTCGTGGAACTACCCTTATATTTGCTTGAGCGTTATCAAGGGAGCTATACCACTACCATTTTTAACGACTTTGGTATGTCGCGGCCCGGGATCGAACCCGGGCCTCCCGTATTTTAAAGATATGGATACCATATGTAGCACAGGTGCGCAAACATGTTGCATATATCGTCAATGACAAAATTTTATGGTTTCCTCATTTCATATTAATATTTCATGTATAAACAGCTTATTATTCACATGAAAATAAAATTCTTGAGCATTTGCAGTAGCATACAGTCCACAATCATAACCAATGGATTGTTGTTAAATGTGAAGTATAAATGGTATCGTATTATTATTATTTTGAAGATAAGTCATAACTGTATCTGAATATCTGTGAAGTTTTTATGACTAAAACTGCTGGCTTAAATTATCTAATAATAATACAGGATCATTATATGTTTGTATACTTGATATTCAATAATTATTATCATCATGAGGAATGTGTACTGACGCTGCACCTTGGCATAGAATTTATTAAATTAAGCTGACCTTGTCGGGGTAGAAGACAAAATGTATTTTCACTTCACATCGCCATAAAGTTTCATGATTGTTAACTCTTTTTTACTTTATGTATGTTTATTATGTATAAGAATTAAAAAAAAAACTTTGTTTTGTAACTATTTGCTTGCGATAACTTACAGCCAAGTTTCCCGCTTTTACAGTAATAATGTAATATGTTGTATTCAAGACTGAAAGTTTTCATCCACATTTCTTTTCAAACACAGTTTATAAGATTTATATTTGCCTTTTAAGGTGGTATTCTACAGTAAGCCTATATCAAATACATATCACAATATTGAACCACTGTTTTGGAGAATTTTGGCGTATTTTTATATTAATAAATACGATTTTGTCTGTAACTAAATTGTTAGACAGAACTAATCGTGAAAGAAAGCAGTCTGACTGATCTTTCCACCCGTAGAAAAGCATCGATAGTGGTCTCTGCTAAAAATAGATATCGACGTCAGAGTGGATGACTATATAACGTGATCTCAAAAGTAAGTGGTCACGTGGTTTTCTTAGTCTAAATGTAGCTATCTCTGTAGAGTGCCTCACATAGGAAATACGTGTTTGCAATGATGAGTAATACTTTATGGTTGACTGTTCCCACAGATCTAGGACATCAACGAACAACATGTTGCAGAAACTTCTCAGCTAACAATGACTTATTTGGTTATTTGAAAAAAAGACATGTTGGTCCAAACCGCCGGATAACACCTTTCATTAAAAAGTGCAGTTTTTAGTAACGACCAGTAGCAAGTTTATCGCAAACAAGTTGAATGCGAAATAGTGATTTCTATCAGATTTGATGAAGCTCCTGTAATACATATAACAATGCTTATACATGTTGCACTACAAATTGAAAGATATATATAGTACAGTACAGATCTAAATACAGATTAATGGTTTTTGTCCATGACTGCATGACTCGAACACAAGGACCTGTGATTTTATGTAGCAGTGTTTTAAATGAAGTGACTTACTCTGTGTGTGTGTGTTTGCAGGAAATTTGTGAAAACTTGACTTTGACAATTTACCCCAAGCCTAAATCTTTGCATTGTGTCTATTCATGTAGTTTGGTTGTGATAAGCAGAATGACATGTTTAAAAAAAATAAAAGTGAAAGTAAACGTCATCCCTACTGACTCAAAATATTGAAAGTATGGAAACTGCATATTTGTATACACTGGCCTGAATGTTGGTCAGTTATATGCAAGACTTTTCATCGTCAACAGCAATATATTTCAAAGTTTGTTTTTGTCTAATTGTTAAGTAATTGTTAAGTTATTGCTATCCTAAAAGCATTAAGAAACCTAGATGCTAAAAGGGTAAAGAGCTGTTATGTATAGGGTACAGTTTTACAGAGTTTTTTTACGTTACCTAAAAGGTTTATGTGTGGTTTTTAACCTGGCTTGATACATAAAATCTGTTGACATATAAAATGTCTATATTACAATAGAAAATATCGAGAATTATTGTTTCATCTCTATTTATTGATGGAAAGAGGAATGCTTTTAATAATAATAATAATAATAATAATAATAATAATAATAATAATAATAATAATAATAATAATAATAATAATAATAAAAATAATAATAACAATAATAATAATAATAATTTGAAAATGTTATTTGTTTTACCATCACTGTATAAATTTTGAACAATTAAATAGCCTTTAATGCTGTAAACAGTGTTTTGAGTTGTGCATTATGAATTTTTTTGTAAAAAAAAATGCTTGACTTCTTTAATTTGGGCATTGGCATAAAAAATTCAAATGTAGAAATTAAGTATATATTTGTTATTGTTTGCCTAAAGAATTTTTTGGTTTCTGTTATTTGGATATTATAGCTAAGTGAGTAAAACGTTAACAAAGTATTAAGTAAAGCAAGTGTGGATACTGCACGGAACATAATATAGTGGAAAATGAAGCCTTATTACTAATTGTACTCATCGATAGTGACATCACTATTTAAGCCACTTTTTTCTTTGACATGCCACTAATTAGCCAATAAGTACAGTTTTTGCTTTAGCTTTATAAATATTGTACATTATTATTTTGTGTTTATATAATGGAATATTCCTTTTACTACTTTACTATTTATATTTTTAAACATCTAGGCATTATATAATGTTTAAGTTGTTAAAGCCAATAGTTATCTGTCTACATTGTGTACTTTCTCAACACTCAACCCCACAGATTGGAAATGTTCAAAGCACGCTTTAGTTTAACTGCCTGTTTGTAAACACTGGTGGCAACCGTGATCAGTTATATGCAAGACTTTTTGTTGTCAACAGCAGTATTTTTTAAAGTTTGTTTCTGTTTGGTTATTGTTAGCTTAGTGCTATCTTATTGATTTTAGTTCTTAAAAGCATTAAGAAACCTAGATGCTGAAAGAGTAATGAGCTGTTATGTATCGGGTACAGTTTTCCAGAGTTTTTTTTACTATGCCTAAAAGGTTTATCTCTGGTTTTTAACCTGGCTTGATACATAACATGCTCTTGTAATGTAAAATGTCTATTTTACAATAGAAAATGTATATTATTCATAAAGTATCACATGTTTCATCTTGCTGTTTCTTGATGGAAAGAGGAATGCTTTTAATAGAAACCTGCATCTTTTACAGACATTTGAAAATGTTATTTGTATTGTAATCACTGTATAAATTTTAATTAAGTTTGGACAATTAAATAGCATTTCATGCTAAAATGAGTGTGTTAAGTTGTGCTTTATATATTTTTGTAAAAAAATAAGTTCTTTAATTTGAGTACCGGTATTTACATGAAAAAATAAAATGTGAAAATAAGTAGATATTTGTTATTGTTTGCCTCCGAAAATAAAAGAACTTTCATCTTAATAAAATTACAGGAATGTTAAGCATTAATTATGTTTCGTATAATATGTATTACTACATAATTATGTTGAACCTAATCATATATGATCACACCAGTTAAGTTTCATAAAAAGGAGTATCTTGAGTTTGTAACTCTTTAGCCCCTTGGGTTCGAGTCCCAGATCTGAGTGAGAGCTTTCATGTGGGAAAGTTTTCCAGTTAACCTGTGGTGCGCCAGTGGTTCTACCCAGACATAAGTCAGGGGTCTTCCTCCACCAACAATTAGCTGACGTCAGCAAAATGACCATAATTGTGTTGGTGCGATGTAACAAATACAAAACATACAAACATGTGTCAGAGACAAAAAAAACAACACAGAAAATAAGAAGATAGCTGGATAAATGAAAAATGATGGGGCTGTGTGTCTCTAGCATGAAATGTGCAATATGTTGTTAAACATGTTGACAAAATGGAAAGGAAAATGCAACAACAATACTCAAGTATGACCTAAACAAAACTGCAATCAAACTTTCTGAAATGTTCTTAAGCTGAAATGTATAATAAACCTACCCTAATATTCAAATAATTGAGTAATGCATATCAGTACAATTCAAAATAGAATAATTCCATTTAAGTCAATACACAATTCAATAAGTTTCAATTCTGTACAATTTAAAAATATGACTGTTAATAATAAGGTTAAAATACAGTTAGCAAATAGACATCATAGCCTATGGCAAAGACATCCGTTTAGGATAACAGATAGAGAGTGATTGGTTGACAGACCGTGTGGAGTCCTATAAGTAAAAGCGGTAAAAAATTTGAATTTCTTATGCATCCTACTTATTTATACTAGACAAGTGACACGGTTAAAACAAGACAACCTATTACTGGATACAGGGCAGACAAGTGATATAAGACATAAAAACAAAGAAAACATGTGCACACGCATTAAACAAACAGGCAATGACATGCTGAGTGGGAGAGGGGCAATATAAATAAACATTGGTTACATAAATCAATCAGTTTCATAAAAGATGAATGTAGTTAATTAAATAACATATTGCCCATAACATTGTACATGAAATTATCATTAGAAAAGAGATAAAACATATTCTTGATATGCTGTCTTGGTATTTAAAGGAAATGCCTGAACCTTTTTGTTTTGATTTTTTTATAAAATTTAATCATATTATAGCACTATGTATTGAAATTACTTTGATAAATATTTGTTTTTAAAACCATAAAAAAATCAATTATCTGAATTAAATGGATGTCACAAAATGTTGCACAAAGCATAATTAATAATGACATTAACCACACCTTAAGAACACTTAAAGGCTTCGATATTTCACCAATACTTTGTTAGGAGAATGTATTTTGATTATTTGAAAAAAAAATTGTGAGAGCGTTTGGCAGGATGCAGTTTGTAAACTTTATTTAAATGTATAGTAGAGCTACTTAGATCTAGTTATAAATATTGAACCCAGAAATTGTGAGAACTTCTTGTCATTTTAAATTCTAAGCCCTATTCTGAGTAAAGCTCTAATTATTACTCGATTTTTTAATGTTAAGACCAATTTCATTTCAAGTTTTGACAAATTAAATTTCGTTCTGTACACCCGGATACGCACCTGCATCTCTATGCTACAGTTGTGTACTGGACAGAGGGTCAAAAATTATTCACGGGTTTGGTTACTGTTATACTTTCTTTAGTCTGAGTGGTGGCCCTTACAAACCATGAAGGAGCGCGTTCTAAATAGTCATTCGCAGTCGATGTCAGCTGACAAAACAGCGATGTCAATCAATGTCTGAACTCAAGCTGGATTTCACTGTATACATTTTAATCAGTCAATGTCAAGCCAAATGTTTGCATTTAATTATCAATATTTCAATGAACATTCATTATAATAACACAATTAATAAAAAAAAGCACTAAGGAAAAATGCATTTATAAAGTCTCTTTTGGTAGATTTCGGTTATTAGGTTTCTTTTAGTAAATTGTGTGACCCAAATGTGGTCATCATTTCCACACAAACTCAGGCTTTATTCTAAGTAAAGACGATGAAGAACACTATCTAAATTGTAAGACAATATAAATTGTAAAAAAATGTTGTAAATGTTCATTATTTCCAAATCTATCAATATGCACCATAGTGATCTCTAAATAAAAGCATTTTGCAGGTCAGTTCCAGAAACAATGACTTATTTGGTTATTGAAAAGAACATATTTGGTCCAAACTGTCAGATACCAACTTAAAGAGAGACTAAAAGTAGGAGGTCAATAAGGCAAAAGCCAATTTGATCTTATTTTAAAACTTATAAAAGTTAGTGAATTTACTAACTTGCGTTATACAGTTTCAGATAATAATAAAATAAACAAGAGGGCCATTATGGCCCTTAATCGCTCACCCGAGGACACAGGCTTTCAGTACGCTCAAATCTGGCATTAAAAAATAATTAAGAGTTATTAGCTTTAGAAATCTTCAGTGAAGATTGGACCATTAGTGTGGCCACTGGGCTGATAACATTTTCTAGAATTTTACCTAGCAACCTACTGAATCCACATGACCCACTTCAAAACATATGTAGGATTTCATACAAGCAAACATTCTGGCCAAGTTTGGTGAAGATTGAGTCATCAATGTGGCCTCTTAGGGTTTTTTACAAGGTTTTTCTAAGATTTAGTTTGGGGGGAAATGTCCTGTTCTGATTACGGATGTAAGATTGTGATTTAAAAGACATGTTTTCAAAGTCCACAATTGTCTAACATTTCATGATTCTTCAAACCTGACAGACATTTGATCAAAATTCATGGGGAATACAGCTGTAAATATACAGCTGTTGTTTGTTTTTAAGATGCTCAAAATTGATTGTAGCTTGGCTAACTTAACTTTAAAAGACATTAGGAACCCTGTCTGAAAAATGAGGATCCTAATAAATTAACATTTTATGTAGCCAAAAATACCCTGACCCAATTGTGCAAGTAATGGTGGGAAATTATAAAAGTTCACAACTCTATAAATGATTTTGTTACATTTGTTTTTCCATACAAGTCTTAGGTATCTATTTACATAATTTTAGCATATGAAGATTTTGTTACGTTTTGTGTTATATTTATACAGTTTAGCTGTTTGTGATGGAAGGTCTTCATGAAGTCTTCATGAGAAGATAACGGTTGCTTTGTTGACCAGGTAACAGTGCCACACCAAATCAAGATCAGAAATAGATAGTTTCCATGTGATGTCATCGACACTGATGAGACAGTTTAAGGCAACCATCTTTGTGGGCAGAAGCTAATGCAGGCCGAAATCGGGAAATATGTGCTGTATTAAACTCACCACTGTGTTTTTATTTTTCAGTCTATTTTACTGAATTTTATATCAACTTTAACAGCTTTTATAAAGTATTTTAAATATCAAAACTATATTTTGATAGTTTAAAAGGTTAAAGAAATATAACCGAAAATGATACACTGTTCATTTTGTTTTAAATATGAGACAATAGTTTTATTTATTTCTGTGTATTAATTCTGTGTGCATTTATCAATTGTAAAAATATTGTATTCTAAAAATATGAATTTCAAGAGATTTCCAGTGGTGTATAGCTTTTAACTTTTGGACCACAAATGAAGAAATTACAAGAAAATAAAATTTACCCTTCTTTACAATTCATATGAAAATCCATTGAAGTTACCATCAAAGATGGCTGCCAAGATAAAGGATTTTCACTGATGTGGAAACTATCTATAATGTAAGTTGTTTGAAAACAGGATGAAATGAACACAATCTATAGCTTGGGAAAAATAAAATCATTAATCAATTCACAAACCAATTTGCTGGTATTTCATACATAATATATGGTCTGCTTTTGAATAACAAACATATATTTCTGATTATGCTACTTGGGTACAACTTTCAGAAAAGATTCTTAAGTTCTCAGCTTGAGACATAGTATTGCTCTAGGTAATAAATAGGTAGTTTAAGAATTGTTTTGAAAAATAATTGCCTAAACTTCTTAGAACCTTGCAATTATTGTTCTTACATATTTTAGTATAGAAGAAATTGTTATGGATTGTTTGCAAGTATGGACATTCGGGTAAAATCTAGTTTCATCATTACAACAATAAACTTAAAGCCAAGAAGTTTTGTTATTTTATTGTCACTCATCAAGGTGCAAGTTGTTTAAGTATATCTTCCTAGTTATAAACTATTTTCTAATAATGCATTATTATTCTATTTGAAAATATTTAACTTCAAAAATGTTAGATTGTTTGTTATTCTTCTGTTGTACAGACTGTGAAACACCAGTCCAGGTATTGGCTAGGATATTTATGGAATACACCCTATTTCTGGCAATTCTAGAAGCAACAACAAAAAAGATTCAAATGGAGCATATCCACGGACCCTCCTTAGATTATGTGAAAGTCAGTTTTCAGCTTCCACCCCCAACATACAGCTGAAATGTTCTGGGCCAGTGCTGATACTGCTTATTTTATGTACTGTCAACACAATTCTGTTATCAAAACTATGTTATTACTGATTTTTTTTTAAATTTATTTTTAGATAAGTACTCATCTTAATGTGATCCTGGTACTCATTTTGAATATTCATCCAAGTGCTGTTTTAGTTATGTAGGGAATTTTTTACTAAACATTCAAGAACAGATAAGCCCATTTTTATCTGTACTCATAGTTGTTTTTGCTAGGATCCAGTTGAAAATAAGTTACTAATTTATGTTTTCAAGTCAAGAAATTTATGATAAGACTTATTTTTATTTTTATATTACCAAGCTTGAGCTATCTGTGATTAGAGTAATTTATTATTATATGTCCAAGTTATATGTGATAGGAGAAACTTATACTTCTGAGAAAATAGAGTAATTTATACTTTTAATCATTGGGTAAATCAAATTGAATTTATTTGTTTTATTTCTATTTATTAAAAAGAAATACTATACTTGCCATGTGACATTGCTATATTGTTTGGCATATGTTCACGAAAATAAGTCTACATCTAATAAACAGCAAATAAACCTTTTTTTCAACATGTATAAAGAAAACAACACAATTTAATATAAACAAAGTAAAATATTTCTATGTTGTTTTTACTGTCATGTAACCTGCGACTCATTCCCGTCGGCCCTTCGTTTTCCGGTGACACATTTGGGGAACCAGCACTTTACTGTACACAGGACTCAGAGCAATCGGAACAGAAAATGGAACAAGTAACACTCCCCCGTACTGATATTAAGGTATCTCGGGTATGTCTTGGCTGCTGGCAGATGAATGACAACAAGGCGAATGCCTCATGGGAAGGACAGCCGTATGAGGTAGATTTAATTCTATGACAGTTACGATGGTTTGCTTAAACACAAAGGAAAAAACCTTTCCTCGATTCGGACAGTGCTATTTCGAACTTTACTATTGTTTTAGTTTGGTGAAGTATGTCAGTGGAGTATATTGTTTTCTTGCCATGTAAAGTTGTTCCTTTCATTATAGCACCTCTCTACTTTACTTGACAACCGTAAAAACAAAATTGGTCAATAAGGTGGTCAGTCTAGGAGGTATATTAACGAATCGCCACAGATGAATAACGATTCGCCCCTGTAGTAAAAATGATAGGCATTAAAAATACCAAACATCACAGCATGAATTAAATATAATCACAATGTTATAAGAGCATATGAATTTGTGAATAAAATAAGTAAACATAAATGAAAAAATCAACGTAGACGCATAGATTCTTCCACAGGCTCCACAGACGTCCTTGTGTTTGCTTTGTCTGTTTAGACTGGTGACTTTTTTTAATCAAAAATGATAAATATTCACAATAGTTTTCTGACAATAAATAACATTATTATTCATTATTCATCTGTAGCGAATCGTTTTATAAGTGTGGCGAATCGTTATGTGTTGAATCGTTATTGTGGCGAATCGTTACTAATTCTTCTAGGATGAAAAGTGATAGGGATATTAGCTCTGTCAAGCAATTCGCTATAACATTTGACATCAGCAAAATTATGTCTCATGTAAAAGAAATTAACAACTCATAATCAGATGAATATGCGTAAATTCTGTTAAAATATTGGTCACAAGAACCCAAATCACTTGAGTGGCTAGTATAGTTTTATAGATTGATAGATTGATGTTTTTGCAATACTTTTAGGCCCCTGGCCCGTGAACAAATGGCATGCAGTTAACAATACAATAATGCAGCATGATCTGGTCTAAATTTTTACAACTCAGATAAAAAAAATAATGACACCAACAACACTATTGCTTTTATAGTTGTTATTGCTATCATTACTATTACTATTATTCTAGAGGCAATTCAGTATCAAATAGGAAAAAGACAGTGTCAGTAATGTCAATAATAATTCAAAAGATAAGAAAGAGTAAATATTTTTGGGAAATACAAGGTTTAAATTATAGCTTGCTGATGTATAATTATTATTGGAATTTTCTTGATACTTCAGATTTGTATCTGTTTACATCAAATTATCAATCAAAAGTAATGTTAATGAATGAAGTTATATGTTTGTTGGGCTTATTAGTCATCATTAGGCAGTGTCCACGTAAAGCAGAGATAGTGCTGCCTTCACTGTTAAATGCATGTCCTTTTGTGGAACTACTCTTAAGTTTATTTGAATATAAGCAAGGGAGCTAAAACAGCTTCCAGTTTTAATGACTTTGGTATGTTTCAATCTGGGAATGAACCTAGGCTATCCTAAACTGGAGCCAACACTTACTAGGCAACCCGTTGTAAATAATACTTTGGGCTTAAAGTTCCATAATAGTCTTAGACATTTATTATATATGCATTTTCGTACAAGAAATGCTTAATCTAACACCATAGGCTTATTGTTTGTTTGTTTTGTTAACTGCAGTTTTGAAGTTTATTCTACCTCCATTTATAGCATGATTTGTTGTGTATATAAAATACTCTATTTCTTATGTTTGTCATCCCACCAACAGTATTTCAGTGTTCACTTGAAGCATGTATAATGCTGCCTTCACTGTATATAGCATGCCTTGAATACCTGCAAGATACCAAACCCAGTCACATTATACTGACACCAGACCATCCAGTTGTAGAACTACTCTTATATATGCTTGAGTGTTAGCAAAGGAGCTATAACCCTACCATTTACTAATGACTTCGGTATGGCGAACCTCAGGCCTCTCTTACATGGAGACGACGTTCTGCAGATTGTTTAACCAGGTCCGTTTAAATACTTTGCCTTTTGTCTGAGTAAATAAATACACTTAACCGATTGGACTACTATGTCCAGTGCAGGTAGTTTTTATATGTGTTAATTATCAACAACAACAAAAATCAGGAATATTAAGATGATATTAAGAAAAGTCAGCTAGTTAGATTGATTGACTTGGAGTTGACACAAAACAAAAAGTGTAACACTAATAATTCTTTATAATAATAAAAACATGAAACCAATAAAGTATTTATAACGAAAATTTGTTTCAACAATGCTTCTTGTTCGTTTTTACCACAAACAACTGATTTTTATTGCTGTTTATATTTTTGTAATAATTATGGGGAACATAGAAAGAGGGATCAATAATAATAAAATTACACAAATTGCTTTTCCCTTTGTAGTTAAGTGTTAGAAGTTATTGAGAATTTTCGAAGTGCTGGAAACATTATGTATTAAACCCATGACAGTAGTTTGCAGTATGACACTCATAATGAGGCATAAATTTGTGGTAACTTCTCACATCCCTCATAGTGCTCAGACCAACAGCTGCGATCACTGTTACATTCTCTTATCATTGCCTAAAGATAATTGACCATATTGACCTACACAGTTATCTTAACCCCTATCATGCCACTTGTGTTATCCCTAAGCTTGCTACGTTTGTTAATAACCTGACTAGAGCTGAGACGATATTGTCGGTATGTCATGATTTTCAACACCACAATACCATATTGTGATACCAAGTGAAAGTGTCTATACTTTGGAATATGGTTATAAAGAAAAATAAAATAGGAGATGATGCAAATAATAACATGAAGAGGAATATTGTCCTCAGTCTACTGTTAATAGAATGCTACTTTGAATGCCAGAGATAATGTAGCATGCAACATGTAAATAAAGTAACACTTTTGATCATAGAAATCTTGTCAAAAATTTGGTAAAAAGGTTAAGGAACATCAAAAGAATTGCCTGTTTTAATGCATTTTTGTAAGTTATCATAATATGCCTTGTACAATAAGGTTATTTATTTGCAAAGATTAAAAACCCCATTAAAATGATCATTCTTATTAGTGACCCTATGGTTTCATAAGTTTGTATACATATTTCTTAATGAATTTGGAAGAAGACATCGCAAAGGCCCAAAGACATTTAATTCACATGTATGAGGACATTTCACTTTCAAAAGAATAAAGCAGAAAGAAAGTAGTTTGACTCCACTGCAGAGGATCAATGAAATATGCAGGAAAGACAACAAATATGGTGTTGAGTTTTAAATGATTTCATAGAAACTTAACATTGCCATCAGCCTCTACACCTTTGTGGGCAACTTCTGGAACTCCTGGTAACTCATTTTAACAATATACTGTGGTCATTATTTGAAAATCAGTTGAATTAAATATCAAGAATCGCACACATTTTAATTAGGTACGTACAATGTTACTGTATTGTTCACCCATGAACATTTTGCCTTATTTATTTGATGAGAAACCTGACCACTAATCCGGCATAATGACCAGTTCTGCAAGAACATATTGTGCATTTCTTAGGTAAACACTGACCTCATTTACTCAAAATCTTGACCTGAACATTAAGTCATCCATGGTGTGATTTGTCAGCTAGATTGGTCAGTTTTATACAGGTTAATAGCACTTGAATCTTCTAAAATAACATTCTTGATGTTAGAATGTGAATGAGAATATCACCAGCATCATCATATCACTAGCATCATCAATATCACCAGCATCACCAATATCACCAGCATTACCAATATCACTAGCATTACCTAGATCACGACCGGACCTAGTAGCGCAATCGGTAGAGCGTCAGCTCCAGGTACAGGAGACCCCTGGTTCGATCCCGGGCCGCAACATACCAAAGTCATTAAAAATGTTAGGGGTATAGCTCCCTTGCTAACGCTCAAGCAAATATAAGGGTAGATCCACGACTGGTTGGCCCGATGTCAGGATAATATGACTGGGAGTGGTATCATGCCAGGTGTTCACGGCATGCTATACACAGTGACGGCAGGGCTATATCTGCTTCAAGTGGACACCGTCTCCAGATAACAGAAATACTGTTGCTGGACGATAAACCCAATATATAAATATATTACCTAGATCTCCAGCATTATCAATCTTACTATTACCATAATAATCACCAGCATTATCATTACATTGTTTTCCTCTCTATTGCAGGTATCCAAAGCATGTGTTGACAAGTGTTTGGAGTTAGGAATCAACTTCTTTGACACTGCTGAGGTAGGTATATGTCAGAACCAAGACAGTCAGATAGAACTGTTGTTGTTATAAAGTAGGGTGCTAAGTTCTTTTCCCTGATAAATAAGAAGCGATCTCCAATCTTTGATATTCTGTATATGATATATTCAAAGTCTGCTATTATATATAGCTTTTTTATATATCCTGTTTATAACTTTTCAGTATATCCCCCTAACATACATGTATGTATTAGTCCTTTAGTCATGGTTTTGAGTAACATTTGCAAGCCTTTAGATTATGGATTTTAACACCACAAAAAGGCAGTTTGTGGGACATTTGCACACTAAAATTTAAAATGTTTAGACATATTTGGGTAAATTTTATTTAAGGGGATTTTTTCCAAATTTTTCAAGAGAATAGTATATGTTTTTCATCTGGAACAGGGCCAAACATCTGTCCCCAAAATATTAAAAAGGTGTCTTTATGGTCATTTTTTTTTGGCCTAACTTTTTTGCCATTCGCAAGGTGATATATAGGACTGTTTGTTTGTTTTTCTCTTCCCTGTACCAAAATAATACGTTTACCCCCTTTACCCCCTTTTGAATATAACATTTGGTTCAGAATAATGGGATATATATTCCTTCCCCAAGTCAGACCCCATATCATTGTGGAACTCACCATTTGGTTGAGAATTATGAAAAGTTATCATATGAAATTTAAACCACCCCTCTTATCTGAAGTTTCCCCTTGTTGCAGAGTAGTGTCCGGACATCATTGCATAGATAAACAAGGTTAAGGCAGTTGACCTAATTTGTTTAGTACCTGTCACTAAATACAGATACATGCCTTGTGCTGGCTCTCAAGATAAAGACTTGGTCATATTACCTGGTAGTCTGAACAAACTTACCTTAACTGGATCAGGAATTGTTTATGTACAACTTGTTGACTGTCTTGAATAAAATCTCTCCTTTGATTATGGGTTTAATGTATGTAGTTTATTTACTTTATTTTTAAAAATGGCAACTGTTTGTAAATATGAACTAAGGACACATTAGAAACAAGTAATTCAAGAAATCATACTTTCAATTAGCTTGGTTACTGTAGATGGCACATTACTTGCTTTTTTAATTGTCTAATCAAACCATAGAAGGAAGTCAGTGCATTTATAGTCATTGTGAGGGTTTCTGTAGCCTTTGAGACAAATTGGACACAATATGTCTTTATCCATTTTTATGATGCTTCAATTGCCAGCAAGTGTGGTCAGATATCTTCAGTTTGTTGACCACTCTGCTTCCATTAATTAAGAATAAACAGCCTTTTAAACTTGGTAGACATTAATCATAATGAGCTGACATCTCAACAAAGTTGGTGTTCGTAAAAGGTTAAGGTCACAGTGACCTGTTACCAGACCTGGTAGGGCAATGATAGAGCATCAGCCCGAGGTACGGGAGGCCCCGGGTTCGATCCTGGACCATGACATACCAAAGTTGTTAAAAATGGTAGCGGTATAGCTCTCTTGCTAACGCTCAAGCAAATATAAGGGTAGATCCATGACTAGTTGGTCCGGTGTCAAGATAATGTGACTGGGTGTGGTATCATGCCAGGTGTTCACGGCATGATAAACACAGTGAAGGCAGCACTATATGTGCTTCAAGTGAACACCGTCTCCAAATAACTGAAATGCTGTTGGTGGGAAGATAAACCCAATAAACATAAACTCAGTGTCCTAGAATGTGATTTCTTTTTGGGTTCCAGCTGATATATTTAGAGGATGCATTAGTAGAGCAATGGTCAAGATCACAGTGACTTTCCGTGTGATAAATTAAGGGGTTATACTGTATTTTCCATTTCCTTTTTGTTTTTGAACACACTAGAGGTCAAAATGTAGGTAAGTGGGTTAAATTTTAAAAAAATCTAAACCCTATTAACACTCTTATGGCCACATTTATGGCTCAATCTTTACCAATCTTGATTAGAATGTTTGTAAGAAATCTTGAATGTGTTTGTTACTCGCTCATCTGGGGTAAAAAAAAAGTCACTCGGTTAAATCACAGAAAAACTTGTTAAAACCTTTAAACCACTTTTATGACCTAATCATCTCCAGACTTGTTCTAAATGTTTGTTTGCATTAAGCCATGGATGAGTTTCTGACAACTGAACATGGGTTAAAAAAAAGTAGGTCACTAGGTAAAATGCTAGAAGAAAGCCTGAAGGGGCTGACAATCCATTAAGTCCTTCGGTCCCTGAACAGTAGTTTTTCAGCAGATTGAATAACATTATAAGCTGGCCGGTCAAAATGTCCAATGAAATATTTGGAAATGTAATAGTTTATAAAGATGTTATCATTTATTTACCAAGCCTTTTCCCATGTACCTAAAAGTTGTTATATTTTCTGTTGTTATGTAAGACTGTATTTGATGGCTTCATCTTTTAGATTGGTGTTAATTTTACGCAACCTTATGTTAATTCTGTTACTGATAATAGCATTCCAGCTCAAGTTCTTCATGACCTTTTGATTGACAGGTCCTGTTGACCCCCTTTACATTCCTGGAAATGTCAAACCCTGCCTTGTTAACACCCTAGGGACCACAATTATGAAACTATCTTCATCAAACTTGAGCAGAATATTAGTCTGTATGAAACCTTGGTTGTGTTTGTAACTGGGTTATGTGGGTCCAAAAATGAGGTCACCAAGAAAAATCCTAGAAAAAAAACCATCTAAACACCCTAAAGGCCCCATAAATGGCCCAGTCTTCAGCAAACTTGGTCAGAATCTTTGCCTGCATGAAATCTTTGGTGAATTTGAAACTGGTCATGACCCAGTTACAAATTCACCAAAGATTTCATGCAGACAAAGATCAAAAAGTAAGCCACCAGGTAAAAACCTGTCAAAAACCTTGTGGCCATATTTATGTGCTCATCCTCACAAAACTTGGCCAGAATGTTTGCCTGCATGAAAAAACTTGGGTCACAAGGTGTAAAAAAGCAGATCACTAGTTAGGAATATTTTGAACGGGATCTTTATAAAAACCAGATTGCATAAACAAATGACATAGTTTGGAAATATTGTTGGTAGGACCTAAACCCAAACAATCTGAGACCAATATGGAAGACCCTAGCAGCAAAAAAGTACCTATGTTGTAAAAGTTTGTTGATGGAACACCACATAAAATATAAAGCATGAAGTCGAAAATGTTGCTTTGCCTAATTTGTTAGCAAGTGGCTCAGCATTTCAAGTGTTGGAATGTTAATAACTCATTGGTGTATCACTTTTTAGCTCACCTGAGCTTTTGTCAGGGTGAGCTCTTGTGGGTTCATCATCTGTCATCCGGCGTTACACATCCATCAACATTCTTTAAAAAATATATATACATATTCCTTAGTTTGGCCCTGTATCAAGATTATATAATGACTTTTGATCCATAAAAAAAAACATAACCGCCAGTGGGGTGACCATTTTCCATTTATGGTCATGATGTAAAAAATTGAAACTGAATATTTAAATGTTGCTTGTATTCATGAAATTGTTCTTGTCTGTTTATACATTGCTGATATTCCTAACCAATTTAGTCTTTGTGTATACTGCAAGTAGGTGAGCAGGGCCATGATCCATGCAGGGCCATGATCCATGCAGGGCCATGATCCATGCAGGGCCATGATCCATGCAGGGCCATGATCCATGCAGGGCCATGATCCATGCAGGGCCATGATCCATCATGGCCCTGTTTTGATCTATTAGCATGAGTTTGTTTTTCAAGAACATTACAAAGTTTAAGAGAATGTTACATTTTCACAGCTACTAAATTCTGTTGCAGAGCTTGTATGTGATAGTGCCATGTACATAGTGCGATGTTTATCAAAGGCAAAACATGGCAGACATGTTTGTTTATCTAAACAACAAAATACATTATTACTCAAATGTGATTGAATGTTTCAGGGGTATGCTGGTTCTGAGGAGGTTCTAGGACGGTGTCTACAAGGCAGGAGGCAGGATGCTGTGATTGCATCCAAGTTTGGCTTCAGGGATGGCCCTACCACCCCAGCGTACACAGCCCAGCAGATTGATGAAGCCATCACACGCAGTCTGACCAAACTACAGACAACCTATATCGATCTCATGCAGGTAAGAACTATTATTGAATTGTCCTCTTAATTATCAAAATCGTTAAAAACATAATCAAATTCATCAACATAATTAACATAATCCTCTTCATGATCATTGGTCTGAACTAAGCATTACTATTTCTTTATTTTACTTGTACACAATACAACATCGTAACTTATATTAAACAGTACAATATAAATATAGGGCATAATTGTCATCATCATCTTTCACATCATCCCAACTATCCTTATCTTTAGTCTTATCATCATCCTTGTCATCGCCAGTCTCATCATTATCAATCGTCATCAGACGGGGATGTAAACATATATCATGAACATATATAAATGTATATGATTTTAACAAAATGTATGTAACTACACTCTACTATTAATAAAAAATTGCCTGTTCATTATGAATGTTTATTAATTACATGCGTTTATGCATGTGTATGCATATTTATGTGTATCAAGTTGGATTAAAATGATAAAGATGCCTGAATATGCAAACACATGTGAAATCTGCTTAATTGATGTATGGCTGAACGAGGTCCAGTTATTGGTGTTAAGGACCCAGGTGTATAAACTCTTGGTTTGATCATAAGAAATACAGAAGGCTTAACAAGCTCCCTTGCTTGTGTTTATTGTTTAAGAGTAATTTCAGAATGCTGGACCTTGTGTCAAGATAATGTGACTTTGTGTGATATCAAGTTAGGTGTTAACATCATATCACAGTGAGGGCAGCACTTTATCTGCTTCAGGTTAACAGCTCCCATATTTGAGAGATTGTTTATAAAATTAAACCCCATAATCAAACATTGAATTTGATTCACATGATTATCTTAACTGAAATTGTTTTGAGCATGTTAGAACAACAACGAGCATATACAATTTTGAATATGTTTTTATCAATATGTATAAATAAACAACACACTCTAATTGTAGGCCCATTTTCCGAGCTTCATCCAGAACACTGAGGAGGCTATAGGTGAGCTGAAGCGCCAGGTGTCTCTGGGCCGTATCAAGAGTTTCGGGGTGTGTAACTTTGGTCCCAAGAACCTCAAGTCTCTGATAGACATGGATGTGGTACCTGTCTCCAACCAGGTATGTTAATTGGCTATCTTGGATGGTAATGGCCAATACTTTCTGGTTCCACCATTAAAAGTAAAGCCAAACTTGTGTTGGCGGCCACGTGTTAAGAGCTGTCACTTTTATGTACCGGTACTTGATCAAGTCTCTCCAAGCAATTTGTTCTTAAATTGTTGTCCAATCATGTAACTCCTCCACCTATTCTTTATTTTGTATTCATATGATTAATATAATGAGGTATTAAATGCTGTTTTGGCATTATCATTTATTTTTTTAAGTATTTCTGCAATTAGATACAACAGCCTATGTCTGTCTATGCCATTCATATCAGCCTTTACAATCCCTATAAGCCTATTCAGCACATGTATGTTCCTTTACAAATTGCTGTTACCTGGATTATACTTAAGCACCAAAACATTGCCAAGTCATTCTATTTTTAGCATTATGGAATTCTTGTACATGTCTTTTCATGTGACAATATTGAATGAATCCAAAAGGATAAAAGTGCATAACCATTCTTGTATAATGTTAAACAATAAACACTATACGTTGAATGGGGTAGGCGAGTAGGAGCAAGAATATCTAAATGTAATTGAATAGAAACAAACCTGATGGATCTAGTGGTAAAAAAACCCTCATCATTGTATTACAGTTTAAAGAATGTATCTGACAGTTTGGACCAAATAAGTCTTTGTTACCTGAGAAAGTCCTGCAATAAAGTGTTCATTGATGCCCTAGATCTGTGTAAACAGTGAAACATAAATCTCCACTTGTTATTGCACATTAGGTATTTCCTATCTAAGTCACACTGTTTTTTAACTAATAAAACCATGTGACAACTTACTTTTGAGATAGCTTTATATCATCCGTATCTGTTTTTAGCAGAGGTCGCTGATGTGCTTATTTATAGATTTGAAAAGAATAAACAACATAGGTAGTGTTCCAAATCATCTTTTCTTAGACCAAAGTATGTGTTTATGCAGAAGTTGTGCATGAATTTCCAGAAACCATGAACAATTCTTGCTACATGCATTTGATATCTGTTAACTGTCAGATATCAACTTTAAAGAATTTTCACACTTTGTCAAGCATTTTAAACTAATCCACATCCATATGTCAGTATTCTAGAAGTTGAACACGGAGCTTCATTTCCTTCCTATGTTTGATGATCGCTATGAATGTTTCACCTCATGTCAGTATTCTAGAAGTTGAACACCGAGCTTCATTTCCTTCCTATGTTTGATGATCACTATGAATCTTCACCATATGTCAGTATTCTAGAAGTTGAACACCGAGCTTCATTTCCTTCCTATGTTTGATGATCACTATGAATCTTCACCATATGTCAGTATTCTAGAAGTTGAACACCGAGCTTCATTTCCTTCATATGTTTGATGATCACTATGAATCTTCACCATATGTCAGTATTCTAGAAGTTGAACACCGAGCTTCATTTCCTTCCTATGTTTGATGATCACTATGAATCTTCACCATATGTCAGTATTCTAGAAGTTGAACACCGAGCTTCATTTCCTTCCTATGTTTGATGATCACTATGAATCTTCACCATATGTCAGTATTCTAGAAGTTGAACACCGAGCTTCATTTCATTCCTATGTTTGATGATCACTATGAATCTTCACCATATGTCAGTATTCTAGAAGTTGAACACCGAGCTTCATTTCCTTCCTATGTTTGATGATCACTATGAATCTTCACCATATGTCAGTATTCTAGAAGTTGAACACCGAGCTTCATTTCCTTCCTATGTTTGATGATCACTATGAATCTTCACCATATGTCAGTATTCTAGAAGTTGAACACCGAGCTTCATTTCCTTCCTATGTTTGATGATCACTATGAATCTTCACCATATGTCAGTATTCTAGAAGTTGAACAACGAGCTTCATTTCCTTCCTATGTTTGATGATCACTATGAATCTTCACCATATGTCAGTATTCTAGAAGTTGAACACCGAGCTTCATTTCCTTCATATGTTTGATGATCACTATGAATCTTCACCATATGTCAGTATTCTAGAAGTTGAACACCGAGCTTCATTTCCTTCCTATGTTTGATGATCACTATGAATCTTCACCATATGTCAGTATTCTAGAAGTTGAACACCGAGCTTCATTTCCTTCCTATGTTTGATGATCACTATGAATCTTCACCATATGTCAGTATTCTAGAAGTTGAACACCGAGCTTCATTTCCTTTCTATGTTTGATGATTGCTATGAATGCTTCACCATATGTCAGTATTCTAGAAGTTGAACAGAGAGCTTCATTTCCTTCCTATGTTTGTTGATCGCTATAAATGCTTCACCACATGCCAGTATTCTTGAAGTTGAACACCGAGCTTCATTTCCTTCCTATTTTTGGTCATTGCTATAAATGCTTCACCTTATGTCAGTATTCTAGAAGTTGAACACGGAGCTTCATTTCCTTCCTATGTTTGATGATTGCTATGAATGTTTCACCTCATGTCAGTATTCTAGAAGTTGAACACGGAGCTTCATTTCCCTTCTATGTTTGGTCATTGCTATAAATGCTTCACCTCATGTCAGTATTCTAGAAGTTGAACACGGAGCTTCATTTCCTTCCTATGTTTTGTCATTGCTATGAATGTTTCACCTCATGTCAGTATTCTAGAAGTTGAACTCCGAGCTTCATTTCCTTCCTATGTTTGATGATCGCTATGAATCCTCACTTCAAAACAGATTCATGTGTTAAATTTTTTCATAGTTATATTTATCAATAAAGCCTGTGTTTCAAAATGAAGTGTAAGACAGTAACTAAAACATTTACCCTTTCAAAACTATGCTTTCTTAAAATGTGTTTGAGTACATTAAGAAGTTCATGAAGTTTTACAGTTGACTCAATATTCATGTTAAAAATGATATGGCATATACAAGTTATAGATACAAAATCTTCTGAGCAGTCATAACAGGATTGTCCATTATCTAGTTTTCTGGAAAAGTATCATCATACTGGTAACTTCTAGCTATCATCTGTACTTTTGTGGCAAGAATTGTAATTAGTTTCATAAATAAAAAATAGACATTTATTTGTCATAAATTATGTTACGAAATAGATAGTTTCCATGTAATGTCATCGACACTGATAAGACAGTTTCAGGCAGCCATCTTTGTGGGCAGAAGCTAATGCAGGCCGAAATCGGGAAATATGTGCTGTATTTAACTCGCCACTGTGCTTTTATTTTTCAGTCTATTTTACTGAATTTTATATAAAATTTAACAGCTTTTATAAAGTATTTTAAATATCAAAACTATATTTTGATAGTTTAAAAGGTTAAAGAAATACAACCGAAAATGATATACTGTTCAATTTGTTTTAAGTATGAGCCAGTAGTTTTATTTATGTCTGTGTATTAATTCTGTGTGCATTTATCAATTGTAAAAATATTGTATTCTAAAAATATGAATTTCAAGAGCTTTCCAATGGTGTATAGCTTTTAATTTTCGGACCACAAATAAAGAAATTACAAGAAAATAAAATTACCCTTCTATACAATTCATATGAAATTCCCTTGAAGTTACCCACAAAGATGGCTGCCAAGTTAAGGGATTTTCACTGATGTGGAAACTATCTATAATCATGGTGTTATCTATAAAATTATACTTCATTGAAAAGTTGCTTGTTTTTATAAGCATTCGTAACTGTAACAATAAAAGTATTTTTATAAGCATTCATAACTGACACGGTATAACTATTTTTATAAGCATTCATAACTGAAACAATAAAAGTATCATCTTTATAGTTATTGTGTTTTTGCTTTGTAAGTTTTATTTATATGGTTTGAAAATATTCTTGTTCATAGATTATTACTAATTAATCTTTTGCAAAGGGTCCTTAATTCCTATAAGACATAAGTATTTTATTTTGCTTATTTCCAATCAGTCTATGACCTGTCCTTGTTAGATTGGCTATAACCTGTTATGGCGTTCCCCTGAGAATGGTATTCTGCCTATCTGTGAGGAGAAGGACATTGCTGTGTTAGCGTACAGCCCGCTACAGCAGGGTCTGCTCAGTGGTAACTACATGACTGTGGATGATGTCCCTATGGGTCGCAGGCGTGGGAAACTCTTCTCACCTGACAGGTAAAGCTGGGAGTTAGTTTAGTTTAAACCTATTTATTTATTTATTGTGAGCATTCGTGGTCTAGTGGTTAAGACGTTGGACGCTTGATCAGAGGGTCCCGGGTTCGAACCCCGAAACTGACCATGTGATGTTAGTCCTTGAGCAAGACTATTTACTGCATATTGCTCCAGGTATTCAGCACCTGAGTTCTGGTTCTACTCAGGAAGTGGACAGTCAAGAGGGATTAATATAAGTTAAAAAAATTTGTTTCCCAATCGACTATAAATAAATAGGTTTAAACTAAACTGAAGCCGGGAGTTATGACTTATGTAGGTAAATACTTAATAAAAGGATCAATCTACCCCTTGGGATGAGGTAGAGCAAATGTCATAACAGTAAATATGGGCCCTATAGGTTGCAGGTGCAGGACCAAATATATAACCCTGCAAACCAAATGTAATTGACCTTTCCTTAGTCAATAACTGACAGGACCATTGAGCCATTTAGGTAACAGGATTTCCCCCCATGGTCACAACGGCCAACCCAAGCTTAGATAGATTAGACAGTTGTTGTGAAGGTGGTGGATATTTCATTACACATTCTGCATGTTTAAAAAAAAAATTAATGCTTTTATCACCAATATTTAAATGAAATTGAACTAATTTGGGAATACATACGTGTTTTATAGTCGTATAAAGCGTTAGTAGATTTGTGCATTTGCTGCACACTTACTGCACTAATATTGATGCTTTGCCCATCAAGACACTGATACAATGTACAATAGATATCTTTTCTGAGAGTGTTGTGTATCTTACTATACAAATACTAAAGTTGAGCGATTTCTCTTAGTTATTAATTATAAATAGAGTGTGGATTCATAATATCATGTTTTTCTGACAATTTTAATAGTAATGTAATGTGCTACAGACTGAAAACTGGGGTGTTATGTGGGGAACATGTGAATTTCATGCATATCACCTCATAAGTGCCCCTGTGCTATAATGATAGAAATGTCACTACACAGTATCGGCAAAAATGCCAGCAAATCCCAATCACAATCCCACAAATATGCTTTTGTTCAACGCATTTTAGATGTTTTTAACAATATCAATGCAGTTAATATAGATCATGCATCCTTTCCTTTATAAATCCATATAAGCAAAATAACAATTACCTGACAAGTGAAAATATCCTACACAGTGATTAAACATTACACAAGGATATCTGAGATACAAGTGAAAAATATGTGTTTGCAGACCCCACCACAGACCCATCAGCTCTTCAAAGATTCGTCAACATTTCTAATTAGCTCATTTGAGTAGATTAATCAAGAACAAACATATAAGCTCTTGTAGGAATTGTCGCATTTTGTGTAGGAATGTGATACATTTAATTGAAAGGATTTTATTTAAAAGCACCACCTAGAATAAAGACCAAATAATGCAAAAATGCTTTCAAAACAATACAATATAATCTCTTATATACATAAAAGTGTTATGCTTGACTGAAAATGAAATTACTGTTGTTACACAAATATTCATTCCCAAGATGTTAAATCACAAAAATACTTTTTGAAATATAAAATTGGTCAAACTAAAAATTAAGCATGGCCAGTTTACAAAAGTAACAAGTTCAGAGCTATTTAATTTTCCTCACTCATAGCTATACTGTAGGTAGTGTGTGTATTTCCCAGGTGTGAGATCCTTCAGGTGCAACAATCTTACAGCAAAGACAGTCAGGGTCTTTAAATGCCTTCTGTTAAC
This sequence comes from Sinonovacula constricta, assembly GCA_007844125.1. Taxonomy (NCBI): domain Eukaryota; kingdom Metazoa; phylum Mollusca; class Bivalvia; order Cardiida; family Solecurtidae; genus Sinonovacula; species Sinonovacula constricta. The sequence goes on along the minus strand of CM017567.1, from coordinate 4,481,773 downwards.
ATGCATTGTACATATGAAAATAGCATTTTTGTATACCTTTATGACAGTATTACATCTAAACCGAAACAGTTTATGATTTTTAAAATTCAAATGTTAAATTCTCCAGCAATTGTGTACATCTTTTGGAATCATATAGCATGAATATCAATTTTACCAATGTGATTTCTGGGGCAGAAAATGTTTATTAAACAACATGTCTCTATTTCAGTTGTGAAATGGCGAGACATGGAACTCCTGGGTGTGAGCAGGAGGTGTTTGAGGTATGTTATAGATGTTAGAAAAAAGGAGATTAAACAAAACATTTAATTTTTACAGACTACATTTATTAAGCTGAATTGGTAGGGTTATTTGGCTAACAATTTCATTCACAGGTAAACATGTCTCTCAATAAAGACTTAGGAGCAAATAATGTAAATCCTGATCAGACAGCTCCCAGCAAATAGTATAGATTCTGATCAGACAGCTCCCAGCAAAAGATAACAGTCAAATAAGTCATTAAAAATGGTTGTGGAGGTATAGCTTCCTTGATAACGCTCATGCAAATATAAGGGTAGTTCCACCACTGGTTTGCCCGATGTCAGGATAATGTGACTGGGTATCATGTCAGGTGTTCACGGCATGCTATACACAGTGAAGGCAGCACTATATCTGCTTCAAGTGGATACCATATAACTGAAATAGTGTTGGTGAGACGTTAAACACAACCAACAACAACTTTGTCACCTATTAATCCCAGCCTATAAGTCTTTTTTGTTTTTTTTTTATCTTGTTACTTACTGCTTGCTAGAGATTGTAAGCAGATTTAAGATTTTTTTTTTTAAAAGAAACATGATATGATAATTCATTTTTGTTTTACTTGACAGTCTCTTCGCCATCTGAAGAACCTTTGTACCATATCCAATGTTGACATGGCGAAAGCTTCTATATCTTGGTTGCTTCAGCAACCCTGCAAACCCATTGTAATTGTGGGCTGTCGCACGCCAGAGCAAGTCATCGAGAACAGCAAGATTGTCAAAATTTCAGATGTAAGTAGCCATCATGAATTATTGAAACTGTAATTTGTTATGCAGCATAGGGTGAATTTGGTTGGGTTGAGAACTTTCATGTGAAATTTTCCAGCTAAGTTGTTCTATCCAGACATTTATCTATTTGGTGTTTTTTATGCATTAAATGTTAACAGTTTGTTTGCCGAACATATTTTTCTAAATTATATGCAATCTTTAAGCAGCTTCAATGAAAAAAAAATAACATAAAAATAGACACTTTTACTACAAACATATATGTTTAATCTGATTTTCTTAGGGAAATTCTGGTTTTCTGATTGTGCACTTTGGCAAGAGGGGAATTTTTGTGTGCATTTTGTGCAGAAGTTTTTTCTTCTGAACGCAACTTCTTGTACATTTCTCAACAGAAGTCTACCAAATTTCTTTTATGGTGTCAAGGTCACTGTTATTACAAATATTTGTTTAATTTCTGCTTAATCTATTACTAATGTTAGGTATGGCATATGATGGTCATATTATGTAGGTAGTTACCTTATGGTAAGGAAAAGTTTGGGATTGATATTCTGGTATAAAGTTTTAAGATCACTTTACATAAAATAGCTTTTGCAGATTTTGTCAGAGCACAACTCTTCTTACAATTTGCAATGAAAGTTGGTCATACATTAAGAGGATGTTTGTTAACAAGTTACCCAGAGCGTGTTGTCAGGATTTTACTAAAAACAATTAGGAAGATTAAGATTGATTTTAAGGTCAATAGGGTCAAGGTCACTGCCTCTAAAAGTATAGGTTCTACATAGACAACTGTTTGGGATCTTCCTCCACCAGTAATAGCTGAATGCCACTCTATTGACCATAATTGTATCAATGTAATGAACTCGAAACAAAATTTGAGGTATGACTGTATTGTGTGACCATGTTTGTGTTTCCAGGACCTTGTTCGTCAGATGTCTGAGTCTACGGAGCCAGTCAAGGCCAAGGTGGGACACCTGCTTGACCAATGGGCCACTCCAGACAGATGCGAGTAGAACCAGGGCTGGATCCCCTTAAATTTATGATGTATCATCAAACACATTTTTATGATGAAATCCTGTAGTTTTATCTTTCCTAGTCACATACCAATGATTTAAAACTAGTTGCCTGTATTATGAATAAATATATCTAGAAGTTTCAGGAAGAGCCAAAACTAAGTTTTGGAATTTGTTCAACCTTTTCCTCAAATTGTAACCTGTCACTTATCTTCCTGTTTTGCTTTTAAGCAATAAAAAATATTTAAACTTATAAATCTTATGTATGTAGTATTCTAAAAATACACATATTTTGTGCATGTTAGCATTTTAGAAGTTTCAGGAATTAAAAACCGTATTAGTGTAAGAACTGATGCTAGAAAAGCATATTTGTATGATAAAAAATGAAGAAAGTTTTTTTTGTGCATATGGCGGAATCAGGGTATTACTCAGGTTGTAGTCTTACATACAGGATGTTTTGTTTTTTATTTAATAACTATATAAATAAATTAATAAAACTATTATTCGGAGTTTATTTATTCTCAAATTTAGACATTTATGATCAGTAAATTAAAAACTTGACAGACATGATATAGCTAGTTGTAAGTTTATTTTATTATTAATTCTGATTTTAATTCATGTTCTTGGTTTCGATTACATACAAAAAGTTAAATGTTGTTTATTTAGAGAATGTCTGTTGTAGGATTGTATTTTATGTATATGTACCAGAAAAATATATTTAGAAATTGAAAGTTGTTTATATTTGTGTTTTACCAAGTCCATAATAAAGGTTTGCAGATGTTTTGGTAATGAAACTTGAAAGGAAGGCAATTATGTTTTCCTGCTATAAATAAATACATGAAGGTAATCTGTTTCTTTTGAAGTCTAAATAATGGTGGAATATTAAAAATTAACACAAGTATAATTGCACATACAATGATTTTTAATGATCAACTTAAGATTATTATAAATGTGTCATACAATCCTACCTTTTCCTCTTAATACCTGCTTCCCATTTTTGTGTAATGTGTAGCATAACATGGTCTGCTTATTGCAAGTAGTTCAATTTCCCCAGTATAACATAGTTGGCTTATTGCAGGTAGTTCACCTTTCCCAGTATAACATAGTTGGCTTATTGCAGGTAGTTCACCTTTCCCAGTATAACATAGTTGGCTTATTGCAATAAAGGTCTTCCCAGCCATTTGCCCCTGCAGAGTAATTATTTTTAGAAGTTACTTGATTGATCTATTAATAAGTCTGTGCGATTAATAAACTACACTTGAAGCAATCCCATCCCTAATAATAAAAAATTAAGTAATTTTATTTAAAGTTGAAACTTGAGGTAAATTATTAATAGATGATATTATAATCTTTTTTAAGACTGTTATAGTTTTCTCCAAAAACAATACTGGACCCTGGTGTTAAAGAAACAACAACACATTCTGACAAATTTAGTAATTTTATTATGTGGACAATTAATCATCGACATGTATACAACGAAATGGAAGAACATGAAATTTAAATGTATCAGCATTATACCAGTATGTATTTTTTTCATTCTGTTTTTCCATTTAGTGATTTTAAATTAAACAGAAGAATAAATTGTTGTGACATTTGAAAGGCAATACAAAGGCCAACCTACTGGTATACCCTAAACTGCATTGATCTTGAACAGGGTTTGTTTCATTTTCAGATCTTAAACAGCATGCAAGTTTTATTTGCTTCTTACATTTAGACAACTGAAACAAACCATCATAAAACAGGTTCTTCAGGTTATGCTAAAATTTTCTTTGTTTTGTTCATGTTTGTACACTTTTCTATTTTCTTTTAAATATAAAAAATATGCAGTGTAGTTAGTTTAACAGACCTACTGATATACAAAGCAATGTTGTCAGATAGATTTCCTTTTTTTAAAACAAAATATGTGTTTGTATATGCATTTAAAAATGATTGCATTAAGAAATATAAAAAAGGGCAATAACTCCAGAATTAACAAAGCAATTTGCGTTACGCTAACCATAAAGCACAACTGAACATTGTATCATTCAACCATGAAATCATGAAAAATTTATATAAACATAACAAAGGAGATAATTGCATAAGAATTTGCTATAAAGAATAACGAAGGGCAATAACTCTGGATAAATAATGCAATCCGAGTTGCCTTGCTTTTATGAGTAACTGCACATTAATATCAATCATCCATGCAAGTATGAAGACATTCCAATAAGTTATAAAGGAAGAATTACCTGCAAAAAAAAATGCTGATAGAAGACAAGTGCCATACCTTAATATGGCCTTCTGCGCATACATAAATGAAGTGTGAATTGTATGACTCTGATGTTATATATCTACTGTAAGGCTTAAACTGTGATAAAGTTACTTTACACATTGAAGGATTTCTTTCAATTCAAAGTACAATGTGAGAGTCATAATACCTATGATTTTGATATTGTTAAAAAAGGACAAAAATAGCATTATCGTGTATTTAGGATTTAACTCGGTAAAATACTCACACAAAATAATGAGACAAATCCTGGTCCTTTAAGACTTGTTGGCAGTAATTTATTGATTTGTAACAATACATATATATATATATAAAAACTAGAAATAATTTTATATGAAATGATGGGTCATCTACTCATCATGACTTATGGTAATCCTAGTTTAAAGATTGTGGGTTCATGCTTTCTTTATATATCCAACAGAAACTAAAGTCATGGGTAACTTGACCTGGACCTTTGAACCACTGACCCCCAAAGCAATAAAAAACATATCGTAACCAATCAACCTCTCAGTTCAAGGAATGCATTGTCTATTATGACTTTGACTTTTGAGCCACTGATCTTAAAACTAATATGCCCCATCTATTCTTTATTAACAATCGCCCCACCAAATTGGAGGATTGTGGGCTAATGTATTGTGAAGATACTGATTGGAAACAAAGTGGTCACATGGACTGACAAAAGGACCAATGTCATCTGCAAAACAATTATTTCCCTTCGTCTTTAAAGGGTGGCAGAAAAAGAAAAAGTATACGTAATGTCTACATATTGATTTTTAATACAATCATGTTTGTTTGGTATATCATTCCACCAACAGTATTTTAGTTATCTGGAGAGAATACAATGATATGATGAAAATTGTATACACTCAAAAAAAAAAAAAAAGATAAATGACTTCTTGCTGTTTCTTAATTTTTTCTTGTAGTATACATGCAATACAAACACAGCAGTACATAGATTCAAAAACATTTTTTCTGTATTTGACTGAATTCTGTATTATGATGAATTGTTTCACATTTATAGTACAAAAGGGCCATGATGGTTCTATATCCTTTACCCGAGTGATGTAGACATGGCCATGTTGTTGTTTTTTGAAGGATCACAATTCTTTGAACAATCGATACAAGGCCACCAAAGGTAGATTTGTAGTAAATATAAAATCTCTAGCTCTTGAGGTTTTAAACAAGAAGATTTTCGAAGATTTCCTATCTAGCAAAATAGGGAAAATGGTCAGGCCCCTGGTGGCCATGTTTTTTGACAGATCAAAATTATTTGAACAACTTTTCATTCCCCCTGCCTGCTTAAGTTTCTCAGAAAGTTTGGCTAATTTGGCCAAGCAGTTTCAGAGAAGATGTCATTTGAAAATGTTGACAGACATGTGACTGAATGGTGCAAACAAACTTATTTCATGGAATGAGTAATATCAAATTTACATTCAAGGAATTGTCATATATGATAATGTTGTTTGTTAGGTTCATCATCCCATCAACAGTTACCCAGAGACAGCATTCTCTTGAACCAAGTTCTGCCTTCAAGGCTTCATTGTGTACAGCATACATAAAGACCTGGCATAATCCCACACCAAGTTACATTATTCTGACATCAGGCCAACCAGTCAAGGAACTATCTTTTTTGCTTAGTGTTAGGAGGGTTCATGTTAACCACAACACTTTTAATAACTGTGGTGTTCTGTCGCCCGAGTTTGAATCTGGGGCCTCGCTGACCTGGAACCTAAGCTCTACATATAGTGCTACCAGGTCCGGCATATAACAATAAATTGAAGTGCAATCATAATAACATAGCCGATGTTTCTGCCTCAATAGAGATAAAAAAGACAAGGTAATGAATATTTATTGCACGTTTTTTTACATATATTTTAATTGTTTACTTGACGTTATGCCTTGTAATTAACATATCATCAGAACTTTAATGTCTTATGAATAACTTTCTTGGCTTTTATGTACAATTCCAAATTCCCTATTTTGTCATACACCTTGCAATTAACATCTAAACTGGAAATTTCTTTTGATCTAATGTATTGACAAAGCTCACTCAGAACAATCAAATCAAAATGACAATCTGCTATAAATCAACAAAAAACAACTTTGAACAAAGCATCTAGTGCATATAATAATTAATGAGCATTAAACAATACAATAACGTATATAGTTCTTTTGCTGAATTATACTCTTGGCAATTGATCACAGAAAAGAATATAAAGAGATGTTTAATTGTAAAGTAGTCTCGGAAGTTTCCAAGTAAGTTTATCAAAGAGATTAACTTAGGGAGCCATTGTAATTTAGTTTTAAAGATTATAAAAGGAGAAGTTAACTTACAAATCTAGTTCAGTCAAGAATATAAAATATTAAGGGAGAAACAAATATTAATTTATAATAAGTATATTATAATTGGATTTCACATATATGATATGAGGTAACTTCTTATCCTACTAAGCAATTATGCAAATAGTGTAGATCTGGATGTGTGTGTGTAAAATTCCAATACAAACAACCAGTTATTTTTCACTAGGTATAATGCTGTTATTTTTCTTAGCCTCCATTTTATAATCCATGTGACCCAGTTTCTTCAGAATATAATTTTGATGTCTGCACTATCTTTTAGAAAAAAAATAAAAAGTTCACACAAAGCTCATAGTATGCATAGATACAGTAATGGATGAAATGAAATTATCTCTGTGTCAGGGACTTTGGACCACTAAGTAATGGACCGATAACGATAAAGCAACATGGAATAACACCAAATATGACCATTTATGAATGTAAGAAGCAGATTTTTAATTATAAAAAAACGTACATCTTTTACAAAATAGAGTTTCCAAAGTTGTATTTATTGTAGATATACATGCATTTTATTGGTAGAGCAATATATATATATATAAACCTTGAGTGATATGAAAATTAACTGATGGACCCTTTGTGAACCTTGCAACAGTATAAAAATACACATTCATAGAGGAAACAAAAGAAATAAAAAAGTCAATTTTTATTTCCAACTATAGACCAGTCTCAATATTGTCAGTTATAAAAAATGCACAATAATTTTTTAAGATGATACAAAACTTATAAGAACAAAAAATTAAAACAGACCTTAATAAAAAGACCAATTAATAGTTAAACAAAAAGAACCAGTACAAAATCCCAGTCCCTAGTAAACAGCTTATTGACCTATCAATTCAGCCCTTACGGTTGCCAGTGTAACAAGATGACAGAGCAAAATCACTTGTCTGTATTGATAGTTTTATCTGTTTTGAGAGAATAACAAATTTAACTATTAGCCTGTAGTATCAATTCAGCTCAGCCAGGCCCCAACACTAGAAGCTTACTGGTAAATACACTGTTTTCTGATGTCCTCTACAAATCTGTCTTGTTCCTATAGCTTGAAGTTGTTAGCAAATAAAAGTTATCATGAAAAAACGTGTGGACCATGGACTAAATCAAACAGAAAATGGCAGAAATCTCTCTCTGTTTAATAAATTTTTTGTCTTAATTCAGTAGATTTGGCTATATTGGTGGACCAAAGGTCCAGTGTTTTTTGACACTTCAATTTTGAAGACTGAAATAATTAAAAATTAGTTTGGGTTATTCACAAATGCTAACAGTTCACTAAGTTTAAAGCATCTGATTGGTCAGATTTAAACATTTTTTAATAAGACCAATAAAAACTTAAACTGACCTCAAATTTAAACTTGCAAGTCTGATAACAACAGCCCTTGGGGCAGAAATAACAACACTGCAGCACAATAAATGCCCTGTATTTATAATACCAATTTATAAAACCAATCTTTTTAAAAGATCTATTAAAATATTAATTTCTTAATAAAAATCAACAAAAGAGTAATATTTAAAGGAACATGCAGTTTGTATGTTCACTTTCTGTCTCAAAAGAATAAAAATTGTCAGTATATTCTGACTTTTGTGTATCCACACTAAAATCAATTTAACAAATAATTTTAAGGACCATGCTTTTTCATGTTCACTATCAAATTGATCTCAATAATATCAACAGTCATAAACAAATCAAATTATAATAATCACAATAAAGTATTTTTCATATTGGTCAAAACTATTTATAACTTGAATTTTTTGTGTGAAGAGCTGACAATAAAAAAAGATAACTTTGACAGCACATACAAGAAATCTTACACATGACAGCTAATGTCGACTACAAGTTAACAAATTCCACTTTAATGCAAGGTTTGCCAACTGTGCACATTCTTGTTTGTTCTTTCTGCTGCTTTTCAAGGTATTAAAATCATCTCTACAATAAGTCCTAGCTCTTTTCTGGCGTAGTTGCCTCTGGATGGTCAGCATACTTGATTTTTCCAGCTTCATTTATTATACAGATGTGCTAAAAATAAACCACAAATATTTTCAAATAATCTATAGACTGCAGTTTAAACAGTGAGGTTGCTATGGGATCTATGGGAAAATATTTTTAAATTGATAAATAGAAAATAGAAATAAAAAAAATATTTAAATAGAAAAACCCTACTTTAAATGCTTAAAAGTCTACTTCAAAGCATGTTTTCTTAAGATAGACTTTTTTTTTTCAACAGATAAAATCCTTTTTTCACACATGTATTATTGCAATGTACAGTCAGTGTTGTCATTCAACCTTCATTCAAATGATTGAAGTATTTATTATAGTCCTAAGCAAAAAATTACATCAAAATCTCTTAAGTATTCATTACTGCCTTTAAGGTGGTATCCGACGGTTTGCTAAGAATGATTGAAATTCCTGCTAAATATAGACATCTACATCACAGCGGATGACGTGGATGAACTAAAATATTAGTGGTCACATGGTTTTCTTGGTTTAAAAATAGCTAACTGTACAGGAACTAAGATAGGAAATACAAGTTTGTAATGACGACTGTGGCGCAGGAAATGCATGTATGACCATTGTGGCATTGTTGCACACTTTTCTGACAGGTGTAGGACACCAATAGACAGCAATTTATGAGATCTCTTCAGATAACAATGGGTTACTAAGATGAAAATATTTTTGGTCCAAATTGACGGATACCACCATTAAGCATAAACTTACATTTAACGCTCTGAAATATTCATTATTAGCTTAATCATAAACTTACATTCAAATCTCTGAAATATTCATTATAGTCTAAAGCATAGCCCACAACAAAGGCATCTGGTATTTCAAATCCAGCATCTACAAAAAACAACAACACATAATTATAAAAATGGCCACAAGTAATTTCACGTTTTCTTATATCCAAGTCTGCGAAGAATATGTAATAAATAATAACAGTAAGTTTTAAACATACAAAATCAAGAATTCTGATATCTGTTTTAAGGTTTTACATTGGACAGTAGTAGTATACTATAAATCATTAACATTTTTATGGGGTTCGGATTAGCCGGCATTTTTGCCATACTGTGCAGCGATATTTCTATCATTTTAGGACAGGGACACATATGAGGTGCCCAGGGACAGAACCCGGCCGGTCAATTATACTGACACTGACGATTCAGGCGTAATGCTGTCCCCTTAGCCCCGAGCATTAGGAGGGAAGCCACTACAACCAACTTTAAAGTCTTTGGTACGACCTGGCCGAGGTTTGAACCCACGACCTCCCGATCCATAAGCCGACACTCTACTACCTGAGCAATTGTGGCTGGTACATTTTTATGTGTTTTAAGAACATACATGTACTCACATTAAAGAAATGGATGTCAAATCATGGCCACACTCTTTCTTAAACAAGTATTTAATTAAGTATTGACTGTTCTCACAGGTCCATGATTAAATAGGCATCTAGACAATTTTATCAGGTGTCTGGATAATGTCACCTTGTGCATTTTTAATTCAAATGTTACTTGCATGTTATCAAGTTAAGACAAGCATTTATATATATAAATGGTACAAATGAACATATCTGTGGTTACGTAAAATATAATTTAATTGTAGGTTATATCCACTGGCACAAGACGTGCTGTCACATGACAGTGCACTCAACTTTTCAAGTGCTTGACAGTTATGATATACTCTTGATAAAACTTGAACACAGTTTAAACCGTAGCATTACAATGCAGATGCTCAGATCAGTATGACAGCTCTCCTTTTTCATAAAATTGTTGAGTGGTAAAATGTACTTACAATCTGGTCTGTACCCAACACTTCTTGCTGTCCTCTTTACAAGCAAACTGAAAATACAAAAACATCATACACATCTCATGGCCTTAGCTTCAGGATTTTTGTACATATACTTCAAACATTTTGGTAAGTGAGGTCAAGCACACAGTATTTACTTTTCCAGCAGTAAAGAGAAGCAGTCACTGATCTTCTGCAACAGTTACTGAAACAGATGTGGGGCAGAGAATAAGAGGTTTATCCACTTAATAGTCTACAGTCTGCCAATGGCAATATGTACTGCCTTTTCCTGTAAGTAGTTAGTTGATGATTAAATTAAGAGCAAAGCTGGAAGAGAAGTGGATCATTGAGCCTTGGTAAGGTGGGACACTGAGCCTATGCCAAGAAGTGTCATTCAGCCATGTCAAGAGGTGTCATTGTCTGAGCACTGTCAAGAAGTGGCAGTGAGCATCAAAGAGTGTCACTGAGCAATGTCAAGGAGTGTGCTTGAGCCTTGTAAAAGGATGTCATCAAACCGTGTCAAGGTGCATTATTGAGCAATGCCAAGGAGTGTGCTAGAGCCTTGTAAATAGGTGTCATCCAGCTTGTTAAGGTGTGTCAATGTCAAGGGGTGCCACTGGGCCTTGTAAAGGGGGTGGCATTGAACCATGTTATGAGTCTTATAAAGGAATGTCATTAATCCTTGACATGGGTCGCCAACAAACCTTGTAAAGGGGTGACATTGAGCCATGGTAAGAGGTGTCATTGAGCCATGTAAAGGAGTGTCAATGAGCCATGTAAAGGTTTATCAATGAGCCATGTAAAAAGTGTCATTGTACCTTGTACAGGAATGTCACTGAACCATGTAAAGGGTCGTCATTGAGTCTGGAAAAAGAGTGTCATTAAGACATGTAAAGGGGTCTTATCGGGCCTTGTAAAGAATATCATCAAGCCTTGCCAAGGGATGTCACTGAACCTTGTCACTGACAATACCTTGATACTTAGGCATTCTTAATACTGGACCTCTGCGATGTTTATTAAACAATCCCACTAAAAAGTCATTGTGTTAATAAAGCCAAATTTTTGTTTTGAAAATACATTGCAGTGATTAATTATGATGTCTGAGTTGGACCACCGGCAGGTCTGCTGGAAGACCTTCTCACACAAATCCTTCGCTCCGAACACTACTTGAACCCATGCTGTGAGAGGCAAAGTGGTCAGAGGAGTTATAAGTCGGTGACTCTACCACTATGTCAGGGGCGCTCCCCGACTCAAACTCTTTAAACTTTTATGACAATACTAGTTTCCTTTGATAGCATACCTGGCAACCTTGACACACTTTGGTTCTACAGCTTTGAGCAGCTCCAGTAGTTTCAACATGGTGCGCCCAGTGTCTATGATGTCTTCTACTACCAACACATTCTGCAAATATACAATCATGGTATAAGCTGCATTAATAGCGAAATAAGGATCTTCTGGTGCGGTAAATTTGAAATTACTAGTGAGTTTATTCAATGAAAAAGATAGGCATTAAGCGAATGCCTTGTACTGACATTCCTCTATAGATACTATTGTGACAAAAAAAATCAATGGCTTTAGGGAAAATAAATTCAGATTCAAAATTCCCCCATTTAAGTATGGGAAAAGATTTTATGATTATGTTGTTAATATTTACTTATTCCAGATACAGTAAAACTTCACTAAGAAGACCAACTGTGGTTGTTTTTTGAAGTGTCTATTATATTATTTAAAGTGGCAAGTTCCATATTTCTATAGCAGTTTTTATTGTTTCATGGTACTAGTCTTAGTAGAAGGGATTAAGAAAAGGTGTGTATTTGTTGAATGATTCTGAAATAACTGTCCCAGATCCCGGGTAGCTGGGTGCCACACTTTCCGAGGTGGTTCTTTAAAATAAAGAGAGAATAAAAAGGTTCTGGCAAAAGGTGTGCCGTGTAGCAAGGTGCCCTGCTTAATGGGGTGGTCTTTTAGCAAGTTTTTATAGTATCTAAGATTGCTGGTGGGTCACTAAACCCAAGTAACAATACATGTATATTTTTTTTTCTCTTAAATAATCATTATGAGTTGCTGATCTTGATAAATTAGTGACCTCTATGTCGGTATTTATCGAACCCACTTGCTAAATTTCTCAAATCTTATAGAACAAAATAATGATATAAAGATCACAATTGTAAAGCAGCTGAAAGAATAATTTACTTATAGCATGTAAAATTTGCTTAACATGGCTAAATTTTCCATCAGAAGACCTAAATGGAATTTGAAAAAAAAAAACTTTGTAAGGTACGAATACATTCTTAAATGAACAAAACTCCACCTATTATAACATAGTTAAAGCAAAAACTAAAACTATGACCTGAGTAGTCTAGAACTTAAATGTTCCATTAAATAGTGCCAATATAGACGAAGGATTTTTTGTTACTTCGCACCAACACAATTATGGTCATATTGGTGGAGGACCCTCAGATTCATGTTTGGGTAGACCCAACAGTACACTCCAGGTAAACTTGAAAACCTTCTCACATGAAAGTTCTTGCCACAACCAGAACTCAAACCAATGTGGTGAGGGGCTGAGGAGCTATACCAACCATGGTATAGTAGAAAGCATTGGGTACTGGAAAGCTTGTGTTAGAATAAAGCATCTAGTTAGGCATTAACTATGAATTTATAAATAAACCTCTCCAGAGCTTGGAAGAATACTCTTGTAAAGTAACCAGCATAGAGTGATAGTGACCTACACTCCAGCGATAAACTAGGTCAATAAACTGGGTCAATAGGTCTTGGTTCTTGACCCTTAACCTTCTGCATATGTCCATCACAATGAAAGCAGAATTCTTACACAAAGATCACAATCATCACTCCAGTAAGGATTCTCTTTGCTACAGTAACCACAGCTATTTCAAAAAGCAGGTGACTATGGTTTATATAATGTTTGTGTACATCTAATATCAGTGTCAATGTAAAAATGTTTCATCAGATTTCAATGTAATTAAATATCAAAATATTAATATTAATAAAAAAATCTTCAATTCTATGAACATTTAAACAGTGTATAACAATTTAGAATCTTGTTAAAATCACTTTTGTAAGATTTATGTTTCTTTTTTATGTGGAGGCATAGTTAGTGTGTTCTGAATTGCATGTGACCTTTGGGATGGAAATAGCACAAAAACATGTATGGCAGTTTATCTTCACTGTCTGTCACTGTCTCCCAATGTGTCTACTTGTCCAAGCAGTAAATACCACACTGCTAGCTGTGCTATCATTGACCTTCTAATACCTCAGTATCCATGTCCCAGCCTGTTATACTCTAGGATACTAACTTGTCACCCCCAACCCCTCTGACATCTAGCATCAACATAAACTGCAGCTGAACATTCCTGCAAAGGTTGTATCTCTACTAACTCAATTGTTTTACCTTACAAAGGTCAATAACCTTCACAATGTTATGTGTATCGTTCCTTGTAAAGGTTGAAACATAAATGTATATAAATGCATATGTATAGAGCCATGACCTTTAACTTTGATATGGTAGCCTGTAGGACAACCAGCTTCTCAAACCAACAATAACACCACATTGCAGGTAGTCCCCAACTATATTTCCACAACTCATATTTAAGAAAAAGGTAGCCCATTAGTGTTCAGTCTTTCATTCTAAGATCCCCCCCCCCCACTAAACACTTTGGCTGCCTTAGGGTTAGGGAGTAGTCTTGCCATATCTCCTAAATTACTGGTATGTATACAATAATAATATATATAATAAAACTCAGGGACAGAAGTTTTGTGCTCTTCCCAAGTTGTAAGGATTTTATCCCCAACAATCACTACCCCACCCCTCACCCAACCCCAACCCACATAGTCTGGCTTTCTGAGGAGGTTTTAGCCACATTCTTAAAAATGGCCACATTAACTCTAAAATATTCAACACCTACTCTTTAAACAGATAATGTAAACAATATAATTTCCCTTACTGAAATAAATATACCTGTTTCTTCACTTTTAGTCAGGTGGTGCATTTAATATAATAATACACTTAAATATTTGTTAAAACATAAAAAAATTTGCCATACATTTTGGTTACAAAATGTAATGACAGCTTTCTTGTCAACAAAACATTTTGTGGGACTTGCAGATGAATGGGTCTTGATTTTTTCTAGGTTGGTGACTATATCAAATGAACTTCATTGTAAGTCACCATGATAGCCAAAAAATTGCCGAAAACTTTTAGAACCTCACTTTTCTGACCATTTTGGCCACTGAAAAAACTCATGGAAATATTTTAAAGTGTGATTTCCTTTTACCATTATTATTCACCTGGTGCTGTTTTCAACCATTGCATTTATAAATGCATAAAAAATCCTTTGAGTGTCTAGGTAAACATTTCATTCATCAAAGCTTTGTTTACTGTTTACATTTAATCACTTGGGATTTAAAAGAAAAAATACATAAACTAAAAGTTACTTACCTTGCCCTTGAGGTTGTCCAGGTTATCTCCCCCTATCACTTGAATCTCCCCCTCTGGCTTGTCATCCTATGAAGGAAACATACACATTAATTTAATAATAGTTTCACCCTAGCCGATCAGTGCTGGCAAACAATTTTATCTTAAAAACTTTACTCTCAGCATGCAGAGCTCTATTAATGTTATTTAAGCATGAACTTACTAGCATGCCTAATCCTGAACATGCTCACTTTATTACAAAGAAATACAAAATTTTAGTTACCAGCATTTTTATCACAGCTACATGCAAAGGTGAAAGTACATTTTGCTATAGAAACAGCAAATTCTGCAAATCTTAATCACATGGCTCCCAACAGGAATGTATTGATCTGGAACTACATTAACCTTAGCCTGATCAACTAATGATTAGGAATTAACTTAGCTTCACATTAGTACTGGAAGCCATTTGTTTGCTGTCTCTTAGCATCATTAAATAAGTTCGGTTATTATCCTCATTTCAAATACAAGACTCATTCATTACCAGATTCATAATAAAATAAAACTTCAAACTATCAAACCTTAAGATATAAGTAGATATGAACAACAGTTGGGATGTATCATATTGATCTTTGCTCTGTAAGATATCACCTTAATAGCAATTGCATGCAAAACTTTAGCCAAGCCTTCTGTCAGATAAGTGATTCAGCTATGCTTATTTGTAGAATAGTTGAGCTAGGAAATAAAAAGAGTAAAATCTTCCAATAATGAAAAAGCAGTCTTGATGAATGAAATTTAAAAGCATTGGACATTCATTTTACTAAGCTAGCTAGTTGGTCTGGATCAGACAAAAATTTAATGGTCAGAAATTTCTGCCAGACTCAAAACTACAGTCCACTGCCTTTTGACTTAATTTGGGAAGGTCTTCTAGTTGACCTGCAGGATGTCAGTGGTTCTACCCAGACATTTGCCTGTGGTCTTCCTCCATTTAAATAGCTAGACATTGTTTTAATGACCATAACTGGTCACTGCGATGTCTTTCAAAAACAATAACGAAGAAACTCAAATGATGAGGGGCTGATAAGCTTCAGTTCTGTTTGTGACCAGTACAGGTTTGCCATGCTTCATGGTTTGCCTGACACTAACACTAAGTTCCTTTGCAATTCAAGACAAACTGATTGAAAAAAATAAATAACAAAAGAACTTTAGAAAATCCTTGCATGTATGACTTACCACATAGCTCTTAAGGCGGATAAAGTCTACAGCCAATGGAACAGACTTCTCTGTGTTTCTGTTCAACATTTTGATGCGGTCCAAGAGATCAGTAAAGAACTTATACCCTCCCTTCAAGACACATAGGGCGACCAGACCTTCATTTTGAAAATCGTACACAATGTCCCGAGCCAGTCTCTCAATTCTGAAATACAGACAAAATATCTAGGTAGAACCACAAGAAAGATGGAAGATGATATGGAGAATTAAGCATTAAATAGTGGAGGAGGAATCTAGAAACAAAAGCAAATTCCAGTACTGTGGTATTCACTGCTTTGGAAGGTTGTCACTTATTGACATTAACACCCGAGGGAGATTATCTGCTGTTCATGATTTTCTGTGTAATATGAACTTTTCCATCTCAACAACTACGCTATCAATGTAGTGAACATAAGGAAAAGTTTAAAAGTCCAGAAAGAAGACTGGTTTACCCACTTTACAGCAGGAGAGTACCCAGCATGTCATTTTTGCCCCATGCTGGTTGTGTCGAATGACAGTCTGGATATAGTATTCTTGTGCATCCTGGATGGGGGTTATGTGTCAATTTGGTGAAATGAAAGACTGTCACACAGTTAAAATCCATTTGAAAAGCAAAGATAATAGAAACTTTACACACACACATACACACACACATATATATATATATGGTTTCTGAATTTGAAATCAAATTATATATATATATATATATATATATATATATATATATATATATATATATATATATATATATATATATATGTATATATATATATATATATATAGATATATATATAAAAGTAAAGTTTCTATTATTTTTGCTTTTCAAACGGATTTTAACTGTGTGACTGTCTTTCTTTTCACATCATATCATAGAATTACTTAGAACTACTTTTTTCTCACAATAAAGGCTGGAATTATCTTAAATTGTTTAGTATAGACATTTTCTGTGCAGTGCAGTTATGCTGTATTCACTGGTTATTATATAAACACCACCAGATTACTCTTGTGCTACAGCCTCCATGCTCAATAAATTAAGTATCTATAATTTACATTGAGATATGTTCATTGCTAGATCTTACAACCTTGAAACAAATATTTCATAAACAAATTGCATTCATGTAGTTTGTCACAGTAAATACAAACAGGACTGGGTAGAACTTCTAAAGCACTAAAGAGATGTAGAAGTCCTCCTAACATGATCTCTTGTATCAATGTTAACACACAATCTATGAAGCAATCTGAGTTAAGAACCTTAAACACTAAAAGAGGCTGTAACATTTTTGTCACGGTACATATATCATGTTTCTAAATAATAGTTTTATACATATTGTATCACATACCGGTAATTTATTTTACTTTTAATATAATTTTGAGAAAATGAATTAAAGTATATATCTCATTAGATAAGGGTATGATAAAAGTTCATTACAAAGTAAGAGGAGCTGTATATAGATAGTGTGCTCTACTACATAATTATATTCTCTGGGATAGATAATATATGACTTACTGTTACTAACCTTAACAAAACTTAGAAAATTCTATGTCTAAAAAGGGGCTAAATTGGGAAAAAAAACATTTATGGGTTACCTGCTCTATTGAAATAGGTTCCGCTTTTAAAAGTGAACAAGTATCTCAATTTTTCCAAGAATAACTTTGACTCTTGTTGAGAGATTTGGGATTTGCCAACATTTTTGCAAATACTGTGCAGCGACATTTCTATCATTTTAGCACCAGGGACTGAACCCGGCCAGTCCATTATAGTGACACTGATGAGTCAGGTGTAATGCTGTTCCTTTAGCCTTGAGCGTTAGGAGGGAAGCCACTACTACCAACTTTAAAGTAATTTGTTTGACCCGGCCGGGGTTTGAATCCATGACCTACCGATCTGCAAGCTGATGCTCTACCACCTGAGCTATTGCAGCGACTCTTGTTGATAAAAGGATTTTAACAAAAAGGTTAACCAATACTGAAGCTGGCAAGAGGGTCATGACAATAACTCCACTTTCCTTTATGAGTAAAGCTAAAAAAAAAAAAACTTGGGTTGTGACATCCATGCAGTTAAAGAGTGTGTACTGCTTTTGCAACTTACAAACTATCTTTAATTACATTTGGATGGTTATTTCTATCTGACAAAGCTGTTTTTTGTGTGCATATTTTTCAACTCACCTGTCATTTATTAAGCCTGATGGAATGAGTACATTATCCAGGTCTGCCTCATAATGGTGTGGAATGCAGAACATGTCCAATGGATAGCCCACATCACCATCAGTCAACTGAAGTAATCAATGATTAATTATAAATTTGAGTTTTCTGGCTTGAACAAACTGAAACAATATTTGGTCATTTGCTTTAAGGCTCTAAATCTACATAGTTGATGCATTGGTATGTATGAGGGTAAAGTTCAAGTCAGTGGTAGGGATTCAGTTTATAAATATGACCCTGCATAAATGTTACTTTTCCAACAATTGTATCTTATTTATTTTTTTGATACATTGCATGGGCACAGTTATGGTCATATTGGCAACATCCAGCTTATTATTGGTGGAGGAAGACCCAAGAATTATGCCTTAGTAGAACCACTGGTGTAATGGAGGTTTGTTTAAAAACCTCCCAACATTAAAGTGTGTCACATTTTTAATAAGCCTAATCAGAGACATTAATGAATAATCTCCCCTGAATTATCCCTAAATGCAAGTAGGTCCTTTCATTTGTTTTATCGGTTTTTATGCTTGTGCTCTTTGGAGTGTATGTTGACTTTTCTGTCTTTCTTGCCTTTCTTGTGATACCCATGTTAACCATCATCAACAAACACTTCCATTTTCATTTTTAAATAACATATCTCTATAAGTATTTAAATTTATTTAAAGCTTATATTTATGCAAAAGTAAGAACTTTAACTGTTATTGTAATATCTACAAAAGAAGAGGTGATAAAGTCCAAGAATTTCAACTAAAGGGCCTATTTATTGTTTGGAATACCTTGGATATCAACTTACAAGGTAGACAATTTCAAGTTTACCAATGTACCCCATTGACTACAATGAAAGCAGGGCATATGTTGAAATACAATTACATGGATTGAAGAGGGATCAACTGATAAGCAAATCCTCAGTCAGTACCAGGTGACATCTGGTGTTTTATTAGGAGGGGGTAGGGGCTCACTGATCAGGACAAACTTATTTAAGCGCCATTTAACTTCAAACCTGACCCGCACTCGGACTAGTGTGATTGTGATTTTGCATTTGACTGTACAAGTCAAGTCCATTCACCATATTTGTCGCTGGATTGTGCTTTACAATTCAGTTAAAAAATTAGAATAGCGACTGTTGTCCCAAGGTATCAAAGATGACTTTGGAACTGTTGCAACAGTTTTGACTGTTCACCAAACACCCATGAAATGACTGTTTTATTACCTAATGCAATCAAATTAATATTACTTTCATACATATTACAACAATATGCAAATTATTACATCCCTTCAGGCTGATGGATAAATCTTTGACAATGAAGAGATCAATTCCTCATTACTGTAGTCTTCAGTCGGGCAATCCAAGCTTTTTTCAATACCCTTGATTGCGTTTTTAATGTTTAGTGAATCTTTGTTTTCGATAACATTGTTCAATTTTCCTCAGACAAGAACTGGTAATAACAAAAATGTTAAATGCAAGGGTAAAAAAAGTGATACAACTTGATAAATAAGGGCTTACTTGACTTGTTTATGACACTTAGTTGTCATTTCAATACTGTTCACTTCACAAAAACATATATAAATGGCTCAAGGGTGTTAAAACAAGTAATGATCCGATATATCAAATAAATCCTGCTAAAAAGAAGATTTCAGGACACTAAGAAAATTTCTTCTATGTAACATCGCCTATCTTCAAAAACTAGAACTATAACAATTAGGAACCTCCGATCTGAAATCGGATGTCTTACAACGCGACGAAATGTTCTCTCCAGAAAAACAAACCTGTCATCTTTTCTGTTTGTCAATTAAAATAATGTAACATTCTCACGTTCATGGTCAGATAAAGCTGGAACACGAGACTTAAAAACAGGACATTGACATTATACGGTACTGTAGTTCGAACCGGAAACTTTGAGACAACCAAACCCAACCCGACTCAACAAGTAAATACTAAAATAGCAATCTACTTACTACGATGCACTTTCTATCCGTCATTTGAGAAAATTTCAATACAAGCGCATATAATAAAGATAAGCCACCTGCTATTCACGTGTGTGAACTTAATTGAAAACCTTTGACATTAACAAGCACCTTAGCGACAACGAAGGGCAAACAGCTTCCACATTACACGGATGACAGGACTACACTAAATGTGTCCTTATTATTAATTGTGAAGTTGCCTCCCTTGATTTAAATTGCGAGTGCGAATTTTTGACATTTGGCAAAATAGACAAATTTTAATAGTTTTTTTTTTTACATTTATTTAAACGACAGAAATCTCGACGTGTATTGAAAGCTATCAATACTGTCAATACCAGTTACATATACTTTCCCTTCATTTTTAATGATATTAGAAGTATAGCCTACTTTGTAAATGTCAAGCGAATGTTTAAAAAAATATTTTTCTAAACTCTGTATCCATGCTACTGGGGTCTGATTTTGAGGAACCGGTAAAAGCTACTGATGAATTGTGTCAATCTGATGGTGTTCATTATCTTTTTTTATAAGTATACCCTCGTTATAACTTAAAAAGAATGCAATGACATATATTTTCGCTAACACTCGAAGATATCTGCCAACTATACCTATATATAACCATTCATACTAATCGTTTAACTTGTTATTTCTCTAAAGTTGTTCTGTAGATTTCTTCGGACTTCATTTTTGTTTGCTCTTCACGCACAGACTCGAATTGAGTTTTTACTGCAGTAAATCTAAATATCTTTTTAGTAGATAACTGTTAATGAACAACATTGCCATTTTCCGGTTGACACGAGTTTGTTTGTTTTTAATTTCGATTTTCAAATTGAGTACACAATCTCCATTGTAAAGATCAGAAATTTGCTCCTTAAAAAGTTGTCAAGCCTCTTTAGAAATTCATAAAAATGCAGTAGCTTTATTATTTATTTATTTTATTTATATTATTTATTTACATTCATTTATATTTATTTATATTATTTATTTATTTATTGTTTGTTTGTTTGTTTGTTTGTTTGTTTGTTTGTAAAAGGAAACATTTGTGTCGCTTATTAGTTATAACATATCAATTATTTGGTTTGCACAAACTCTTAATCACAGTTATAGGAAGGTACATGAAACATATAACCACTTGGTTCCAGCTTCATATAAAATTATTGCATCATTCATACATTCTATACATAGCGTGACGTCACTACGTTTAAGTCATCTCTATACTACGACTCGTAACTCACCCAAAATTTGAGATTTGTGCCTACATAAAAAATAGTTCCGCGTAGGAAATACGTTCGATTATAATATTCATTGAATTTAGATAAATGACTAAACAACCATATTCTAAGGCCTTATTCTATGTCCAGAAACTTTTAAAGTCTTGATATTTATAGATAAATGGAAAAAAAATACGATGAGCAAGTTTTGCTACTTTCGCTTTCGTTAAACAGCAATATGTCCATTATACATAGCGTGTGACGTCACTACGTTAAAGTCTGGACCGTTTACAAAATTAAGTTCAAAATTTTTGCACGAAACATATTTTAACTATTAGAATGTATAAAAATATGCCAAAATAATCTGTTGTATACCTCTTCGTACTTGTTTTGTTCATTTTAGTAATCACTTCCGTATTCATAACAGCCATGTTGAAGAACTACTTTACCCACAATACACCGAGTGCAATCACACAGGTCATTTTGACCGTGTGTTGACGCAACGATCATTCATAAACTCACCATTGAGCCAATCAGTGTACTGTTTATGGCGGATGTATACTCATGACAAATATTTACTGATAGGTTGTTTAGAAACATTCTATGTTGTTGGAGTAAAACGGCTAGCATAGCAGAAAAGCGTCACAACGCTTTTAACTTTTCGACATATAAAGGACAACAGAATATTTAAAAATAGTTTAGTAATGGAACGCCATGTTGTGTTCCGTTATTTTTTTATTGCAGCTAAATTATGTTATGCATATAAATAAAAATAAATGAATTTTTTACAAACTGTCACCGTATTTTTCTTCAAAAGAAAATAATGAACATCGAAGCAAAATAAAACGTATTTTAAGCAAAAAGTTTGTTATGTGCTGGTATCGTGGTAATAGATTTTTTAAGCAATAGACGCGAACATGACACTATGACATCATTGCTGGTAGAAACAGATCTTAACATTTCAGACAAATCTTTCAGTGTTTATGCTTCATACGATAATGGTTGTACTGTGATTGCGAGGAGCTGGTGGTGAATTGTAAAATAAAAATTATCAGAAATTGGTTTTTAATGGTGCAATTGTAAACTATATTACATAAAAAAATAAAAAAAAAAAAACATACACACACTTAATAGGTGTGAATCGTAAAGAGAATACACAGTTATCGGTCGAATGGTTCTTCTCTTGTTAGATCTACATTTAAAATGTTTGTAGAAACATGCTACTCTTTTTGTATTGTGACTGTTTCTTGTATATTCAAGTAGTCAAAAAATCAAACTATTCCTTGTACAGAAATATTGGGTGTTGTTTATTAAGAAGAAAACGATTTTTGATTGTTTTTTTCTTGAATATTTGTAAAAATAACGCAACAATAATGCGTGAAGCTAGTTTTATATATAAGATCATAAGTAGGTCAATAACATGCAAAATGCTCATGTTTTAATAATACATGCATTTACAAAATCGATCGACGTCAGACTGGAAAGTCAGGAATAATAGTCCTTTCCGAAGTAATTATAACATAAAGATGAACGTTTTATAAGAGAATGCAAGCACAATGTGAAAGGCAAACTATAATTGACACATAATCATATGGCACATTTTCCTCATAAATAAAACATGAAATAAAAATACGCACTGTGTTTCTATTACAATTTAATTAGTGATTGGTATATAACCATCATATATACTTAATCACAATCGGCTCAGCGTATGGGAGGCATCGGTTTAAATCCGGTGTATACCAAAGCCATTAAAATGGTAGTGGTACAGCTCTCTCTCTCTCTCTCTCTCTCTCTCTTTCTCTCTCTCTCTCTCCCTCTCTAGCTAACGCTAAAAAGAATTGCAATGTATATTTCAACGTCTAGTCGGCCAGGTGTCTAGATAATATGAGTAGAAGTGACGTCATGTCAGGTGTTCATGGCATGCTTTCGAGGGCAACACTATATCTACTTCATGTAGACATCGTCTTCAGAAACTGATATACTGTCGGTGGGACGATAAAGCCAGCAAACAATCATAACTTTAGTTCCTAGTCCTACCGATTTTTTTTCGGAAGACAACGTACATACACAATAGTCATTTTATAATGAGAGTGGACTGTAACAGATTTTGACTCATCTTTTGGACCATACACTCACACTATTTAATTCCCTATCGACCGATGACATCCTTTCACGAACGTCAAATATTATGGCTTAAAAATGTATTTATTTGAAGAAAGCCAGTAAATTGGGTAGGACAGACAGTGCATACTGTTGTGTTAATTGACGAACTATATAAAATGGTCTATCTGCTGCCAATACCTTCCTCGATGCACGGATTTATCATTACAAATGAGGTACTTATATTCCCATAATCATCATACGATGTCGCTCAAAATAACTTAGTTACACAATACAAAATCCTTTGATGATTAGTATATTTTCTTCCTTCTATTAATTCACTTCACCATATTGTTGATATTTTCATGAACACAATTTATTACAAAACGAATATGATAACATAATTGTGTACATTTACAATAATAACAGTGACGACACTGTCTGAAATCAGTAAAAACGTTATTATGGTTACGGAGGAACCTGTGTGGCTAGACTGATGCTGGTTCAATCCATTGCGCACGAATATGTGTCAAAGATTTAAGTTTTGATCGACACTAGAAAAACATAAAGAAGAAATCGCACATCGCAGACATGAGCGTGTCAGCCAAGGGAAGTAACTCGTGGTAACGGCTCACAGTTATAGATTTACCACTTCCGGCGAGTCCAGTTAAGTGCGATGTCTGCGTGTTGCTGCCGATTGAAACAACGTAGAAGAAGTCAACCTGTTCTTTTAGTCTTTTAGCTTCCAGGTACGTTTCGTAATTCAGCCGTTGGGTTGTATCCACAAACAAAACTGCCATCTTCGAAGCGTTGACTCGAGCGCCATTTTCGATCGAGAATCTGTTTCTGTTGACCCTCCGCAACATGTCGGCCAGTGTTTGGTAGTCGATTTTCTCAAGGTCTTTGGAAGTAAGGGCACTTCCGAGAGGAATGTTTCCCACTGGACAATTCTCAATCTCTCGACCAACCCGCAGATCATCAGTGGCTAAACTGAACTCGGCAATACTCTTGGCGACGAACTGGGAAATGGTTTGTGACTTCCAACTACCCAGATTCATGGAGTCGTAAATGAAAACGAGATCAGCTGGCCGTAGTGGGTGACAAACTGAAAGAAAGAAATGATTAATACTTTTATTTTATATATACATGTCAATATAAATACTTAAACCAATTTCCATTTAATAGAAAAACACACTTTAAGACTGTATTCAAACGAGAGGCTGGTGCGTTGAACTTACTATTGTTATATATATTGCCTTCATTGCCACCGAGTTACCATTCATTTCCAGTTGGTTATTGACAAAATGATAATGCAAATTAAATAAACATATTCCGTTATTGATAGGTTAAGAGGTTTGTACATTGAGAAGTTTGTTCATTACTTCCTCATAGGATTCTGAAACTAACTCAGACACGATCCTGTTCAAAATAGACACATGTGTCTTAGTAAAGCTGAACCGACAATTTAAAATGTCTAAGCCAATGAAGTAGCAGAGACTGCACTAGCTTAGGAGCAAACGCTAAGTATGCACAGAGTGAAACAATTATTATGGTGGTAGACTTACCTGCATGATCTGACAGTGTTGAAACTCCCTCAATCGGCTCCACTGTACACGACTTGGCTGTCAGCTCCATCTTGATGTTCTTTAGCGAGTTGAAGTCGTCAACGTGCATCATGAACGTGTCCAAAGGTCGGCTGGCTATATCAGCCAGTTCACGTTTGTCAATACCAGAACCTATACCAATTGCAAAGATCTGAATCCCCATCATTCTAGCAAGATCTGCTTCCTTGGCGGTGATGTCTGGCTTCAACGAAAGACCATCGGTCAATATAATTGCAACTTTTGCTACGTCTTTGCGAATCGTGGTTGTCTCCCCAAAGAACCCTTCTTCACGCATGCGCCTGAGGGCTGATGCAGTGTTTGTACCACCTCCCATGTACATGACAGAATTAAGATATGTCAAGTAATCAGCTTTCTTCATGTCGTAGTTTAGTTTGATATGGAACTTGGCGACGTCGCTGAAAGACATGACTCCAATGCGAGTTTTGTTTTGGCCAATGTCAAGCATCTCGATGACGCTGTGGACAAACTCCATCTCCTTGCCAAAATTGTTCTCATTGATACTGAACGACGAGTCAACCAGGAAGAAAATGTCGGCTTCTTTACCAGTGCAATCTGAAACAAAATATATATCTTTTAATATGATAATTGTGTCTCAGTGTGTAGCTTTGCCAACTGACTTTTATAAAGAAGTTGATTATTGGGTTTTCTCTCCAAATGTGTATCGCCCTCAGCGCTTTACTTGTCATTACTACATTTTTAATGTTGCATATGTTGGAACTTTATCATCATCATCATCATCATCATCATCATCATCAACATCATCATCATCATCATCA
The DNA here is from genome assembly GCA_007844125.1 of Sinonovacula constricta. Taxonomy (NCBI): domain Eukaryota; kingdom Metazoa; phylum Mollusca; class Bivalvia; order Cardiida; family Solecurtidae; genus Sinonovacula; species Sinonovacula constricta. The sequence goes on along the minus strand of CM017567.1, from coordinate 4,455,786 downwards.
TCATACGGTTATATAATACTGAATTTGACATAGCATTAGACAAAGGTACTTGTGTGCAAGTTAAGCGTAAAAGCGACAGAATAAGATTGAGACGAGACATTAAAAAAACAGTGACCAACTTGGAACTGCAGTCGGCAGAAGGACCGACTGGGGTGCTTATATTGCTTAACAGAGCGTTAGCTTCAAACTGCATGAAGCTTTTGTTCTCCAAGACAATGTAAATAGAAATATCCCATAAACGTGAATTGTTGTAACTGAATTACACATATAATTACATATGTCATATTAACTGAGTTTCCATATTCACGACGATGAGCAATCCTCGATATTAAGCAAATGCAACTTACCAAAAGACATAAAGGTTTCTCTTCCCTTGAACTCTTGATAACCCGGATCCTGTTCGTCTTGGTGATTGGGGAATTCTGAAAAATTGTTGAAGATGTGAACAATCTTAAAAAGGTTGTGGAAGACATGACCAATCTGAAACATTATGAAAAACGTGAACAATCTGAAAAGGTATGGCCGATATGAACAATCTGAAAAAAACGTGGATGACGGGGTAGTCAGTCTGCTAAACCAATAACATGCTTAAAACCCAAAACTAAAATGATTTGCTTGCAACTTTAGACATACTTTATTTTGTGTATTGATAGAGACTTCGTAACAAATACGGGTAGTGTAGCAGGAGCCGCCTGATCTGGATAAACATTTTTTTTCGAGACCCAGATTTACACGTGCCAATAGAAGGCTTTGTTGTAAGTGAAGTTATGCTATATATAAGAGTTAGAGAAAAGTTTGCTCAAATGCTGCGAAAAGTTACGCAGTAAAATTCGCAACTGCCTCAAGATGTCATGTTAACTAACATTAGGAACAGAAATACTTACGTTCACACACTTTCTGTGCGATCCGTTCTTTTACCGAAGCAATGCCGCTATATTCATCAAGCGCAAACTGAAACTGATCATCTGGGTCACTGGCGATTCCCGCCAGTTCGTTCTGGTCCAACCGGAAGCCGATGCTGACCGCAAACATCAAGATTCCTTTCTTTTGCAGACTTGCCGACATCTCCTGGGTAAAGAATGTCTTCTGTGACTGGCCGTCGGTAACAACGATGATGATTTTGGAAACATTATCCCGACTGCCTTCTCTATTCCGGAAAATTATGTCACGTGCGAATACCAAAGCGTCCCCAGTGTTTGTCCTTGACCCCTTGTCATATTCAATCCTGCTTGTAGCTCGAAGCATGGTCTCTTTATCTGTTAATGAAAATGTTGTGTAAATGTCAACATACATTTTGTAAGTAAACGTGTTTTTTTTTCAGCTACGTCGTGTACACGTTCACCAAATGATATAGTTTTGTTACTGAAAGGTAGTATCCGATAGTTTGCCTCTATCTAATATATGTAACAACATCTGAATTCCGTTTGGGGTATTTATGCGTAATTTCATTGGAAATTCAGTCTAAGCTTTGACGATTTTCAACAGTATCTCTATTTTATGGCAATAAAACTCGTAAATTAACACTTTTAATGTTCATTCCTTTGAATCTATAAATACGAGAGATGGGATTCCTGCTAAATATAGACATCGGCGTCACAGCGGATGACGTGAATGAGCTCAAACATAAGTGGTCACGTGGTTTTCTTAGTTTAAAAATAGCTTACTGTGCAGCATGGCTCAGATAGGAAATACATGTTTGTAATGACGATTGAGGCGTTACAGTTCACTTTCCAGACACGTGTAGGACACCAATAAACAGTATTTTGCGATATCCCCAGAATTATGGGATATGTTGTTTCAACAAATAATATGTTGTTATCTGAAGCTTCTTTTGTATATGGTTGTGCCAGGGAGACAACAGTCAAGGGTGTTGCAAAAAGGCGCATACAGTGTCGTGTAATTCATTATTTGTGCAGATAGACAAGGAAGGATACGTAGATATAGAGAACATATATGGATTTTTCATTCGTATAATTGTGTAGGCACTGCCAACTTTGCCTTTAGAGAGCAGCCAAATGACACCTGGAGAAGGTTTTTGTTCTGCAAAACAATGTATGGAATTCTTCAAACGACTAAATAAAGATGTTGCGACTTCGAGTCAAAGATTATATTTTGTCTTTAATTAGCAAACACTACAATAAAAATGTTCAAAATGTGGTGAAATGTTTAATTTTTTTTATGGAAATACAGTATTGATTAAGTTGATCACACATAGAGATATTTAATATCATTGCGAAAGGAAAACAACAGCAAGGCCATGTACATGTTGACAGCTATACAAATGTTTCGGACAGTTAACAAGGCGTTTAAGCTAATTTGCTACAAATGTCACGTTAGAAAATGTTGTGCATGGGATCAAAGTTGAAGTGTCGCGCTTAGCCAAGCCGACTTTCTTAATGACGGACAACTGGGTCACAAAGAACTAGTGCCAGATCACACTTATATCAAGTACACAGCGGTCTATGCTTGAAACCGCTGTCGCAACTCCATACCAGTCTGTTTGAGAACAGCCTCAAAGCTCGGGAGTTTCCCTGTCATATAAAGTCGTGAATGAATTAGACTGGTACAGGAAGTGTCTGCAATGTGACAGAGCGACACACTTCCGGTAAGAGCAGAGTTGCCCCACAGATTTGTAGCAATAACGCTTTAACTTTATTTTTATCATTTTCAAGATACCGCGTTTAATCGTTTTGCATATCAAAGCAAATTTTATAATCCAGACAGTTGCTGGTTAACAAATTACCGATAGCTGCCCAAATTCTTAAATATGACGTGACCAGTATGTTGATAATGCTCAAACCCATTTTGTCTACCATTATTTAACACATGTTTCTAAAGCTTTGGGTTTCTTATAATAAACATCAAACTATTTCATGATTCATGATTCTAAAATTAAGATGTTTACTTTTAAATAAAGTATGAGAATGGTATTCAAACACAACGTATCTGATCCTTGAATGTTAATATTGCGAAGACCAGGGATCGAGTTTATCAATCTTAAGTAAGAATTCACTGAATAGTGGCATACAGTCATTTTAAATACCTCATATTTCAATTAGATTTACATCCAATGTTAACAGTGGTTTTGAAAATCGATTAATACTTGTCTTGGCAACATCTGTTTAAATCTGCGACTTAAAATTAATCAGTCAGATGCTTGATAACAGTGTCAATCCCGAACTCATAGTAACACTTAAAAAGTTAACATAATAAGCGGATACTTACTAAGTATCTGTTGGCCCGAGACAAAAAAAGTACTTCGAGCACGATTTTGAGACCAATAAAAGCGTTTGGTTAATCAGAATTAAATAAGACAAAATAGAAATTATTGGGCTCATCGTTTCAGATCTCAGAAATGGAAAATAAATAGAACATCTGAAACGGGCAGATGAGAATTGCCACCGATCTCAGATGTATAATTGTACAGATACTAAACTTCACCAATCATGGACAAATCGGGATTAGTCTAAAAATCGAAGTGCTAGACTTACCTTTGTATGTGTCTAGATAGAACTTTGGCCAGACTCCATGACCGAACGTCAGGGCAGCAATACGAGACTGCTCGGGGCCCGGACCGACGTCGAACGTCTTTATGACGTCCTCCATGAACTTCACTTCCCGGTAGAAGTCAGGTGGCCATATGCTGTACGACGAATCTAGGACAAACACAACATCAGCCGGCTCGCCGTCACATCCTGTCGGCAAAAGAGTACAATTCAATACAAATAAACAACAAAATATTGCTGAGCGCCAGTCGCCAAGCGTTCAGTGTCACCTAAAACCTCACTGTTTGGGTTCGAGTCAGTGTTGCATAGTCACTTTAACCCCCGCTGTATTCTTGTCTGGGACAAAGTCTGGACTGGGAATATATTCGGGACTGGGAATGTATCCGGAACTTCGATTATGTTCTGCACTCGGGATAAATTCGGGACTGGGGATATATTCTAGACTCGGAATATATTCTGGACTGGAGATATATTCTGGACTCGGAATGTATTCTTGACTGGGAATATATTCTGGTCTGGGAGTATATTCTGGATTATGCATGTATTCTGGACTGAGGGTATATTCGAGACTGGTAATGTTTTCTGGACTGGGGATGTATTCTGGACTCCGAATGTATTCTGGACTGGGGATGTATTCTGGACTCGGAATGTATTCTGGACTGGGGATATATGCGGGACTCGGAATGTATTCTGGACTGAGGATATATTCGGGACACGGAATGTATTCTGGACTCGGAATGTATTCTGGACTGGGGATATATTCTGGACTCGGAATATATTCTGGACTGAAGATATATTCTGGACCCAGAATGTATTCTGGACTGGGGATGTATTCTGGACTGGGAATATATTCTGGACTGGGAATGTATGCTGGACTGGGGATATATTCTGGATTCGGAATATATTCTGGACTCGGAATGTATTCCAGAATGGGAATATATTCAGGACTGTGTATATTCTGGACTGGGAATGTATTCTGGACTCGGAATGTATTCTGGACTGGGGATATATTCTGGACTCGGAATGTATTCTGGACTGGGAATATATTCGGTACTTGGAATGTATTCGGGACTGGTGATGACTTCTGGACAGGGAATGTATTCTGGTCTGGTGATGTATTCTGGACTAGGAACATATTTACAGTTACACACGGAAAAATAAGACTGGCTTTGTCATTAAATGTGTGCTAAGTGGTTGACGTACTTTGACAGATTTCTTAACCATGTAGCGTACATGTCAACTAATAAGACGAAAGAGGAAGTTTTTTAAACATCTGACAATTAGAAAAGGGACTTGCTTTAGGTCAATGTTTCATCCTTTTTTCACATACATGTTTTTTGTTGTTGTTGTCGTGTTGTTGTTGTTTGTTTGTTGTTGTTTTTTGTTAGTTTTTTTAAGTCTCCGCGTCTTCTTATGACAGAACGGGCACACTAAATACTCTAGCAGAGTGAAATTCAAGGATAATTTGAGGTGCACAAACTTATAAGACCAGTTTTGGTAATAGTAATAATAATTATAATTATATATTAGTATTATGATGATTATTATTATAAATTAATTAATTAATTAATTTAATTAAATAATAAATAAATCATGAATGTCCATGTGAAGCATTTCTCATAATTATGAGTTTTACAAAATGCAGAGTAATATGTAAATGCCACCTGACAAAATTGCGAAAATATACAAGACTTGTCCGTAATACAGATGGTTGTGTTTGAATGACGAACATAATAAAGTGTCATATGTTATAAGATATTTATTTATGTATGGACAAAAAGAGTAAATGATAGCAAACATATAATACTATCTTACAATATGTTATCTACTAAAATACATGTGTACAAAATAGTTCAGTTTCCTGAAAATAATGATTATCTTACATATGAAATTTTGTACAAAGACAGAAATGTACAGAATATTTGATGGTCAAGTATAAAACTTTTATTTTCATAAAAATAGTTTGTCTCATAAAATATCGGTACAGTGTAGTGTAGTCTCGTGGTTATACTTATTATCTTATATTAATACATAATTGGTTAATATACATATGAAGAAGTTAAGGGTCACGAAATGATTTTAGACCTCACTACAATACTACAATGTCAGTTAATTTAAGTGTTAAATCACACACACGCGCGCACGCACGCACGCACGCACGCACACACACACACTAACGCACGGACGCACGCACACGCACACACAACCTATCCCAGTAAATCATCTCCATTACTAACCATACATGATTCTTTTTATATCAGGATCACTGTGTCAAACAATGTTATCATAAGGAATGTAAACATGACATATTCACTCGTATTTACTATTCAATAGAAATACCGGTTAGCCAGCTAACCGCAAATTGATCTGGCTAGGAAAAAATGGTGTAGATTCAGATAAACGAGTTTCCAATGATAGTTTCTGATTAGGATCTACACTAGTTGCTGCTCAGTATATATATAAATATGTATTTACCTATACATGAGGTTGTACACAGATAACCCAGAGACTTTAGAGACTTTAGAAAGGAGGATATAGCAAACGTGGGGCGATAAAGGTTACGATCGGGACTCTGTACTTACTTGCTAAAACAATCTCCGTCTGATATGCAACGGCACCCTGAAGTAAAAGAACGAAGATAATCACATCGGGGTTGAGGTGCATTTGAGGTTCCTTTTATTTAGATATAGCTTTGACTGTTAGGTTAGCGTATAAGATACATTGCGTATAAATATATTACAAAAACAATATTTCTACATTATAACAGCAGCATTTATAGATAAATGTAAAAGGATTGCATATTATTCTACATGTGGTATAGTCAATGCACTTTTTAGCGCTTGTTGTGAAAATAGAAAACACAAAAGTTAAATACATGTCTTGTTATTTGACGCTCTACTAAATGCGATAAAACAAATAAAAGTCTTGGAACAGTCTAGAAAGGAAAGAAACAGACTGCTGTATGGCACGAAGGTGCAAATAGGTATTTCGTAATAACAACACTTCCGGTTTTTGTGTTTTTGGAATGGTGGTGGTTGTGTGTGTTTTTTTTAAGCTTGGATGATGTAAGCTGATAAACCTTAGCAGCAACATAAGGCACATTTTAGCAACATGTTGAACATCTCTGCGTATCAAATGCTATGGACCAATTGACATTATTTTTAGAGCCTATTCTGTAATACGGAAACTAATCTTCCGTATCTAAACTGTAGCTACATCCTGACATGTCACTTGAAATTGTTAATGTACCTTATGCTTACGTATGATTAGTTTATATGGCGTTTGTTACGACGATGTAATGTGTACAAGACTTAACAAAATTATGTTCTGTTCTGGTGATTGAAATTGGCATCGCTTTCAAACTCAGAGTTTGAAAAACCGAGGTGTATAGTTATAGTTCAATAGTAAGGTGACAAAGTTACACAAACGTTTGATAACATTATCGCCAATACACACCTTCTCTTAGTCAAGGTATACATGGGGAATGGGTAAAACACTTCGGTGTGTGACATACCGTTATATACATGTCGGATGTAGATGATTTGACGTTTTAGTTGAATGAATGGAATTAAATATGGCAAAGAATTAATTTATAATACCCCAGGCACCATAAATGACTATGTATGTCCTGTTTATCTACCAGTTTTAACTAGTTTGGGTTATATGAATTATAACAACCAATACTGTTAGATTTATTCTTAACATCTTTTGTACATTCACAGTTTTATTTATTCGGGTTTTCAAATTTACGTTAGAAAAATCCCAAACACGTGTTAACAAACTGCTTACAAATTTGGTTAACGCATTGTACTATCAACAAATATTATTTTAACAAGCTAATCACATGAGGTTGTACACAGATATCAAAGTAATATACTTACCAAAAACAAGAAAAGTGTCATGTAAAAATCCATTTCAAAATTTATCACAGTCAATAAGAAAACTAGCAAAGTCACTTCAAATCACAAACGAAACTATAAAGAAGTATACCCTTCTGTAACTTGTCAACAAATGACTTGCTGAAGTTGGGTCACTTATGTAGCCAATTAGGCAGCGCGAGCCAATTAAAACACGCAAGGTCTCTTAAAGCAGCAAATCAGATTCAAGGGTCCGAACGTGGATTGACGCATGACATGCCTCAGCATCGGCCACTATTAACTAATACTATGCCCTAGATTCGTCATTTGATTGAATCATTAAATTCTGAGATAAGAGTCAAACAATATACACTTAAAAGTGGGCATATACATACATTCATCTGATTTCGCTTCATTACCTTCCGTGCTAACACTTTCGCAAAAAAATTATGACATAGGTTTTTTATATTCTTTGTTCAGTGTTAATATTTGGAAAAATAATTAATATGCCGTATTTAAATGTATTTATTATTTTGTTACAAGAACATTAAAGAGTTCACACCTTAAATGGCTTAAATTCAAGAAACGATTCTGTCAAAGGACAATTAATCTTGTATGTCTCAAACCAGTTGAAATAATTAGTTATAGCGATTTAAATTATTATATTACTACATTGCAACTAAATTTTTATATAATAAGATTGTAGCTATTTTTGTAATAAAAGTATATTGAAACGAACTTTGTTTTAAATACTACATTGAAACGCTATCTGTTGTATTACTTCATTGAAACGCGATTTGTTACAACGCTACAATTAAACTAATATGGTTATATTACTACAGTAAAACTATATGTATTATATATTACTACATCGAAACAGTATTTGCTATATTACAAGACATGGAAACTAGATTTGTTATATTACTACACCGAAACTAGATATGTTACATTACAGCACTGAAACCATATTTGTTACATCACTGCATTAAAACTAGACTTGTTACATGACAACATTAAAATTGCATTTGTTACATTACTGCACAGAAACCAGATTTGTTTAATTACTACATTGAAAATGGATTTCTTACATTACTACATTGAAAAAAAAAAGATTTGTTACATTACTACATCGAAACCATATTTGGTACATTACTGCACTGAAACAAGATTTGTTACATTACTACACGGAAACCATATTTGTTACATTACTACATGGAAACCATATTTGTTACATTACTGTACTGAAAATGGATTTGTTATATGCTACATTGAAACTAGATTGGTTACATTACTTCACTGAAACAAGATTTGTTACATTACTGTACTGAAACTAGATTTGTTACATTACTACACTGAAACAAGATTTGTTACATTACTACAGGGAAACCATATTTGTTATATTACTGCACTGAAACAAGATTTGTTACATTACTGCACTGAAACAAGATTTGTTACATTACTGCACTGAAACAAGATTTGTTACATTACTGTACTGAAACTAGATTTGCTACATTACGACATTAAAATTACTTTCATTACATTACTGCCTTGAAACTAGACTTGTTACATTACTACATTGAATCTAGATTTGTGAATTACTACATCAAAACCATATTTGTTACATTACTGCACTGAAAGTATATTTCTTACATTACTACATTAAAACAAAATTTCTTACATTCCTGCACTGAACCTTACTTTCATTCATTACTGCACTGAAACAAGATTTTTTACATTACTGCACTGAAACTAGAGTTGTTACATTACTGCACTGAAACTAGAGTTGTTACATTACTGCACTGAAACTAGATTTGTTACATTACTACATCGAAACCCTATTTGTTACATTACTACATTGAAACTAGATTTGTCGCATTGCTACACCGAAACAAGATTTGCTACATTACTACTCTGAAACTAGATTTGTCATTTTGTTGCATCGAAACCATATTTGTAACATTACTACATTAAAACTAAATTTGTTACGTTAATACAACGAAACTAGATTCGTTACATTACTGCACTGGAACTAGAGTTGTTAATTTATTATATCGAAACTAGATTTGTTACATTACTGCACTGAAACTAGATTTGTTACATTACTGCACTGAAACTAGATTTGTTGCATTACTGCTCTGAAACTAGATTTGTTACATTACTGCACTGAAACCATATGTGTTACATTACTGCACAGAAACTAGATTAGTTACATTGCTACATTGAAACTAGATTTGCTACGTTACTACATCGAAACCATATTTATTACATTAATACACTAAAACTAGATTTGGTACAATACTTCATCGAAAACTAGATTTGTTAAATTACTACATCGAAAATTAGATTTGTTACACAACTACATTGAAACTAGATTTGTTACCTTACCACATCGAAACCATATTTGTTTTATAACTGCACTGAAACAATATTTGTTACATTACTACATCGAAACTAGATTTGTTACATTACTACATCGAAACCATATTTGTTACATAACTGCACTAAAATTAGGTGTGTTACGTTTCTACACCGAAACTAGATTTGTTAAATTACTTCACTGAAACTTGATTTGTTACATTACTGCACTGAACCCATATTTGTTACATTACTACATGGAAACCATATTTGTTACATAACTGTACTGAAATTAGGTGTGTTACGTTTCTACATCGAAACTAGATTTGTTACATTACTTCACTGAAACTTGATTTGTTACATTACTGCACTGAATCCATATTTGTTACATTACTACATCGAAACCATATTTGTTACATTACTACAATGAAAACTAGATTTGTTATATTACTACACTCAAACAAGATTTGTTACATTACTGCACTGAAACTAGATTTGTTACATAACTGCATTGAAACTAGGTTTGTGACATAGCACTGAAACCATATTTGTTACATTACTACATCGAGCCTTGATTTGGTTATATTACTTTATAAAACTAGATTGCTACATTACTTGAGACAGTTCTTATAATACGACTACGATTAAAATGTATAATGCTTCATTAAACCCGTGCTTACATTATTACATTGAAACTAGATTTGTTGCATAACTGCATTGAAACTAGTTTCTTTTACATTACTACATTGAAACAAGGTATGTTGTAATACTATACTGAAACTAGATCTGTTATATTACTACATTATATTACTTTGCAATAAAAGATCCCGCGAAGTGCGTTTCATTGATATCGTCCAGCGATGTAAAGGTTATTCATAACACTTCACTCGTTCGTCAGCACAAACATATATTTCCTTTCTGAGCAATGCTGCACTGTAAGCTATGTTAATACAAACAACAACAACAAACAAAACAAAAAAACGTGACTACTTACTTTTGAGATCACATTATAAGCCCTATCATCGTCCGGGTTATCCGCTCTTCGATGTCTATGTTTGGCAGAAATCCCAATCGTGCTTATTTATAGTTTTCACATAGATGTCAGACACACAAAAAAACAGCACTTCGCTTGAACATTTCAGGCAACAATAATTTAAATGGCAAATCGAGAAGAATGTCTCAAACTGTCGAATATCACATTTAAATGACGTATAAAGAAATGTCTAATGATCAGCGAGGACCTCCGGAGCTTTTTTAGGTTTAATGAAGGACGACAAGTATAACAAATATTTGAGAAATTCTGATATATGATGTATGCATCGGATTTTCGAAGTTGAAGTTTATAAAGCATTCGGATTATCGGATAACAATGTCGTCTTAAAATAGTGTTGAGTTATGAACTCCCGATGGTTTGATTAATAATATCAATTGTCAAATTAATATTATGTAGTTTAACACACACACGCACGCACGCACGCACGCACACACACACATATTGAAAAAGAGACGAGCGTATACCAATGCGTTACCAATGGATATCCCAATACAGTTTCTAATACTTCCTGATTTATTAATCTGATGATACATTTTTGATATATATATATATATATCGTCATGCACTTGAACTATTAGTAATCGATTATAAAAAAGCATAGTTCAACAATGTATCATCAGATTGATAAATCAGGAAGTATTTGCAACTGTATTGGGATATCCATTGATAACACATTGGTATACGCTCGTCTCGTTTTGACTGAAAACTGCGCTTGATTGCCATATTTGGCACATACTCGACCGAAAGGTCAACTAGTTTATTTCATTGTTATATAGTGTTAAGCAGAAAGTAATAACTGGATTTTATAATACAATGTAGTAGCCTACGATGTAACTCTTAAAGCTTAGTCATACGCGAAATTAAATGACGTGTTTGGGCAAATCGTGTATTGTAAATACAAATATTGTTTTCTTCTTTACAAATAGTCATTTATTGATACTTTAGCACAAAATCAGTATACTATCACGCATCACAAGCACTTCAAGTCGGAGCATAATAGGCGTGAAGGATAAGTTAAGCTTATTATTATGATTCATAGCAGAACAATACAAACATTAAAGTTTACACAAGACTCTGAAAAAACCCGAAGAAACGCCAACTTTGGAAGGAACTATGTAATCTGAGTTATAGTGACACGTAACTGCACATCAATATTAATCATCCATGCAAGAATGACACATTTCCTATGCGGAGTTGTCTGCGCAATAATTTGCTAGGAAAATAAAAAGGGCATTAACTCTGGGTCGAGCAATGCACTTTAAGTAATCTCACCTTTACAAACAACGACACATCACGTCATCAACATCTATCATTCTTGCGATTAAATATAAAAGTAGGCTTGATTATTTTGGATAAATAAATACAAATGACCGAACATGGGACGAATGTTTTGCTGATTTTTTGTGTAGTTTGTAAATATTTGATGAAAATTAATAGTTTCCTTTTATACCGGGAATAAAACACTTCTCAACTGCTCTTATTGTGTATGTAACTGTTGCGAGTTCTGTTTGACTAGTCGTTCAAAGTATAAACTTTATAAAATGGCACATATACATTAGCAGATGTATTTCATTTTTTATCCTTTGAAATGCCACCACTACGCCACTTTCAGTTTCGTTTGTAGATTTAAACGTTTAAAGCTCTGTGCTGCTGTGCAGAGTCGTGAAAACAGCTCAGTAAGAAACATTTGTCCGATTTAGCGCGGAACTTCATTAAAGAAAAGGGGAAACACGAAGAGAACAACTAAAATGTCTTTTTTATTTATTATGAATTAACGCCGATCTATATTTGACCCGTTGCCCAAAGTGTATATACCGTAATACATTATTCGGCATAGCTGTCTTACATTTGGCCTACTTACAAATGCTAACGCAAGGTCAGCTCGAATTAATATCAAAGCGAATATCATTGGTAGAAATTCGCATACGGTTTTGTGCTTGTTTTCGGGAGTGTAACACTTTGTTTTAAAAGGGGAACCAATATTAAGGTAATTAAAAATCAAATGACAACTCATGACAATAAGAAAGTCAATTTCTAAAGGCAACATTCTGAGTGATGTCATTTGTTTAGGATTTCGTTTAAGTATTTTGAATAAAGTAATAATAAACATTGTAAAATATTGATAGTGCCAGAAAATGCACATCTACACTCCTTTTTGTCTCTCTGTCCTCACAGGCATATTGTCATCAAAACTGATATATAAGTGCCTTCACAACGCTGCATATCGCTAAAAAAGATATTTATTGTGTTTATTTATTATTAAAATCTACTTTGTTGATGTATCTTTGATTCTTTCGAAGTTCCTCCGCTACGCAAAACAATCACACACAGCGTGAATCACGGAGGCAATTTTTTATAAACGTTACGCTGAGGCGAGAACGGAGTAATGAAAATCCTTTCAAATACGTTTGCTTGACTTTGCTTGAGTCTGAATACTGCGCATTCGCGGCGCGAAGACGAAGCTAAGAAAACACGACCCTTCCAGACTTTTACAAATGTTAAAAATATGTTGTTTATCAGCCGGTTTATTTCACTACTTAGTCTGATGACTATGCAAAAAGTAATGGAGGCTGGCTGTTCTGGTTCTGCACTTTCTGCTACTAAGCTCTTAATCTAGCGCCTTCCTCAAATTGCAAGAACATAAACAAACATGTTAAACATGTTCTAGATTGTTTTGTCCGAAAGGTTTCCATAAATAGATACTCCCACTGGGTGTTGAGTGTACAAAGGGCTCTTGTTTGAACTGACAGACAAACACCACCTGCTGCGCACGTTCTTGTGCAACTTGTAAGGAAAATGGAAAAAAAATAAGAAAAAAGTGTCTGACGTCAAACAGTTTGTTTGAGACAATAGTATCAATTAAGTGCTTGTGCGGAAATATGCCCTTGAAAGTCACTTAAAACTGAAGTCCTGCCATTGACTTACTTCGCTCTAGGTCTCAATCATGTAAGTGAGGCGTGGGCATTGGAAGTGGTGTATGTTATTGGAACACCACTATACGGCCAGATGTATTTGCTCTAGATTAAGACGATTGCGAAATTGTTTCTTCAATTTTCAAAATTTCCATCAGCCTCCGAGAGAAGATTGGGTTGCATCACGTGTGTGTGTGTGTGTGTGTGCGCGCGCGTGTGTGTGTGTGCGCGCGTGCGTGTGTTTAAGATGTTTAGCTAGGTTAGTAAGGGTACTGCTGCAGAATGAAGCATCCAGTTGGACCATGCATATTTGCGCGTACTTTTTTTCCGGATGAAGCTTACTATATATGTAGTCATTTAATTAATTAATGGACGTCTATCTGTGACAATAGTGATTCATGATTCAGCCACTATTTTGATCACTACAGAGGAAATCCTTTTTTAACGAAGTCCGACAAAAAATAATAAAATAACAAAAAAGCGGACACAACCATTGTTGATGCGCAAAATCTAATAATTTTGCAAATGAAATACATAATTAGTTCATTTATAACATAATATTGTTTTAATCAAAGAATTTATATCTATGCTCTGAAAATGGTAGCTCACTGCAAAATGTAAATTCGTTCTTTTGCTAAATATGTCACCTAACTATTAAACTGAAAACGTTTTAGCTGGTCGCCTTCACAGATGCCTGCTGGAAGAATTGACTTGTGCAGGGAGAGACCTGTGTATATATAATTAATAATCATTAATAATAATAATAATAATAATAATAATAACAATAATAATTATAATAATAATAATAATAATAATAATAATAATAATAATAATAATAATATACAAAGTTAAATGTGAATAGAGCGTAATCAGGCTAAAACCAAACCACGCATGTAAAATATAGAAAAATATCAGGTAAAAAATAAATTAAAATTGAAAACAGGTCAACACATAAAACGGTTTAAAGAAGTATGACAATTGGTAAATAAACAGTTTAAAAATGTATAACTTATTAAGAATACCAATCTCGTTCAAGAAGCAAACAAGTTTAGAATCCGACACTGTCCTAAATAGTTCGTACATGTTATGGACATTAAAATACTTCGACCGTATGTGGTCTGTGTCGATACACTGTAATAAAATATGCTTGAATGTCAGTGGTTCCTGGCATGGACACATACAGGTTGAACTTCTCTTTTTAAAAGATATGAATGAGTTAATCTAGTATGTCCAATGCGACAGCGGGTAAGAGCATCTTCCCGTCTACTTTCTCTGCAAGCAGAGACATTGGCACCGACGTTAGGTTTAATTACGTGTAATTTGTTACAAACAATACTGTCCCAACTTGTTGGCCACTTGGTTAGAATATATTGGTTAATAAGTGATTTAAAATCAGTGTGTGGGATGCATAGATCTGTCTCAGTGAGGACTGAGGCAGATCTTGCACCCCTGTCTGCATCTTCGTTTCCTGGGAATAATAATAATATAATAATAATAATCATAAAATTAAAAAAAAAAAGTATAGCTTTGAGGTCGACTATAATTTTACTGATGAACAGTGTAATACATTCATTGTAAAACAACAACAACAAATAATTAAAACAGTTTTCACTTTATTTACTTGAGGGAAAATGGAACAGGTAATTACTTTCAAGATAATTACAGTGGTTCTGGTCACATTATATAGATGATTGAAATAATTTTGTGAACAAATATGCTTATAAAAATAAATAAACAATAAAAATAAACAAATTAAAAAAATGTTAAATAAGGCTTTAAAATGTACATTTTTGGTGAGCGGATCCTTCACATTCATTGTTCTGTCTAGGTTAATCACCAGATGATTTAATTGTCATTAAAAAGTGCTGCATTTGGCTTTTTTGCTAGATATTTTATTGGTTTTATATATTGGGAATACATTTTTTTCCAATTAAGATAAGAAAAATAATGAAAATAAAGAAGTAGAGTTATTGTAATTGTATACATTGTTAAAATAATTAAAAAGTGGTGAAAATAATCAATTTAAATTTAAAAATAGCCTTAATTACATAATTTTTATATGTGATAAAAGTTTGTCGATATTCCATTATGATTTTAATACCTCCAGATTTGCAACTTGGAGTGAGGTCAATCTGATCACCTCGGCCTTTATGCTATGCAAGAGACCTCTGACATAATAAGGCGCCATCTTGGATCTACTTTGTGTGTCTTAGTTTTAATACTGGGTATTTAATGTTGACTTTTCAATTTTCCGTAAATCATATAGATTGTATTGATAAAAAAAATCGTTGTTATTGCAAGATATACTCAACTAAATGATATATATATATAATTTGTTACTTTCTCGCGAACGGACACTGTTTCATAACTCAGGCGACGCACTTTGGTGTATTCTAGAGCTATGTACGAGGTGTATTTTACGAACCATACGGAAATACCCGAAGTTTTACGATTGGGTATTTCCGTATGGTTCGTAAAATACACCTCGTACATAGCTCTAGAATACACCAAAGTGCGTCGCCTGAGTTATGAAACAGTGTCCGTTCGCGAGAAAGTAACAAATTATATATATATCATTTAGTTGAGTATATCTTGCAATAACAACGATTTTTTTTATCAATACAATCTATATGATTTACGGAAAATTGAAAAGTCAACATTAAATACCCAGTATTAAAACTAAGACACACAAAGTAGATCCAAGATGGCGCCTTATTATGTCAGAGGTCTCTTGCATAGCATAAAGGCCGAGGTGATCAGATTGGGAAATACCCGAAGTTTTACGATTGGGAGTGAGGTAAGCAGACAGAAGGGACACAACTCTGATATGATACTTTCTGTAAATATAAGTTATCAGATATTTAAATAATACACAAAAGGCAGCATGCCATGTAAATATTGATTGTGCTTAAAACCAAATGGAGGTGTGGCTTTTGGACCACAATTCAATTCTTACAGTGCACCAGGCGCGTATCTGGGCCGGTTTTGAAATTACGCACAATTAAAAGGGAAATAACCTTTGTAATAATACTTTTGAAAATATTCGGTTCTTTTCTAATGAATAACATGTAAAATGCGGACATGCGAGGAACTTACCGCAAAATATAAACGACTAAAATCCTGACGTGTTTAAGTTTAATCGGGTTAAGCTTCGACTTTCTTAGTGTGTTTGGTACTTTTAGATTTTCGATTTTTCGAGCGGTGGTTACGCTCGAGCGTGAAGTGCGTAATGGGAGAAACGCTCCTGCAGTGCACTCGCTTTCCGCAGTGCTGGATATTAACAAAATAATAAACAAACTCATCCAAAATTTCTTGCAGACAAACATTCTAGCCAAATTTGGTGAAGATTGAAACATAAATGTAGCATTAAGTGTGTTCACAAGGTGTTTATAAGATTTGACCTCATGACTTTCTTTTGACCCCCCTGTGACCCAGTTATGAATTATTCAAATATTTTATGCAGGCAAACATTCTGACCAAGTTTAGTGAAGATTGGACCATAAATGTTGCCTCTAGTCTGTTCACTAGCTTTTTCTCTCTAAGACTTGACATAGTGAACTACCATTTTGACCGGACGTGACCCAATAACGAATTCATCCAAGATTTCATGCAGACAAACATTCTGACCAATATCACTAATCTAATATTTCACCTAAGAACCTACTTTTTGACCCACAGTATCCAGTTACAAACTTATTCAAGATTTCATGCAGACAAACATTCTGACCAAGTTTGGAGAAGATTGGGCTATAAATGTGGTCTCTTAGAGTGTTCACAAGGTTTTCCTAAAATTTGACCTTTTGTCCTAGTTTTTGACACCAGGTGACCCAATAATGAACTCATCCAAGATTTCATGCAGACAACCATTCTGACCAAGTTTGATTTAGATTTAGATTGAATAAAAACTGTAACCTCTAGCATGTTCACAAGCAAAATGGTTGATGCCAAACGATGGACTAAGGGGTGTCAGAAAAGCTCTGGGGAGCTAAAAAGACCTAATTACTATCATAACATAACTAATTACACCCCAGAAAACTAGCAAGGCCACATAATGGATGATGATAACAAGAAGAAACACTTGATACTGATATTATCATTTATTACCTTAGGTAAAAATTTTATACATATCAACATTTTTATGTGGCAACAATTGTAAATACTCATATTCAGACATATAAAATGTTAAATTTAATTTAACATCCGATTATGTAAGTGAAAATTAATTCACAAATTAGTGCCCACATCCAATGACTTTAAAAGTAAATTTTCTTTGTAAAATGTTGCACAGACTGAGTCATGGAAAACAAGAACTGATCAATGAACTGGTAGAGACAGAAATCTGGGCAACAATTCTGTATTTTGAAATATAATCATGAAATAATTCCTAAAAACATGAAATTTATAAAACATCAAAGATATACTAATAATACATAAAAGAAACCAAGTATAATTTAACATTAAACATACATAAAAAACAACTGATTTATAAACATATAATTATTTCTGGTAACAAATCACAACCATTAAATGGCAGTCATATTCAAGACAAAAATGGCAAGAATCTAAAAAATCCATGATGCTTTAAATAACTATCATCTGTTGTCCCATATTTGTATCCCAAGAAAAACTATTATGAAATTCAAATTATTTCTGTAGGCCTATATATATGTTTGATATTGTATTAATTGTTTTGTAAATATTTATGAAACTAAACGATAGCATTTAATCAAAACAATATTCAATAACAAATAATAATGATGCACAATGCACACATCATTACCAAATAATGATGCACAATGTACACATCATTACTAAATAATGATGCACAATGCACACATCATTACTAAATAATGATGCACAATGCACACATCATTACCAAATAATGATGCACAATGCACACATCATTACCAAATAATAAGCACAATGCACACATCATTACCAAATAATGATGCACAATGCACACATCATTACCAAATAATGATGCACAATGTACACATCATTACTAAATAATGATGCACAATGCACACATCATTACCAAATAATGATGCACAATGCACACATCATTACCAAATAATGATGCACAATGCACACATCATTACCAAATAATAAGCACAATGTGCACATCATTACCAAAAAATGATGCACAATGTACACATCATTACCAAATAAAGTGCACAATGTACACATCATTACCAAATAATGATGCATAATGTACACATCGTTACCAAATAATGATGCACAATGTGCACATTATTACCAAATAATGATGCACAATGCACACATCATTACCAAATAAAGATGCACAATGCACACATCATTACCAAATAATGATGCACAATGTGCACATTATTACCAAATAATGATGCACAATGCACACATCATTACCAAATAATGATGCACAATGCACACATCATTACCAAATAATGATGCACAATGTACACATTACCAAATAATGATGCACATTGTACACATCAATACCAAATAATGATGCACAATGTGCACATTATTACCAAATAATGATGCACAATGCACACATCATTACCAAATAAAGATGCACAATGCACACATCATTACCAAATAATGATGCACAATGTACACATTACCAAATAATGATGCACATTGTACACATCAATACCAAATAATGATGCACAATGTACACATCATTACCAAATAATGATGCACAAAGCACACATCATTACCAAATAATGATGCACAATGTGCACATTATTACCAAATAATGATGCACAATGCACACATCATTACCAAATAAAGATGCACAATGCACACATCATTACCAAATAATGATGCACAATGTACACATTACCAAATAATGATGCACATTGTACACATCAATACCAAATAATGATGCACAATGTACACATCATTACCAAATAATGATGCACAATGTACACATCATTACCAAATAATGATGCACAATGTACACATCATTACCAAATAATGATGCACAATGTACACATTACCAAATAATGATGCATAATGTACACATCATTACCAAAAAATGATGCACAATGTACACATCATTACCAAATAATGATGCACAAAGCACACATCATTACCAAATAATGATGCACAATGTGCACATTATTACCAAATAATGATGCACAATGCACACATCATTACCAAATAAAGATGCACAATGCACACATCATTACCAAATAATGATGCACAATGTACACATTACCAAATAATGATGCACATTGTACACATCAATACCAAATAATGATGCACAATGTACACATCATTACCAAATAATGATGCACAATGTACACATCATTACCAAATAATGATGCACAATGTACACATCATTACCAAATAATGATGCACAATGCACACATCATTACCAAATAATGATGCAGAATGCACACATCATTACCAAATAACGATGCAGAATGCACACATCATTACTAAATAGTTATGCACAATGCACACATCATTATCAAATAATGATGCACAATGCACACATCATTACCAAATAATGATGCACAATGCACACATCATTACCAAATAATGATGCACAATGTACACATCATTACCAAATAATGATGCACAATGCACACATCATTACCAAATAATGATGCACAGTGTACACATCATTACCAAATAATGATGCACAATGCAAACATCATTACCAAATAATGATGCACAATGCACACATCATTACCAAATAATGATGCACAATGTACACATCATTACCAAATAATGATGCACAATGCACACATCATTACCAAATAATGATGCACAATGCACACATCATTACTAAATAGTTATGCACAATGCACACATCATTATCAAATAATGATGCACAATGCACACATCATTACCAAATGATGCACAATGTACACATCATTACCAAATAATGATGCACAATGCACACATCATTACCATTACCAAATAATGATGCACAATGCACACATCATTACCAAATAATGATGCACAATGCACACATCATTACTAAATAATTATGCACAATGCACACATCATTACCAAATAATTATGCACAAGGCACACATCACTACCAAATAATGATGCAATATGTACACATTATTACCAAATAATGATGCACAATGTACACATCATTACCAAATAATGATGCAGAATGTACACATCATTACCAAATAATGATGCAGAATGCACACATCATTACCAAATAAGGATGCACAATGTACACATCAATGCCAAATAATGATGCACAATGTACACATCATTACCAAATAATGATGCACAATGTACACATCATTACCAAATAATGATGCAGAATGTAAACATCATTACCAAATAATGATGCACAATGTACACATCATTACCAAATAATGATGCATAATGTACACATCAATACCAAATAATGATGCACAATGTACACATCATTACCAAATAATGATGCACAATGTACACATCATTACCAAATAATGATGCACAATGTACACATCATTACCAAATAATGATGCAGAATGCACACATCATTACCAAATAAGGATGCACAATGTACACATCATTACCAAATAATGATGCACAATGCACACATCATTACCAAATAATGATGCACAATGTACACATCATTACCAAATAATGATGCATAATGTACACATCATTACCAAATAATGATGTATAATGTACACACTACCAAATAATGATGTATAATGTACACATTACCAAATAATGATGCACAATGTACACATCAATACCAAATAATGATGCACAATGTACACATCATTACCAAATAATGATGCACAATGTACACATCATTACCAAATAATGATGCACAATGTACACATCATTACCAAATAATGATGCAGAATGCACACATCATTACCAAATAAGGATGCACAATGTACACATCATTACCAAATAATGATGCACAATGCACACATCATTACCAAATAATGATGCACAATGTACACATCATTACCAAATAATGATGCATAATGTACACATCATTACCAAATAATGATGTATAATGTACACATTACCAAATAATGATGCACAATGTACACATTACCAAATAATGATGTATAATGTACACATTACCAAATAATGATGTATAATGTACACATTACCAAATAATGATGTATAATGTACATATCATTACCAAATAATGATACACAATGTACACATCATTACCAAATAATGATGCACAATGCACACATCATAACCAAATAATGATGCACAATGTACACATCATTACCAAAAAATGATGCACAATATACACATCTCAGCCAATTGTTCAATAGGAAGATCAAATCTAGTAATATATAGTAGCAGCTAAGTTTCAGCTCCAATAACAGCATGACCATATGAAACAATTTATTAAATCAAAGGTGAAAATGACAGGAATTCTTAATGTATAAATACATTTAACAAACTTAAGTTTAGGGGAATAATTGATACATTTCCTCTACCATTATAGACATTACATGTTTCATTTCTACATATCACAAACGCAAATGTAGGACAGATGGTACTTTCTGCCTTAATAAAAACAATTGTTAAATACATCCATTTTATTGACACATTTTTTTTCTCCATACGGTACAAGTCAACTGAGCTAAAAAAAACAAAAAACAATAACACACACACAAAACAACAATAACTAATAATTTATATTAAAACCATTCAACAAATTAAAAGACAAAAACAAATTATAATTACACCCAATTCTTCCATTTAAAGTGATCAACACTTGCTTTAAACTGAGATGATAAAAATATTAAATCATCAGACAAACAGTGTTGATTCCAATCAGTCAGCAGGAAGCTGTCTGACAAGGAACCGCACTATTTCTTGCTGAGTCTATGGCAATGTCGTGTAACCTTTACATGTAGCTGTAAGCAAACAACATCATTAACTCTTGTCACTTGTCACAGTGCGCACCATTAAGGCTTATTCTAATAATGTAGATCCAGATCAGATATCTTTAAACTGGAGCTATCAGATTATTACCTGCACAATTTTCTGCTGTTTTCTAGAAATTAATAATTAAGATAGACATACTTCACAAAATCACAATCAATTAATTATCGGTATGCAGACAGTATCTTCTTGAAGGGTTTTACAGCATATGGCACCAAATACATAAGGTTTAATGTTACATATGTTCGATGTAAGCGAACTATCGGACACCACCTTTCAACAGAGCCTTAACGAAAGCTATCACTACAAGTTATGAAATCAACCAAACTACTTTGCTTTCGTAAAGTGATTAACCACACACCTGTGACAAAGTGACTCTTACCCACTATCTATAGTAAAAGTATTTATCTCAGTCACCCTCTAAATGCAAAAGTTTAGTGAAAATAATGCAACTTACGCCTATATCTAATCACAACTGCATGTTCAGACTAGAAGGTTAAGTAACTGGCTAACAAATATCCCCAACCCTGACTCATGTCTGAAAATCTCTCTTATATAAAAATATCAATAAGTTTAAAGGGAAATTTTTTTATTGATCTTAACAAATAAAGAAGATGTAAAGGCAAAGTCCCATGGTACATATAAGGTTATTGTGAATTGTCATCAAAACTGACAAAAATATGGGAGAAGCCTGGATAAAATTATGTCTCTAGATAGATGGACAGACAGGCAGGCAGGCAGGCAGACAGGCAGGCAGACAGACAGACAGACAGACAGACAGACAGACAGACAGACAGACAGACAGACAGACAATCAGAAAGACCTGATTCTAAACCCTGTATGAAAACCCCCGAGACATATTTTGATACCAGAAACTTTGATTTTTTCCATTATGTGAAACAAGGTTAATAAAACATGAATTTTCATTGATGATTAATAGCCTGAGTTACTTCTTTGTTGCATTTACTTGATATAGACAACAAAGGGCCATAACTTAGTTAAAACAGCGATATGTGCAACTACCTGGTAGGTTTGGTACTGCTGGTCCAGTAAAGTTTCATCAAAATCTGATCAATGACATCCAACAAAAAGCCTGGACAAATCTTGTTTACAGATATGATGGGTATGACTCCAATACAGTATACTTTGTGTCTGGTGGGTATATTGAGTTATTTCGAATTTTGTCATCCTTAAAAAATATAAATTTTGCTGAAAATTAAACATTAATTAAAAATTGAATGCCACGGCTTTTTTTGTTTGAATTTCAGAGAATTTTATAACCTTTCTCATGTCCCAGGTTAATGCAGAAGCCGAGCAGTGACTTAATCTTAAAGGTGACAACCAATAGTTTGCTTATACATGTAACACTATCTTACACATTTTCTGGGGAATTTGTCCATAATTGCTGCATAAGCTTATGCTTTAGTTCAATTAAAGACTGTTTATAATATTACTTCAATTGTTAGACAATTTATGAAATATATCACATCCAGTTTTTCCAAATCTATAAATAAACATGATGGGGACTTAAGCTAAAAAAAGGAATCAATGTCAGAGTTAAGTACATGGTCTCAAAAGTAAGTGGTCACATGGTTTTCTTAGTTTAAAAATAGCTAACTGTGCAGTAAGCCTCGGAAAGGAAACACATTTTTCTAATAACAATTAGGGTGTCATGCTTTATGTTTCACATGGATGTAGGGCACCATGAAATAGTATTTCATGGATTTGCTGGCATTTTTGCCGATACTGTGCAGCAACATTTCTATCATTACAGCACAAGGACACTTATGAGGTGCCCAGGGACTGAACCCGGCCAGTCCATTATAATGACACTGACGAGTCAGGCGTAATGCTGTCCCCTTAGCCCTGAGTGTTAGGAGGGAAGCCACTACTTTCAACCTTAAACTCTTTGGTTTGACCTGGCCAGGGTTTGAACGCTTGACCTTCCGATCGCATTTCATGGAATCTTTTCAGTTAGAAATAATTTATTTAGATGCATGGGAGACACAAATTTGGCTGAATTGTTAGATGCCACCTTTATGACAGATATTATCCCATATGGAATGCTATTACATTCATCGAATAAAAATGCCAATGCTCTACATATATTGATGAAAAATAATGTTCTTCTAAAATGAGGGGAAAATGTCATTATATATATCAATTGTAAAATGTTAAAAAGTTATGCTCTATATTAATTATGTAAATATGTTAAAAAATTTGTACTAAAATTGACAAAATAATATGAAATTGTGACTTTTTCTTGCACATTAAAAAAAAGGTTTCAGTTGAAGGAAATAATAAATTCTTATTTAAAAAAAAAAATATTATTTTTAAAAAGTGAAATGAAAAGAAAAGTGCAAGGGAAATTTAGAACAAAAAGAATATTCATAGCACCAATTAAATTGAGTACAAAATGGAAAAGAAATAAGATTGGTTATAAATCTATAAATGTAAACATAAAAAATACATACAAATTATCTGAGTTAAAAATATGGTCCTATTTATACTGAAAAAGTATTATATAAGACTAAAATCAAGACAAAATATTTTTCATTGGATTCTCAGCATGTAAAGCAAAGCTCAGGATTCTATTCAATGGTTTCTGCCTCAAAACTTTTCAATTTGTTGTATCGATCCAGAAGGTGATACCACCATCTCAATAGTATGAGGCTGATTATCTATCTTCACAAATTTCTTAACAAGAAAAACAATCACCAGCAACAATCCTAGACCAAACCAACTTTCTGCAAGCAGCAAGTAGACAAAGCTCATGGTGTTATAGTTTTCCATCAGATATCCTAACAACATCGGATTTAACATCAGACCAGCTGATGCTGATACAAGGAACAAAGATGATACCATCCCATTCACTTCTAATATCCTTTCCTCTGTCCATGTAAAAACACATGCAAAAATAACTGACATAGCATATCCTGGAATTATCATAAAAATCCAAAGTACTGGCACAGACATTGTTAAAGTGCTTATTAGCAATCCTAAAAATGCTACAGCAAGGAGAGTGTAGAAACTGCATAGAAGATGAAGTGGAGTGAAAAATCGGATTAGAAAAATTCCTGAGAAGCGACCAGTTGAGAATGATGTCCAGTAGGCACTGGTAGCAAAACTGCCTTGCACCTTGGTCCAGTTGAGGTGGTTGATACAGAAGGTCATCAGGAAGCCTGCATATGTGTCCTCCACAGCACAGTAGACACCCATGAGACTACAGAGCAGAATCAGTAGAATGATTTTTAGATGTCGCGGGAGCTTCTCTGGGCGTTTTTCGTAATCCTTGTTAGCTATCATGTGGGTGTCTTGTTGGCACAGGGACTTTAAATAGAGGAAGAACAGCGGCAGGGATGTGGTGAATATGATGCCAGCACTGATCATGTAGGCATAGTGCACGCTGGTCTCGCCATATTCCTCGATACACGGAGGTTCCTCAGTTGTGTTGGTGTACAGAGATACATTTAGGAAGGGACTCAGTGTAGTGCCATCTGCAACATGAGATGTTGTGTTTATATACTCCTGATGCTTCTGACAAGTCAGGTCCATCTCAGAGAAGAGTTAAAATACCTCAAACAAGGTACTCTCAAATACAATTCTACACTCCACCTTAAAATAAAAAAAACCCCAACATCTTCATATATTCCAATAACGCAGTAAATAGAATAAAACAAAACTCACACCAACAGGCTGTGCCTTGATTTGTGTGTTATGGCCAACTGCCCGTTACATATTCTGTACCAACGAGCTGTACCTTGAATGTGTGTTATGGCCATCTGACCTTAACATATTCTGTACCAAAAGCTGTACCTTGAATGTATGTTATGGCCAGTGACCTTAACATATTTTTTAACAAAAGCTGTACCTTGATTTGTGTGTTATGGCCAACTGCCCTAAACATATTCTGTACCAACGAGCTGTACCTTGATTGTGTGTTATGGCTAACTGCCCCAAACATATTCTGTACTAACGAGCTGTACATTGATTGTGTGTTATGGCCAACTGCCTGCAACATATTCTGTACCAAGGAGCTGTACATTGATTGTGTGTTATGGCCAACTGCCTGTAACATATTCTGTACCAACAAGCTGTACATTGATTGTGTGTTATGGCCAACTGCCTGCAACATATTCTGTACCAACAAGCTGTACATTGATTTGTGTGTTATGGCCAACTGCCTGTAACATATTCTGTACCAAAGAGCTGTACCTAAATCATGTGTTATGGCCAACTGCCCTAAACATATTCTGTGCCTACTGACAAGACGTAAGAAAAACCTTGGCTATTTATATTCCTGAGGATGATCAAACCCTAATATTGTATGTCATGACATCATCCAATCCAATACTTGTCCTAACAATACAATATTTTTTTCTTCCTTGAACTGGTCTGGTAAGGGGAGCCATTCACAATTGACTATGGACCCAATCCCTTTTTTGACTGGACTCTTCACAATTACAAAAAATGTCAATTTATAAGCAAATTGTTTTATCTTATTTTCTGTTCTTTTATTTTATTTGTCATGTTAATCTTCACATACCACTGTAGACCAATATAAATTGGTGCAATTTACTGTTTAGTCCTAAATTTAAGCATTTAGAACAGTTCCATGGGCTGCTGAAACTCTTTATTGTTATAATCTAAAATATTGTTAATAAATTAGGGGTATTATAGGGTAATGGAAATGCTAAAGGGTTAATCCTACACTTTAAAAACATGAACATTTACCATAGCAGTACTTATTAATCATAAGATAAAAAAATATCATTCAATTGTTGATAATTAAAATATAAATATGCAAAATGTCACAATTTAGCTTAACAAGTATAAAGTACAGCTTAACAGCTTAAAGTAAAATATACTATTTTTAGTAATGGTGATTAATCATCTTAACAAAATGTTAAAACAGATGCTCTTACATCACAACTTTACATCATTAGAAAATGTAAAATGTCACAAAATTCAGATTATTTAAAACAAAAGTAGCACATTGTATGTTATAGTGATTAACATATATCGATAGTTAATGTGCATATACTCACGTTAATTCGGAATTCTCAATTTAAAAACCTAATATTATATTGTTTATAACTCCCCATTGTTTTATTCCATTTATTTCACATCTAGAACTATCGCTGAATGCGATTCATACCCCCACCAATGTCCTTGACAAAGTTGGTACAAGGGTAAGATGGGTTCTGCACATTGCCCAGTTGGGGTGAACATTTGAATTAAGTTTGAAGAAAATCCTTATATAAGTATAGAATTTATAGGGCAGACACGACATATTGTCTAGTATTGATTGTAAGTAATTTAAAAGACTTAAAAAGGGGCATAACTTTGTCAAAATGCAATACAGAGTTATGAAACTTGACCTGCATATCTTACTTGTGATACGTCATATATCTTTTAAGTTTCAAGCAAATATCTGTGCTAATTTCAGAAATATTCAAGTACATGTTAAAATCTAAGAACATTTTCTAAGTCAATTTTGACCTTCAAGTGGGACCTTGACCTTAAGCCGGCACAAAGGTAACATGGGTTCTGCACATCCCCTTGTTAAGGTGAACATTTCAGCCAAGTTTGAAGAAAATCCTTCAATTGGTATAGGATTTATAGAGCGGACTCGATAATGGAGACGGACAGACAGACCGTCGGACGGACGCGACAAAGCGAATCCATTATAGCCCCCCCACCCCCCACCCCCACCCCACATTTTGTGGTGGGGGTATAATAAAATTGATTATCTTGTCATTGTGTGAATTTTAGAAACTGTTATGATGATAATCAGAAAAGGATAAGATCTTTAAAGCTTACGCAGAATTTAATCAGGCTTTTGCTCCTGCTAGCAGCTGTTGTAATAACATCTTAAGATTTTACTTCCAAAACCTTTCGAGGAGTGGGACAGTCCAGTGGTAGGACACACAGGTGTCAATCTATGGATCCAGGGTTCGAACTTTGGTCAGGTTGCCCCCAATTTTCATGAACTGTTCCATTATCCCCAGGTATAAATAGGTACCTGTGTGGGTTGGGTCCATATGATTGATGTATATATTCTATATATTAATTTACCATGGGGAAGGGGGGTGGTGGTGGTGGTGTTAAAACAGGCAGCTGAATCAGGAATAGCTGACCATAACAAGATATCTACTTATTAACTTCTTACTTCATAACTATGAATTTACGATAACTGTTAATTAACAAACAGCAGGTATTAAAACTGCCACAAACCTTACCTGTAGAAGTGTTGCTGGATAAAGGGACACAACTTTTTCTTGCCAGAAATGGTTCAGCTAGTAAAGGGGAGAGAATTCCACCCAACCCAAAAGCGAAGTGTGCAGCCTGCATGTATGACCTCCCTTCTTTATCCCAGATCGATACAAGGTCTGCATTAGCCCCTGAGTGAAATTTGAAGAATTGTTATCATTAAAAAAAAAAAAAAAAAAGAAAAGAAAAAAAAAAAAGAAAAAAAAATGAAGTTTTCCAAACAGCTTATTAAAAAATGGAAGCCGATAAATTGATGTCAGTTTAGAGCATTTGATTGAATAAATTTAAAGCACAATTACCAGGAAATGTTTTCTAACTAATTAGGAAGATGACCTATACCCCTAACAATGAGAATTTTCACACAGTAAAAAGAAACATGATTTGAAGATTGATGTGCTGAAGAATATAAAACAGTAGATTTTTTCATATATTTAATGTACGTAATGCTGGTATTAATGTAAAACAAGAGGGCCATGATGGCCCTTTATCGCTCACCTGATGACACAGGCTTTACGTAGGCTCAAATCTGGCATTAAGTAATTAAGAGTTATTTACTTTAGAAATCTTTGGTGAAGATTGGACCATTAGTGTGGCCACTGGGTTGATAACATTTTCTAGAATTTTACCAAGTAACCTACTGAATCCACATGACTCACTTCAAAACATATGTAAGATTTCATACTGGCAAACATGATGGTCAAGTTTGATGAAGATTGGGCCATCAATGTAGCCTCTTAAGTGTTTTCACAAGCTTTTTCTAAAATTTGACCTAGTGACCTACTTTATGAACCCACGAGATCCAATAATGAACTCATCCAAGATTTCATGCAGACAAACATTCTGACCAAGTTTATTGAAGATTGGCCTATAAATAGGGCCTCTAGTGTGTTTACAAGCTTTTTCTAAAATTTGACCTTGTGACCTACTTTTTGACCCCACATGAGTCAGTTACGAACTCATCCGAGATTTCATGCAGACAAACATTCTGACCAAGTTTGGTGAAGATTGGGCTATAAATGTGGCCTCTAGTGTGTTCACAAGCTTTGTCTAAGATTTGACCTAGTGACCTACTTTTTGACCCCACGTGACCCAGTTACGAACTCATCCAAGATTTCATGTAGACAAACATTCTGACCAAGTTTGGTGAAGATTGGGCTATAAATGTGGCCTCTAGTGTGTTCACAAGCTTTTTCTAAGATTTGACCTAGTGACCTACTTTTTGACCTCACGTGACCCAGTTACGAACTCATCCAAGATTTCATGTAGACAAACATTCTGACCAAGTTTGGTGAAGATTGGGCTATAAATGTGGCCTCTAGTGTGTTCACAAGCTTTTTTCTAAGATTTGACCTAGTGACCTACTTTTTGACCCCACGTGACCCAGTTACGAACTCATTCAAGATTTCATGTAGACAAACATTCTGACCAAGTTTGGTGAAGATTGGGCTATAAATGTGGCCTCTAGTGTGTTCACAAGCTTTTTCTAAGATTTGACCTAGTGACCTACTTTTTGACCCCACGTGACCCAGTTACGAACTCATCCAAGTTTTCATGTAGACAAACATTCTGACCAAGGTTGGTGAAGATTGGGCTATAAATGTGGCCTCTAGTGTGTTCACAAGCTTTTTCTAAGATTTGACCTAGTGACCTACTTTTTGACCTCACGTGACTCAGTTACGAACTCATCCAAGATTTCATGTAGACAAACATTCTGACCAAGTTTGGTGAAGATTGGGCTATAAATGTGGCATCTAGTGTGTTCACAAGCTTTTTCTAAGATTTGACCTAGTGACCTACTTTTTGACCCCACGTGACCCAGTTACGAACTCATTCAAGATTTCATGTAGACAAACATTCTGACCAAGTTTGGTGAAGATTGGGCTATAAATGTGGCCTCTAGTGTGTTCACAAGCTTTTTCTAAGATTTGACCTAGTGACCTACTTTTTGACCCCACGTGACCCAGTTACAAACTCATTCAAGATTTCATGTAGACAAACATTCTGACCAAGTTTGGTGAAGATTGGGCTATAAATGTGGCCTCTAGTGTGTTCACAAGCTTTTTCTAAGATTTGACCTAGTGACCTACTTTTTGACCCCACGTGACCCAGTTACGAACTCATTCAAGATTTCATGTAGACAAACATTCTGACCAAGTTTGATGAAGATTGGATAAAAATTGTGGCCTCTAGTGTGTTCACAAGGTAAATGTTGACGACGGACAACGGACGACGAACAACGGACGCCGGACGCTGGACGAAGCGGTATCACAAAAGCTCTCCTTGAGCACGTTGTGCTTAGGTGAGCTAATAAGTAGAATGGTATCAATTTTTAGAGAATTTAAATTTAGGTTAGGACTTTAATGTTTTTATGTCCGAAATGAGAGTTCTTCTGTTAGAATTGGGACAAAATTTGTTCTCTTGACCACTGGGAATATGACAACTATCACATTTACCCCCCATAATTACCCCATAATTACTGACCTTGTTCACAATAATGACCTTCATGCAATCATATATTCATAAAACATAAAGCTTGTACTAAGACTCTTAAATAGGTGGGTGCTGTTTGTATTGTCATAATTTAAAATAGATCAGAAGAACACAATTAAGATCATTAAAGTGATGTTAAACTATTTCTGGTGGAGGAGGATCCTAGAAAAATGTCCGGGTAGAGCTATTGGTACAGCGCAGGTCAGAAAGAAGACCTCCACACATTCAGCTTTTATCCTGAGATCTGAGACCATGTAGTGATGGATACTGGAGTGACCAGTTGACAAAACAATCTGGTCCGACAAGGGCACGCTGGTTCTTGGTGCATGTTTTTTGCTTGAACAGATATTTATCTTACCTGTGTCTATTCCCCCACAGCCGAGTCCAGCGATAAACTTGACAGCCAGCATGAGTGGGAAGCTTTTACACCATGGAATGATGGCAGTGGTAATTGTGTTCAACCAGATTGAGAATACCAGCAACAGCAACTTGTTGAAACGGTCATACACTATACCTGCAATACATACATGATGCAAAATGTTAAAATTATATTTAACTGTTGAGACACAAAAATGGGTATTATGTTTGTTTGTGGCATGATACCACACCCAGTCACATTATCCTGACACCGGGCCAACCAGTCATGGAACTACCCTTATATTTGCTTGAGCGTTAGCAAGGGAGCTATACCACTACCATTTTTAACAACTTTGGTATGTCACGGCCCGGGATCGAAACCCGGGGCCTCCTGTACCTGGAGCCGACGCTCTACCGAATGCGCTACCAGGTCCGGTAGGATATTATGAATCAGCTCAGCTATTCCTGATGTTGAAAGACCCTCTACAAATATCTTGATAGAATTACCAACTAACTACAGGTCATTTGAAAAACTACCTCATATGAAAATTTTGAAAATAAACCTTAATCACAGCAGGCAAGTTAAAAGTAAGGATTCTTTGGTAAATTGAACAAAAAAGCATACAATCACTTGAAAAAAAAAAAATTATTTTGCAAGACATTTTTCATTGTGACTCCCACTAACGAGACAATAAGTTTAGGGGGTATATGAGCCGAACAATATTTCAACTAGCGACTATCTGAGGCTATAAAACTTACCTATTGTGAACATTTAATGACACCCAGGAAACGTACCTCCCACAAATGATCCAATAAGATAGCCGATGGAATTGATGGTAAAGATCCAGGAGGCTGTGTCCAGATCTTGCTGGACTATCTGGCGTAGGTCCGGAAATGTTGGCCCATTTAGCCCGATCATCCAGCCCTACAACAGTTTACAAACATGTGTGTCACAAGAAAGTGTGCCTGATTGAATAAAAAAATACTGTTTTCTTTTTCTAATAATTTTAATGCATGGTAAATTTTATTTTACCTGTTTTAATCTTTTCTAAAGGCTTCCATCACCTGATCCAAATATGTTTATGTCAAATTCAATCTTGTTTTGCTTGTAAACTGAACAACCAGAAATTATTATATAAAGGAACCCAATTTTACTAATTTCTAAGTACAAGTTCAATAAAAAAAGTGTCTTCATGCTTCTAACATTAACATTACTAATCACTATTCCCTTGAACATAATTTTTATAATATTTCAATTAAATATATGAACTATTATAAGTCAGTCTGACAGCTTTTTTAGGATTGTTATTAAATCTATTTTAAAAAACAAGAAAAAATGTAGCCACATGACGAAACCACGTTTTCTTTTTAAGTATTAATAGACATACAGTACTCTTGTAAAGAAAATATCTGGATGATAACTGTAGAAACTGACACTTAAAAAAAAGAAATGTCTTTTTTAGTAACAGTTTACATCAAAAATAAAAAAATACTTGCACTGGGGGAGTAAAGGTGAGTTACAATGATCAACCCAGACCCACCCAACCCTTGAAGAACTGTTTGTCAGTTTGAGAGCAGAAGGAAAGAAATAACAATTTCTGTCAGTTTGAGTTTACGAATTAAAGAAATAAAAATGTAATATTTTTTTGTATTTTATCAGAATTGGAGCTACTACCATCCACCCTGACCCACACCACACCTGAAGACATTTTTGTTTGGGCACGGTTCTTACACTTGTTAATCCTGTTACGTTTAGATTAACAATTCTGTGTAATATGGATAAAATCCCTTCATTAGTTGCAAAGTTATGCCCCAGATACTATAAATTTGCACAAATTTTGACCTTTAAGTGTGACCTTGACAGTTGAGGTAGGGCCATGGTTCTTGGATGCAAAACCTATTGACAGGACATTCTTTTATGCATCAGCTTAAGTACCTTTTTTTTAAGTTCTGAACTAAACTCCAGAAGCTACATTTAGGCATTTTTTAATACTCTATATCCTAGGTTTGACCATGACCTTTGAGGTAGGGCCATGGTTCTTAGACAAGACACTCCGTCATATTAAAACATCACTTGTGTGAAGATATGTTAAGTTTCAAAGCTCTTTCATGAATGGCTCCTAAGAAAAAGACAACTGAAACAAAAAACTTAATGAAAATGTGAAAAATGTGAAAAAGGAGCATAACAATGACAAAATACAGTCAAGAGTTATGAAACTTCCTTATAACTGCTAACGCGATGTCAGAAAGCTGTTTAGTTTTAAAGCTCTACCTTGAACAGTTTCTGAGAAAAAGACAACTTTGACAATAAACTTAATGAAAATTCTAAGTGAAAAAATGGGCATAACTTGGGCAAAAAAAGAGTCAGGGGTTATGAAACTTGTCCTGATAATTACAACTGTGATGTCAAACAACTATGTTAAGTTTCAAAGCTCTACATTGAATGATTATTTAGAAAAATACAACTTTGACAAAAATCTTTACGAAATGTTGAAGCCCGCCAGTCCACCCAACATCATACCCCAATCTAATAACCAGGATTTTCCTAAAGAAACCTGGTTGATAAACATCAGCTTGACCCATAGAAATAATTTTTTAATGTTTAATTGAAACGTAAAACAAATTCAGCGATAATTCATCTGAATCAATAAATTATTCCAAAAGCTAGCATAATTACATACCAGTCCGATAAAAGCCCAGAAGAGGAAGACAGTGTGGAGGAAACGTCGTCGGAATGAATGGTCCAGCTTCAGTCGTGAACACAGACTGTGGTCCTTGTAACTGACATCTTCAAGTGGTATGGGACTACTGGCTAAAACAAACATTGAGACATTCAGTAAAGGAATGTATTATAGGAATAGGACTACTTACTGCAGATACATTTTTGCCACCAATGCCATAACAAATCAGAGTGACCCGGGCCAAGCAATTACATTTATGATTAATAATCACTTAGCCTCTTCCTGTGTAAGTTTGACTCCAAGTCAGAACTTTCATGTGGGAAGGTGAACGTCATCAATATAACCATCACAGTGTCAGGGACATGTATTAAAACCAAACCAAGACAAATCAGGCAAAATATTTATAAAATGAATATTTACGGGTATAATGTTTACAAACAGTTAGAGGGTTATGCAATGAGATAAATGATATTTCTAAAACATTTCAGTTTTCTATCTAAATACATTGTACATATGTATATCTATATCTATCTCTCTCTCTCTCTCTCTCTCTCTCTCTCTCTCTCTCTCTCTATATATATATATATATATATATATATATACACACACACACACACACATATACCTTGTTCAACCATTATGATTTCACAACAAATTTCCTTTTGTACTTCACCCAAAGTCACAACCAAATGGTACACATCAGTAAACTGCTTAAAATGAATTCACGCTTAGGCCAACAGAGTAGATCCAGATCAGCTAGCTCCTCCTGATCAGTTTATCTTGAGGATATCAAAAAACATTGAATAATGTAAATGGATAAAAAATATAAATTAAATGAGCTGGGTCTCATGATGTGATACATATGTGAAAAGATTAACAAGGTTTACAAAAAGTTTAGACAATGCATTCTGTTTACCTTTGAATTCTACACCAAGTTTTAGAACATTCTTAACCCTTTACTGGCTGGAAACACCATTCTTCAAACTATATACCCCAACCTTATGGTGTTTTCAGCAAATAAAGGGTTAAAGTCATTATGCCTCTATGTCCCATTTTCTGTGCATGTCTGTACATAAGATAATGTAAAGACAAATGAGACTGTGTATTATCAGTTAATTGTCCTCACATAAAAATTAATTCAAATAACTGACATGGTTTAAGCACGTACTGAATTCACTATTAAAGTGCATATATATTCTTTCAAAGGTTTCATGGCTTTTCCCATTGTGAACCATGAGGTTTTACAGCATTTTGTGTTGCATTGCTATATTTCTTTTTATTATTTTTTTTAAATAGCAAATGTAATTGTTTACTTAATTTTACTTTTTTAAAATATCCGAAGGGATATAAACATTAAACACAGTTGATTTCACTCTTTTAATGACGTTTCGGCCTTATGGCCTTTCTCAAATAATACAAATCGCATAAGCTTCTACATTTTCTAAGTATCCATATAAGCCATTACTGGAAATAATCACTGTTATTTCCAGTAATGGCTTATATGGATACTTAGAAAATGTAGAAGCTTATGCGATTTGTATTATTTGAGAAAGGCCATAAGGCCGAAACGTCATTAAAAGAGTGAAATCAACTGTACTTAATTTTAGTCAGGCACAAATGAGAGAGAGGGAAAGAAAAAAGGCAGAGAAACTGAGAGTAAGAGAATAGGAAGGGATGGATAGATAGGTTGTCTTAATGAACTGACATTATAACTACTAAAGACTGAATTCTTACACCTTTATTAGAATTCTCATGTACCTTTATATAGGCTGATTAGTATACATATTCATCAACACAAGGAGGGCTTTGTTCAATAGGTAGTTTATCATACAATCCTATATGTAATATGTACCTTGTTTGTCAACCACCGGGTCAGGCAGAAAAGAGTCTGTTTCTTTAGTCCGGTCAACATCAGTGGCATCAGTCTGCGCTGCCTCTTGGGACACATTATCACTTGCCATTGGGGATACTTCAATGTTTGTCATGATCGGGATGGCTGGAAATAAACATTACTGGTGAATAAAGGAGGGAATACATTGGTAAGGTAATACGGTTATTCTTAAGTTTTATTATATTTAAAGTCAGTTGTAGTGACGAAATTGCCCGACCTCTAAGCCAACCAAATAACTGGATTTCGTCACATGTTCATAATGATCAGTCATAGTTAGACATTTGTTTAAAATGTTAAATAAATACTATGTACCACATAACACATGCTATATGTACCCAAAATAACACTTAAATTATGTTTTTATGAATTACTTTAACTGGGAATATTATGTATTGTGTTGATTTAACTGCATGCTTACTGCTTTTATATAAAACAAATGAACAAAATACTTTTCTTCTAGTAGTTACCCTTTTTTTCTCTCTCAATAAATATATTTTGTAAGATTTGTCATTAAAAATAGATTCCTACAATAAATCGTAATATTTAAAATGAGAGAGTAAAAATGGACACAAAACTGTAATTTCTATCAATAATAAGTGGAGAAAAAAAAATTAAATTAATAGGTATGATTTACAAAAAGTCATATATTGTTGTTGTGTTGACAAATTTACTAAATTTTAAAATTGATCACTTAAATAAATCAAGTGTGTACCTAAATCCAAATATGAACTTTGTGTTGTAAAAAAATAATTGCACTTGCTGAATCAAGGTGTTAAGCCAGTGATTTTACAAACATGATAAAAAAATTACACTTTAAAAATGCACTTGTATTTAAGCACATATAGGATCTAATTTTTATGAACTTACATACTTTTCAACATGAGAGATGCCATTTTGGCGATTCTTCGCTTAACCTTATAAAAGTACCAAGGTGGGCATTGGGCACTGCAGGTCAGACTTAAGACCTACCCACATGAAACACCCCACCAAGACTTGGACTTGGCCCGAAGAGTTGGAAGTCGGCAACTCTGCCCACTTCTCCTTAGTGAAGTGTACAGAAGACAAATCCTCCACAAACAGCAGGATCATAGGTAAGATACTCAGAGTCAAATCCCATGCTATGGGCAGAAGACCTTAAAAGCTGTGAAGGTTGAACCCAACAATTGCCTATATCAACTACATGTAACACTACCTTACTCCTGTTTGGACGAACTTGGGCATTATTTCTTCATTAATCCTGACGTTAGGCTAAGAAATTTAGTAAAGACAAGCTTGAAGACAACCTTAATAATTAGACAGTAAAGATCAAAAGACTCTAAATGTCACTCTAAATGTTTATTGTTTCCAAATCTATTAATAAGCAAAATTGGGATTTCTGCTAAACAAGATACCTTTCATGGATTAATGGGATGATTAAATAATGGGATCTTAAAAATTAAAACAACATATTTTCAAGTTACATATGATAATGATAATAATTTGTATGTATTCCTATGTTAAGTATCTGGTTCGTTTTCTTTAAAAGTTATAGCCGACAGTATGATTGTATCCAACTAAAAAATACACAACCCATGGGTATTATTATTTTTGCCTGATTTTGCATGCAAAAGTTACTTAATCAGGACTGTTGTGAATATGCTCTTCCCTAAGCTGGCTGTCCAGGCAGCTCAGTTGGTAGAGCACCTGGCTCCGGAGCAAGAGGTTGTGGGTTCAAACCCCATCCTGGGTAAATGGTTATTGAACCTTGGTTCACAACAATGGTGATAAGAATGTGACTTGATTCCATGACCTCCTGCTCAAAAGGTAAAGAGTGTTATGAATTTGCTCTCCCCAGGGCTATTTGCCAGTGTAGTTTAGTTAAAAGAGCACCTGACTCTGGAGCAGGTCATGGGTTCAAATCCTATCCTAGGTAAACAACCTATATCACAACCTGTCCCATATTACTATGGACCCTGGCAGTTTCGCTTTAAGTGTTGAATGGTACACCATATTGGAGCAATTAAAAAATTAGAGTTCAGATTTCATCTAGTGCTTATTAATGATTGGGCCTATTAACCAACAACCCTTCCCAAAATGTAATAATAATGTAGTGAATATAGGCACTCTAACAGCCTTGCTGTTGGGTTAACCCCATTGATGTGGTTGAGTGTCAGCCTACTGATCTGAAGGTCCCGGGTTCGAATCCCCGTTAGGGACAGGATTATTTTCTCCTTAAAGATTTACTTTAATGGTGTCAGAAGTAAACGGAAGTCTGGTGTGGCTGTCCTGAGATGGACTTGGGCCCAGAAAAAGTAAAGGGGGAGGAGTGAAGTGCATAATAGGCACTTCCAACAGCCTTGCTGTTGGGTTAACCCTTTAGCGACGTGGTTGAGTGTCAGCCTACTGATCTGAAGGTCCCGGGTTCGAATCCTCGTTAGAGACAGGATTATTTTCTCCTCACAGATTTACTTTAATAATTTAGCATATCCAACTTCTAAATACTTATGTAACATTTATTGTGTAAAAGAGAAAAGCACGTTTTCGTTCTAATACTAGCTATAAATATAATAGTGTGACCAGTGGTTCGAATGCGCTGTGGTCCGAAAATATTTTTGATAAAGAAGACACATTCTTATTTCTAAAGCAATACTCGCGGAAAACTCTTTACTAATTGATTTCTGACGATACAATATTGATAAACGTGTAGTAACGAAGCAATTTTACTGCTCTTAAAGACATATAAAAAGAGTTGGATTTCATTCAGACCTACTTTCTTATCTAATAGGCCTATCTAGTATAAAACATCTCAGAGATCAAGATTTTTAAAGACAGCCTAAATCAGGCATCCAGCAACAAACATGTATAACACTATCCAGCACTAAGGAACAATTTACGCGATATTTGGATATTTAAAACTTTGTTTTGTTTACTTCATTTTTAACTGTTCAGCTAACCAATGATCTACCAACTAAAATAGCTGATATTTGATTGTCAACAACAATGTTTAATTAAAATCATAAACAAAGATTTCTTGTACGCTGTAGATTTGGTTTGTTTACCTGGATTTTCAGTGATATCATATTATTGTTATTCCCATACAACTGAGCCTTTATAAAATAATGTTTTGCCATAGTCTGCTCGAAAGTAAGACAATTCTAGATAATTGTTTTACCCAATCAAAAGCAACAATTTATTTTCATCAAACCTCACAACGAAAGAAGGGCAATGTAATGTATGACAACTTAAGCGCAACCCCCAGCATGCAGGGCACACTTGCAAGTCTTAAACATAAATATGACATCAGTGAATGTATAATTACAGTGCCCAGAGTGATAGAGCTGAACAAAACAAAATTGACAAGAAATAGCTTTTACACGCTGTATTTCTGACAGTAGTGTAAACTTGTAGGTTAGGCATCTTTATTAAAATCTAGGGTGTGAGCATAAAGCAAAAGTAACTAAGGATGTCAAAATGGTAAATACCATGAGGTTAAAATAAGCACTTTTTTGAGGCAACAAAATAATTATTTTTCAAACATGGCTACTATTCAGAACTACTTGACATGACAATTTTTTTAAAGACAGCTTTAAATAACATTTTTATTTTAAAAAAATCTTCTAAATGTTATACACTCAATATATACATAGTCAATAAAATTTCAGGACATTAATATCTCATTCATAGCTAGCCTAACAGGGCACATTGTTGGAAATGAGTCATATTTTGTTTTAGAAGCCTTACCAAAATAAAATATGCCACGTGTACACCCTTTCATCAAAATACACTCAAACTCATGTTCTGGAACTAGAAGCAAACTAAAACAGTTCCTTTGAGAACTTATTTTGAAAAATATGAATTGAATTCATTAAATTATTAGTTTTAATTCATTTAGCATTTATAGTTTTACTAATTAAAGGTTAATGAGCAATTAAGAAAGAAGTAATAAAAAATGAAATGATGTATCTAGACAATTTTGCTAATTCATTCAGGAAATAAACATTGTTAAAGGTTGTTAACCTTTCTATACATGTATCATGGCATATGTACTATCTCAAATAAATCATCTTTATAATCTTTATTAGTATCCACCATTCACTCTCCTGGTTTCATCAAAGCACACAAACAAATCACTGTCTTCAAATAACAACCAAAATTTAAGTGATACTTTTGGACATAGAGGGTTGAGGGGCAGACTTGCTGATTGCTTTGACTCCTTGGATGCTTTGATTTGTGTCCCAGCTGGGTGAAAAGGTCTTCCAGCTAACCTGGGATGTGCCAGTGGTTCTACCCAGACAGTTTCCTTAGTTCCTCTTCCACTAAAATAGCTGGACAACACTATTATGACCATACCTGCTTCAGTGTGATGTATTAATAAAAAAGACCTCTGAACATTTACAGAATATTAGAATATAGATGAAAAACCTAATAAAATGTGAAAAAAAAGTTAGCTTATTAAAACGACTTAGTTTTATAAATATTTTATACATTTACAATTACAAATAGTGTACAAGTAATACAAGAAATGGTTATATAGTCATGAAAATGGCAAATATGAAACTTCAAGGTCATAAAATGTCAAATATTTAAAAAATGTTTCTGTGGTTAAAAATGTTTTCTAACTTATTATTTATCACTTTCATACATGTATACAATCAATCACTATCACAATTGGTCTCATAAATAAAAACAACAACAACATCGACACAGAAGTCACTTCACACTTCTAATATAACTCTTCATGTAACACTTTGAATTTTGTAACACAATAGTTAACAAAACTGACTTTTTAAATTAAATTCATTATTTTGTATAAACATACCTTGCAAAAAATGACTAGGCTCATGCAAAAAGTGTAGCTCCCTCTTTTATACTTTTCTCAAGAACCTGCTGCAGCATATGTATTACCTTTTATGTGCATGATTATCCGTGTGTTTTTCGGCATGAATTTCATTCTTTGAAATTTGAAAAAAAAAAAGTATCAACAGAAATTAGTTTTATGAACTCAAACTAAGAAAGCTATGAAATGGTTATAGTTGTAATAAAAATCTAAAAATCAAGTAATGGAAATATGGCAGCTCTCAAACTTATTTAGTTAT
This sequence comes from Sinonovacula constricta, assembly GCA_007844125.1. Lineage (NCBI taxonomy): Eukaryota > Metazoa > Mollusca > Bivalvia > Cardiida > Solecurtidae > Sinonovacula > Sinonovacula constricta. The sequence continues at coordinate 4,414,467 of CM017567.1, read as the reverse complement.
TTTAATCATTTAATGTACTTTGAAGTTTTAAGTAACAGAACGATAAAATCAACAATTAACTCAAGTAAATATAAACAAAAACACTTTATTTGAACATGAATGCCTCTTGTCCATTTGTACAAATTAAACAAAAGCAACCATGTACAATAATATATGATGTGTTCTGCATATATAAATGAAGGTATTTTTTAACATTTCAGGGTGTGCCACATTTTTATGGCACTAGCAGTACTGTTGCCACATATGTGCTGGTGCTGCAGATAAGTAGAGCCTAGAAGTCTTGAAAAATAAAAAACATGTTGAAATTTACTTATTTGTGTAAAAATACTTTCTATAAAAGTCTGTCAAGCATCTGAATTGCTGGCACTATTTGGCTTCTAGACAGCAACACCCTTCCTGTGAAAGCATTCCCTCAGACCCTTTATCACTGTTGTAGTCTTACCTATGGATCTTGCTCAAAAGGTTTTTACTCTTAGAAAAGGTTTATAGCAGCTTCTGACGTGCAGGAAATGGACATTTTTGGCTGCTACATTTCAGAAGTTTTCTGATGGAGCATACCATCGATCCCCCCCCCCCCCTATTACCGCACTAATATGGATAGAACCTCTGTTGCTAACTCAATTCGATCCCCTTCCCCTCGCACGAAAAAAAAAATCCTGGATCCGTCCCTGTACATGTTTACATAAATGTTCTATTAATTTAATATAAAAATGGGTAGCAGAAATAATGCAATAGCCTCAGTGTACAAATAGTTATTGATAATTATATACAGTAGACCACCGATAAGCATGTGTAAGTTACTTTGCATATCTTTTGAATTATGTATCAATTTAAATATATCTAGTATTCATTTTTATTACCATAAACATTTCAATGCATCTCCAAGTTGAAGTTACTTGTTGTTCATAATTAAGTAGATCTTTGTTATTTTTTATTCAAGATCTGCATTGAAATTAACCATTCTCCTCCTCCTTCCCTCCTCATCCTCCTCATCATCATCATCCGAAGCCTGTTGATATGTCTAAAAAAAAGTCCGTTTTCAAATTAAATTTACCGGGACCGTTGGTACTTTGATTTTTTAAAAGCTCGCAATAATTGGCGGGAAATTATTATAAACAAACATGGCCATGTCGAACTTGAAACTACTTTCTTCGGAAACTGTTCGATTAATCGGAAGTTCGCAGGTTATTACGTCTGTTTTCAGTGTTGTTAAAGAACTTGTGGAAAATTCGTTGGACGCTGGTTCTACAGCGATAGATGTCAAGTTGGTAAGTGATCATACAATAGAATGTTTAGATCGAGAACCATCTCATTCTAACACCCGGATAGAATATGTGAAGATTAGCTTTATTTTTAATTGTTTTATTTATTGATATCACAGTGGCAGTGGTTGCTCACGTAAAATTAACATAATCAGTGTAAAAAATAGATATGATTAAATGAACCACACTCACATTCATTGATTCATAGTGTCATAAAGACATAAATTATTTAATAGATGTACAGTATGTTATGACATGTTCATCTGTAGGCAGTAAATGATCAAAAAAAAAAAAAATAAAGGCAATATGATGCCAGATTTGGTGATAGGGATGGAAGTTTTGAAAATGAAAAGTCTATATTACCACTGAAGCATCTAACAAAGTAAATAAGATTTACACACACATCAAGCCTCTGCCCAGGCGGCACTAAAGATAGTTTCCATGTGATGTCATAGTCACTGATGAGACAGTTTAACGCAGCCATCCTTGAAGGCAGAAGCTAATGCTGGCCGAAATGTGGAAATATGTGCAGTATTAAACTCACCACTTTGTTTTTATTTTTCAGTCTATTTTACTGACTTTTATATAGAATTTATCAGCTTAAAAAGTATTTTAAATATCAAAACTATATTTCAAAGGTAAAAAAAATAAAACGAAAAAAGATACACTGTTCTTTTTGTTTAAGGATAAGCTAATCATTTTATTTACTTCTGTGTATTAAATCCTTTGTGCATTTATCAATTTAAAAAACATTGTATTCTAAAAATATGAATTTCAAGAGCTTTCCAATGGAGTATAGCTTTTAAATTTTGGACCACAAAAGAATATATTACAAGAAAATAAAATTTATGCTTCTATACAATTCATCTGAAAATCTGGTGAAGTAACCATCAAAGATGGCTGCCAAGATAAGGGATTTTCACTAATGTGGAAACTATCTATAGGTAGAGGCAGGTCCAGCATCAGTTCTGTTTTTAGTTTATACTTCATCCCTACAAAAATACATTAATATTATTATAGAGATGTTAATAGTTCTTGTTGTAGAGGAAGGCCTTGTTCAAATTTCAACCTCAGACTAATGTCTTGGTAGAATGAATGGTGGACTGCTGGCCAGCTGGAAAACCTTACAAAAAATTGTTTGCCCCGACAGGCACTTGAGCCCAGTTGGTATGGAGCTGATAGGTTAGAGGACTTTAAAGTTGTCAACTTTTACTATTGTTAATTGGTTCCCAGTAGTGGGATGTTGTTGGTCTAGTTTCTGCAGAGATAAGGTGAAGTAAAAACTTTTACAAGTAGGGCTATCACAGTAGGGGCAACACTAAATGATACTAACTAAGCCTTCACTATGACAGCAATTGCTTCAGTTTTGTTCAATATAACAGCTCCTAAACCATAGTGAGAACAGGTAATTTGTATAAAAGAAACAAAAACAGGACTCCATTTTATGAAATCCTTTTTAATCAAATTAAAGTACTGAGTTTTGGACCTAAAGTCTGTCAATTTAGAAATTCCGATATATCTTGACCACTGGCCAAACCCCTTGTAAATTCCAGTTCATATAGCACCAGAATTGAAATAGATGTTGCTCTCAAATAAAAATACATGTAGTTGCAGTTAAAAGACCTTTAAATGATGTTTAACAAGGTGTAATGCAGGCCGGTGCTCTCTTACTGTCACCCATGCGTGCACCAACTGCAGTAACCATTGCTGAACCGTGCAACTTTGAATGATGCGTAAACCACATCGCTAAATAGTTTATATTTAAAGTGCTTACATTCTAACCCTGTGGTCGATAAGTTACTTTCCACTCTGAGAAGTCTTGTCCCAAGACTTGGCCTGGAAAGTTCCATGGGCGAACAACTCGTGTCTTGCAGTTGACTCTATCCCACCGCTGCCACCAATGTAATGCACTGCAGACCGGCGCTCTCCAACAATCACCCATTTGTATCCCAACCGCTGTGACCGTTGCTTATCCGCGCAACTTTGGACAACGCTTAAACCACATAGCTAAAGAGTTGACCTAGCAGTGAGGCTGGTTTGAAGTGCTTATATTTCTACCTATACAGTCATTAACAATGGCACTGAGCACTTGGCATTTAAATGAATATATTTTCTATGATATACTGTCTTTAAACAACAAATATGTAAATTTTGATATGAAAATGATCTCTTACCGGATAGAAAGAGATATTGCTGTCAACGAAAAATATTTAAAATGACGATTTTCTTGCACTTTTTAAGACTTTTAATTGGTGTTTAGCATGTATAGTTTTCCAACTGCATAGTTTTCCAATATAGAATTAAAAACATGACCAGATTCATTTACTTAGGATATCCAATGACAAAAGATAAAAACATTCTTCTGACTATAAAGTCACTAACATATTTTTACACTTTTTTTTTTCAGGAAGATTTTGGACTCGAAAAAGTCGAGGTCCGAGACAATGGCTGTGGAATCAGCAGATCAAACCTGGACTTAGTTGCCAAGAGATATCATACTTCCAAGATATCATCCTTCAATGATTTGGACAAGTTGTCTACCTATGGATTTCGAGGAGAGGCACTTGGTTTGTGCTAGCTTTCTGTCATTTTAGTGTGTTTTCCTTGCATTGTATTTAAAAAAAAAGTCTGCTATTTATGATCATCATACAATCATCTAACTGTTGCAAAGGTAAATGTTAATATTCTCAGCAGTCATAACCCATTCTTAATATTTGTGAATATTGAAATTGTATCAAAAATGAAATTACAGAGTACTGAATTTTCTTTGAGAACATTGTATTAACTCTCAGTCTGCCAAGAGAAAACTTTACCAGCCAGAAGCAGGCTGTGAATACTTCTTGCAGCTGTCTTATCAGGATTTGCACTAGAATGTCATTGTGCTGTCATGTCACAATATTATACTACATTATACTGTCATGACATTGTGCTGCTTTGTCTTTATGCTGTCCTGGCATTTTATTGCCATGCCATTGAGCTATTATGTCATTGTATTATCATGTCATTTTTCTTCTCTGTCATTGTGCTGTCATAACGTTTGTGCCTGCCATGTCATTGTGCTGACCTGTTATGTCACTGTACTGTCATTTTAATTTGCTGTCATATCATTGTGCTGTCATGACATTTCTGTCTGTAATGTCATTGTGCTGTCATATCTTTATGGTGCCATGTTGTGTCACTGTGCTGTCATATCATTGTGCTGTCATGGTCATTCTGCTATTATGTCACTGTGCTGTCATGACATTTCTGTCTGCCATGTCATTGTACTGTCATATCTTTGTGCTGTCATATCACTGTGCTGTCATATCATTCTGCTGTCATGACATTTCTGTCTGCCATGTCATTGTACTGTCATATCTTTGTGCTGTCATATCACTGTGCTGTCATATCATTGTGCTGTCATGGTCATTCTGCTATTATGTCACTGTGCTGCCATTACGTTTCTGCCTGCAATGTCATTGTGCTGTCATATCTTTGTGCTGCAATGTTGTGTCACTGTGCTGTCATATCATTGTGCTGTCATGGTCATTCTGCTATTATGTCACTGTGCTGCCATGACGTTTCTGCCTGCAATGTCATTGTGCTGTCATATCTTTGTGCTGCAATGTTGTGTCACTGTGCTGTCATATGATTGTGCTGTCATGGTCATTCTGCTATTATGTCACTGTGCTGCCATTACGTTTCTGCCTGCAATGTCATTGTGCTGTCATATCTTTGTGCTGCAATGTTGTGTCACTGTGCTGTCATATCATTGTGCTGTCATGGTCATTCTGCTATTATGTCACTGTGCTGCCATGATGTTTCTGCCTGCAATGTCATTGTGCTGTCATATCTTTGTGCTGCAATGTTGTGTCACTGTGCTGTCATATCATTTTGCTGTCATGGTCATTCTGCTATTATATCACCGTGCTGTCATGACATTTCTGTCTGCCATGTCATTGTGCTGCAATGTTGTGTCACTGTGCTGTCATGTCATTGTGCTGTCATCTCATTCTGCTATTATGTCACTGTGCTGTCATTTTATTTTGCTGTCATCTCATTCTGCTATTATGTCATTGTGCCCTGTCATTATGGCCATCATGTCATTGTGGCCATCAATTCTTTCTGCTGCACGTCATTGTGTCATCATGCCATTGTGCTGTCATGCATTGTGTCCTCATGTCATTGTGCTTCAACATATTTGTGCTTTCATGTCACTGCGCTGTTATTTCACTGCACTGCTATTTTATTGTGCCGCCTTTTCATTTCCCTGCCCTGCCAGGTCATTATACTGCCATGGCATTTTATTGTTCCTGCCACTCCTGTCATTTCATTTTAATGTCAGGTCATTCTAATGTTATGTCATTATGCTGTCATATCATTCTACTGTCATATTATTCTACTGTCATAGCATTCGTCTGTCATAGCATTTGACCATCATATCATTCTACTGTCATAGCATTCGACCATCATATCATTCTACTGTCATAGCATTCGACCATCATATCATTCTTCTGTCATAGCATTCGACTATCATATCATTCTACTGTCACAGCATTCGACCATCATATCATTCTACTGTCATAGCATTAGACCATCATATCATTCTACTGTCATAGCATTCTACTGTCATAGCATTCGACCATCATATTATTCTACTGTCATAGCAGTCGACCATCATATCATTCTACTGTCATAGCATTCGACCATCATATCATTCTACTGTCATAGCATTCGACCATCATATCATTCTACTGTCATAGCATTCGACCATCATATTATTCTACTGTCATAGCATTCTACTGTCATAGCATTCGACCATCATATTATTCTACTGTCATAGCATTCTACTGTCATAGCATTCGACCATCATATTATTCTACTGTCATAGCATTCGACCATCATATTATTCTACTGTCATAGCATTCGACCATCATATTATTCTACTGTCATAGCATTCGACCATCATATTATTCTACTGTCATAGCATTCGACCATCATATTATTCTACTGTCATAGCATTTGGCTGTCATATCATTCTACTGTCGTAGCATTTGACCATCATATCATTCTACTGTCATAGCATTTGGCTGTCACACTATTCTACTGTCATAGCATTTGGCTGTCATACCATTCTACTGTCATAGCATTTGGCTGTCATATCATTCTACTTACTTAGCATTTGGCAGTCATATTATTCTACTGTCATAGCATTTGGCTGTCATATCATTCTACTGTCATGTCATTGCTAGGATCCCTGTCAGCTGTATGTAGCCTGTCCATTACATCCAAAACGCTCCATGAAGACATCAGCCATACTGTGGTATATGATCACCATGGCAACGTTATGTCCACATCTCCCTCACACCTGGGGCAAGGTGAGTAAAAGACTTTGGCAAAACAAGACATGTGTTACTGTATGACATCATCTTTTAGTTTCTAGTTTGACAGATTGTCAAATTTAAAGTAACATACTCACTAAAATCACCATATAATATTATATTATAGTATAATGTTTTTTATATTATATTTTATATATATCATAACCATCTTATTTAAATAATTCTTTTAACAGAATTGCAGCTATCTTGTGATTGCCCTGGAAGTTGTAGCCCAATATGTTTATATTTCATTAAGTTGAAATATTTTTTTTTCTTATAAATACATAGTATTAAGTGTGTCTAACTTACATGGTCTTTTGAAAGTATCCCCTTTATAGACTGCATTGGTTAGTGAGAAACATTTAACCTTATCATAAATTCTGCTTTCTCAAATTATATCACTTTGATCTGTTAGATACTTGATGATCACAGGCTAAAATAAGATATATTGCCCCAACAAGTCAGTTCCCTTGTCTTATCCCTGACCTTTGAACTATTTTACAACTGGCAGGAACCACTATTTTGGCATGTAAGATATATTGACCCAACAAGTCAGTTCCCTTGTCTTATCCCTGACCTTTGAACTATTTTACCACTGGCAGGAACCACTATTTTGGCGTGTAAGCTGTTTCGCAACCTTCCTGTCCGTCGGCAATTCTATAACACAGTGAAGAAAAAACGAGAAGAGCTTAAAAAAGTAGAAGATCTCCTTTTGGCATACGGGGCTGTCCGTCCAGATGTCCGTCTGTCGCTGAGGAACAACAAAGATGTCATCTGGCAAAAGAGTGTGGTGCCTGACACCAAAGTGGCGCTGATGGGAATTCTGGGGAAGACTCTGTTCAGTCAACTGCAGTATAGCCGTATAGTATCAGATGAGCCAAAGGTATGATAGTTTACAGTCCTAAACCTATTTCTGCTGTTAAAATTAAAAGGCCTAGTTACTTCACATCCCTTGCTGTCTTTACAGTTTTATCACCCACTCCTTGGGTTTATTAATACATTTTCTGAGTTCAGACGAATAAGATGCCACTTGTTAGCATGGTGACAGTAAAACTGCCTCACACACTGAAGGTTGAAAGATATTCCTCTACATAATTAAAGCCTCTAAATAATTAAAGGAAATGAAATGCATGTTCCAGATAACCCTCAAGTGTACCCTTTTAGTAAGAGCTGGCTGATCTGGATCTACACTATTGGTCTAACTCTGATCAATATGGACTTATTAGGCTAGAACAAAGCAATCTATAATCTTTTCTTGTTCCAGACTACAATTGAGGCATACCTCCCACGTCCAGGGTCTGACGTCAATGTAACCAGTCGATCCAACAGTGATAGGGGATTCATAGCTGTCAATGGTAGACCAGTCCACAACAAAGACTTGGACAAGGTAGGGTTGGAGGGAAAGTGTCTTACAGTGAACAGTCTGTAATTAGGTAGCATTTAGCCAAATGGGTAGAGTCACAGAGTTATAACTCTTGTGTGTTCTTTACTTTTCACTTAGTGGGTTAAAGCATCAATCGGGATGTATGCTTTATGTAGGTAGGTCTTCCAGCTGATCTGGGCTGCGCTGGTGGTTACACACAGTCATTTGTCTGGGGATCTTATGTTGCTAAAATACCTGGACATTATTATTATGAGCATAATGTAAGGCATTTATATATATAAACAAGGAAATAGTCATTAGAAGGTGATCAGTTCTAAGCATGTCATTACAGTGAAAGCAGTCCTATATCTGCTGAGGTAAGCAGCATCTCAAGTTGACTAAAGTTTATAGTTCAGATTCATCAAACTAATACTACCTCAGAAACATGTGATAAACCATTGTTAATCCAACCCTTGTCCATTTTAAATGAATAGAGGTATATGTTCTGCTCTTCAGAGTGTTAGGCAGTTTTACTGTCACCATGGTAACTGTGCAGGGCGCCACCCAGTGTATGTGATCCATATCCATTTGCCAACTGAGAACCTGGACGTGAATGTAGACCCAAACAAGACCCAGGTCATGTTGCATCAACAGGTCAGTCTAAAAAGACCCTACCCAGGGGTAATGTGTTTATCACTTTGATGGGAAAAATCCACCCAGACTCGGGCACTGTTGGATTGATTTTTGTTTAAACGAGAAAACTTATTTTTGGCAAAAGAATTTTTTTTAAATCATTCAGATCAGGGGCAAAAACACAATACAAATCTTTTGCCAGTAAACTGATATGAACTCTTTATCCCCTTACCAAACCTGCTTAGTCTTTAATTAAACCATACAGATTACTTAGCTATTTAACTTTGATGCAAAGGTAACATGACTGTTGAATGAAGGCAGCAAATAGTGTAAATTCTTCTAGACAGCTCCCAGCAGAATCTAAATGATCTGGCTCTTCACAGTTTTCCAGGGCTTGTTCAGTTTGAGCTGAGCAGGTTAAGAGCGAAAAAAATGACATCATTACTGTTGCCTGCCATGTGTAACATATAAAAGAAAGGCCCTTAATGTAAACAAGACTAAATCGAACAAAAAAAATGTTTTTTTATACAAGAAATAACCCCACTTGTTCAGCCAAAATGTAATATTATAGCCTACAATTAGTGCAAAGTAACATGATGTTTGGTGTACATGTATACATAACAATAATAGGATATGGTCAATTCCATCTGCCATTCAGTAACATTCTCATGTGTCAAGAAAATGGAATTATAAAAATAAATTTAGCAAAACCTGTACATCTACCCATCAAAAAGGCTAAGGATAATTTATTTTTAGTTAGTGTTTTATTTATGCTCGTGATATTTTTTTTAGGTATTTTGTAAATTTATTTTGTTTGATAATATAAAGCACTTTTGTCTGACTTTTTCTCATACAGACATACAATTTTACTGCAGACCTTGAGTTTACTATACACTACCAAATGAATCAACGATACACTACTATGCGATGAGAACAGAAATATTCCAACAAACACAATAAAAGGAACCAATCTTGATGAAACTCTACCATACCAGTATGATGCTCACTTGTATACCTTCCAGTAATGCTGTTTTTGGAGGTTGTGTTTACTAAACCTTATTATGTGATGTGTATTTATGTTAACATATTGTTTAGTGGTGGTTGTTGTTTTCAGAAAGACATACAAACACTTCTACAGGGAGAACTGGAGGCCATATATGGGCCTATACAACAGACACACGATAGAGAAAGGGACAACTTGGATCCTTGTAATAGTAGTCTAAATGATACATCCATTCTTTTATCACCTGACTCAACCTTTAACCAATTAAGTGAAAAAATTGTAGAAAAAGAAGTTCAGCCTCGCTCAAAAATGACATATTGTCAAAAGGACAATATTAAAACTATTTGTTTGAAAGAGAATGATCCAGTAGTCAGTGATTCTGGGTTTAAGATATCATTCTACATTGGAAACAAAGAAAACAGTGAAGAGGGAGACAAAAACGAAAATCACCTCATGACTTCTGAAAATAAGAATGCTCAAATAAGTAAAAATGAAAATTGTGTTAACACAAGAGTAGATGAAGCTATGTCACAAATTGAAAAGGGTGATTTCTCTATTATAGATTCTGATATCACAGATTTACTAACAAGTCAGGCAAGTGATGGGGAAGACCCAGCCCTTTCTAACGCCAATGTTACAAATGCAAACATCCTAGCTATAAATAATCCAACTACCTCAGAGTCAGGTCGAACAGGTCTTGATGATTCTATGAAAAATGATACAGTCAAAATTAACACCACCAAATATGATAAGGATATGAATATAGAAGCTATCAATAATGTGTCGGACTCAACATCAGACCCAAAATTAAATGAAATAAGCATTGATAAATTTCTCAAAGGTGATATTTCAAACTTATGCAGTGAAATGTTCAATGATACTTTCGACGAGACTGAAAGCAAATGTTTCACTGAAGTAAAAGAGTGTGTTAAGCAAGCTTGGGAGGGTGGAGTAGAGACTGATGTGAACAAAAATGTATGTGTGGAGGATTGGAGTCGAGGGCGAAGTGAGAGGGGACAAGATGGAAAGTTGCTGCAGCCAGTCACCATACTGTCGTCACGGAAACGAGGGTGGTCACCCGACCAGGAAGAAGAAGAGCAACGGGTCAACATTCCCCCTGTCAAGAAAAGGCCAAGCGTAAGTGTTCATGTGGAATGCATGACTTGACTTTTTGTATTTTAAGGCATATTGATTGGAACTCTTAGCATGCTATGTTTGTTAGAAATGCTGATTTTGTAGTTTGTTTGACAACTCAAAGCATTTTATGTTTTTCAAGCAGGCAGATTCATTCTTATGTTAATTCTTCTTAGTAAGTCCTTAATTGAGGACAAGGCATTGCTCTTTATTGCGAGCATACAGTCAACGCTTTCTCTGTCCGTCCCGTTCATTCATTTGTCCGTCAGTTCTTTCATCTGTCTGTCCATCATAATTTTGGCTTTAGCATATCACAACAACTGTAAGAGGTGTCAATATGAAACTGCATTAGCAGATAGATCTTAATGAGGAGAAATGTAATATGCAAGAACCATAACCCTGTTTTGCAAAATTTAGGAGTTATTGCCCTTAGTTATTTTAAATACTTAAATTTTGTACAAAATGTAAAAATAAAGACCATTGTTTATTTGGGGATATTCCATGGGTTCTACCCATTCACTTGTTTATCAAGATCTTATGTTCTTGGGCAATATTCTGAGTATATGAAAAGAATTTACAGTTTTGATGTAACACAGGTAGAGCATAACAGCAAAACCAACAGAGCCATCTATTTTCAGCTACAGTGAGGTTATCTGGTTTACATTATCTACCTTTGAAGAAGAGGGGTCATTTTGTTTTGCAAATTTCGGGCTGTTGGTAGACCAAATTTTGTTTCCCAAACTTCGTAGGATTATTTGTCAAGATGACCTCTATTGGTTTTGGGGTAAATGGTGAATAAATAGGTTAAGATCTCCAACCTGTAACATGATTTATTTTTCCTATTGAAAGCAGGGGGTGGGGGCACTTATTTCACACAGTCCTCAAACTTGATAGGAACATTTGGGGTCACTAGGGTCAAGGTCACATTGGCTGTAAATATGAATTTTGTTTTGGTTTTGGGGTAAGTGGGTAAGAATCTCTTCTTAAACATGGTCTGAGAAATCATACAATTAGCTTCAGCATCAACAGCTCAATATAGGTGTTATTTTGAGTGTACATGCATTTGAAAGATAAAAAAGATTGACTTATTATAAAGAATATAATTTTTTATGAATTTTCCTTAGAAATAATATGTTAAAATGTGTATTGCAAACGCTTGTTCGATTTTTTGTTTTGTTTGGTAGTTTTGTTTTTCATTTTAATTCCTTTAATATTTTTTTCTTCCTTATACTCTAATAAATGCCATTTTGAGTCACCCATTTGTGCCAAAACTTAAAAAATGTTTTTTCATCCATTGAGATGTCAATGAGGTTTTGTTCTAGTGACCTGCCTATATTTTATTTTTTCTATCTTTTTTTGTCCTAGCTTGACCAGCCAAGCCTGTATGAAGTAGTGAGCAAATCCCCAGGGGAGAAAACTTCAGTTGGCTTCGTGGCCTTCTCTAGGGAGATGCGACCCAAAGGTAAACTAGAATACTGTCCCCTTACCTGTCTGTTGATAGCTTGACTATTGTATCAATAAGGTGAACTATTCTAATTAACCTAGCTTCAACTTGAAGTTAGTGTTCTGGTGGAAGTTTTGCCTAACACTTCTATCAAACTTTTTTCTCATTTACCTGTAGATTGAAAATGAAAAGTCACGCCTGCCTTTTGATCATACCAACTAATATAACCCAGTTTTAACAGTTTTAGCACTATTTGTTGACATTATGGCTTTGTTTGGACAAAGATTATTTAAGTGCATATTCATGAAGGTTACATTTTACATGCAAGAACAATCAAGCTTATGCTAGAACAGTCTGTAGATCATTGTCTCCAGGTACAGGAGGCTCCAGGTTCTAACACAGACCTTGACTCACCAAAGTTGTAAAAAAAATGGTAGTCATATAGCTCCCTTGTTAACACTCAAGTAAATATAATGGTAGTTCCATGACTTGTTAGGAAGTTGTCAGGATAAATTGACTGGGCATGGTATCATGCCATGTGTTGACGAAATGCTATACACAATGAAGGCAGCACTATATCTTCTTCAAGTGGACATCATCTCGAGATAACTTAAATTCTGTTGCTAGGATGATAAACCCCATTTTCTGTAGTTTGAGATAAAGGAGGTACACCATTATAAGATGTAATCATCGGCACTTTATTTGTCATTAGTGGCTATGTTTTCAGCGACTTTTCCTTATATTTAGTGCAGGTCAATTAAAGGTGACCTCAAACCTTAAAGCCCCCTTCACCCACCACCACTGAAATCATTTGACCTTGTCAAGGGTGGCACACTCAGTAAATCAATCAAATTTAATAATTATAATATCTGACTATCCTTCTAACACATTGTTTAAATGTGACTCCTTCCAATCATTCAATCTTTGGGCATCATAGCCAACAGCAGTTCGACTTGACAGCTAGTAAGTCTTCATTCTGTCACTCAGGGATTTAGGTTGAAGATAAGACACAAACTTGTTTCCTAGAAAGTCTTTTGCCTGTAGAATGTAGGTGGTTCTACCCAGTCCCAGGGGTATCATCCACCAATAGGAGCTATCAGATATATTTTTTTATCTTTCTTATTTTTTGTGCACAAGGTTTATAAAGTAGCTCCACTGGTAACTCGTGATATTTACTATAAATTCTCTATGTTATCTTCTATGTTTTATCATTGTTGCACTGTGTGTTTCTCCATCTGTTAAATCAGTAATGACATCACACCCTGACACCTCGCCCGCTGAGATCACTGACAAAGTACGAGCCCTCTGGGAGGAGCTACCAGATGAGGACAAGGAATCCTACATGAAGATGGGCAACCAGCAGATGCAAGATCTACGAAAAAAGATGACCACAAATCAACGTAGACTCTCACAAAAAATAGATCACAGACTAATGCCAGTAATCATTCCTTGTTTTCATATTTTTTTTCCAACTCTATGATGCATTACCATGTATTTTTAAGACATTTATTAGTCCCCTACCGGTGTTTACACCGGAGGGGACTATAGGTTTACCCTCCGTCCGTCATTCTGTCTGTCTGTCTGTCTGTCCGCTAAAAATCTGGATCCTTTGATAACTTAGACACTATTAAAGCTAGGCGCATGAAACTTGGTATGTTAATAGGTAACAATGTGTACAATATGCACGCGCAAAATTTGGGTTGCTACCTTGAAGGTCAAGGTCACAGCATGACCTTGAAGCAAAAAAAATCGTGTCTGGCCCATAACTTTTTGAGGGACCGGTAGGGGACTACTGTATTGCCCACAATACTATCAGATGCTTGTTTATATATGCTATAGGAACTTTTTTTTAAGACTCCGACAATGGCAACACAAAACAGTTTGATTTATTAAAATATCTTTACAAGACCATCTTAAAAGCTATGCTTAGTTTAGCCAGATTTTTTAGAAAATTTGAAACTATGGCACCAAAAAATGACATTGTATAATACAAAAAACACAATAGAATACAACTTATACAGGTAAAATGTAACAGTCAATATATTCAAAAGCAAATGCAATTAGTTTGCAAATCTTTTTATCTTCTTGCATTAGAAGAAACCAACAACAACTCATTTCTGTCTGAAAAATTTGCTTCATCTCATCAAAAATAATAAAATGATGACTTCTTCATAGAGATTTCTGTGCTCCTGTGCATATAACCAACATGTAACAACTGCGTTAGGAAGTAACAGTATTGGCTTGTCACTGTATCCATTAAAATCACCCTCTTTGCCAAGGTTTTTTTTTTTTTGAAGCTACGTTTTGTTACAGCAGTTGGTTGACAACCACAGCAATAAGTTAAAACGCAGAATGATACAGACCAACACACTTTTTTTTTTATTATGTCTGTTATCATTAGCTAGAAGTTGCAGATGGTGTTACTTCAATGAATGTCTCAAACAAAACAAACTACTAGAACCTAAAAATTTATATTTATTTAGATAGGGAGATTATAGATGATGTTATAAACTCTTCCCCGATAAAATGAATAGTCACTTTTTAACTGTTGTATCATTCTTTTCAAGTTTAAGTGACAACAAACATTAAGAACTTGCTGTTGTATCTAAATGTCGTCACATAACATTACATTAGTCATATAGGCCTACATCTATATTAGGGCAGTTGAGCATAGTATATGATTGTTGTTTAAATTTTCTCCAGGTGAAAGGAACACCAACTATAAAGGAACAACTGTTGAGTGCAAGCAGGAAGCAGACGCCAAGTTCTAAAGTGCCCGTTAAGTCTGTCAGAGTTCCCTTCTCCTTGACTCACCTGAGGCAGGTGTTTTCTGATGGATGTAAATTGAGGTTGGTTTTGTCTTGTTTCTGTGCGTGATTTTGTTATATTTGTTTTTTTCCTTTTTTTGTTTTTCAATATTAACACAAAAATGGCAACTTCCTCATTCCGATTGTGGTCCATATAGCTCATTGCCTTGGTAGAACCATTACTTGGGTTAACACCTGTGCGCAGTAAATCTTGCTCAGTGACAAACATCTCGAATCAGCTATGGGTCAGTTGTGTCCTTAGTCCATTATCTTTACCACTAGACAATGGATGCTAAACTTTTTACCCATTTTTTAACCATTTTTTTTGCTACATTCATTTAAGTAATAAAAATTGATTTGCTAAATATGAAGTAAAATGGTAGCAAGACATATGGCAAGGGAGCAGAGCCAGCTGATCTGGATCCACCCTATTTACCTGAACTTGATCAATTTGTAATTAGCTGGTTAATAGACAATTATCAGGCCATGTTCAGCGAACATCACAACAAACAAAATAGTTGCATCAAAGCCACAGACAAATGTTTAAACTCTACATACCTAGAAATACCCCTCTGTGTTTTTTATGCCTTTGCATAAACAATTGGGAATATAATAAAAAATTCTATTTAAAAAGTGGACATAACTCATGCAAAAATTAATTTAGGATTGCATGCCTCTTTTCAGACAAGTTCTGCTTTTTGTAGTAAAAAGGTATTTCAAGATTAAAGTGAATATCCTTTGAGAAATGAACCTTAACAAAAAGAATTACCAATGCTTGCTGACAAAAGGGTCATGTCAATGGCTCAATTTTTGTCTTTTTTGAAAATGTGCTGCTAAAAAGGTAGATATTATTTATCAGCATATGTAGTTCTCACTGCACTGTGATTGTAACTCAGTTTGAATAAATTTTACATTAATGAAGAATTTTATCTGTTGAAACTAAACTTATATTAGGCATTGAATACAATTCTTAAAGGTATACTACCCTGGCTTTTATCGCTGTCATGCTTGAAATCATATTTAAATGTCATTTTGACTTATCATATTTCAATGTCATCTTGACCAGCCATATTTAAATGTCATCTTAACTAATCATATCTAAATTTCATCTTAACCAATCGTATTTGAATTTCATTTTGACCACAATCATGTTTAAATTCCAGTCAGAGTCAAAGTCAGAAGACATTTAAGCTGCGTTTGATTGGGCCACTTAAGTTCTACAATGGTTGGGTGTGTTGCCTTGGAAACCTAATGTTTGTTGTGAACCCTCACCGAGCAGAGGAGGTCATAGTTCATCGAGAGCTGATGGAAGGTCATGTGATCCCTGCCACAAAGTTGCAAGACCCTATCAGATTAGACAACAGGTTTGTGTTGTCTTGAATTTTCATTTGATTTAACTTAGAAATTTTTAGGTGGCTGACATGTTTAGGGAATATGAAAAATTAATCAATCTTAACCCTTACCATGCTTTACTTGGAAAACTGAACCATAAAATTCTGAGTTTTTGTCTAACAATTCATGAGTAAACTACATACAAACCAGCTCCCAATGTACACAGGATGATCTGGGTCTACAATATTTGCCTTAGCCGGATAAATTCATGCTTAGCCCTCCAGAAGTTGGTGTTTGTTTACCATATACTGATCTTCAAAATGATATGACTCCAGGGTAATTGTACAGCTAAAAAATTCTGTTTACCTTGAAAGTGCTATTATTAACTCTTGAAAGATTTTATTAATACAAAAAATATAACAAATATTGATTTGTTTCTTGTAGCTTGGTGTTTTTTGTATAATAACATAAAAAAAAGTTACTCAAAGTTTTGAAAAGATTTGAACTTGTTGTTAAGTTGTTACCGTGGCATGATGGTTTTTCAGGATTTATTTGGCAGACCACATGGTCTGGCTTCGCCACCCCCATCCCCCCCCCCCTCATTTTTTTTTTTTTTAAATGTTGAGATAATCTAGGATAAGTATGCAAAACTTTGATTTCTTTCACAGGACTGTAAGCAAGGGAGAGTACTTACAGACCCTTGTAAGTTTGCTGCCAAAGGAGGCCAGGCAAACATACACATATATTGAAGATAAGCGTTTAACAGCGAATGGAATCCAGGTCAGTATAGACCAGTAACTAAACCAAGTTATCATTTATCAACATCTCTAGCCAAAATAACCCATTAGTATGTTTCAAGGTGATATCAATTTTTTTTTTATTGTTAGGTGTAAAATAAAATATAAACATAAAACTTTATTTCTACATTTGTATAATTGGCTTGATTTTGTAAATGTGTTGACATTGTCCTATTCTGTTATCTGTTCTTTTCTTGACCAGTCATTTGATATTATAATAACCAGTTGTTTTGCTTAAATATTTTAAGTCCTCTGTTTTTTTTAATGATCTCCATTGATCAGACAGATTGATTAAATAACATAATAAGTTTAAGATCCCAAAACATCAAGCCAAACGTAGAGAAATCTGTGTTATTTACATATTTCACTTGTATTCGAGGTCTCATTTTATGTTTTTTATTATTTTACTCGTGTTTGTTTTTTTTAGCTCACCTAAGATAAATTTCCATGTATGGATATATAGGAAAATCTTCTTGTCAGAAACTACTTTAGCTTGAGCCTTGATATTTGATACATATGTTTCTTGGATGGTCCTCTATCAAGTTTAGCTATTATTCTTTGCTCACTATTACTAAATATAGGGCTGTCATGGTCATCTTGTTTAAATAATTAAGCTTTTACCTCATTATACTGGTAAACCTCCTTATGAAATTGCTGGCATTACCCCCTGTTTTCTGACCTCTGGCTTTTTTATGCTTAGGTGCGATGTCACATGGATGCCTCCAGCACTCCTGTGTTTGATGTGATCTCTCTTGCTTCATGTATGCCAACTTATGGTCTGACTGATGTTCTTGAAGTCCTGGGTTTAATCCATGACTCAACCTCACTGAAGCTAGCTGACTGTCGACCCCTCAAGGTCAAATTCTATCTACAAGTAAGTTTAGATGAGCTGCAGGGTTGGGGGTTTTAATTGTTTTTTGTGTGTGTAATACATTGAAAATGCTTCACCACTTACCAACAAAAATAATAATTTTAAATTCATACACCTCATAAAAATGACTTGACAGAAATAGTTCAAAAAGCCATCTTTAAGTTAAACTCTGCTTAACCCATGTATTTCATATGAAACACATTACAGATTTTTTTCATGACTTTTACAACTGTTCTGGAATGCGATATGTCTCTGTAAGAGGTATTCTTTGAGTCAGAATTTTGAGCTTGAGCAGCAGAAAAATGTTTCTCCAGGTGGGGCCTGATTTTACCATAAAAATGGTCAGTGAATACAATATATCAATACTGCTGACTGTTTGTGTCCACATTGACTTATATTTTATAAAAGCAAAGATAAAAATGTCTTTTTGCACTCAATAAAGACTCATATGTATTACATTAGAGCTAGTCAGAAATGAAATAACTTTTCTTATCTTATTTCAGGGCAATGCTGAAAAAAAAATTGTAACGTACTTCATAAAATAAACAATCATTTGTTATGTCAGTAGAGCTGCTAAGAAATGAATTGATTTTTTTTCTTCTTTTTTTTTTTCAATTTCAGGGTGAGGCTGTGCGAATGGTGAGAAAGCGCCCTCTGCAGCGTAACTATGACGACATGGTAGACCTGCTAGAACAATTGGGCAGTGAGGTGGACAGTAACCTCAAGTGTCTACATGAACGCCCCATCCTTACAGAACTGGCCTGTCTGACAGACTTGACCCATTCCCAGCCCAGTCAGAGCTAAATCAATGTTGTACACTGACAGGGCATGTCTTACTCTGATTTAAACATATTTTTAGGTCTGTGTGTCAATATGGACACCCTCTGGTATGTCATATCCAATAAACTCTCCTCAGAGACGCAAACTTTACAACAACAATAAAGCAATTGTTTTTAGACAAGTTTTGATTGTAAGATACTTTAAAAACAGTCATACCCAAATACACATGTGATAAAGCCAAAATCTGACAAATCAAATGAAAATACTGGTATTATATGATATCACTGATGTTTGTTTTAATTTTATGTCCCTACAAGACTGTGGCCACATTTATTGAAGTCTTTGTCATGGCTAGATCTTCTGTGACATCTACTTTTTACTTGTTTTGAATTGTTGAGTACCAGTTGCATTGTTTCTTGAAAGTTATCATTGCTTTAATAGTACATTATTATGATTTATTATTGTTTTGTTATTACTTAATAAGATTTATCAGCACAGATTCTTGTTCCATGGAAGAAAAATAATTGTACACATGTGTGTTACAAAGAATAACTAGAGTGATAACATTGGAAAAATATTAGCATCAGCAGTTTAAATAGTAACATAATAAAGAGTATCACAGATTTATGACCGGCTTTTTTTCAAATTAACATCAATGCAGAAGGATGCTAGTTGGAAACACCAATTTTGAATATTATCTGGAAAAAAAAATTGTTTCCATAAAAAGAATATTACTTTTTTAATCTTATTTTTTGTTCAATTTCTTTTCCAATTTTTAATATCTTCATTAAGAGGTATTTTTATCACTATTTCTGTATATATTCTTTCATTTCAATATGTAATGTAATCCAAGTATAAAATATAATGTAATAATAATAAAAATGGATTAATACTTCAAGATTATTGTTTTTTAAGTAATAAAAGTAAACCAATAAAATGATACAGAGTGTGATATGAACTTGCATACTTTAAATTGAAAGCAAGACACTCTACTCTTTGCTTGTAGGTAAAATTTTAGCTAGGTTTTAGTTGTAAATTGGGCTTTTAACAAATATTAAACTTATAAATTAATGCAAACATTGACAACTGGAAAGCCTTGACCAAATAAAAACTTCAAATAGTAGTGTTTATAAAATATTAGTCACTAGAATAAGGACAACAAAGACAACAGGCAGAAATACTTAAAACAGATAAATATTTACTTCAATTCCAAAGTAAAATATGTATAATGGTTAAATGCAATAGATGAAATAAATGCCATTTTAAACAAATATAAAACAAATAACATACTCTAGGTTCATAAATGTTGATGCAGTTTTTTAAAATGTATTTCAAATAAACTCAAGAATGTAAAACACAAAAGTAAAAAACATTAAAACTGAATATTGCAATAACAAAAGTATAACCAGTGAGTATGTGTGCATGTTAAAAGCAAATAAAGCTTGATTTGAGTGATTTAAACATACATGTTATCTCTGTTCATTTATAGAAATCTGAAATAAAATGGGATTGGGATTAGCCGGCATTTTTGCCGATACTGTGCAGCAACATTTCTATCATTATAGCACAGGGGCACTTATGAGGTGCCCAAGGACTGAACCCGGCCAGTCCATTATACTGACACCGACGAGTCAGGCGTAATGCTGTTCCCTTAGCCCTGAGTGTTAGGAGGGAAGCCACTACTACCAACTTTAAAGTCTTTGGTTTGATCCGGTCGGGGTTCGAACCCACGACCTCCCGATCGCAAGCCGACGCTCTACCACCTGAGCTATTGCGGCCGGTGAAATAAAATGCAAAGTTGTAAAAGCTTCCATTCTTAACCACATAAAATCAAATACCAATAATATGGTGTTTATCATTATGCAGGAAGGCAATTTTCTCAACTGTATAAAGGGCAAAACAATACAACTTGTTAACAGATGAAGACAAAAAGTTAAAAAAGAGTCAGCAGTAACATTAATACTTACATTTCATTAAAGAATTGTTGTTTAATATTGTCAACTTAAAAAGTCAAATAACTGAGGCTACAATACCTTTATACATGTATATCGAATGTCATGGGCATAACTGAAAAAAAATGTTGCCAAAATAGCGTCCCATCGGTCAAAGGGGGGCTAATATTACAAGATCAAGGAACCGCAAAATTGTATGATTAGTCTCCCTTTGAGTTATTTTTTAATTTAGATGTAATACTTTGTACTCCTCGGCCATTTCTATCGAGAAAAAAAGGTTGATAGTGCCCGAGAAGTTACGACTGGATAAAGCATATATGAAGTACACTTCTATAAATAGCAGTGACATCAAATGCCGTGATGACGTACTGTCTACACAGATATGTCGTCTGCAAAATAAACATAGTCTGCAAAATAAACACGTACTATTGCTTACAAAAACGTGAAATGCCGACTCAAGTTCAAAAGTATTCGAATTATAAACGTATTTAAAGTTCGGTTTGCAGGCCGTGAGATTCAAATTGATAACAACAATGCACAACTGGATAAGACGCATGCAAAATGTGGCACTAGTCTATAGACAGAGCATAATTTAATACATTTATGCAGGTAAGTCGTAGTTTAATTGCAAATAGTTCGACTGATGATTGCCCAAAAATGTTATAAAATTAAATGAATTTTGTTCTCTTTGAAATAACACATGCAATCTATTGTCATGACAAACCGTGCCACCGGTTTGTTTTCAATTTAGCTGACAAAAGTGAAATTTCGCTTTCTATTAATATACATTTAAATTAAATCTTTACACGCAAAGACACCAATATTTTACATTTGTGAAAAAAATGGGCGGTCAATACCGCGAGTGCCTGTGAAATATCTTATTATAAATGTAAAATACTCGGATCACAGCAAACACAATTCATAGGCCTACTTAGTCCAAAACTTTAGATGTGTGCTGGATTTGAATGCCAAGAAATAGAGTTATCTAGAATGAAAAGAGAAAAAAATGCATATACATGTGGAAAAAAAAATCCATATACGTCGTCTTTCAATGGTGGTATCTGACAGTTTGGAGCATTTTCCCCTTAAATTACCATACAAGTCATTGTTACATGAAAAGATGCGGGAAAATGTTGATCACTTATACTCTAGATCTGTATGAAATGCCAAGCATTGGGCGGTCGAGCATCAATCCCCACTTGTCATTGCAAACAGGTATTTCCTATCTGCCTCGTGCTGCAGATATATAATAGCAATTTTTAAACTGAGAAAACCACGTGACGGCATACTCACAGATAACGTTATATCTTTGTGCAGCTCTGATGTCGACATCTATTTTTAGCAGAGAGATCACGATCCCCTTACTTACAGATAAGCCTTACTTACAGATAAGCAAAGAGTAAACATTTAGTGGTATTTTTCGCAATTTGTACTGTCTAACAATATGGGTGGTGTTCAAAATCGTCCTTTCTTAAAAATTGTTAAATGCATCTTTGCAGACAAATTGTCAGATACCACCTTGTATGAAGGATAAAATTCATACTGTAATATGTACAGTAACAAGGCAGCTACGGATCACCTTCGTGAATACCTTTCTCTCGTTATACCTAAAAACGAATTGTATTTTCACAAAACAAATGTTGTTTTGATGTTGATGTTTTCAGGGTGGGGTAGACAAAACATTATTGTTCCCATTGTAACATATGTTTAAACAACAAGTGAGCAGTGAGCCGAAACTGCCCATGATCCATGTCATCATCCTGACTGACTATATTATTCATCCTGACTGAACCTGACCTTTATGTATATTAACAATGCCTGTGCTTAATTGGTCTCAGACTTTTCATTGCCAACATCTAGATATGAATAATCAGTGGTATTAACAGGAATAAAAGAAATGAATTCGAAGGTATTTTATTGTTCTAAATCTAGTTGCACTTATATTGATTGATCAGTAATGTTATATGTAAGGTCAGTTCCATATTAATGTTGGTACATAATAATATAGATCTAATGTGATGTCGAGTCTAACACAACAAGAGTATTACAAGACTTGAGCAATAATCGATGGAGTATTTGTTAGTTCACATGTATACATTATATAGGGGAGACAACATGTGGATAATGTTAATAATCAAGTGAGATTCATTAATACCTATATAAACATATTGAGAAAATAAAACAAGAATAAGTATACAACTTCACGTAATACATTTGTTTGTGCATTTAAAAACGTAACAGTGATAGCATCATATACAATACTGAGTAAACAGCAATAATTTATTATTTCTCCAGAAAAAGAAATCTAGATAATAATCATATTACAAAACTAAAGAGACACACAATTTTCACTAAACAAATACAATGTGTATATCAAATAATAGACCACTATTATATAAGATATTACAAAAGTATATTTTAACAAATGTAATGTATGTAAATGCCATGGAAAAAATGTATTTTTACAAATACAATTTATAAACAACAAACTTAAACTAAAATATTGGAAGACTCTTGTTCTTTTTTTTTTTTTTTTTTTTGGTTCAACAAATGATCACATCTTGACAAAAAAGGCACATGCAGTGTAATTAATTGTAAAAGACGAACAACAAAAACAACCTAAATATAATTTTAAACAAAGTTTTGTCCTACCGTATTGCTTAGGTTTTTAACTTTTTTCATCATTAGCAGTAAGCACAACTTAATCAGGCTTATGAAAATAGTGTAGATTCAAACCAGTCAACTCCAGAGGGGGCTGTCTAATCAGAATTTACACTATTTGCTGCTGAGTCGGTCCATATTGCCGACTGACCGTTCCAAGGCGGTAACTGTCGGGTTTGCTTTTATTGTTAAATGACACATCACATATTTGTTCTCACTTTTTCATTTGGCGTGCATGTGGATACCTTGGTCCTGTGTCTCTTTGTATTAGTGTATATGTTGCAATGTTCATAGGACTTTGTCTTATATATTCTTATTTGAAAATGGCATGTTTCCTATAAATTAAGCATAAACTTTGCATGTACATGTATTTAGTTCGTTAACGAATGTGTAAGATTGTGTTCCTCACAGTAATAAAGGTAGCCTGAATATGGTTCACAGTTACAACATAAATTAAAAAGAAATTTAGTAATGATGGTTCTCCTTGGGACCGAAGTATACGAAACCAGCTCTGTCTGCTCAGAGTTAAACTTTAGTAAATCAGTTAAATAAGACCTAACTGCTGAGTATCTTAATGCCTTATATTTTTTAAAAGTTATTTAATTATCATTTATTTATTTATATAAAACTTAACTATAATAAAAAGCTAAACAGATATGTCCCAATCTAGCATCGACCAGTCCTTTTCAGCCAGCTGTATAATGGGCCGCCTATCGGATCTTTTAGTTACTTGTGACCTTGTTGATGCGATGAGTTTGGTAAACGTACTAACGAGTACGATCATTCATTCAGGGCATTGTGTTTTTAGCACGGTAATCCCAAACGCGGTAGTTAAAGCTCCTGCGTTGATACTGTTATTAAGCACCCTAACTTGGTCTGTGCACGGAACTAGTCGCAAGTTAGTTGAACATAATTATACACATACAGACTATATGCAGAATCCGCATGTTTAGCACGTCGATTGAACACATCATGCATTAACGTACTAATTACACGTGAGGTTTGGTAGGTTTGGCAGTAAAAATATCGCCAAGAAGATCCTATTTCTTTGAAAATATGCAAACACAATTTAATTGTTTTGCACGTGGATGTCACAATAACGCTTAACTGTTTATCGAAACGGCAGCTTAAAAAAACAACACGTGGCACATGCACGACTGGTCAAGACGACACTACGATCAAGAATTAAAACACATTTTTTTTTTATTTTGATTACTCCTGTAATAGATGATACGCTTTGTCAAAAACTATTTCGTTTATGCACCAATGAAAGAATCAAGCTGATGTGTTATGTTTCATGTATCTTCAGTTAACACAACATCTCACATTATTGCCGATGACTACGGTACACCTTTGCGATGGTTAAGAAGATAGTTTTATATTTCACTGAAGGACAACCCTTTCTCGTTGGCTGTGTAAGACCCGCCAGGAACGAGGCCATTTTCCAGAGCACGTGTTAACGTTGTACCCGTTGGCGCATGCGCTACTTCGTCGCTACTTTGCCCTGAGCACGCATGTGTGGAGGATTGCTGACCAAGTCCAAAAAGCAACAGCTGCATCATTCTGTATTGATGGTCGCGTTCTTCGCGCCGCTGTCTCTCCTCCATCTCAATTTTGTTCCTCTCCACTTCAATTTTCTTTATTTCCAGATCCAAGCGCAGGCGTTCTATAGCATCTGTAGATGGAGGCTGCTGCTGAAGGTGTTGCTGCTGCGAGTTAAGGATTGTAGTGTATGTGTTCCAAGCAGGATATGTTGGAGGAGCCTGCAGCTGAATTTGAAGTTGAGAAGTTGAATCTGGCTTTTCTTGCTTGATTACGACGTTATTGTTATTTATTTCGGGGGTTATTTGCGTCGCAGACAGCGTTTTAGGCATGCTGTTGGGTGAAGAAGTAACGTGGTAAGGTGGTGTTGATGGGTTTGGTTGGTTGAAAACAGGATATTGTGACATAGGTTGGAAATTCGTAGAAGGAGGTTGAAATGTCTGCAAACGTTGTTGGGGCTGTTGGGTTTGTTGCTGCGTGGTTTGTGTTGGTAGCGATGTCTGGGGCACTGGTGTGGGGGTTTCATTTACGTTGCTTGGCATAATGCAAGGCACGGCGGAGTTGAGCGGCTGAGGTGCAATTGCTGGCATGGTTTTTGTTTCATCTGGCGCAATAGTTGCTTTTTTGGCGGATTTATTAAGAGACGGGAGCTTTCTTTTTGGTATCTCTTGTCGGATCGTGGCCCTGCTTGCTTCTCTTTGTTGTCTTTTAGCCGCCAGGGCATCTGCAAGCATCTTTGGTGTCGTTGTCGGATGCTCGCCCATAATGATTTTTAAATTGTCAAAGTGTCGACAGTACGTTATGGAAGGCGATCCAGAGTTTAATTCATCTCTAGTCAGCTTATACGCCCTTTTAAGGGTGTGGATACGGGTTTTGCACTGTTCCCAGCTTTTGTCAAGTCCATTTTCTGACATGGCGGCTGCGATGAGTCGGTACACTGGTGCATTGTGGGTAAAATCATCCCCCTTTGAGTTATCTACATGTCGAGCCCAGATCTCCATCAGAAAATCAGTCTCATCATCATTCCATGCTGAGCCACGCCGCTTTGACTTTACTTTTCGATCTCGCTCGGTCGGAGTGCGTGTTATCGCATTTTCCACGTTTATAGGAAGTTTTGGAGAAGACGGGGGTGTGCCGCTGGCTCCGCTGATACCAGATGGTGACATGACACTGTGGTCTGAAATACCCCCAGGGGTTATCTCTACGGAGAGCTTCTCTGGTGAGATTCTATCAGACACCTCAGCGGGGACCTTTGAATCTATATTCTTTTCACCTCCGCACATGTTACCATTGTCGTTATTATTATTGTCATTATTACCAATATTATCGTGATTTGTTTCATTATCTGTCATGTTTAAATGTTCAGCAGCTTCAATTTCAAGCACAGCTACCATACTTAACTCACCAGTCTTAACTGCTGATGTATCTCCTGAAAAAATATTATCATCCACGTCAACAGTGGCCGTAGATGTTCCATGTAAATCTGGTTCATCACTGTTCACTGATTCACCTTTAGCAGCAGCATTCCCGTCTGACGACGTTTCAGCTTGTGATGTTAAAAGCATGTCATGGCCGTCGGTATAGCTTCCGGCGGATTTGAAGTGCGCCTCAGTCATTGCCAACGGATGTCTCTCAGAAGATACACTCATCTCGCATTTCCCGAGTCCTGCGTCAGGAGTAACGATGCCCTCGTTTCTAAAAGATTCGGAATCTTTCGTCGATGAAATAATCTCCCGCTCCATTTTTTCTACACGTAAAAAAATATAATTAAAATCAGTAATATTAGGCAGATAAATGGAGGAGGAAGTAGCAAAATGTGTACCATTTACATGCACATATTGACAAAGCGTTATTTAAAATTAATCCTATAAGCACGTGTCCACATTTTAAAGATTTATTCTAATTAATAACACTGCGTATTTTACCGTAGATAGTATTTGCATATATTGGGTATAAGTATCTGTCTTATATATTTTACCTGCATCTTTTCATTTAATTAAAGAAAGCCTTAAATCTGTATACATACACGTTTCATGGTAACATAAACTAAAATGAATATGTCAACCATCAACGGATCGGATAGTTTTAGACCTCAAATAATATTAATTTGTTGCATATCACACACATTTGTTATCATTCCAGTATAAGCTATAGTTTTCAGGAATTTATTGCGCACTTGTGATGAGCCCAGCCCATTTACAATAGTTCATGCTGCTCAATTTACTGATCATCTTCCAGTCAATTCACGAAAATAGTCCCTTTTGAGAGTTGCAAGCACTACGCGACACAATTTAATCCCACGTGTATTTCCTGCGCCTTAAATCGTCATTGAAAATCCACATCCGTGACCAAAACATCGTTTTACACAAGCGCTGCGAACGTCGTATATAGGTCGACCAGCTACCGACACGAAAACTTTCCACACCTACACATGCAAACTTTGACAAGTTTCTCAGCATCTGCAGCAAATTTACTAACGTCACGTGACCTGAATAACGGCCATGCTGTTGTATATTTGCTCCCGGTTGGAAGTAGTGCCCACTGCATGGGGATACTACAGGTTAATACGCAGTATTCACTATTCACTGTACATGTGTAAATATACATTCCCTGTGTTTCAGTATAACCTTCCGTCCGTACTGTGCAAATCTCTGGTGTAAATAGCGTAGCTATTTTTAGCCGGGGGTGTAATTCTATACGCTTCGTTGATTCGTTGCGACCGCGCTGCTATAAAGGTGTATGTACTCATTGTAGGAATGATTGGTTAAGGTTTTTCGTATTCAGTTCTTGTTCATTCATCCACAATGTGGATGATCTCGACAGCAAATATCTCACATTCTTTGTCGTTATGAGGGACACTGGCTCTATTAACATATGAACAAATAACACGGAAGAAAGTTTAATCATAAAGTTTAATCTTTTAATTTGTCTTTCACCCACCACCATCTTTACATCGATATGAATCATCATCATCATCATCATCAACATCATCACACCCCACCACAACTATCACCACCGTAACATTACAATGAGTCATCATCATCACCTCCATCATCATCATCATCATCATCATCATCATCATCATCATCATCATCATCACACCCCACCACAACTATCACCACCGCATCATTACAATGAGTCATCATGATTATCACCATCATCATTATCATCATCACTTCTGTCATCATCGTCATCACCACTACCATCACATCACACCCCACCACACCTTACACTACGACATTACACCGAGTCATCATTATCGTCGCTATCGTCAACAGCAGCACCAGATACATCACTGCCAACATGTAAATTTTCTCATTTGTACCCATGTCCAGATATGTTTTACAGATACCTGATACCTACAGACATTGGTATGCTTTGGCATATATTCGTCATATACCACCTTTATGACAGGTACGGGAGGCCCCGGGTTCGATCCCGGACCGCGACATACCAAAGTCGTTAAAATGGTAGTGGTATAGCTCCCTTGCTAACGCTCAAGCAAATATAAGGGTACTTCCACGACTGGTTGACCCGGTGTCAGGATAATGTGACTGGGTGTGGTATCATGCCAGGTGTTCACGGCATGCTATACACAGTGAAGGCAGCACTATATCTGCTTCAAGTGGACACCGTCTCCAGATAACTGAAATACTGATGGTGGGACGATAAACCCAATAAACAAACAAACACCCTTATGACGACCATCTGCACCTGCCATGATGTGTTGTTGTTGTGTTTTTTTCGAGTTTTCAGGGAAATGATTTAAAGTGCGGAAGTTTCTGTAATATTTTTGGTGACATCTCACCGACACAGTTATGGTCATACTGGCAACGCCCAGCTAATTATTTGGTGAAGGAAGACCCCATACTCGTGACTGGGTAAAACCACTGACGCACCGCAGGTTAGCAATGAAACCTCCCCACATGAAAGTTTTTTTTCCCGTAATATACTATTAGGAGAGGAGAGATAAAATAACACACATACAGTTATAAGCACACGTTTTATTTGTTATACCCAAAACATCTTCGAAAAACAACAACACAAAGCCGTTTAAAGTTAATACAAAACTATTCAAAATAGAAATTTATGTATATGACAGTGTAGACTTCCAAAACAATTATAAAACAATTATAACGAACGTGTTTTTTTTTAGAATTTATATATAGACCATTTAAACTGTTTTGGATAGGGTAAAACAGTTGCTTTCCATTGGTAGGCTATTATGTATTTAAATGCAATATATAGCAAATTTTAAATCGATGTAAATAGACCCTACGCACATGAGTGTTAAGTAAGTTATGTTATTACATGAAAACGAACAATACAACTATTATACATGCGCACACACAAACGCAGGCTTCATGCGCGCGCACACACGCCCGACGCGCAAACACGCACATTAGACTGATTGCACTGTATACACTATATTCCACACAATCGGGGATCTTTGGATAATTCCGCCCACGTGACAGTTCAATTAAATTTTCACTTTCAACTTTTATTGGTGATTAGCTATAAACATTCGCGAAGACCTTTAACGAACCAGAACGTGAAACATGGTGAGGAAGAATATAAAATAATTTTAATACAAGCAGTTTTAATTATAAATAGGAAGGGTAATTATGTATCGTATACAATGAAAGCAACGTTATGTGGGAATTAAAAAATGAACTTTAGAAATTAAAATGTACGGTTATATGAAAAACAGTAAAGTATTAATTAATCTATACTCAATATATAATAATTATAATGATCTAAATGAGTGACGTATCAATGTTTAAAAATGCGCTTATCAAATATTCAAGAACCAAAATAAGTTTTACTTATATTTAAACGGCACTTTAATTACTTTCAGTCCGCTTATATGTGTTCAGAAATACGATTGGCTCTTACATAAGGACACTTTCATTTGTTTCTTGTGAAAACTGTGATAGACAACCCCCCCCCCCCCCCCCCCCCCCCCAAAGCCGTTCAACGGAAGTTTTCAGCACAAATCCTTAGGTTAGAAATACAAGACGGTACTAAACAGCTTTTAGTTTACCTCTTGAATATCTCGAATGAATATGAAAGCGTGTCGCATTGGTAGAAATTACCCATTGCATCAGTTACAGTAATACGCCACTTTTAAACGAAACTGCCTCCATTGTTACGCGACACTTTAACTGACTGACCTCGCTTTAAGGTAACGCAAGTGTAATAGAAAATATACAGAATTTATAGAGAAGTAACACGTCGGATGAGTTGTATACTTTAATGTAAACGTGCGTGCCAAATTTTAAGAAAATTTTCCATCGAGTTTTGAATTAATGGATATTTTTGTGTTCTAAAATTGGTATTAAATGTGTCTCCTGTGTAACTCCAAATTTTATCTTTCATCCTTTTTAGTGAGAAGTGTTTTGCTTTTGAGTATCATTTGGAAACAAGATGTAGCATTTGACAAACCAACAAAACATGTTTGTTGATGGGTTTGACTGAAGCTATCCAAAATATATAATTTATTGTTTACAAATCCAACTCGTTTAAAACTGTTTTTCCCGATTTTGCTGCTTATTGCACTTTATTACAAAAATCACCGAGCTCTTGATAGCCACACGAATTATTTCAGAGTTGCCCAAAATGTTCTATACAGTATTTAAGTTGATGCTGCAAAATAAAAAATAATAATTTCACCACATGGTTTTGATTTTTTAGACATTGTATATACCAGTAAGAATTCGTAATCAAATTTATAACAAATCAAACAATCAAAATTTATTTACAATAAATATATATATATATAGTATCAACATAAGGGCTAATATTAAGAAGGAAACAAATATATGTATTAGCCCTAATTTTGATAATCTTCAATTTGAGTTGCAGCATTAGATTTGCACTTCATAAACGACAAAATCATCCTGATGTGTGCCTAAAAGGTGCATCGATATTTCTGTCATTGCTGTCGACGATATTGTTATGAATGTCGATAATTTATCGATATATCAATAAATTTGCATTGAGTGTTAAAATTTTACGAGGTATATAGCATAATAAACAATGTTCGCAACAGGTATAGCTATGCTGTTCTATAATTGATATGTGTAATTTCGTGCATTTCAACACGGTAATAAAAGTCAATACTTAACGTAACAAAGATAAACGGTTAAAAACTTGTTTGTTACGGTTAATGTACGTTGCACAATTGGTATTTAGTTAAATTAGCATTTAGTCATTAGCCTTTTTAGGTTTGAAATTTATCACTTAGAAAATTATGGAATTATTTTCAGTACTTTTTTTACGCAAGGCAGATAAATACTCGAATGTTAACATTAACACAGGTTATTAAAACATACATGTATACAGTATAGAAACAATAACACTTGATCAAATTTATGTTTTACAAGCAAAGTCTGTAGCCGAACTGAAAACTTCTATTTTCACAAATTCCTACCTCAGTTTAACCTGACGTCACAAAGTCATATGACCAAAAATAGTCTGCACCTGTGACAATGGTAAAAATGTTATGAACCGAAAGTAAGAGGGTGAAAACTGTCGGTGACAATTCGTGATTGGTGCCGCTCTGGGGAGCGATACCTGTTATGGAATTATATTCAAATGGGAATAATAATGCAGCCGGCAATAACGGAAGTCGCTGCTGTTTGGCGCATTAGATAAGGTATCTCTAAGATAATTAACAATTCAAAAGTGTAGCTTGCAATTATACAAAAATATGCCAACAATGAAGCAGGCAATTACAAAACAACGCAGCTGACACTAAGGAACAAAGCAAACTAAGTAGCAGATAGTCTGGTTCCTAAATTCTCATCTTCATGTTTAAAGGCACGCAGTATCCTGCGCTTTGGATGTCACACAATTTCTAATCTTTCTTGTTTTCGTTTCAATACCGGTCCTACTTAAAGTTATGCAGTCTGCACGAGTCCAAAAAGAAAGATAGCCAGAGTTATACAAGCAGATGATTTTAAGCCATCTGATGCTCCGTTCTTGTCGTCGTTAGCCTGGTTGTCACCTGAAATTGTAAAACAACAACATATATTGACTCAAACTAATTACTTGAGAGACTTGTCGTTAGTTAGAGGCAACAGCATGTGGAATTAGTAGTAGAATAGTATAAGTAGAAATTATATGTATGGCAGATGTAGTTTTAGAGGTAGAAGTAGTTATGTTATTTCTATTGTAACAAATTGTGGTTCACAATATCTGCGTGGTATTAGTATACCCATCATTTCCCGCCTGTTATAGCAAATTGTGGTTCCTAATATCTGCGTGGTATTATCATACATATCATTTCCCGCCTTACTTTTATAACAAATTGTGCTTCACAATATCTGCGTGGTATTAGTATACCCATCATTTCCCGCCTTTTATAGCAAATTGTGGTTCCTAATATCTGCGTGGTATTATCATACATATCATTTCCCGCCTTACTTTTATAACAAATTGTGGTTCCCAATTTCTGCGTGGTGTTTACATATTCACCAGTTTCAGTCGTGCTATAACAACAAAGAAGAACCAAAGAGGTATGTTTCACATAATCGTAGTGTTTTTGCCTTACCTGCAATTGCATTGTCAATGGAAATTTCTTACTCAATAAATTGCGTGTAACATTATCTGGATGGTTGAACGTACCCTTGCAGTTTCGACCTTCCTTGCACTGAGCACACGATGGAAACCAAGAGTTAGATTCATAGCGACACACCTCGCAATTCTCGTCTGTACAATACTCGGGGTCTTTGGTAAACTCACATACTTCTCCGAACCAGCTGTCCTTACATACGGGACACTACGTCATCGATGTACAGTTGACGCAGTTTTTCGGACAACGGTTGCATTTAGACGTGTTCCGATCAAGAATGAAACCCTGTGAACATTCCTGACAGGTCTCATAATCGGTGCAGCTTTGACAGGAACTTCGGCATTTGTGACAAAGGCTTGAAGCATTAAAGTAGCCGTAGGCACAACCGTACGTGCAAGATTCTTCGTCACATATTCCGTCCACGCAACTAGCTAGACAGTCCCCAAGACATCTCCAGCCATATCGACCTTCTGAGCATTGTGTGCAGTTACTACTGTTAACACAGGTTATGCAGTTTTCTGGGCAAGCCAAGCATATAAGTCCACTTGCACCGGGAAAATAGCCGTCGTTGCAGCCGTCATAGCAGTAAAATGGGCTCACTGAACATCTAAACCCCTTGCAAGGGCGACAATCGGTTTGGCAGTCTAAAATAAAAAAACATATATATATATAAAGATTCCGCCATTGTTATACAGTACGCCGCGTAGAAGAGTATTATTTTCTTTCTTTTTTCCTCTTTGATTACTATTTTTGTATCACTTTTATCAGATTGAAATATTAAAAAGGTGTTACAGTTTGGATATTTCACAACGCATAAAGCACCTGGTATATTCATTCTTAAAAAGAAAGCAAACCGTTAAGTTAAGTTTTATATTTGACGAGTTCAATTCGGATACTTATAAGAACACTTTGGTAACCTTTGGCAAATGTTATTCAGTTGGGCGATTTTTTAATCAGACACGCGTAGCTGATAACTTGTAAAATCAGACATAAAATGAGTTGAAATGGAAACGTATTAATTATTGCGAATAATTGTAGCCGGAACATTTATGTAATCTGTTTTCTTTCCCCTATTCTATTGTTTGTTTTAATACGGTACTTGACAGCAATATTTGTTTTCATTTAGAGAATATGACATAATATTTAGAATTTCCTTATTTTAAGTTTTGTTTTAGTGTTCGAATTTTAAATAAAAATACTTCTAAGTCATCATCATGTTGAAACCTGCACACAGTGGATCTTGTGGGCACACGAATTAGTTGATTAATCAGCCCCCACCCCTCCTGGGTTGATTATTTGATTAATCAGTGTATTTCATTGAATGTTAGCTATACGGAATAAGTAAATGCTGTTGACCTTAAAAATTCCAATAAATGTTGCATTTTCCACCTCTACCTGCCATTTAATTTATATAAATCGTAAGTTTGACCACGCCCACCCCATCCCTCCCTCCCCCGACAAAAAATGGAAAAAAAGTCTGATTGTATACGCTTTTGTTTCTAGAGAACTCGGGGACAGCATGCGTTCCTTTGAAAATGTTGGTTTCTGAAATACCGGAGATGCCTTTTGATGTGTATCTAAAAGCAAAGCTGAATTTAATTTTTCACTAGTTTAATTAAAATTATACAATATAGTTTATTTTAAGCATATATCGGCTTTTCAATGGTTTGCATGGGACCTGGTCTATATCTACAAAACAATACTTTGACCAAGTAGAGGGCGTAGATTGACTGATAACCATAACTAGACAATGCTTACCTTAATGATCCTGGGATTAAATTATGTCCTGGTATTAGGCTTATAATGTTGTTGCCGATGGGTTTTTTTACAAAAAATGTGTAGGCCACTGAAGTTTATGTAGCTCGCCGCTGGTATAGGTGGGATTGAATTATTGATTATCTTGTATCAATAGCACAGTTCTTGGAGTTTAGAAGTAAACATTTAAAAACAACAACAAAGGGAATGATAATAGGAAAAAAAAGAGAAAGTTTAAAATTATTGAGATTTGATAATATCTCAAATAACCAAAAAAATGGTTGATACAAGGAAAGGACCCGCGAAATGCTATTTATTGGTGCCCAACATCCCAATCGGAACTCCTCGGGTAATTCCGTTAACGTAATCAAGCGATATATCCGAAGATTGTCGGAGATCGCCGAGTAGGTACGATTGCCAACATCCATGTGAACGGTAAAGTATAACACCCAGTTATAATTACAAACATATATTCACTATCCGGTCCACGATGCACAGGTACTTTTAAACAAAGAAAACCACGTGACCACTTACTTTTGTGATTAGATTATCTCATCATCCACTCTGACGTAGATATCTATTTTAGCATGAATCTTCATCATGTTTATTTATAGATTTGGAAAACGATATATTATTTCAATTTATCGGATACCACTGTCTAAGATATAACCAACCCACACTGAATGCGCACCTTATAAGACAGTTTGATAAAAGACGAAGCCGATAGCATTTTGACGGTGGCATAAAAACAGAATTAACAACTGAACAAAATAATCGCATGTCGAAGATTCCACAAAACCACATGCAATTTTGCACGAATATCAGTCATTATGTAATAATTAAATACCATTTTGCCGTTTGAATCCTTATTATTTAGCCACACAAAATTTTAGTTATTTGCGTACAACTGCATGGCATGCCAATGTAACAAGACATGTTGCTATAGACTCAGCAGCAAAAAGTGCAGATATCTTAATTAGACAGCTCTCGGATGTGCCTGTGTGTCTGTGTTTGGGGGGTGGGAGGGGTGGTAGTGGTAATACGGGTCTTAACCTCTTGCCTGATCATTTCGTGGATCTTCACTTTTTGCATAAACCAGACCACTTCGTGGATCTTCGCGTTTTGCATAAGCCTGATCATTTCGTGAATTTCGCAGATCTTCACTTTTTGTTTTGCCTGAACCTTATCATTTCGTGCTAACCAAACTTAGAGTGTCAAATTTTGGCATTTTGTGCCTGCAATAAAAGTAAAATGAGGACACATGTGTGTATGCCGCGCTGGTATTTTTGTCTGTCGGACTTATTGGTAGGTTCCGGTCTGATTCCAGTGACGTGACAATTGTCCTGTGTCAGGCGATTCCTGTTCATGCTTAATGTCTTGTTGTTGAGACAAATGTTAAAATGAAATAAAAACAAAGATAACCTGCCATCAAATACAAGCTTACCTATCACCTGGAAAATGATGAAGAAAACCGCAATGCTAGCCCCGTTCATGTTTCTTACCTGAAAAATTGAAATATGTAAAATAAAATCGATTTGTTGTCCAGCCACAAATAACAACTCTTTCTCACGCAGTTGATCTTAAAATAAAAAAGGACTCATTTACTTGCCAAGATCCATGCCCCTACATAATTTAAGGATTGTTTGCTTATTGCATTCTCTAGATATCGTTTAGAAACAAAAGAGAAATCTCAATGTCACCATGACCTTTGATCTACTGATCCCAAAACCGACATAGGCGTCGTCGACTTATCATGGCCAATGTAACTACCCTGTTTGAGAAATACAGGTTAAGACAATCTCAAGTTATTGATCTGAATTAATCACAATGAACATCATCATGACCTTTAAGTCATCTCAATGAAGGTCACTTTGACATTGACCTTTTCCCTACTAATCCCAAAATTTTAAATGAACATGCACATCCGGATAATATCAACATAGTAAACGCTTATAAACAACAATGAAAGTACTGTGATGGATAGGCAGTCGTGCTATGGATCAAAATAGATAAGTAAAATTGAATATATATTTGATTTCTTGGATACTTTAGCGTGAAAACGGTTTTAACTGATTTAAGTTTACATTTAAAAATAACCGTAAAAATTTTTAAACATAACCAAACGTGCCAAATGTATACAGACAGAATACAATTTACCTACGTCATTAAATAAAACTTAGCATGTCAAGTCTTAAAGTAACTCTTTTTTTATGCCAAACCGACTATTAAAACGGTTTTTAAATTTAACTCTTTTTTTGTATTATACCTAAAGTATGTAATGATTTCCCAGGATAAAAAAAACAACTGCATATTTAACAAAGTGCCTTAAGATGGCTGAAAATAACTCATAGATAAATTAAGTGTTAATAAACACTTTTCTCGATTAGGGCATGTATTTTTTTTTCATCATATTTTGTCAAAGAGCGCTTTGTATAAAAATGAGTTTAACAGTATCATGCTTACATCATTTTCGTCAATGTAAGAACCAAAATAACACTGCAGATTTAGACTAAGCTTCTATTGAGGCAACATTAAATGAATCCGCTTTAACTGAGTAAAGTAGCGCTGTAACACCGAATACAACTCCCACCGGATATAGCTTTATGAGAGTTTAATTCGTTGACACCTAACAATAATTGCAACGCATATAGCTCCCAACGAATGGCATCTGTATACGTCAAGATGCCATTATCATCATCATCACCATCGATAACTTCTTTTTAATTAACAACAAAAATTTAAAAACAATTATTCATTAAGATTTTAAAACTGATGTATGTAATTGACAAATAAAGCTCTCGGGAGCTAGCCCTTTTGGCGCAACGAATATCGCTCCCAGGGGATCTTAATACGACAGGAACCATATGCGTCGTATGCATGCAGGTTGTTAATTAACCAATTTAGTATAATTAAAATTAATAATTTCGATTAATTTGTTCCATGATATTGCTTTAACTATATACTCAACTTTTAAGCAAAAAAATACTAGTTAAGTAATTATTAATTAACTTTTTGAGAACTTATATGGGCCTGTCAAAAGAACCAAAAAACTTACCGTCCGAAAGCTGTGTAAGAATATCAATCACCACTCGCACTAACGTCCGTTTATCACTTAAGGTGTTTATATCCAAGTTTCGTAGAAAGTAGGAAGTCATCTTCTTTATGGAGGTTGTCAATATTTTTCAACTGGACAAAAGAAATTAGCTGGGTTATGAGATCTTCTTTATTCATTCGGTGGTTTTCAAAAACCCATGGAAGGATCGGGTCATCTTAAATTCCTTGTGCATTCCTTGAAGTCCGGAAGAAATTTGAACCAATGACCATTCATCGGGAAGCAAGAGGCAATTATTTCAGCATCTTACAACGTATGTAAGTCAGGGGCGTAGGAAGACATGGTATGATGTGTACACATAGCCGCTAGGTGGTCTCCTCCGGAATATTTTGTGTTTCAAGATCGTACGTGGTGGCTTTGGAGGATATTTCATTATTGAAGATATTACTAGATATAACGTAAAATGTCATGTTACAGTCGTTTACATATTAAAACAAGAGACGTACGCTACTTAATCATGAGAGAGTTCTTTATTACCATCAGAGCAGATTCTCAAACGCAAGCGCCAATGTGTGATCGTCACGAAGACAAATTTATTTAGAAGTTCTGGCCTGAAATGTAAAAGTATATGTACCAAATGTAAACAGAGATGCGGAAAGTTACTAATTGGTTTAGAAAATTTACTTATTTGTCCATGATTTAAATACGGGAACTAGTTGATTGCAATAAGTATACACCGAACCCCTACTAAATTGGGATTTTGTTGCATATTTAATATTTTTATATTTTCATTATTTGGGGACAATGTGTAGCCTACGCAACCGCGTATTCTGCATACAGGCAATTTACACGCCTGACAGTATAACAGTTCCGGCTTGGCGGCATTTTTGTAACAACTTCATCCCATACCGCTCATCCCATATTCCATGTCCTCCACCCCCACCAACACACCCACACCCACAACAGTTATTTTAACGTTTTAAAAAATCCCTTCAAGACCACAATAAATCGTTTTAAAATGTTCTTAGTCCTGTAACTCGTCCCCTTTACGTGTTCAAATGACTTCGGCCCTATTGTTTAAGTTTCTACGTTGGCAAAATGATAATATTGTATTCTCCAACGCAGGCACGTTTCTGCCATTACGCACTTTACGCACGTGCGTAACCTCCGTTCGAAAAATCTTAAATCTAAAAGTACCAAAAGCACTACGAAAGTCGATGCCTAACCCGGGTTAGGAATGCTATATTTTATTTTCATAGTTTCTTTGTTATAAAATCTTATTACCAGGCCAATCACGTTAAAAAGGTTTAAAATAATTAAAGTTAAACAAGTCAAATTTTAGTCGTTCATATTTTGCGTTAAGTTCCTCGCGTGTCCGCATTTTACCTGTTATTCATTAAAAAAGAACCGAATATATTCAAAAGTATTACTACAAAGGTTATCCCCCTTGTAATTGTGCGTAACTTCAAAAACGGCCCAGACACGCGCCTGCTCCAACGTAATGTATCCTTAATAAAAAAGAACAAATATAACGAGTATTATTGACATATATAAGATCTAGTATTTAAGACTTACAAGTTAAATTTGTATGATGTTCAATAGTGCTGATGATTCATTAAGATTCACGAGCTGTGAATTAGTACTTTCAGGTCCTTTTCAAAATGGAGGAGCAAACAGTGATTACATAATTGCCATGGGAAATCGACTGTTACCTTAAATCATCATCAGCAGCGGCAGCTCCTGCTACCAGAGGCTTCTAAACTACAAATTGGTTTAGTGTGCCTGTGCCGTAGTGGTACATGTTCTAGTTCCTCAGACTGTTAATCTTCTCGTGGGTTTGTGGCCCATTCGGAGCAGAGGACTTCGTGTGGGAAGGTCTTTCAGCAGACCTGTGGTGCGCCGTTGGTTCTACCAAGCCATTCACCAAAATAACTGGATGTCGCTGTTACAATTGGTCGCTGCGATGTATTGTTGTCAGAATTAATCTTGTGCATACCCTACCCGTGGGTAGCATTTATTTCAGTTTGGACTAGAACACTAGAAGTTTTGCAGCTTCGTTGAGAAATTCTTTCACAAGAACTGTCAACATGTAGGCATGAAAAAAACTATAATACCAAACTATTCCTTTGTACAAATTTCGTAAACTAACGGGCATTTATTCGGTTTGAAGCTATCGTTGTCATTAAGTGATCTGGTTATGAAGTCCATGTGCCTGTTGTTTTTTTTAAATCTATGCTGACAAGACGTGAAGGTGTCAACACCTAAGACACGTTTATTTACGGCATGCAGTGATAATGATCCATACTCAGTTTTAGTTATTTTCTTAAGAAACATGTTGTTACTTAATTTGTTGCTGTTGTATATATACAATACAATACAATATATATTGTGACGAGAAGATTTTCAAAGTTTCCTATATAGCCGTATATGAAAAATGGCTACACCCTTGGTGGCCATGTTATTGGACGGATCACAATGTTTTGAACAATCTTGATACAGGAACACCCATGGAACATGTATATCAAATATGAAGGCTCTATTTCTTGTAGTTTCTGACCAGGAGCGGATCCAGAAAATGTTGGTGTGTTTGGGGACGGGGAGGTATGAATCAAGATCCATTCAACTTTACCGCAGTAAATACTCGATATATATTTACAGTTAGGGACCCCAAATTTACTTAAAAGCTTAGTATTTTTAAGCTTACATGTTTGTGTTTTCACAACTCTACTCTTTTACATGGTTGGTGGGGAGGGGCGGTTGCATCCCCCAACCCCCTCTCCCCCTGGATCCATTACTGTTTCTGACAATAAGATGTTCAAAGTTTTCCTATATAGCCATGTGAAAAATGGCCACACCCCTGGCGGCCATATTTAAAGACGGAGAAGAATTAGTGGGAAAGTCTTAAAACAGAGCCACACAAATAACATGTATACCAAATACGGAGGCTCAATCTCTTGTAGTTTCTGACAAGAAGATTTTCTAAGTTTTCACGCCCCTGGCGGCCATGTTTTGTTGACTGATCAGAATCATCTGAACAATCTTCATACAGAGCCACCCACTGACCCAAGGAACATGTGTATTTTGTATTTTCAGACAAGGAGATTTCTAAGTTTTCCTATATAGCCTTATATGGAAAATGGCCACGCCCCTGGCGGCCATATGTTTTGGCGGTTAAGAATTATTTAAATATTTTAATACAGGGCCACCCAAAGAACGTGTATACCAAATATCTCGGCTTTAGCTTTTGCCGTTTCCGACTAGAAGATTTTCTACGTTGGCGGACGTGTAACGCCGGATGACGGACCTCCAGATGGTGGACGATCGCAATAGCTCACCCAGAGCATAAGCTCAGATGAGCTAAAAACGAGTAGTCCAAATGAAAGGACCTTTTTCGTAATGTCTGTCATTGTTCACCTGCAGAGTCTGTCGTCGCCTTCATCCAGCGTAGGATGAAGAGGAAACCTCTGGCACTCGTCAAACGCCCGTGAAAACTGATCATGCAATTTGCCGAACCCATATCCGCCATGGTCTGTTGGCAATTTATCTTCAAATTAATTATCGTTATCAATCACAGATTAGCGTATTTTACGTCTAGAAAAGTTCAGAAGTACGGATTTTATTTAGCAAAGAAACTTTTGTTTCCATTTTAAAATTGATATTCTTTAACATCATTATGTTGTTGTAGTTTTTTTTTTCTCATAGAAAATGACGG
This sequence comes from Sinonovacula constricta, assembly GCA_007844125.1. Taxonomy (NCBI): domain Eukaryota; kingdom Metazoa; phylum Mollusca; class Bivalvia; order Cardiida; family Solecurtidae; genus Sinonovacula; species Sinonovacula constricta. The sequence continues at coordinate 4,373,431 of CM017567.1, read as the reverse complement.
TAAAGTTAAAACTTAACTGCGTAACTAATGCAGAAGATTTCATTGTAAAAAAGATATACAGACTACGTGAAGAAACCCCAACAACTTGCATACAGGACATATAAACTAGTACGGGCATTTTAATATCTCATGTATCGATATAAAGAGACAACAATTGCATGCAGAAAGTTTACAGCAATCAGGCCTATGGGACACAACCATGCAAGAAAACACGATAGGGGATTTGAGCAAAATACTGGGCTTAACTGTTCATCTCCTTGAAACAGTTCATTAATAACATACATCTTAAATAAACGACAGATCTACAGAGACACACGCGCGCGCGCACGCACGCAGCTATGCACACACACGCATATCGAAATAAGCCTATGAAGCTTCATAAATTTACTCAATCGGATCACCTCGGATAATTCACAAATCATCTCTCTAAAGGTATGTAGGTAGTCGGATCTCCTCGGCCATTTTCCTAAATGGGACTACTTTTGTGACAGACGTCAAGACAAAGATGGCAGTTCGGAGGACAGCTTATTACAATATGATGCCTGTAAAATTTCAATTTGTGGCGGCTTCAAATTTAATTAGTCTAATTTGAATTTACCTAGTGCAGCAGACACACAGCTGTCAAACGATGTCATTTTTATGTTTTCTGCGAACTACATTTTGAGCATAAAATCTTCTTCCGACTTCCGGCGAACAAAACGATCGTGATTTCTGTAAGTATCATTGCACCAGATACATCCGAGGGATGATTGTCCCGTGAACGGAATTACCCGAGGAGTTCCGATTAAAATTTACTATGTTATATAATTGGTTGTATGTGCTACATTAATAAACGTGAGTATCGCCGAAGTAATATACATTAAATACATGATTATTATTATGTTTAAAGTTTTTTGAGATCTTACTGATGTATTAAACACAAAAATGACAAGACACATGTGGGGTAATAGTCACTTCGTGTTGTATAATGTTATGACCAACCAACATTATATTAAAAGAAAATAAAAATCTTTTTTAGAAATTTGTTCATTATATGCAAAGTTTGAAATACAACTGTCTTTTATGCTAGCTTCAGATAATGTTAATTTTCTTCATTTATTTGATTGGATTTTATAATTTTATATTCAGCTTATATGATGAGTGCGCCCTTACAATGCTGTCATTACGACCATTTGACGGAAGTATCCGGACCTTTCCGATTGTATGCAACGCTACAAAGCGGCAAGTTTATGACTCAAAATCGTCAACAAAAAATCGCCGTGAAAAGTTTTAAATACGTTTCAGTTATTCATACTGAACTTATTAGAAAAGTGAAAATATACTCGTCTTATTCTAAAACTTAAATTCCTTTATTTCTCCGTCATTCTGTATACTTCTGGTACTCACAGAAAGGCCTAAATGTACCTGCTGTATGTATACCGCAGTATACGGTTTAATTCAGAATAATGTGATCTATAACTTCCGTAGAACAGATTCTACTCCTTATATGGACCGTATTGCGAGCGCATAAATGTCATTTTTCGTAGCAAAGGGAGACAACTCATAATTGCTGCTTTGCAAGAGTTTCTTCCCTTAACATTTGAACTTGGGAGAAAAAAAAATACTGCCTAAATCCCAATCGCTTGACTCGTTGGTATTCTGTAATGTAATATATTGTTGTTTAAACGCATATATAATATAAATCCTTTAAATTGCAAATGAATTTAAAGGTTGTATAATTTCAACATGGGGAAACGAATTGTTTAAGGTATATAATTTTTTATTCTGTAACATTGAAATGTATTTTTAAAGCATTCATATTTTTATCACGATGATAATGGTGGTGTTTTTTGTTGTTGTTCGTTTGTTGTTGTTGTTTTTGAGATGGCGAAAGTGATTATGATGTTAAAAGTGGTGATGCAAGATTATTTTTACGTAAATATAATTTCAATCATTTATAATTTATTTTTTCTGACATTTATGTCCAACGAAGTTGAAATGTTTTACTTTATACATTAGTAGAACAGTGCGAAAAGTGAAATGTTTTTGAACTCATGTATATAATTTTAAAGTAATTCTAACTGGTTTGGCCTAAGAAGTTGGAAAAATGTTTTTAATATTTTAGGACTTACAGTAACGTGTTCAACCTATTTTCTTAAAAGTCAAAAACTGGATAAAACTTTACGAATAATCAATATTGAAAGAAAAGTCTGAAGGATGTCGTTAAATCCTGCGTGTGTTTTTTTCCAACGCATTTATAATTTTAAAGCCATAACACCATTGGCAGACACATTGTTTAACCTTCGCCGTAATGTTTTAAAATAATACGTGAATTACAAATCATGCTAGAAAACTTATTTGTAGAAAAAAAATAGTAGCTGTAAGTACGCTAGCCCGTGAAAAATGAGATTCAGCAATATAATAGAAACAAATTGCTCGGCCTATGTATGATTCGACCCAGGTACTTCTTGGACGACAATCAAATACCGGCTAAGCAGCCGGGTCTTGACACATGCATGTGGTTTTATTATACATCGCAACTGGCACAACGTTTTCATACAACTTGCAACATAACATATGTTATGATTTTGACAGGTTTCAACCAACGCTTACTTCCTTCTTTGGATTTATAGGTGGTGTCCGACAGTTTGCCAATATCAAATACATGTAAAATATATTGTGCCTGGGAGAATTTAAGTATAAACTCTACATAAATTCATACTGTTTTCAACGCAAAGAGGATTTTGAACACTACTTCCATTAGACATTATTAGACAGTACATGAAACAGACGCGCAAAATGTTCAGTTTTTCCAAACCTATAAATAAGCACAGTCGACGTCACAACGAGTTACCCGGAGGATGATATAACGAGGTCTCAAAAGTAAGTGGTCATGTGGTTTTCTGAGTTTAAAAATAGCTTGTAACGTGGCTCAGATAGGAAATGCATGTTTAAAAGTGGAATGTTATGCTTTACATTAACCGTAGATGTCGGACATTAATAAGCTGCATTTTGCAGGATCTTTTCGGTTAACAATAATTTATTTGGATGTTTGAGGAAAACAGTTTCATCTAATTTTTCGGACACCACCTTTAAAGTGGAGCCTATGGGGGTGGTGGTGGTGGTGGTAAATGGGGGCGATTTAAAGTGGAGCCTATGGGGGGGGTGAAGGGGGGCGAGGGAATCGCAATTGTCCTGGTCATTCTTCTGTGTCATATACTGCTTGTTTGGTCTGTACACATTGCTTTTTGCAGGAGAGTTTCTTTTGCTGTTATTTAAGTACGTCGCCGCGAGTAATAAAGGCCTCTAGACAAATGTCTGGGAAGAACCACTGGCGCTCCACAGGTCAGCTGGAAGACCTTCTTACTTAAAGTAAGTCGGGACTCGAACCCACAACTGGAATACTTCTAAGTCGTATATAATTTTAACTTGGGAAATTAAAATGATTTTGTACGCATTTATAATGTTTATCCTGCATTATTTATTTTTTACACTAATATACTTTTATTTAGTAGTTGCTGCTGTTGTTTATGCTGCTGGTGATGTTGCTCTGACGACGATGATGATGGTGGTGGTGGTGATGGCGGTAATGACGGTGGTCATGACCATGTTAATCATGTCAATTATTGCGACGATTATTATGAAAATGTCCATGCCACTGCTACTGTTTGTGCTAGTGTAGTGATGACAATCATATGTGCTCTTGCTGTTACCGCTGATGCTGGCCACTTTGATGTCAATTTCACTCGCCAAACTATAACGCCTCAATTTTCAGGCACGCTGCGCTGAAAACTGCTGTACTAGGTTTACCAGCGTGCTCCTGTATGGTCCGGTGCCTTTGTAATACCCTCGGGGGTAAAATAGAACAGCCGTATTGTTATACCAGAACCATATAGCACGAGCGGTGTGGGCTCACTGTCCAGTTAATAACAGGATTTCGTATGTGTATTGTGAACATGGATATGCATTTTAAATCATGAGCTATGTGTGGAAATATAGGAATGGTTTTGTTTTTATTGAGTTTAATCACTCTTTCACGACTTGGAAATGCTAACGGTAAGATAAAAGAGTTTTCTGTGACTTTGTAGTACTTGCTCCGTTGTATCGAAGTGGGTCATAAGCAGACAGGTTAAGGTGGAAATGTCCCAAGTTTGCATGCATTTCAATAATCGTTAGAAATCAACTTAATCCACTGATTCTATTATGCATAAAGTATATGAAGATAGCAGTAAACATGGGGGTAAAATAACGGTATGTTTTCGCTGCGTGTAGATAGTCGCCGGCATGTGTAAACGCTGTAATAACAGAGCGACTCAACGGTATTTATAACCTGAATTAGGGAATATTCCTACATGTCGGGACTGTTTAGTGTCGATTTACTGTCATTTCTGTGATAGTCGTGCATCTAACATATACTGAGGAGTCATCATAGTTACTTGTATCAATGAAACTTCTGTCGTATCTATCGCCATTTCAACCAAACTGACGGAAATTCATCTGATAGGCGCCGTTCTATCGCCTGTCATTACCACCCCTTTGATGTCGAATGTAGAACTTTTTGATCTTTCTTTGATCTTTCCGACGCTGTTAAGAAAATGCATTGTAAGCATGAAAAGATGCCTGGAAACGATGTCATTCGTAAAAATCACTGTCATTTGCAAGGTTGTTGAATAAAAAATACTAAAAATGGATGCAGGCTTTTAAATTCACTATTATAACAAGTGTATCGAAAAGAGGGGACATTTTTATCTTTAAATGTTTATCATATCCAAAAATTATTTGATATAAGTAAATGCAAAGTATATCCAAATTAGTAACATATATACATGTGAACATTTTCTGATGCTAAAGTGGGAGATTTTTACTTGCAAAGTGGGAGATTTTATATTTTCACATACACAAAGAAGAAAGTTCCAAGTAGGGAGATTCTGAAAATGTGTAAAACACCCCTCATTTTCAAATTACTTCGAAATTTAAAAGAGGGAGTCTCCCTCCAAAAGTGGGAAGGTTCACATTTATGAACATAAATTTATATATTCTTCTTTGTCTTTACAATTGTTCATCAACCCCCTCAAAAAAACAACATCAACAACAACAAACAAACAAACTACCAGTAAATGGCAATGTACACATAATATGTTTATGCAAAAAAATAATTGTCAATGTGACCTTTAAGTATATGCCAAGCTTATACTCATTTTTAAATATTATATAAAAATGTATTTTAAAGGTAAAAATAACTTGTTGAAATAGTTCTTTTTACTTCACATGTTAAACCTTCTTGTTCGACAAAGGATAATTAGTTTATTGATTTTTGATATAGTTTAGTATAGAGAATTTAAAAAAAAAGAAGTAGATCTAAAATTAGAGTAAAGTTTAACACCCTCTCAAAGTAGTTTTACATTTTTAAGGTATGAGGTAAATACATAACACTTTTGTTGGTGAAGGAATTGAAATGTTGCCTAGAAACTGTTAAAAATTGTTTTGTTAAATCTTACAAATTTCAAAATTTTTAATATACATAACAAAATAATTGTTTTTTTGTTATTTTTTTTACCTTGTATAGAAGGAAAATAAGCCTAGTTTTTCTCCTAAAAATGAAAATAAATCAATCATTTCAGTGGTAGCTTGAATGGACTGGACTTTGATAATCTAGTAAAGGACTTCAGGAACAAGAAAAATAGAGATAAGAACTTGTTATAAACATGTTCATTTTTTGTTGTTGCCCCCCTTTCTTGATAAAATACCAAAAAATTGTTCCCTTCTCAAAGTCCTAGGCCCAATCCCCATTTTCGAAAGAAAACCCTGAAATACAATTCATTACAATACACTATCTTATTTTCTGTTTCTAAATATGAAAAATGGGAGTATGTCTTATATTCATGTCAATGTTTCTAATTAAAAATAATCTCAAAATCCAAAGTAAAAACTGTTCCTAATAAATTGTCTTAAATAAAAGAAAAAAGGTGAATATCAACATAACAGTGTCATAAAATTTTACCTTATTTATATGGTGAATTATTACTGTTTTTGGTGTATGTGTTCTTTTATTTGGCTTCACTTAATGAAATTTTTATTAAAAAATCCTTATATTATGATTAATTTAAAGAAGACACTTTAAGCAACAAAATAATTTGAAGGAAAATTTCCCTACTCTAATTCAAAAATGAAGGTGGGAGCTGTCTGATCTGGATCTACAATAATTGTAACTTAGATTCTTTTTGTAAATTTTTTTATCAAATTATTAAACAATCAACTAAGAAATTAGCATATGTTATTTTCAATTGAAGATAAGAATTTACCCAGTTAAGAAGTCTTGCCAGTTTTTTTCAGTTCTCTGTTAAATAATCCATTGTTGTCTTGGTTACAAGTGCCATCTATTGTATTTATATTAGCTTCAGAACTGCAGCAGTAATGATTTAAAATAACATTTTTTTAATGATTATAGTATCAATATGCCATCAATTAAAAAATTATTGTAATTAATATTATCAGTATGCTAAAGCTGTATCTCAAAATGCTCTTATTTGTATTTATCAATTATTATGATTCATCATCAATATCATTATCATCATCATCAGCAAATGTATTGTAATTTTCAGGACCATCACCACTATGATCTCAGCGTCAATCGGTATCATCACTATCATTACCATGGCAACAGCACACCAACCACTACCACTGGCATCACCATCATTATCTTCATGGCTTCATTACCTTTTCATCATCAATATATTACTTGCAGCTATCATATAATTATTATATAATCATTTATGATGTTTCAGACTTGGGATGTTGTGATCAAATCCCAGAGACAGAGGCAGAATGTCGTACAGCATGTCTACAGGTAAGTTTTACCATAAACTTGTTACATTTGTTGATAACCCATGCTTAAAGTTCACGACTTAATGCAAATACAATTACACATTAGACATAGTGTGGAAGAAGCAGCAATAAAAAAGTCAGAAATTTGAGTTCAACAGAGCTTGATAACTGTTCACCTTTCTCATAATGTTTGGCAGATAAAATAATATGTTTAGTGTTGTATGTATATTATGCAATCAAAGTCTGTTACATAGCTAATATATAACCAGACATAACTGATCAAGTCAGGTAAAGTAACTCAAAATGATGCTATATAAGACCAACATTAATATTTTATGGGTAATTTATTATTCAGTTTATGGTAGTTCATTTGATCCAATATTACACTAAAATTAATATTTCTGTAGGGAGTTTATGGTAACTCAAATGATTCTAAAAGAAGACAGATGTTAATATTTTGCTATTGATAATTCATGGTCACTCAAAAAATCCTGATGAAATTACATTGATAATTATCTAGGGTTGTTTTTTTTTTCTTTTTGTTTTATGGTAACTAATGATTCTAAAACAAGACCAACATTTATATTTTTCTGGGGCTTATGGGAGTTCAAATGATCTTAAACAGGACTTTTTTATGGGAAGTTAGCCTTTATGTGATTATATAAGTTACAACAACAAATTATTCTTATATGGGCATTTAGCCATTATGCGATTATATAAGTTGCAAGAACAAATAATACTTCGGCAGTTAGTCATTATGCATTTATATAAGTTACAACAACAAAAAATATTATATGGGAAGTTAGCCATTTTGGGATTATATAAGTTACAACAACAAATAATATTATATGGGAAGTTAGCTATTATGGGATTTTATAAGTTACAACAACAAATAATATTATATGGGAAGTTAGCTATTATGGGATTTTATAAGTTACAACAACAAATAATATTATATGGGAAGTTAGCTATTATGTGATTATACAAGTTACAACAACAAATAATATTATATGGGAAGTTAGCTATTATGGGATTTTATAAGTTACAACAACAAATAATATTATATGGGAAGTTAGCTATTATGGGATTTTATAAGTTACAACAACAAATAATATTATATGGGAAGTTAGCTATTATGGGATTTTATAAGTTACAACAACAAATAATATTATATGGGAAGTTAGCCATTATGTGATTATACAAGTTACAACAACAAATAATATTATATGGGAAGTTAGCTATTATGGGATTTTATAAGTTACAACAACAAATAATATTATATGGGAAGTTAGCTATTATGGGATTTTATAAGTTACAACAACAAATAATATTATATGGGAAGTTAGCTATTATGGGATTTTATAAGTTACAACAACAAATAATTCTTGAGAAGTCACTTAACTTTTTTTATCAATTGAATATTTATTTAACACACAATTTGGACCTTAACATGATATAAAAAAAACAAAAAACAGATTTTTAAAAAAAACCTTTTTTATTCATAGTAACCAGCAAAATAAAGCGTGCCAAGTACACTTTGTCTTAAATTATATTTATAACATAATATAAATAAATATATTTAAAAAAAAAGAGTAGTTTGACTTTTGACTAATGTCTGACATTATGTTGGCATAAGAAATGTGTTTCCAAACTATCTAGTGAAAACTGAATTTAAACTTAACCTAGTTAAAGACAAGTACTTGACACTTATATAAAGATATCAAAGAAGCATAATGGTAAGATTTTGCTGGGGCATCCATGGTGAAGTGGTAGACTGGCTGACTTGTAACTCCTCTGCCTGCTTAGCCTCTCACCACATGAGTTTGAGTCCCATTCATTGCAAAGGACTCAATGTATGAAGGTCTTCCAGCTGACCTGCGGCACATTGGGATTCTACCCAGAATTGTCTGGACTTTTTCTTCACCAATAATGACTATAATTGTGTTGCTACATTGTAATTCTAAAATTATAAAGAAACAAAAGAAGAATTTTGCCGCTGGCTTTGTCTTTTGTTTCACCAGTTGTACGGACGATAAATATTTGGCTCCATTTTGGTTAAGGGCTCTGTTCCTATCTGATCCATGGTATTTATCAAGACAAGAAAAAAACAGATCAAGCACACATAAATGTTTCCCTTAAATATATTTTAAATGGTCCCTCTGTTAATAAGTAATATACTTGGCTGTGAGCATTCATTTGAGGCCATTCAGAACAGATTCTGTTTAGGTGGAGATGTGATTTTCTCCTAGATTAGAAGGGTTAAACTTATCATGCTTTCCTTATTCATTTAACGAATATTCTTTGCTTAGAACTACATGCAAACAAAACTAACCACATATTTAGGGATAAAGCAGCAAATATAGTGCTGATCCAGATCAGATATCAGCAAGGTAATGCTGGCTGATCAGATCTGCATTATTTGCCATTGCCTCATCACTTCATGCTTAGCATGTAAATTATTTAAAGGTAGTATCTGACAGTTTGCTTATATCAACACAGTAACAATATCTTTTCACCTTCTGGGAGAATTAAGGCGTTAATTCCTGTACACACTTTAGTCTAAGTAAGGAGGATTATGGACATTACTTCCATTGTTAGACAGTACAAATTGTGAAATAAATCAATCCTAAAGTTCACTTTTTCAAAATCTATAAATAATCAGGATGGGGAATTCTGCTAAAAATAGATATTGGCATCAGAGCAGATTACCCAGTTGATGATTTAATGTCATCTCAAAAGTAACATGGTCACATGGTTTTCTTGTTTAAAAATAGCTGTGCAGCATGGCTCAGATAGGAAATATGTGTTAGTTATAACAATTTGGGTGTTATTTTTCAACTTTCACATGTAACTAGGATTACCATTGAACAGATTTCATGCGATCTTTTCAAGTAACAATATAATATTTTGGTTGTTTTCTGGGAAAACTGTCAGATACCACCTTTTTAACTTGGTTTTGCCTATTTTCATCCATATGCACTTTTCCTGATACAAATTCTCTCAACATTATTATATACATGTAAATGCTTCATGGTGCATTATGTTCGCTTTAAGTTATTCCAAAACAATGTTTCAGATGTACAGTTATAGAGTAAAAGTGGTTGTGTTAAGCATTTAAAGTTATGCAGTGCCAGCTGCCTTCACTGAGTTAATTTTGTCTTGAAGATGTGACATAAACTACAGCCATATTATCCTGACAGAAGTTCAACCAGTCTTTAAGGTAGAATTTCCAACCTTACAGGGTATCGCTTTAAAGAATTCTTGCACATCTGAACATGGATTCAGTCCTACAATGTTCCATCTCTTTGGGTACAAGATCAGCTTTTATATCCCTATACAAAAGGAAATAAAATGGTTAAAACAAAATGACACAAACATTCTTCAAAAAGGGGTTATTTTTTTAACTAAAATATGAGGAAAAAAATATTGTGTAACTTTTCTTATTTAGCAAGAATAAGAGAATTGAGCCACAGTATTGTTTGATTTTTTAAAAGTAAATAAGGGTAATAAACTTTTACCAGATATGCACAAATTTACATTTTTTCCTCCGGCATTAATTTTGTGCTTTGAAAATCTATCTTATGCCTATTACAGCTCTTGTCTTGGATTTTAAAGAACCTGATTGGTCAGATTCAAATTTTCATCAGATCTGACCAATCAGATGCTTGCAAACTTTCTCAACCTTCGTTTTTTAAAGTTGTGTTACCTTATGCAGTGTGAAGCTGTTACTTAAGCTTTGTTAGGAATTACATAAGCGATATTAAATGACAGGTGAGACAAGTGTGTTCGCCGAGGGAGACAGTTATGGTTGTGAAAAAATCTCTGCTGGTATAAATCGTACATTAATATACATGAATAATGAGTCACTGGGCCAGCGTCTTTTTAAAATGATAATTAGTGACAATGAAATGTATGTGTAGAAAACATCAGCATGAATATGTTAATGCTGCGTATTCAATAATGAGTGTTAGAAGTTCTCATAAAAAGGTTAGATATATAAAAAAAGAAACATTTAAAGTGTTTAAACCCATTACAGCTAGCTTAATTATACAATTATAATGCTAAAAAATATAAAAATGGCATGTTCTGATAATTTAGAAAATATGACCAGGTCAAACATAAGTTTAAAGCCATTAGTAAGTCTAAATCTATATTAACCATGAGCTTGCTAAACAAGTATTTACATGACTTTGGCAAATAGTGTAGATCCAGATCAGCAATCTTCCTTGGAGCTGTCTTATCAGGATCTGCACTATTTGCTGCTGAATCTCTAGCAATATGTGTATAGGCACCTGTGCATGTCAATGTAAGAAGATGACTATAAATTAGTGTAGGGTTATGAACAAATGTAGCAAGCTAAGAGTTAAGATATATTATACAGAAATCATTTATTTTTTAGTTTGTTCAGGAGAACTTATTCCCCTGGAAACAGTCTGCTCAGAATGTGCACTGTTTTCTACAGAGTCCGTAGCAAAATGTCTTGCCACCCTTGTATGTCGATTTAAGACGATGACTAAGTATTATCCTGTTGTAAACAAAATGCAGCATGATGAGGTTTTAAGCTGGTTTAGAGTAAAAATACTGAGTTACAGTGTGTAACAGACGTCCATGCCCTCCTGGCTGAGACATCTAATGAAGCTCAAGTTTTAAATTTGCCTGTGATTATCATATGAATGCCATAAACAGCATCTACTGAGCTCACGCTGGGAGCATTCTGTTACACGATACTGCCAGTAGATATTCCTGTACAGCTCACTGAGTACAGTTTCAACATCATTTACTTTGACAAACTTCTCGCCAACATTTCATTGACAGCTCCCTGCATCAGTGCTGATCCCCAAGTTTAAATCTTATCATGCTATACATAAACAATTAAGCTTATATAACAAGTATAGATCCAGATCAACCGGCTTGTACCGTATGTTGTCTGATCAGGATCTGCACTATTTACTGCAGACTCTAGCAATATCTCTTATTTCATTTATATATGTAGTTTTTTTAACACATACAAAATTTTGTTTTTGTTAATGAATAAATGTAGCATTATAAGGGATAATGATTGGTTAAACTTGTGAAGTGATACTCAGTTGTAAACATTGCTTAAAACATGCATTTTCTGGTTAAACATTGCTTAAAACATGTACTTTCTGGTTATTGGCAATATATTAAAGCAAGGTATCTGTTTCTTTGTTAAGTCAGTTCGACTCAGTCACTCAGGATTTAAGTTTTGTGTGGTATATCTATTTTTAAGAAGTGATCGCTGAATAGAACACACACAAAACATTTAATTATGCACATAAGTTAATTGATGTTAAATTTTAAGTTTTAATCATAAGCATATAAAAAACAAAATAAATGATATAAAAGTTACAGGATTTCTGACCAGTTTGAAATGATAAGAATTGATTGGCATAATGCTCATGTTGTCACGTCTCATGTGTCGAGAAAAATAAATTTATTTTTGCATATTGGTCTTGATTCATAATATTTATTTTTTATTTTTACAATATGGGGAATAACTTTTTTCTGCATCCTTGACTGTATAGTAAATTAAGTCAATTTATTTTTGCAATTACTTTAAGATAATTCGAAAGGTCAATGTTTTGCTAAGTAATATTTAAGTGTTAATTGCATTTAGTAAATTTTGTGCTATGAAAATAAAATTTTACCATGTTTTTACTATTTTTCTCTTAGTGTGGACATAACCTTAAAAGCTCCTGCTTGGATGGCAAGGTTGCTTCATGGTTTTAAAAATAAAATTTTGTAGAAAGTCATTGAAGATACCAATATGTTTTATTCCATAAGGTCATAGATTCAATTTGAATCTGATATACTTCCTCAAAAAAATGTCCTTATTTTCCTTATCATTACAATTATACTCATGATATAATATTGTTTTCGAAATATGGAAGTGACTTTGAGGGAGTATAACAGATTCAAATTAAAGAATGCCAAAAAATGTTTGCTGGACAGTGTAAGCAATACTTTATTTTATTATTTAGTTGGCATTGTTTTATACAGCATGGAATTAAGTAACTACGTTTTTTGGTAATTTGTGGCATTAACAGTTAAGCTGATTTAATGGTCCATTTAATTATCCCTTTGTAAGATTGTATTGGCTTTTGAAACTAAATCTGAAAAATTATACCAACTTTTAGAACAGTTTCTGAATACAGTCCCTTGTTAAGTTAAGTAAAATAGACTGCTTCTGCTACGTTAATGCTCCTACCCTTTGATAAATTAGGTACATTTGTGCGACTTTTTTTTTTTAAAGTTTTTTTTTCCCTCTACGTGCCAAACAGGCGTAATAAAAACCCGGCCTTTAAGTTGAGTGAATAGATTTTTAACATCAGTAAGGTAGTTAATACATTGGCGATCTGAATTTCAAGTTGTTAACATAAACAATAGTTTACTGTTGGCAGGGAAATAGAGACTGTCACTTGATCCATAGACTGTGTATCGTATGATTTCAAAATTAGAAAATATGCTTTGTCATGGAAACATGCCTGTAAAATGACTGGTTCTCTTAATGCTGCTCAATGTCTATCGTAACAATTAGACTGGTTGGCCAGCTATTGCTCACAGTGTAGCGTAACAATTAGCCTTTCTCTTGTAAATACTGGGTGGACACTTTTGGACTCCCCGTTCAGCTAATGTAAATAATGGCGCCCCAGTGAAAAACAGCTTCTGTCTTGTTTATAGTTCACACTGACTACTATACAACAACATCAAGACATTAAACCTTATCTTGCTGCATCTATTAATAAGCAACACAAAATCCTAGTTATTTACTTAACAACTACATGCAAAGGTAAAAAGATATATAGTTGTAGGTTAAGCAGCAAATAGTACAGAACCTCATTCAGACAACTCAAAGCGGAAAGTGGCTGATCTGGATCTATACCATACATATTATTTGCATAAAGTCAGAATGAGGTTAAGAGTGTGGATACCTTTTATACACAAGACATTTTAGGCATCGTAGTGAAAGATGAATTATCTGTACATGCAGTAGAAAGAAATACTTTTTTACATTTTTAAGAGCCACTATCTGGGATCTGATTGATCAGCATCAGCACTGTTTGCTGTCTCTAGCCATATATCTCTAGTTGCTGCTGAGTATCTGACAGTATGTCTCTATTTGCTTCTGAATCTCTAGCATTAGGTCTCTATTGGCTGCTGAGTTTCTAGCAGTATGTCTCTATTTACTGCTGAGTTTCTAGCAGTATGTCTCTATTTCCTGCTGAATCTCTAGCAGTATGTCTCTGTTTACTGCTGAGTCTCTAGCATTAGGTCTCTATTGGCTGCTGAGTTTCTAGCAGTATGTCTCTATTTACTGCTGAGTTTCTAGCAGTATGTCTCTATTTCCTGCTGAATCTCTAGCAGTATGTCTCTGTTTACTGCTGAGTCTCTAGCATTAGGTCTCTATTAGCTGCTGAGTTTCAAGCAGTATGTCTATATTTGCTGCTGAGTCTCTAGCATTAGGTCTCTATTGGCTGCTGAGTTTCAAGCAGTATGTCTCTGTTTACTGCTGAGTCTCTAGAATTAGGTCTCTATTGGCTGCTGAGTTTCAAGCAGTATGTCTCTGTTTACTGCTGAATCTCTAGCATTAGGTCTCTATTGGCTGCTGAGTTTCAAGCAGTATGTCTCTGTTTACTGCTGAGTCTCTAGCATTAGGTCTCTATTTGCTGCTTAGTTTCTAGCAGTATGTCTCTATTTGCTGCTTAGTCTCTATCAGTATGTCTGTTTGCTGCAGTCTCTAGCAACATTTCTCTATTCGCTGCAGTCTCATGCAATATGTGTAAGGCACCTTTGCATGAACTTCGCATGTTGGTAAGCAAGGATGATTTTGGATTGCTAGTAATGGATGTAGTTCAATAAAAGTAAAATGTATTACTTGTAACAAATTTCTTCACTTTGACTCCATCTGATTAATAAACTCGAAATTGATAGGTCAATGGAAGACCAATTTCAGAAAGTAGCAATAAATATACATTTATTTAACAAGGATTAAATAACTCAATAAGAAATGCAAATAACAACTATGTTTTATTATAGTACAAAGTCAAGAAATATTTTTTTTTAATTCACTACTAAACAAGAAAACAACTTTTTTTACCAGTTCTTCTCTAAACTTTGAAAAACCTAGTTAGAATAGTCTTCTCTTGACCCATCACCATTAAGTTTGTAACATTTATAAACAACCCATTTTTAGCTCACCTGAGAAGAACTTGCTCAAGGGGAGCTTTTGTGATACCGCTTCGTCTGTTGTCTTGCGTCTGGCGTCTGTCGTCAACATTTTACCTTGTGAATACACTACAGGCCTTAGTTTTTATCCAATCTTCATCAAACTTGGTCAGAATGTTTGTCTGTATGAAATCTTGGATTACTTCATTATTGGGTCACCTGGGGTCAAAAAGCAGGTCACTAGGTCAAATTTTAGGAAAAACTTATGAACACACTGGAGATCACATTTATAGCCCAATCTTCACCAAACATGTTCAGAATGTTTGTCTGCATAAATTTTTTTAAGAAGTTCATTACTGGGTCACGTGGGGTCAAAAAGTAGGTCACTATGTCAAATCTTAGAAAAAGCTTGTGAACACAGTAGAGGCCACATTTATTGGTCAATCTTCATCAAACTTGATCAGAATGTTCGTCTGCATGAAATCTTGCATGAGTATATTATTGGGTCACGTGGGGTCAAAAAGTAGGTCACTAGGTCACATTTTAGAAAAACACTTAGATGGCCCAATCTTCACCAAATTTGGCCAGAATGTTTTCCAGTATGATATCTTACGTATTTTTTGAAGTGGGTCATGTGGATTCAGTAGGTTACTTGGTAAAATTCTAGAAAATGTTGTCAACCCAGTGGCCACACTAATGGTCCAATCTTCACCAAAGATGAGTAAATAACTCTTAATTACATGATGCCAGATTTGAGCCTACTAAAAGCCTGTGTCATCAGGTGAGCGATTAAGGGTCATCATGGTCCTCTTGTTCCCACTTACTTGCTAAAAACTAAAAACAACAACAGAAACACCCCCACTTTGCTTGGGACTCGGCAGCAAATGATGTAGAACTTGATCAGACAGCTCCCAGTCTTATCTTGATCTACATTATTTGTCTTGAGAGTTATAACCTTCATGCTTAGCAGGTTAAAAGTTTAGGAGGGCTTGTTGTGAATAAAAATTCCATCATTATTAGAGACAGGGCTTGGAAAGCATTTCATTTAAGTGTGTTATATAATATGAACACAAGTCTGGAGTGGTTTGTTAGTCTATTCGCTCTTGTCTTAATCTCCTTCCTCTCTTCACCTTATCTCACGGTATGCAAATAAGTACTTAAGGTGCCCTATATTATACACATTATGCACAGATGCATGCATAATCATTGCAGTTTTTTTGTTTTGTTAATATGATTAAAACAAGACTGACGTTTGCGGATGAAATCGTAGACACTCCTTACTGATCGACGGAATTGGCTGTTATGTGCAGCTTTGCGTTAGACAATGTTGAGCTAATAGAAAGTGCTACAATGACTCTTGTCTGACAGAGTTATATAAATCCTAAATAAAATCTAATTTGTTAATTAGTTTGAAATTATAATGACCGTCTTGACATGGACAAATAATGTTTCTTTTCAACTTCATTTGGAGAGTAACTTTGATGAAATGCACATTTTCTTTGGACTACTGGTTGCTATGAATATTTGTGAAAACAAATTTTTACCTGTCTAATAATCCACAACCACCATGAAACAGAGGGGTATGAGTAAAAGTGGGGACTGACAATGCCAGTAAATATGATTATGCATCTTACCTGACTTTATAAACTACAACTTGGTATTGCTAATATAATTGAATTCATTCAAATTGGCACAATTGCTTAAGGGCTATATTCCAGGTATCATTGAAAATTGTCTATTAAATGACAATGAACAACACATTTGATTGGGAATAACTTGAAATACTCGTACCAAATCTGTTTCTATCTACTCAAGAACTTTAGTAAAATCATACAGCATGCCTAAAACCAGTATATACCCATTGCAGTCATGTCCTTTTTATTCTTGAGCAAAAAAAATTATGGTTGAAGAACCCAGAACATTTTACTTAAATACTGCGTTACAATCAGTTGCAGCTCATTCTGAATAATAGAAAATCTAAACACTTACAAGCACTTGCAAGTCTTTATGGTACATTCATATATATTAACTGGCCAGTGACCTTGACCTTTGGGCATCTCATGGCTGACCCAGAAAGTTTATGACTGTGATAACTCAAGATGAAAGTCTGCCTATAAATCATCCATAACAGGGCCATGTGTTCATGTGTACACTGCTACAGGTTTGGTGAGGTACTTGCAACATGTCATTCAGGTTTATGACAGGATGTCTTAAAGGTAATAATCAATACCCCTTTGTTATATTGTACACCAAATTTGTTAGAAGGGTGTTATAATTGGATGAAACTTGTTATAAAAGCCATTTGCAGTGTCCATCACTAAACAGTTAAGAGTTGACAGCTTGTAAATCCTCAGTCTTTTCACCATGTTGGTTTGAGAATGAACCACTTTGGGCAAGAATACAGCAGCCCAATCTCCGCAGTGAATGGTGGTGTTACATAACAAGTATAGAGAGATATGTCTAGTGACCTACTCTCAGGCGAAAAACTATGGGAAGATTGTCAACATTAATTAATAACATTAATCTTACAATGCAGTTTGTGAAGGGACATTTATTATAAAAGACCAAATCTAAACAATATGGAAAATGTGAGATGATTTAATAATTTTGAAATGAACCCAACACTGCCTTACAATGCTATTAGCGCTTTGATTTCTAACAGTTGCGTAAAGGTGACTTTTTCACATTAAACTTAAAGGACAAATATCAGAATTTACAATAAGTGCATAATTGTTAAATTGAAATCCATCAAATGTTAGACTTCGAAAAATGGTCTTGGTGTTAAAATGTTTCAATGTTCACTTTGAATTAAAATACAGGCATCCCAAGAATCTCTGTAGATGAAAGAGAAAATTTAAATTTGTGAGAAAATCCTTCTAGAGCTCTTAAAGATCAATGCCCTTCCTCTCTTCTTGGCTGGATTTTAAAAAGCCATCAATTAAATTTCATCGCAGTTCTTGTTAAAGCTGGATGTTCTCTTTGGGACCTTGGGACGGCAAAGAAAGGCAGAGAAAGGCCTGATAGATAAGCTAGCTTTGATGTAGGAAAGGATCAGTGTCCAGTATCTGAGAAGATACAGCTACTGTTGACTCCTTCACTACCACCTATCTTCACTATCAACCACATTATCTAGCCCTTCTATCAACCCATACTTCAGCTCTTCTAGCCCCCTGTACTGAAACTTTTCTACATAACCAATACTGCTAAACTGAATCTTTAGTTTTTAAACAACATGCATTTGCAAAAGCAGCCAGACTGGATAGTACTCGACTCAGCAACATATAGTGTAGATCCTGATTAGACCACAAGTCCCTCCACGCACAATCAGTAGCTTGCTAATATGAATCTTCACTTTGTATGACGATCTTGTTACTGGCATGGCTTTGGCTAATTGTGTAAATCCAGACAGCCACATCCTGCTGGAAGTTGCAGATCAGGATCTGCATTATTTGCTGTTGAGTCTCTAGCAATATATTTTTCTACCTTTGCATGTATTTGTAAGATATAGTCGAAAATAACCAAAATTAAGTGCTGAATGAGTGATTATTGAATGTAGCATGATAAGGGTTAAGAGGTAGCAGGTTCTCTATAGGCCTTTATCATGGTCGTAATCAGTAGTACACACTTTTATACCAGGAGGGGTTCCCAAATGATCACATTGTCCCGTTGCTAGGATCATCCCCACAGTTCTATGATCCTTGCATTTTTAATTTCTTTTTTGTTCAGCCCTCCCCTATGGTCTCATTTTTATGAAAACAATACAAAAAATAAAAACAAAAAATGTAATATCAAGGCTTGCCCTCTAACCTCTGATCTCATCTTTCTTGTGAAATGAAAAAGAACAACATATATTAAGCCCCATCCCATGGGGCACCCATGGCAAAGTGGTAGAGTCACCAATTTGTAACTCCTCTGACTGCTTAGCCTGTCATCGTGTGGGTTCAATTCCTGGTTGGGGCGAATGAATTAATGTGGGATGGTCTTCCAGCTGACTTTTGGTGCACCAGTGGTTCTACCCAAACATTTGTCTGGGGTCTTCCTCCACCAAATAGCTCGACATCGCTATAATGATCATAAATGGTCACTACAAAGTATTTCTAAAACAAAACAACAACATAAGCCCCATCCCACTTCCAGAATTTAGGCTATGAAACATGAAGAAAGGGAAATTGGAATTATATATTAATGTAGTATGTTTAAATATAAAAAAATATATGACACATTGTTCTTTCATGCTCATTTAATGAAGTTACGGCAAACAGATTTAGCCACTTTGGCTCATCAGTGCTTATCTGAATGCTTTTGAATTAAAAAGGCTTGTAATTTGCACCTGTATTATCTTGTATGAAATATAAGAAGAAAGAAAACAAAACAAAAAGAAACTCACTTGCATACGGTAAGTGCCATTTTAAAGGTTAATGGTATGACCTATTAAATTGTTTATGAATAATATGAAGAGCTAGGTCGGTGTTCCGGCTGACTCTATTATTCTATTATGCGATGATTTTAAAGATGTTATCAGAAGGGAGCTAGCTCGATATTGCTGGGGTATTGTTTACAACAAGAAACGGGTTGATGCTGCTTCGAAGAGGAAGGGGGAGGTCACTCTCGTAGGACATTAACCCTTAGCCTGCTACATTTGTTAATAATTCAGACTTAACTTATAACTTACGGTTATATGCAAACAGCATTATACAATGTTTTGGTAATAAGAAATATTTATAGAGAAAATGCAGCAGATAGTGAAGAGCCTGTTCAGACAGCTGCCAGCAAGGGGCTTGCTAATCTGGATATAACTCTATTTACATAAGTTGATCAGTTAGTGCCTATGAGGCTAAGATGAAAATTTTATGGAATGTTATCACATCTTTTTTAACATTCTAGGGAACTTTGGTCTAATTGTTAAAATAACTGCCTAAAAATCTTCTTTCATACTTTACATTAGCATTTTCATTGTAAGATAATGTTATGCAAATTACTTTTCTTTATAGTACAAAAAGGTCTCAGTAGACACAGCTCCCAAGTGGTTTTCTCTTAGTCACAAACTGTTAAAGTTTCCAACTGACAAACCTTAATTCCTTACCAATGTTGTTTCATATCTAAGCAGGACAAGAATTTATAGTAAGGAACCCACACCAAAACCGCAAGCTTAAATAAGCTTGCGGCAAGTTTGCGACAAGATTGCGGTAAGATTGCAACCAAGCGTGTTGCAATCTTATTTAAGCTTGCGGTAAGATTGCGACAAGAAAGCCGCAATCTTAAAATTAAGCTTGCAAGGTTGCGATAGGAACCATTACGATCTTGATTGCTCGCTTGACTGCTCGCTTGCAAGCTTGCGCAATCATGCCAAGCGAGCGGTTTGGCTCGCTTAGAAGCAAGCGAGCGGTTTGGCTCGCTTAAAAGCTCGCTTGCACGCTTGGCAAGCTTGCAAGGTTGCGATAGGAACCATTACGATCTTAATTGCTCGCTTGCAAGCTTGCGCAATCATGCCAAGCGAGCGATTTGGCTCGCTTAGAAGCTCGCTTGCACGCTTGCAAGGTTGCGATAGGAACCTTTACGAGCTTGATTGCTCGCTTGCAAGCTTGCGCAATCATGCCAAGTGAGCGGTTTGACTCGCTTGCTCACTTATCCCATGCGTGCGGTTTGGCACGCTTGCAAGCTTGTGCCATCATCCCAAGCTTGTGGGTTGTTTTTTTCTTTGCTTGATCAAATCCGTTGAGTGGCTAAGGTTGTGGCTAGATTGACATAAATAAAATCACTAGATAACATTTGTGGTTTTCACTTAAAAATCCGATGCAACAAAAAATTTACAGGGAAAACACACAACAGAAAGTTACTAAATATATTCCACTTTAATTAAAGACAATGACAAAAAACACAAAGAAGAAGTGGTCATTTATTAAAGGAAACAACTAAAAGATGCTTATCAATTAATTTATATTCTTAACCCATAGCTCGCTAAGCACTTATTAATAATGAGAAAGCATGACAAGCCATTTTCGGGGGTCTAGCGAATAGGATTTTAAATGATTAAATCAAACTTAAGTATCAATTTATTTATCATTAAGAATAAAATACATACAATGCACTCAAGAAATAGTACCACAGGTATTGTGTTCAAAAACAGTTCATAGTCAGTTCTTGTTGATTTCTCAGATGACAACTCTAGTTCAGCTTGAGGGAATCTTGCATCCTTCCTCTTACCTGCACAGCAAATGTATTTTTTCTCCAATTACGTCTGAAAAAGAAAAAAAATCCAACATTCTGCATTATTTAATTTTTTTTTCCTTACCTAATTTTTTATTTAGCAATGAAAGATTTATTTAGTATGTAAGGGTCTTGTGTTATTTGTACCACACAGGCACCTAATGATTTTTCAGTCAAATTTAGATGCAGAGTAAGTGTTCACAGATTGAAAGAAATAGATTGGAAATTTTACAAAAAACAAGGAAACAAACAAAAAACCTTATTAGATGCTGACACAAACTTTAACAGCTTTGGTCATGATGCAAACTTGCCTATTCTTTAAAACAGCAATTTGAAAACAGCAACAAATAACAGGAGCTATAGGCAAAAGCACCCCTATATTTTATATGTTTAAAGCCTGAGCTGAGAAATGCTGAACTAACTAAAAAGTAAAGCTTAACAAAATACTATCTTGGTTATTTTATAAGCTTTAAAATGCACAAAGGGGTAAAAGTAAAACACCAGACCTGGTAGTGCAATCCGTAGAGTGCCGGCTCCTGGTACTAGAGGCATTGGGTTCAGTCTGGGCTGCAACATACCAAAGTCATGTTAAATGGTAGTGTTATTGCTCCCTTGCTAATACTCAAGCAAATATACAGCTAGTTCTATGACTAGTCAGTCAGGTGTCAGGATAATGTGACTGGGTGTATCATGCCAGGTGTTCATGGCATGCTAAAATCAGTAAAAACAGCTTTATATTGGCTTCAATTGAACACTGTCTTCAAATAAATTGTTGGTGGTTTGATTGTTTATTAGGTTTATTGAGCCACCAACAGTAGTACTGGTATTTCAGTTATCTGGAGACGGTGTTCACTTGAAGCAGATATAGTGCTGCCTTCACTGTGTATAGCATGCCATGAACAAATAACATGATACCACATCCAGTCATATTATCCTGACACAAGGCCAACCATAAACACACAGATAAATAAAAAGCCAGTAAATTTAAAATGTATGGTTATTACAGCAAGATTATTTTTTTATTAATGTAAGTGAATACAGAGAACAAAGGAAATTGAAATTTAAAATATACCAACTAATTTTAATATTATAATAATTGCAATCAAAACAGGGGCGCCCATGGCTGAGCGGTTAGAATCGCTGACTTGAAGCTCCTCAGCCCCTCACCGCATGGGTTCGAGTCCTAGTCGGGGTGAGAACTTCCATGTAGGGAGGTTTTCCTCCACCAATAATTAGCTGGACGTCGCCAATATGGTCATGTAACAAAAAATCAAACAAAACCAAAACAACATAATTTATGATTTCCCAAAAATGACATCTTCATGTACCAACAGCTGTGCCATACAATTAATAATAAACATGGTAGTGCTAAAAGGTAGCAAATGCATTAATACAAGAACTGGTACAAATGGTCAAAATGTTACATAGTTATCTAAGTACCTTTTGTCTGTCATCCATGCGTTACTCTTCACTGGCCTCCTTATTGACATCCGTCTGCATCTCCGATTCTTTTTTTGTTCACTTGCATCTGGCTGTTTCAAACTATTACAGAAAATAAAATACTGTTTCAAACTATTACAGAAAATAAAATACTTTACATGAGTGGCAATTCCATACATCATGTACAAGTGTACAAGTTATCTTGGATATCTCTATTACCGGTGACCTAAATTTATTTTTTTAACACAACAATGTAATCAACAACAAAAAATATTGTGTAGCCACTTGAAACCGTTTTATGTGCCTTTATTTCTATAGTATGGAATGTATCCATGTGTTATGTCCGGTAACTGGATATTACCGTTAATAGGGTCACTCTAAAATAAACAATATTACAAAAATGTCTTACGTTTGAACTTGTCAGAACCGTATCAACTCTAACTGAAGCATAAATTAAATATACAGTAGAAAACACATGTTTATGGAAAAGTCAACGGTTTCAGAAAACGTTTGTGATAAGAAAAAACTAAAGTGAAATGTCGGAACTGAAAAAGATCGTGAAAACATTTGACACGTTAATTTTGCATTCTAAACCGTTAATGTACTAAACTTACTACGTTCAGAAAACCTGATTTAAAATGTGGTGCTTCTTACAATTGTTTAATTAGATCAATGTCTCACCTCTGCTTAGTAGTCCAGTGAAGGAAAGTCATTTTTTCATCTTTTTCATCACATTTTTTGCATTTCGTTGAAAATTGGCGCGGCCGGAAGTGTAGACTGCGCATGTGCTATTGTAAATCGGGACCGCTCGGCGATTTCTTCGGTTATTTTCCGAAAGTTACGATTGGTTTTACTAAAACACCGTAAAAGCGACTTTAAAACTTTTATTATTAAATGGTGTTTATTCACATTCCCAATAAAGTAAAAGTGGTTTTAACATGATACTCTACTGTCTGTTCTGTTATTGTGTTGTCATATTAGATATTAGACTGTAGATCTACTTGACCAGGTTTTAGAAAGACAACAACAAAAAGTTATTAAAATACTGACATCTTTGGAATGAGATCAAAAAAATAAATATTGTACTAAGCTATTATTACCAAATCTTTTGTAGCTGTCTTTAATTATAACATAGCTTAAAATTGCTTTTGTGATCAGTCAGATCAAGGTCACTGTAACTCATAACAGCAATTTGCTTTTCATGTCTACTCAGGATTTAGATAGATATCAAATTTGGAAGTTAACTTGTTTATGGGATGCCAAAGTATGGGATTGTTTTTGTTGTCAATTAGTTTGAAGTACTGAGTCACGGTTACTAAATACATTTTATTTTGTTTATGTTCATTATCTTATTTTTTTTTTGAGGATTAATCAGATTAAGTAGTTAACTAACTATCTCATGGGAAGAATATGTTTTGAATTGCTTTAGGGATCAATTGTTGTCAAGTTATTAAATATATTTTTGGATTTTCTATAAATAACTCAAGATGGGAGTAGGGTATCATTACCAAATTACTTTCTAGGGAGAGTAAATCTGGGACTGTTTTGTATAGGGTTGTGTGATTTCTGTTAAATAATAAATAATGACAAAATAAAATTTAAAAAAAAATTGGCAGTTAGTATTTAGAGCATTTTTATGTCACATTCTGGTAAGCTTTTTTCAACCAACTGTCCATCTAGCTGCATTAACAATTTGCTCGTAAACATTTTAAAGGCTACCGTTTTGATCCAATCTTAACCAACACTGGTGGTCAGAATGTCATTAAATGTTTGTCTGTATGAAATCTTGGATGAGTTAATAAATAGGTCACATGGTCAAAAAGTAGGTGACTTGGTCAGATCTATAAAAACCTTGAGAACACATTAAAATACTTTTTTGGGGCCTAATCTTCACAGAACTTGACCAGAATCTTTGTTTGCAATAAATCTTGATGTGTAACTGTAGGCAAAGATTTGCTTCAACATAACTTGTAATCACTAGAATCCAAGGCACAGTTGTGAACATTTAGTCTTGTGATTAAATTTTAAAGCCATAGTCCTCAGGTGAGCGATACAGGGCCATCATAGCTTTCTTGCTGTATATCTGCAAGTGGAACTGGTCATGCTGGTCAAGTTCTCTTTCAAATGTAATTTCTTTAAAGAAATACAAAATAAACTTCTTAATGTCTTGGAATAATTTTATGCTTGCAAGACCACAACCTATCCACAATCCTAATAATAATTAGTTTTAAGCTTGCAAGATCGCAAGCTTCTTGCAATCTTCAGTGGAATATAAGATTGCAAGCTTGCAAGACCGCAAGCTTCTCGCAATCTTAATGGTATTTAAGATTGCGAGAAGTGTGCGAACAAAACCTAACCGCAACCTTAATTTCTATGCAAGCGAGCGTGCTCGCATCCGCGACCATAATATTTAAGAATTGCAATCTTATTAAGATTGCGACAAGCTTGCGCAAACTTGTCGCAAACTTGTGACGAGCTTGTCGCAAGCAAGCGTTTTGGTGTGGGAAGCTTCTAGCTTATTTTGGTGTGTCGATGGTTCTTCTCAGGCAGGGCGGGTATAGTGGGGTCATTCTTCGCAAGAGAAATATATAAAAGTCAGCAAAAGTCCAAATATAAGTAGCTGTTTGTATAACTTAAACAAAATTTTTTTTTTTTATTTAAGCTTCATGTATGCTTTACTTTTGTTTTTTTGCTTAAAATTAAAGGTGTTATCTAACAGTTTTTCCTATATCAAATACTTGTAACATTGTCTTACCACTGCTATGGAGAATATGATCATAATTTCCGCATTAACTCATAATTTAGTACAAGTGAAGACAGATTTGAACACTACCTGAATTGTGAGACAGTACAAATATACAAACGTTATTTCTTTCAAAATCTATAAATAAGCACGATATTGACCTTTGTTTAGTATAGATACTGACCTCAGAGTGGATTACCCAGATAACGATTTAACATGATCTCAACTGTAAGTTGTCACCTGGGTTTCCTAGATTAAAAATAGCTATCTTTGCAGCGTGGCTCAGATAGGAAATACCTGTAACCTGCTTGCAATGAAGAGTGGGGATTTATGCTTCACTGTTCACACAGAACTGGGGGATCACTGAACAGCATTTTGCAGGACCTTTTCAGAAAATGACTTAAATTTATTTGGTTGTTTGAGAATAAATTGGTTCATACAGTCGATATCACATTAAAAAATGTGCTATACCCTCATTATGCTGCATTTACAACTAAGCAATGAAAACTTCATTGTTGTTTACCAACAAATTGTATGCAAAGGTAATTAGACATTTGGCTAGAGACCCCGCAGCAAGCCATGCAGATCCTGTGATCTGAATGTTTTCTTAAGACTGATCAATTCTTAAAAAGTAGACTTCAAGTTTAAGTTTGTTAAATTTTTGAAAGTTCCAAGATACTGTCTTTATGTACTGAAATTGGAAGAAATGAGGGATTTAATTTATGTGAGTTTATACAACACCCTTTCACAGAGGTATTAACTCAAAGAAATAACAGTGCTGCTTGTGTTAATGTAGCATGACATCTGACATGATTACACTCAGCAATGTCATTCTGACATAAACAGTCTGAATCAGCCATTGAAGTATTAAGTCCTTGGTGCATGGTCTTAAGTTAAATTGGAAAGGATTTCCAGCTGACTTGATGTGCGCCGCTGGCTCTACTCCCACCATTTGTCTGGGGTCTTCCGCCACTAAAACAGCTGGACATCACTAAAATGACCATAATTAGTTGTTGCGATGTATTTTAAAACCAAAACTTAAAATAACATTGTAGTATGTCACATCATGACATGATGTGATTACATGTAAGTAAGCACTGATTTTTTACAGTGTTTATAAGAAATTTGTGGGTAAGGGTCAAATACAGCACTGTTTGAACCTTATGCCACTCCACTCTATATGTTATTCCACCAAGTGAAGAACTTTATTCCAAATGCATGGTTTCCTCTTATTTTTATTTGTTCCGCAGACCTCCCTCCTGTTTTTCCTGTGTTTAGACAGGCTTCCTGCACTGTAATGGGATGTAAAATGCAGCACTTATCATGTGTTATCTTCGTCCCTGTGAATACGTTATGGCTGTTAATTAAAATTAAAGGAGGCATGTTAATTGGATGGCCATTCCATCAATATAAAATTGCATCATTTCTCCTTATCTGTTTTGTGGAAATGATTTTTATCTTGTTATCTGTCAATTCAAAACAGATTGAAAACAAGTCTTGCAATTGCTGTATTGGAATATCTCATGTTCCTTTCTGTGGTCCATTACATTTTAAGTTTGCTTTTTACGTTGTTAAATTGTGTTAAAACTAATTTCAGCAGCAATCTATTCATATCAATGTTGATAAAACTAAGTTGCAAATTGAAATGTAATTTGTTGCAATTTCAGTTGCTGATATGCATTGCATATTTACAGGAAATGACAGGTCAAATGATTTCATGTAGTTTAGGTTTTGCTATGAAACACACTTTCAGGAAGGCTTAAGTACTTAAAAAATTGAAACTACCAATCAAGTATGCTAAACATCATTGAAATGAGTAAAAACTGTTGCGAAAAATAGCTCTGGAAAATGGTATGAGAATGATGATGCTATCATGTTAATTAAAGCTGTAAAGTGAAGTGTCTGTTAGAAGAGGCAGATGTACACCTAAGTGTTCACCTGCACCCAGTAGCCATGGTATACACAACTACACAAATATCAGTAGGTGCATAACTACAAACTTACAGAAGGTACACGACTAGTATACACAACTGCACCAATACAGGGGAGGTAAACAACTACACAAATATCAGTAGATAACTACAAAATATCCACAACTACATGAATATAGATATGGCACACAACTACATTAATGTACATAAGGTACACAACTACATTAATACCAGGATGGTAAACAACTACATAAAAATTATTTGGTAAGCAACTACATGAATATAGATATGGTACACAACTACATTAATGTAGATAAGGTACACAACTACATTAATACCAGGATAGTACACAACTTCATGAATATCAGTAGGTACACAACTACATGAATGTAGATAGGTTACACTAATAGCTACATTGATACCAGGATAGCACACAATAACACAGATATCAATAGGTAAAGAACCACAAAGATCAGTAGGGTATACAGCTACACAATATCAGTAGGGAACACAACAGCATGAATTATAACAGTAAGGTATAAAACAGCATGAATAACAGAAGATGCACAACAGCATGAATATCAGAAGATAAACAACAGCATGAATATTAGTACGGACATAACAGCATGAATATCAGTAGATACACAACAGCATGAATATTCGAAGATAAACAATAGCATCAATATCAGTAGGTACACAAAAGCATGAATATCAGTAGATACACAATAGCATGAATATCAGTAGATACACAACAACATGAATATTAGTAGGTACACAACAGCATGAATATCAGTAGGTACACAACATCATGAGTATCAGTAGGTACACAACAGCATGAATTTCAGTAGGTACACAACAGCATGGATATCAGTAGGTACATAACATCATGAATTTCAGTAGATACACAACAGCATGAATATCAGTAGGTATACAACAGCATGAATATCAGTAGATACACAACAGCATGAATATCAGTAGGTATACGACAGCATGAATGTCAGTAGATACACAACATCATGAATATCAGTAGGTACACAACAGCATGAATATCAGTAGGTACACAACAGCATGAATATAAGTTGGTACACAACATCACGAATATCAGTAGGTACACAACAGCATGAATATCAGTAGGTACACAACAGCATGGATATCAGTAGGTACACAACAGCATGAATATCAGTAGGTACACAACAGCATAAATATCAGTAGATACAAAACAGCATGAATGTCAGTAGGTACACAACATCATGAATATCAGTAGGTACACAACAGCATGGATATCAGTAGGTACACAACAGCATGAATATCAGTAGATACACAACAACATGAATTTCAGTAGATACATAACAGCATCAATATCAGTAGATACACAACAGCATGAATGTCAGTAGATACACAACAGCATGAATATCAGTAGGTACACAACAGCATGAATAACAGAAGGTACACAACAGCATGAATATCAGTAGGTACACAACATCATGAATATCAGTAGGTACACAACAGCATGGATATCAGTAGATACACAACAGCATGAATGTCAGTAGATACACAACAGCATGAATTTCAGTAGATACACAACAGCATCAATATCAGTAGATACACAACAGCATCAATATCAGTAGGTACACAACAGCATGAATATCAGAAGGTACACAACAGCATGAATATCTGTAGGTACACAACATCATGAATATCAGTAGGTACACAACAGCATGTATATCAGTAGGTACACAACAGCATGAGTATCAGAAGGTACACAACAGCATCAATATCAGTAGATACACAACAACATGAATATCAGAAGATACCTAACAGATACCCAGTATCTATAAAGAACACAATAGAGTAAATATCTGAAAAGAACACAACAGCATGGATATCAGTAGGTACACAACAGCATGAATGTCAGAAGGTAAAAGGTTAAGCAAATAACAAATAAGTATATGATAAATTATGTGGATAGAACCACTGACACACTGCAGGTTAGCATGCCAGAAATATGGGATTTAACACCAAAATCACTCTTAACTTAAGGCCTACCCACACAGGTAGATGGTTTCCAGTTTGGCAGGTTACGGGTTGGTGTACTGGGCAGGAGTATGCTAACTAAGCAAAAAGCATAGATCCAGATCAGCCAGCTCTCCTTGGAGTCTGTCTGATCAATATCTGTACTTTTTGCAGCTTTGGCTCTATCAAAGTATCTTGTTACCTTAAGAAGTAGGTGTTTGTGGGTAATGAAGAATAAGTATGCGTTGTAATCAACCGGTGGTGGGATAAGGAGAAGGGTAGAAGCAGTATCAGATGTCTTGCTCGACCCATGAGGGCGGAGAACTCTGGGGGAACAGACACTGGATAGTATCTCATCAAGATTTTAAGACACCGATTACCTATTGGCAGTTTTGACATAATTTTGACTGCCACGGCTAATAATGAGTGTTACTTGTAATTTTTATAACAGACCTCACGCTCTCCACCACACAGCCAAAAAAACCTGGGCATTGTTGAACAATTGTGGCTAACGGTGGTTTAAAAGTATAGAGATCTGATAATACTAATTACTAGAATGAATTACAAGTGTCAAATGTTACTCATTGTTGTAATTATGTTAAACAGAGAAAAGGATTCGATCTAAATTGTTAGTATATTAATTATAAGAAGGGGTCCATGGCTTAGGGGTTAGAATTGCAGACTGAAAAACACTCAGTACCTCACTGCATGAGTTGCCTTCTATGTTTTCGTGAAAAAGTTACAATTTTGGGTTACTTTAGCTGACTTAATGTGTTTAAACCATTACCATCATTTGCTTAACTTGGATTTGTCATTATGATAATTTTTGTATCCTGATTATATAATTTTTATACCGAACAAGGGAACAAGTTTTCCTCCTCAACGTAATATCAAACAATCTAACATTTACATTGTTATTATGACCTCAGTGTTAAGTATTTAACAAGGGCAGTATGGTGTCAGCGCATTAAATGTCAACTTTGCTGTGTATTCATGGCATTATATATTATACTGAATTAAGTACTTTAAATGTGTCAGGGTTTCAGGTGTATCTATACTTTTGAAGCCCCTTTGTCAGACTTTTTTTTTCAACATCACCCCCTTCCGTATTTTCTCTACCTCTCAGTCTTGTTTTGCCAATTTCTGAAACTTTTTCCCCTGAATCTTTTTGGACATACTCCTTTCTAACCCTTTATTAAGACTCGCTCCATTCTTACCTCATGTGAACGATACTCAGTGCCTCATTTCCCTCTGCATCTGTTAGACCTTTTATAGTGTGTCACACATGTTCTGTTGACATTGGGTCTCCCATGGTCTGAAGGGCTTGCATGTCACCAGTGTTTAGTGAGTATAAGTATTGATTGTTTTATAGACTGGTTCGCCTGAATGATTGAAAGAGAGTGGGGATAAGGGGTGGGGAAGGGTCCCAGAGTAAAGTGCTTTATTGCAGTCATACTCTTGACCTGTTTTATACTTCGCACTGCTAATAAGTCCATAATTTTTACTTATTTTTAGTCAGATTCCTACATCTTTATTAAAAAGTGCCTATAAGTATTGCTAGAGACTTGGCCTCAAATAGTTCTTGATGGGGTAGCCTCCAACACAAGCTGGCTGTCCAGTTTATCATTTGGGGCAACAATGGCTGAGCAGTTAGAGTTGCTGATTTGTAACTCCTCAGCCCCTCATCGTGTGCGTTCAAGTCCTGGTTGGGTCAAGTACTTTTATACTGGTACATTTTCCAGCAAACCTGGGGTGCACTAGTGGTTCAACCCAGACAAAAGTCGGTGGTCTTCCTCCTCCTATTATAAGCTGGGTGTTGCCAATATGATCATAATTGTGTCAGTTCAATGTAACAATAAGAAAAACAACAACAGCATTCTTAGAATGAATGTAATATAGTCAAAAGCAAAGAGTGTAGATTCAGATCAACCAGAGAAAGTGCTGTCTCTGCACTGTTAGATGCCAAGTCTTAAAGGATTTGTATAGGTTATCCTTTAACATGTAGTTATAAGGAAAGAACTTTGAATGAAAAGGCATATACCAGTAAACACATGAATCCGATGATGGGGTAAAGTGTTTTATTGTAGCCCTACAGTTGATGACATTGGTTGATTTATTATTTTATTGTGGGAGGAAGGTGAACAGAGTGAAGGTGTGAGCACATGAAGGAGAAACACTTCAGCTGGATAAAGAGAGTGAGAGAAGGAAAAAGCCTGTAAATAATGATGATAAGCAAGTCAGGGCGGTGCACTTGACTCAGGTTTTATGCATTCGGCTTGACAGCTTGTATCTAATGATGTAGACAATCAAGACCTGTCATAAATACAATAAGATGAAGAGTAAAAGTGTCACCAGATAACTCTTATCCAGCTAAGAACTAATTTATTTTGCTTAGTTCAAAAACAGTGTTCATTCAGTTCACCAGCTCCTACAAGGGGTCTTATTAGGACTAACACTATTGATGTTATATCTGTTGCAATGCAATAAAAATACTGTTACCTGTGCATGTAGTTGTTTGAAAGTAATCATGTATTAATCAGGCTTAGACAAATAGTGTAGATCCAGATCAGCCAGATCTCTTTGTTTGAAACTATTGAAAACTCCCTCAAGTAATATGTTTAGGCACCTAAATTTTGATCACTGAAGCAATGTCCTACTTTATTGGAGAAAACCCTCAACAAAAGTATGGATAGAACCACCGCAGCACGACAGGTCACTTCATGCCCCATTTTCCACCAGAACTTTGACCAGCCGCAAATAGCTCAATTGGTAGAGCGTCGGCTTGTGGATCGGGAGGTCGCGTGTTCAAACCCCGGCCAGGTCAAACCAAAGACTTTAAAGTTGGTATTAGTTGCTTCCCTCCTTATGCTAGGGGCTAAGGGGACAGCATTATGCCTGACTCGTCGGAGTCAGTATAATGGACCGGCCAGGTTCAGTCCTTGGGCACCTCATAAGTGCCCCTGTGCTATAATGATAGAAATGCTGCTGTACAGCAAAAATACCGGCAAATCCCATCCCATCCCACCAGGTCTTGACCACATATGGTTAGATGTGAGCAGTTAGAGTCGTTATAAGGTTATAAGTCACTGACTTTAAAACTCAGTCATGTGCACCCCCTGCATGAAGATGTAGGATTATTTTAGTTATAGTATTGAATATATACAAATGTAGCATGGATCTTATTAAGAATTAGAATAGAAAAGCTATTATTATTACCAAAGCAGGTTTGTGGTTGAGGCAGTTTATAATGTTGTAGCTTCAGAGCATGGAATGAACATTCAAACCCACCTCTCCCAAAGTGTTTATTTTGTAAAACATTTATAAATTATTCAGAGTATTTTGCGACAGTTATGTTACTGTTTATTTACTGTTGTATTTGCAGATGGCGCTGTCCGACAGTCCAGCAGAACAGCTAGCGAGAGTTGCAGCGTCTGTGAGCCACTGTCCGGGGCATTCGGTAGGTACCTAACAAAAACTGTTAACAAAGTTTAGTGTGATATAACCATGTGAGGCATGTGATGTTGTTTAAAAAAAAGAATACTTATCTAGGACAAATCCTCAAATGGACAAGTACTCTTAAATCCCATTTAGGTAACAGTTTCGAAAAATATAAAAAAAATCCTTATGAATGAATCATATTAAAATATATGCACTTTGCTTTCTATAATTAGAATGGGCATATATTGTGAATGAGTTGTCTAAACTTACCTTAAACAACTTTCCATTACACCAGAATGACATTCCAGCATGATAAAACTGCTTGTTACATGGTATGAAAGTTCAGGAAATATGAATGCATATATATAAAACTTGTTTTTATTCATACAAGGGTTCTGTAATACTCTTTAATATTCATAAATGTTTATACGGAAGAGTAGAAGATTGTTTATCAAATTACTTATAATAAACCAGATATTAAAAATAAAATAACCAACGATAATTCTGGCATCATAATGTTAGCAATTGATTATTTTAGCTTAAATTTCTTGTGTTTAGGAAATTCGGTCGAACAGCATCATTTGGTCAGTTCTTGTGACAGAATAATTGACATAGACTGATAGGACGATTTCTTTAGAAAAATTTAACGTTTTGTTCTGACTTTGGCTTTTGTTCAAAATTAATCCTTTACTCCACCCACTCTATTCTCAATATTTTTCACCCAACTAGAGGCAATGTATAAAATGCAGTAAATTTATACTTGCAAAACGGTTCTATCCATCTGTTTCTAAAGATAGCTCACAAAAAACCTTTTAGAATTTTCGTTGTATTATTAGATTTTTTTTCCTCTCTATTCGGAGGTAGAATGAATGGCTATGAATGTCTCCATGAACAGAACCATAGAGAGTTGTAGTTCTGACAAAGATCCCGCAAACATAGCATGGTTTACCCTTATCATGCTACCATTTGTTAATAACTCCTACAAATTCTTTTTCATTTCTCACCTTTTTTATTCAAAGGTGCGTACACATATATCAAGAGAGTTGGCTGCAAATAGCACCGACTCTGAACAGACAACTCCCATCAGGAGCGGGTTGATCTAGATCTACGCTATTTGCGTCAGACTGATTAAAATCCGCTTAGCAGGCTAAGAGCTAATTTTTCGATATTGTATGAGTGGAGGGGAAAAATCCTCCATACAAGCTGACAAATAAAACGTGTACAGTCAATAAAGACTTAAACTGCAGTGAATAGTTCGTGTTGAGGTCATTAGGGTCAGTAATTAAAAATAATAAAAGCAGAATGAAATTGACTTGAAAGCAGACAAATCCTTCACGAAGTGCATCTTTTTTTAATCGTTAACAAACATCCGATTCATCCATCCAGACATACATTTATTATTCACGGTTATGAAAGGTTTAGATTGCCGATTCATAAATTCAAAATCTGTATTCATGCCTAGGAATTAACCAATTTCTCTTTGCTTAAAGAACATTTTGAAGGGGGAAGTCGCTTTTCTTTTACATCAATTTGTTGTTGTGAAAAGTATGATTAAAATTGAAATTGAGTTTGCGTAATGATATAAGCAAGATCC
Source organism: Sinonovacula constricta (assembly GCA_007844125.1). Classification (NCBI taxonomy): domain Eukaryota; kingdom Metazoa; phylum Mollusca; class Bivalvia; order Cardiida; family Solecurtidae; genus Sinonovacula; species Sinonovacula constricta. Next base: position 4,339,074 of record CM017567.1, on the reverse strand, counting down.
TGCTGTTGGCATAATGGAATCTTGCATGCTGATTTAATAAATTGAGAAGAAATGAATTGCAATTTATGTCCCCATTGATTATCCCTGCTCGCTGGAAAACCTTAGATCGGCAGGGGTTGAACTGTAAGGGCATAAGCATATGCGACTCCGGCCCAACAAATCTTTCTAATTATGCAAAAAAAGAAGTTTTTGTCAAATCTTAACAGACCTTATCCCTTGGATTTGCATTTTTACTATACTCCCACTTGTGATGTCGTAATTGAATTCTGAGCCGTGATGTTGTGTGTGAATATTAAATGTAGTGGGTGGGGTTAACCTAGACTGCACCTTGGTGTCAACTTACTGTCATAAAGAGTGATAAGTGACTGTGAAACTTCCCTTAAACACTTTGCAAAGGTCTTTTTTTTTAAGCTTAATTCGAGCATGATAAAAGGCCATATTCTTAAGAGAAAAGTGTATATGTACTTTTCCTTATTTTGACCAAAGTGTCCCATTGGGAGACAAACAAAATTAATGATTTTGATATATACTCTGTAAACAACATACACTTAGTTGTTGTTTTATGCATGAACATGGGAAAAAAACACCTGTTTTATGTTCCTTTAGATTATATCCCAAATCAGGGTTTTACACAATTGCTTTCTGAACGTTACTAATGAACTATTTTCACAATTCAGCAGAAAAAACAGTCTCGAACACAATTATTCAAACCAAGTTCTTAGGTATCCTTATTCTGCAACCTGTTATTTTTGTTAACTACAGGAGCTATGTGAATGTGTATTTAATACTAGACATGTGTGTTGTTATGGATATAAATAAATGTGAATGTGTATTTAATACTAGGCATGTGTGTTGTTACAAACTATGACAGCAAAAGTACAGATTCTGGTCAAACATCCTGCACGTTTCCAGTTTTCAAGAGTGTCTCTTTATACCTGAACTTTGCTTAAAAGATATTCAAACATTTTAAAATCCATATGGCTTGTATTAAAAGTAATTTATGAATTTCATTGCAGAATGTTTTCCAAAGTGTCTTGCTATGGGTGAAGTGAATGAGCATACATAAATACTACTTGTAGTTAAGCACACATGTTTTGTCAGACTGTTAGCCCCTATCTTACTACATTTAGTTAATAACTCACATTAATTTTTATTCATCTTCTTTAATCAACATATAGCAGGCAGCTTTCTGATATGGACTTTACCTATTTGCCTAAGCTGTATCAACCTAAGTTAAGCAGGTTAAGAGTTAATTTATTATGCAGCATTACACAGTGTTGATGGGCAATTTAATGGCCTTATTAACATATAAGAGAAAGGTTGAACAATGTTTAGGTGATACTGAGTCAGTTAAGAAAGACAAACATCCGTATCCGCCTTCTGTATAAAATGGGCATCTGCTTGGACTGCAGGTTATAAATCAGACATATTATATCAAGAGCTTGGTTACTGTCACTACACTTCATGTGCTACATGTACTTGCAGGTTTCTGATTGGTTAACTTTATAAGCTTGTATCTGATTGGTTAACAAAAATTACTGGATTCAGATTGGTTAACTTTACAATGTCGGCTTAAAATGTTCTGATTCTCCATGGGATACAGTTCATATATATTCAGTTTGACCACCTTTAGTAACTGTTGCTATGGCTTATAAATTGAAAAAATATTTATGCCTAGATATTCTAACTCTAGTAGTTTATCCAACTTAGACTGTGGTTATTCTACCTTAATAGTATGCTTCTATTAGTGTAGAGTCCTAAAACACTTGAGATAAAAGACACAAAAAATACTGGTTGATGATTGGACATCAAAGGATAATGATTGTCAAGGATGATTCTCGAGCATCTGATTGGTCATATTGGAAAAATTGTTTGTAACTGACCAATAAGATGACTGTAAACAGTACAAGGTTTAAGGTTATGAACATTGTAAGATTGAGAATTATACTGCAATGCTACATCAAGGCATTAATTTTCTCTCCTTATATAGAGGCATTTATAATATCACTTAATCAAACTTTGTTTTTAGCATATTGCTAACAGCTTCAAGCAAACGTTAAAAGCCTACACTGTTTGCCTTAACTCTATAAAAATGTGCTTAGAATTTAAAGAGAAAAAAATATCACAGTGCAGTTGGAACTTATATTATTTTTCTGAATGATTTTTAGTCATTTATAAACAGAAGTTATTAAGACCTGAATTTTTGACATGATATATTTTATGTTTCAGATGGAACTTTGGGAATGTGCATCTAAGACAGTACCTGGTAAGTTCATGGATAGAATTGCTCTCAGCTTTTACACTTAAGTAAAAACTTAATAGTCTTAAAATTTAGTGTATACATATAAGCTGAATTTAGTGTATGTATTAGATGTTTTAGTGTATATTATTTGATTTAACTGTATATATTAATTGGATTTAGTGTATTAAAATTTTTAATTTAATGCATAAATAAGTTGTATTTAGTGTAAATATTAGTTGATTTTAGTGTTTATATTAGATAAAGTTAGTGTATATATATGTTGAATTCAGTGTAATATCTGCTGATTTAAGGGTCAAATCCAGGTTCAAATCCACACAAAATTGAGGATTTTAATGCTTGCTTCTATTACATTTTTTTTTTTTTGTTTTCAATGGCTCACATGTTCACAGCTCCTAAATTTGTTACTTACTATTTTTTCTACTACTACTTATTTAACCACTTACCCATTTAAAAGGGGTATCCAATTGTTCGCCTGTATCAAATACATGTAACTGTATCTAACCCCTGTTTGGGGTATTTGTGCATAATTTCTGCTGAAAATGATACATTAGTCTATGGAAAGACAACTTCAAACATTATCTTAATTTTCAGACACTACCACTCGTTAAATAATTCTATTTTTTTTTATTATTTTCAAATACATAAACATGCATGATTGGAATTTCTGCTAAAAATAGATGTCGACATCAATGCAGATGAACAGAATGATGTAATGATGTTTTCTCAAATAAAAGGTTGACACATGTTTTTCTTAGTTTAAAAATAACTAACTGTGCAGCCTAGATAGGAAAAACATGTTTGCAATGACAATTTTGATGTTATGCTGCATGTATCACATAGATGTATAACATCAAAAAACAGCTTATCGCCGGATCTGTTCAGGTAACGATAATTTATTTGTTTGTTTTTAGGGATTTTTTTTTTTGTCCAATTTGCTGATACCACCTTTAAAACAGTTTTAAAAAATGTACGCAATGTATTTGTGAGGGTTATTATGGGCTAAATGTGACATGATGAGGGTTAATAAGTAAGCTTGTATTGCTCCTCAGTGTTCTATTTTTTTTTTGTTACATCACACATTTATGGTCATATTGGTGACATCTAGCTTATCATTTGTGGAACTTTTGTCTGAATAGAACCACTGGTGTATTGCAGGTTAGCTGGAAAACATCCCTACATTCTTGCCCCTATTGGGACTTGAACCCATGCCGTGGGGGGCTGAGGAGGAACAAATCAATGACTCTTACCACTCTGCCACAGACACCCACTCTCTGTGGTTCTGCCTTGGTTAAATGTTTCTAGGTCTTGATGAAACAGGAAACTGGAAAGTGCCAGAATGCACCAGCTACTAGAGTAATATAAACCTCCTAAAGTAAAATAAAAAAATGCCTCAGTTTTCATCTCCAGTAGAGTTGGCCCCTCAATATTTTTCTGCTGGCAGACAACTTTGGGAATCTGTTTATCCAGCCCTTGGTCCAAGCTTTAATCTATAAAATATGAATCCTCCTGTCATTGATTACTACATTGATTCCTGACAGGCAGAATGAAACCCAGGCTAAATATTGACTGGGCTATTGTTGACGGGGAGTAAATACCGTCCAATACACATTTTATGGGTGAAGGGAATAGTTGTGAAAACAATAATCGACAATCACTTAAATGTATTTGTCAGCTCAGTGACTGTAAACATGTTGAAGTTTCTATCAGTTTGACAGACGCTCCTATCTAAACTGAAAACCAGAAGCTGTGATGAAAGTTATGTTGTGTGGATAGATAAAAACTGTCAATAATAATATACTGGCAGTCGTTTTTCCCCATAAGAAATGGGCTAGATTGTTGGAGAATGGGGAATTGACCTGTAAGGACTGTTATTGCTAGCAACAATAATTAAGTTTAATTTAGTTTAGTTTAAACCTATTTATTTATAGTCGATTGGGAAACAAGTTCTTTTAACTTATATTAATCCCTCCTGACTGTCCACTTCCTGTGCAGTAAATAGTCTTGCTCAAGGACTAACATCACGTGGTCAGTTTCGGGGTTCGAACCCGGGACCCTCCGATCCGAAGTCCAACGTCTTAAACACTAGACCACGAACGCTCACAATAATTGATTTTGAACAGAACCTTGGTGAAATATAAATATAAAACATTTAATGTATTTTTGGTTGTTCATTTTATAGAAGTATATGAGTGTTGTCAGTAAAAAATAAACTGGTATCCAATCTTTTATAAGACCTGTAGATTGTGGTATCTAGGAGGCACCCATGGCTGAATTGTAGAGTCTCTGACTTGTAACTGATTGCTCAGCCTCTTACTATGTGGGTTTGAGTAGGAAGTTTTCCAGCTTACCTGCAGTGTACCAGTGGTTCTACCCAGACGTGTGTCTAGGGTCTTCCCTCACTGTGATGGACTTTGCTATAATGACTATTATTTTCGCCCTGAAATATATTTAAAAAATAAAGACAAACTGAGAATTGACCTACAACTGTTACTACTGAAATAAATGATTAAAAATATTTACAGGTTGAAGTATTTATTTATAACATTTACTATATAATCATTTGCTTCTTGCTTTATAGAAATGTATTTTTGTTGTCATTGCTGCTCTAAAGAGAGTCTATCTTTATACGAGAGTTTCTATATTTTTATTTCAAAACAAGTAGATCTTCATCTGTTTAAATTGTAAGACAAACGAATATTAACCATTTACATAACTAATATATTTTAAAGCTGTTTAGCTGTAAATTAATGTTTGCTTTTTGCTTAGCTTTAAAGAAAGTTTGCTTTTTGCTTTTCTCAACATGTACTCTTAGTGTTGCCAATAATAATGTGGCAGCAATTCTTCTTCCAATAAGACATGCACCAGAAATGGAAATTGACTGTCAGCTGTAATTACTTTGATAATCAATTCTGAACATTTACATTGTGAAGTATCAATACATGACCTTTAGTGTATATATTTGTTTCTTGCTCTTTTGGAAATATGCCTTGTTTCTCAGTGGCAAAAGGCATGCACTTATTTACTATAGTGTTATTGTATATACACTTATTTACTATAGTGTTATTGTATATGCACTTATTTACTATAGTGTTATTGTATATGCACTTATTTACTATAGTGTTATTGTATATGCACTTATTTACTATAGTGTTATTGTATATGCACTTATTAACTATAGTGTTATTGTATATGCACTTATTTACTATAGTGTTATCGTAGACATTGAGACTCGACCTACAGCTGCTTTACTGAATATAATTACTAAGTGAAATACAGATGTATGACTTACTGAATACCTGCTTATTGCTTTAATAGAAAAAAAAGTGATCATCAAACCAGTATTGGCAATTTCCAACACATATACTTTTTTATGGTGTTCAAAGTATTTAAGATTAATTTCATTTACAGTGACTTTGTAGCAGTCAAGGTTAGAGCTAAGTACCTTTTTAAACAAACACTGACTTATATTGCAGTCACAGCCGACGGTCTCTGTTGTACAGATTTTAATCTCAATCTTTGCTATTATTCACTGTAAGTCTCTGAGACTGTAGTCAGCTTGACGGGGTTTGTTTGTGAAACAGATTATTTTCTGTTGGATTTTTTTAACAAATCTCTCTGAGAGCAGGGATAGTGTTTGAAGTACAGATTAGACCCGGAGACTTCGTCAATGTGCAGGTGGCACCAAACACACCTGTTTGATTACAACAGATCAGGGGTCATATCAATACAAAATCTTAGTGTCTTTTTCTCTCCTGAACTAAGAATCTTCCTAAATGTTTGAAACCTTTTTTCACATATACAGATAGTTTCATATGTCAAATTTACTTTACACATTTCATGCTCAGAAATTTTCTTTCAGCGGTAATTTTTTTTATAAAAGTTAAAGGTCTTATTCTGCAGTTGGACCTCATTATAATCAAATACAATTGACTAATTTGGATAACTATGTAACTTATATGTGGATAAACACTTTTTAGTGAAGGCATCATTCACCTGCAGAACAATTTCCGACTGTTAATTATCTGCAATAGGGCATTTATTAAATGTTGGGCACTCTGAAAAACTTGGCTATTTTACTTTTACAAATCTACCTCTAGGGTAATATGGAGAAAACTAGACCCATCAAGATCATACTATATCCAGATTATTTACCCAGCATGTATGTAAACGGCAGAGATGTTGTGAAGAAAAGTTGAGTCTGAAAATCAAACTCAGTGAAGTATGGACTTTGGTTGCTTTTGCATCACAAACACAATTTAATGGAATGATGGAGTTTATTTCTAAGTTATGTTTCATTTTGATTGTTTTTGTTAGTATGTGACCAATTTTTTGTTTTGAGTTTTCCTCAACTAATAAAAGTGTGTACATTTTTTTTGAGGACTTAGATCCTGATTGTGTAGGACAAAATATATACCCCCTCCCTCACATTTGTATTTATTATTTATTATAAAGTCCAAAGCTGACTTAAATACAACTTTTAATGTAAAACAAACAATTACAAAAACAGATTTATTAGCCAATGGGTTGTACTGGTTATTGTTTGTCAAGGTCATGTTTTTTCAGCTGTAAATGATTGATTTTGTCCCTTTTGATTAAAAAATATGAGTGTCGGATGTTAAAATCATTGAAGCAATCTCTTCAGTTTAAACATCATAATAAACTTGTTCTCACAATATTCTAATGGAAATATTCAGGAAGTGAGTGTTGTTGTAGCTCTGGACTTGACTGGTTCGAAGATGCTGGCTGGCTTATTTAGAATAATTCTAGACAGTAAATATTTGGATTGGAAACAAATGGCATATGATGGCTTGTTGTTAGGGCAATCCGTCTATGTCTCATCTTGCTTTAATTAACTCCCAACCCACTAAGCACAAATTGAGCAAACATATGCAGTTTGTGTTGATCCTGATCACTCAGCTGTCTGTTCAGGATCTGCACTATTTGTTGCAGAGCATATAACGACATAATTACTTGCTTTTGGGTAAATATTATATTTGAAAGTGGTAGGCTAGGAGTTTAGCATGAGTTAAAATCAGAAGCAGGCTATGGGTAAAATAGAACAGAACATAGGTGAACAAGTGTACTGGTGCCAATATTTGGTTAAGCACGTGATATTTGTGGCTTTCTTGATATTTGTGGCTTTCGTCTGGGTTGAGTGTTTTTTTATAAATTCTATTAAAATTCAGTTATTGTTGCAATGTGGTTTAAACATGTAATCATTATTGTTTTTTTACTTCTTTCTGCAGATGGTATTTTTCTTATTAAAGATAATTGATATCTATTTATAAGAATATTGTCTTGAAATTATATAATTATACAGTATAGTGTCATTAACTAAATGTGGTATATAAATGCATGCATGTTTTTCATGTGTTAATTGAAACTGGTTGAACCACTTTATATATTAGCTGTAGTAAAATTAACCCTTACCTTGATAAACATGTAATATACAACATTGGCTAATAGCGTAGATCCAGATAAGCCACCTCTAATCAGACTTTGCACTATTTGCTGCTGAATCTCTGGCAATATTTCAAGTCACATTTGCTTGTCAATGTTAGAATATGTCTGATCAGACTTTGCAATATTTGCTACAGAATCTCTGGAAATATGTCAAGGCACATTTGCTTGTCAATGTTAGAATATGTCTGATCAGACTTTTGCACAATTTGCTGCAGAATTTCTCTAAATTTTTCAAGGCACATTTGCTTGTCAATGTTAAAGTATGTCTGATCAGACTTTGCACTATTTGCTGCAGAATCTCTGGCAATATGTCAAAGCACATTTGCTTGTCAATGTTAGAATATGACCAAGAATAAGTCTAGATTATTAATAAATATTGAAAGTGAATGGTTTAAGGTGGTATCCTACAGTTTACCTATATCAGTTACATGTCATAATATCTTACCCCCTCTTTGGTGCAACTTTGGCATGATCAGTAAAAAAACCTGTACTTTAGTCGTAAGAAAAAATGATTTTGAACAATTAATGCTTCAATTATTTGACAGTACAAATCTCGAATTAAATTGCTCTAAATGTAAGGTCTTTTAAAATCTATAAAAAAGGATGATTTGGGTTTCTACTAAAAACATACATTGACGACAGAGCGGATTGGCCATACGATGATATAAAATACACTCAAAAGTTAAAAAGATCATGAGGTTTTCTTAGCTTAAAAATGGCCATCTCCGCAGCATGGCTCAGACAGAAATATCGTTTTGCAATGATGAGTACAGATTTATGCTTAACTGTTCACACATACCTAGGACATCAATGAACAGCATTTTGCAGGATCTTTTCAGATAACAATGACTCATTTGGCTATTTAAGAAAAAAGGATTTGTTCAAACTGTCAGATACCACCTTTAAAAAAAAATGATTTTGAATTCTCTTCTGTTATAATGCAGCACCATATTTTGTTGATCATTTAAAAGGTTGATTCTTACAGTGATATGTTCAGTCTCCTGTTTATTTATTATCCAGTATTCACTTCCAGTCATGTCACTGATAAAACTCTGTGTCTGTCTCCATAATAAAGTCTCAATGGGATACAATTGATGTTAAGATCTTCAGCCTATATTTTATGATTTGAGTCTCCATTACCTTGCTATATATTCAGATGTTAACTGCAGATATTTCTACTAGCTATTGTTAAGCAGACAAGTAAAATTAAAATCATAATAGTAAATTCAAAACTCAGTGATGTAGAAACTATTATACAGGTACTCCCCCTCTCTTGCCTTACTCTCCCAGTTTGTAAGGCCAGTTTGTTAGGCTATGTCAATAGAATGAGATTTGGCAGTGTTAACATTTGCCCTGCTAAGCAAAAAACTTATCCTGCTTAGATAAATAGTGCAGATCCTGACCAGTCTGCTGCCAGATCAGGATCTTCACTATTTGCTGCAATTTGTCTTGCTACCTATTCATATAGTTGTTAAACAAGTACTAAATATAATATAAAATAATAAAAAATAAAATAAAATAGTGCTAAACATGTGCTGTATGAACCAAAGTAGAAGGATAGGGTTAGGTTTTTATGAGCTGTGAAACAAGCAATGAAAGGCAAGTAAATGTTGTGCTAAGGGTTTATAGCTGTTAAGAGTGGCTGTGGTCAGTTGGGCTTAATGGCAGCCACTTAATGAACAACCATGAATGAGGGACAATTTCAATATGACTGTTATTACAACAAGTATGTTCTACATTTAGTGTTAGTCTGGCTCATTAAGTTGCATTCAGGGCCTTATTGAAGGCCTATTCAAGGTTGATGTAAAGGTAAGAGTGAAGTAAATGGTGACACAGAAGAAACATGATTTTAACTGTGTGCTATTGATGGTGAATTTCAGCAGAGCTCTATATTAGAGGAGTAAATCTGTGAGTAACCACATATCCTACAACTCTCAACATAAGCCTATATAATTGGTACTCCTTAGAATTGTCACTTCAAGACAATTCTTACTAGTAAGTTTGCAGGTATATTGAGTTTGGAGGAGAAATAAAGGGGTTACCAGGAGGTCTACTCATCTTATCTTGGTCTTTGAATTTTTTTATTCTTTTGACCAAGGCAAAAGTGAAATAGTCTTTTTCATTATTTTAACATACCGGTAAATACTGTAACATAAAAAGCCTTCAGGCAGATGAAATAGGTCTCGATCAGCCAGGTCCCTAATCAAATAAGCATTTTTAAACCTGCAAAAAATTAACTTACACATTTCGAATACCGTAAATCTGGTATGGAACAATTCTGTACTATTATAGTTGAAGCACAATGTGAAGTAAAGGTATCAGAAACATACTTAGAACTTGATAGGTTACCTGTATTGGGAAGACAGGCTGAGTTTTTGTTGTGTGCTGGCCTGTTGGCAGACATAAGACGCAAAGTCAATGTGAAAAGAAAAACAAGCCTGCGCATCATCAGTAGACCTTGAAAACCTTCTTAGCAGGTTTAACATAATGTCGACAGCAGCAGTAGCATCACTAGGTGCAGTCAGCCATCTTGCCTCAAAGGTGCCAGATTGCCAGAAACTTTTGTCAGCCATCTTCCCTGCTGACCACATTTTCTTATCACCTTATCTGAAGAGGGAAAGCTAGGTTGGAGGTGCTTTATTTTTAGTAGATATGTTTTCAGTTCTGAGAAAACAAAACTGAATGCCAAGTTTAAATTTTTGACAATTTGGTTGATGTAACACAAGAAATCGGTGGGAATGTTTAGAGAACAATAGACGTCTATAGTCAGGTTAAGGAATCCAAGCGCCTAGAGGTTTTAGCCTTAGCATGCTATATTTGTAACCTTCGCATAGCCATTATAAATTAAGTTCAGACAACTGCATTTAAAGGTTATTGAACATATTGCTTCTGAACTGGTTGTAAATAGAGCAGGTTTTGATCAGACAGTATCTAGAGGAAGCTGGTTGATCTAAATCTATGGTATTTGCCTAAACTTGATTATCTCAGTTTTAGCAGGTTAAGACTTAATTACTTTACCATCTTTTTTTTCATAGTTTTTTTCTATTCATATTCCTCAGCTATGCTACCTATACCTTGGTGAATGGGATAAACAGTGTAACTGGTGGGCCTATTGTTTTCACTTTCTGTCAATTATATGAACTGGTATATAATAGCCTTATAGTTTCAGCAGACAAAAAAAACTTACTCTGCACTTTAATCAAAATAAACAATTGTAAAAAAATAGCAAAAAAAAATTGAAAATAATTAAAACCCTTGCACTGCTAAATTTGTTCACAACTTATTATTTATCAATTCTAAGTAACATTCTAACAGCTTTGATAATGAAAAGTTTAATAGATATATTAAAATAATATGACAGCAAAAGGCAGATCCTGGAGATAAAATCACGTGACTTCAGTAAAAAATTAGACAAATTAAAGTCAATTTTAAAATCACAACAGTGCACAACAAATAATTTTCAAATTTGATTTCACTATTAGACAAAAAAACTTAAAACAGTAAAGATAACAAGCAGTAAAAAACAACAATGTGAGATCCTGGAGATAATTGTTCCTATCTTATCCCGCTAAGCAAAAAGTGATATGGCAAAAAGTGTAGATCCAGATAAGCCAGCTCTCAGAATCTTCCCTTTTTGCATTTGAGTACCTAAAAATATATCTAGTTAATTTTGAATGCATTTTATAAGCAAATATCATAGATTTTTTACTGGTTAGTAATAATCATAGCATGACAAGGGCTCAGAATTAATCTAATTATAAAACCAATCTAATTATACAACTCTTGTTCAGAGTAAATGGCTCAATAATTACCATTTGACTGGCAGTCTGATGTCGGCCGCAATTATTAGATTCACTTGTCAAAACCATGAATCAAAACACACTATCTCAACAGAGTATTTCAATCCCTATTCTATTTTTTTTCTTTCTCAGACAATTACCTGATCATATAATGCATTTAAAATGTTCTCTCCCTCTTAATGATAGCTATTCATCATTTTATCATTTATGACAGTGATTTTGGTCATTTAATTTATTGGACAAAAGTAAAGTGGGGGGAACAAAAAGTAAACAACAAAAGTTGGATCTGAATTTCTCAGGCTTACAATACAAAACAACTTAAACTACAGTTTATAGGACAAAAAAGAAGTGAAATAAACGGATCCAGTTTTTTCAAAAGCTTGCAATACAAATCAACATTGATAATAAAGTAACAGAATGAAAGTAATGTGGGCGGAGAGGAGGGGACAGAAATCAGACATGAGAATTTGTTTTCTTTTGTTTTTGAAATAAATTGTAGTGGCTACTTATGGACCATATAACAATGTCCAGCTATTTATGTTGAGGAAGACCCCATACGTATGTCAGGGTAGAACCACTGGCACAGTTCAAGTCACCTTGAAGACCTTTTCCCATAATGGGACTTAAACCCACATACTGAGAAGCTAAGCTATCATTACATCACTGGCACCACAAAAATAAGTTCAAAAATATGGACATTAATATTGGACAAAGGCAAAGGGGGAAAAAAAATGGGCACTTTTGTTATTATAAAGATAATCGAAGCACTAAAAGTGCTGCTTGGACGGTGTAAATTTTATCCTGTAACCAGTTAAAGGTATTCAAATAATGCTCAATTTAAATTTTTTTGATAAATTGATTGTGCAATGCACTGGAAAGCAGGCAAGTCTTCTGCTGCAAAACAACCATATTCCCTAAATATCAACACCACACCCTTTGTGATCTGAATCACAATCCCGATTTCAAACCTGGTATAGTGCCACAGAAGGCAGTGATTCCCATCACAGGATATCACATATATCTCAGCCTAGTAATTAATGTATAACCAGTAGAACACCCCATTTAATAACATTTTTCTCACTTCTACTGCCCCTTTAGTCACTGAGTGTTATTCCTGCACACTGTCATTCATTTATCTGCATTTCATGCATATCTGCATCACACAATATGATCACTTGAACATCTAGTTTAAACAACTACCAATATTAAAAGTTAACACATGAAGCATGTGAAGACACAATTAATGTGTCTAGTTACCATAAATACATAAATATTATTTTTATCCCTGGCATGAAGACTAACACTGGATAGTCAAGGTCATACAGGGTCAATCCTTTTGTTTCTGAAATTTAGCTTTCTCATATATCTCTGGACACTGCCCCGAAACAACAAAACATTATTGCATACAAGAAGAAGATTTTTTCCTTATTTATCAAGTTTACTTAGCAAAAAATAAAGTGAAAAAAAAACACAGCTTTAATATTTGACCAGAGTGTTTATGCTAAAAAGCCACAAAGCAAAATGCTCACTTAAAGCTGATATTTTGGGCAGGTTTTGTGTTGTTTTTATGTTTAATCCTTAAGTTGTGGAGATCTACATAGTTAAATAAGAAGACATTTTCTTTGCTTGCTGTTTCTCATGATGGATGGGTAGTGTTTTTATATATGAAGAAGGATTTCTCCATTTATATCTAAAAGCATTTAGGTGTAGTGGCGTCCCATTGTCATTTGATACATGGTTGTATGTATAGCCCAACCATCCGCAAACATTTCACAAACTGTTGACATTTGATGGATTGTGTCTGAACCCCCTTCTCTCTCTCTCTCTCTCTCCCTCTCCCTCTCCCTCTCTCTCTCTCTTCTCTTTCTCTCCATTCCCCATCTCGTCCTCCCTCTTCTTCTCTCCTTCCCTCTCTCTCTCATGTTGAATTACCACAGTTAATAGACCATCAGCAACAGATGTGGGAAAGTCAAAGGTTTGAACCTGTGACGAGACATACCAGTGGTGGTATCTGTAAATCTTAGCAGGTATTTATAAGGCTAAAGCAAAAAGTGAAGTCCAGATCAGCCAGCTCCATGCTATAACACTTAGATGTAGCTCACCATAAAAGGGTGCTTCTTGGACTGTTTAACCTTAAAATGGTGCTTGTAAGATTTGCAAATTTATATTCTGCTTTGTTGCTGCCGAATAGATTGATATGTGTGTCAAGATTTTATAACATGATATAGTATCCTTTTAGCTGCACTTTGCAAAGGAAAAATGGTGAGCTATTGACATGAGCTTGTTTTTGTGTAAGCATCTGCATCTCTGTTGGTGAACTTGTTTTTTTTTTTAAAAGGTCCTTTTCTTAAAAACTGTAAAAGATATTCACTTCAAACTTTCTTTTTTAATTGGAACACATTTTAAATGGGTAGGTAACATTAAACTAATTTTATTAGAGTTAAGCCCCTTTATCAACTTTTCATAATTTTAATTATAACAGCTCGAGAAGGTTGAACATGTTGGACAGCTTTTTTTTTTCTTACTTCTACCATTTTGTATATATTTGTATTACACTACAGTTTTATTTTAAATATGCATGAACAAAAATTTAGTGGGTAGAAAACAATAATAAAAGCTAAAGGCACACTAAACAAACTATATTCAATAGTATATTATATGGTGTTGGTAAATTGTTGTAACTAACTAAAAACAAACATTAGGAGCAGATTTCACCTTTAACAGTCTCTAGGCATTAAAAAGTAATTCCAGGCTAATGTAATTACCTCCATTGCTCCATTAACTCTTAACCTGCATAGCACAAATTTATCAGACTTGGGCAAATGGGGCTGATCCACATCAACCATCTACCACTAGGAGCTGTCTGATCAGCATTTACACTATTTGCTGCTGAGTCTCCTGCAATATATCTTATCATCATTGAATTTTATTGGCAGATTACATAGATTTTTTATTGCATATAATGACATGTAGCATGTAAAGGGTGGTTTGCAGATGCCGTGAAGCTTGGCACCGTAAGTAGATTCCTATTCTTGGGTATGATACTTGATAAGCATGTTCTGTTGTGGATATGGTTGGGTAGAACCAGAGATATAGTTGAACCTTTTTGTATTGTAGTGCTCCTGTTTACTACACAAATTTGTTTTCTTATCTTCTAACTTATGACCTAAATTGTTCTAATTTCACACCACATTTATTATTGTAAAGCTGTTAGACAATAATTTCTTTGTTTATCTACTTCAATTATGTTTTAATTGATAACATGTGTAATCAGTAAAGATGCAAATCCTAAAAAAAAACTAAAAAAAACAAGAAATAAATAACCTTTTCCCTTTTAATATAAAAATTTAAGGTAGGAACTGTGCAAACAGGTTAAATACATTTACTGGAATACGTGCAATCAGATTCACTCACAAATTGTCAGACTTGAGATCAACCTGTACCAGTTTCACTGGTAATTCCTACACAGACCCTCTCTAGCGCAGTTTTTAGAGCAAACAGCTAGTATTAAGGAGGTCTGTGGTTTGAATCCTGTTGGAGGCTCACCATTCTTGCTCCTGTTACAAAGCAAGAAAACAAGAATTTGTATCATTGTCATGACCTTTATATTCTTACAAATACTATCACTATAGACTTTTAAGATTTTTATGCTGCATTTCTTTTCCTTTCCATCAGTATATATAGTGTTTCTTTTCGCTCATCAGTATACCAGTAGTATTATCAACACATCAAGCTTCCAAAGCTTTCTCCAATGTTGGCAGACCCAAGAACACCCAGTGAGCAACTGCTGTAATCTTTTCATCTCTGTAAAATAATTCTCAGATAGGATTTGGGCCTGCATGCCTGCCTAGAGACTTCTGACATTTAACGAGCTTGTCAAAAAAATACTCCCCTCACTCTAAACATCCCTACAACAGAAGTCATTGGAGAATTGCTGTTAAAGTTGCAGCAGTAAACAGTGGGTACTGACAATTAACAATAGTTCAGTTATATACAGAAATAGTGTTGCTGAAGCAGATACAATAATTGCTGCCATCACTGTTTTGGTCTCATAAACAATATGCCACTCATGTAGAGATGTCCAACTTGCAACTCCTTTGACTGCTTGGCCTCTCACCACGTGGGTTCGAGTCCCAGTTGGGCCTAGGAACTTAATGTGGCAAGGTCTTCCAGCTGACATGCACTGCGCCTCTGGTTCTACAGAGACATTTGTCATTGTGATACCTTAAAAAGAAATGCCGAGATGGTTTTCTTGAGGCATTCTCTGTGGGTTGTTTTGGTTAAGTTTCCCATCATTAAAGGGAGTAAATCACAATTGGCCAGATATGTTTGTTTTTTTTTCATTTTTGAAAAAAAAGCATAAATGTAGTTGAACCATTATCAAATAATGAGATGAAGTATTTACTCCGATCACTAGATTTTATGTGAACATGCTGTTCAAAAAATATATTGTCTTTATATTGGAAGAATCAAAAGCATTGTAACACTATAATATTTCATAAGTGCCAGATGCAGTTATATACATCCTGTGTATATGTCAGTTCTAAACAATCCACTGATTGCTAGAAAGTGACAAATGTTAAATACACATGAAGTGTGGCTTGTGTAGCTCTATATGTCATGATACTACCCAAAACTGTAATGTTAACTTTACCACAAATTGAAGTAAATAAAATGCTGCCTTCACTGTGATATCATACTGAACAACTTGACATACCACCACATCCTTCAACTTATGTGACACTAGTCATACAGTCCTGAAACAGCCTTAAGCATAATTATGCAATGGAAGCTGGACTTACACATTTTTTATAAGGCTATTAAAAGTCAACCTGGTATCTAACTCAGTACCTTCTGTTCCAGGAACCTTTTTTGCCCTAGCAGGACTAGGTTGAGTCCTGGGAGCTGTATGATCAGGATCTTCACTATTTGCTACTGAGTCTCTGTAAATAAATTTTGTACACAATATATATAGTAATTGGCAGATAATTAAAAAGTTTGTATTGGTTATTTACAAAAGAGGCATGATAAGGGTTAAGATTTGTATACATATCTAGTGTCCAAGACAAGTGTATTTGCTTGAAGAATAAAGGGAGGAAGGTGTAAATAGTAGGCTGATAGGGCAATTCCAGGCTCCTAAGAGAGGCTGGGGTTGATCTGTTGTTGAGTAACAAGAAATACAAGCCAAGATAAGGCTCCCCAAAAGATAAAACTCGGTGGGTTCTTTATTTTTATTGTGCATGGAGCCAGTCAGAGGTATATCCAGAATCAGTTTTTTGCTTCCGCAGCTTTAGGATCACGTTTTTTTATAGTGGATTTTATTCTTTGGAAGATACTGTTCATATTGATGGTGTTGGCTTTTTACTGCATTGTGACACTGTATGACCTGAAAGTGCTGTGTCAGATTAAAAAAATAAGAATGCTGCTTAAGATTTTTTTTATTTATGCAAGGTTATGTTTAGTTTGTTCAGAGACATTTAGCTCATGTTAGTTCTTAAGTTTTGTACTGTACAAGTTAAACATTTCTTGTCTAATAGCTAATTGGAAAATGGTTTTAACAGCTAATTGAAAAATGCTTATAATTCCTACCAAGCAAAATATTACAAGACACATCCCCATCTTTGCTCTTTGTTACCCTTCTTACCCTTCTCCGTACAATTAGGATAATAAATATTATGATCATCATCAAGATCTTCATCATCATCTTCATTTCTATGACTATCTTCATCATCATTGTCATCATCATCATCATCATCATGATTATCACCTCCACTACCATCATCATTATGATTCATCATCACTATCACCACCACCATCAACATTATCATTATCACCTTCATCACCATCAGCATGATCATCATCCATATCACCACTTCCACTATCGTCATTCTGATCATCATTGTTATCATCGGATCTTCATCATCACTCTTGCTCAAAAGTTAAAACAACAACATATTTCACCATAGAAGCCTCCCATAATGATAAGATTATCTTACTCATTCTCATCTCAATATCATCACAATGTGAAGTTAACTAGTTTGATTCCTGTGATATTTGTACAGAATCCAGATTCCGCCAAGAGTCAATGATCACAGGGATGTCTGGGCATAAGTCATTGCCGTATCACAAGCTTTCCTGTTGGATCCCAAGTTTTTCCGGCTCCGAACAGATTGTCATGGTCTCCAAGAATGGTGTAAATCATCCTTGGGTCATTTACTGAAAATGCAATCTATTGATCAAATGATGAAAAGTTATCTTGGTAATAAAAATACAGATTTGATCAATCCCTATCCTGCTACATCAATTAACGATAACCTGTTTGTTTCTTACATATTTGATTACAATTATATGCAATGGTATATGGAATTATTTTCCTCTAGCATAGCAAAAAGTGCATGTCCGGATCAGAAAGTATCGACTTTTGTTGACTGGCTGTCCTGGATTTGTGCTATTATTCTTGGCATGTTTTCCAGTAATATTTAAGCAGGTTCTAGAGCTAGCAGAGTACAGATTTGATTAAAAGACTCTTTTGTTGATAGTTGGTGTATAAATCTTCCTTTAATAGCTGGCTTGGGAATATTTCATTATTAGTTGAGCATTTGACTGGTTTCAGGAAATATGTCCAGCAAAATCATTGTGTGGAGAGAAGATAAATGCTTTGTAATCAGTCTGCTAATAGGTTTGTTCGGGGAGATCTATGGAGAAAAAGATTTTTGGGGATGATAAGGCTTGATTGGAGAAAAAATAGTTGGGAAATTGGATTTTCAATCTTTGGAAAAGGAAAAAAGAAAAAAAACTTGTTTATGGTTTTGAAAAAAATTCAGCTTCTGAACTACCAGATCAGGGATGTTTTGTCTCCAGCATAGCAGACACATAGGGGTTACTCTGTATGTTGTCAGTGTCACCTCTGCAATGTAATCCTATTTTTAATTGTTGATTTTTTGTTAATTATATCTTTATATGTATTTGAGTGGTCTCTTTGTGAGAATGTGAACAGGACTAACAATGTAAGGTTTGTTTGAGAAATTAAGATTTAATTTCACTGCTGCATTTGTTAGTTTATTTACAGCTTTTTAGAACATCCTGAAAAATAATTAAATATTGCAGTACAATAATGCAATAGTAAACTTGGAAGTCCATACATTGCTGACTTAAAAAAATAAGGAATTATTATTTAAATTTATGTAACAGTATATGATAATTATTATATTAATACACAATATGATGATAAAATAGCAAATATTCAATTAGCCTCAAGCTCCAAAGGTTAAAGACAAGTACAGAAAATTTACAATTTGATTTGCCTCTGATTTGTCTTAATTGATTATTTCAAAGGATGTACATTAGCTGTGGCTGATAACCTGTAGATTTATTTGGAGTTTAGAAAACAAGAAAGCATTGATGCAAAACATCAAAGGTCATCGTCGAGGTCCATTTCAACAATGCCTAATAACAAATTGACTAAACCTGTATTCAATTAATATTATTTTAACCTTATATATTTTTTTATATTTCTACTCACCTATTTGTATTTTACCCTGATTATACCCTTTTTACATTAAACTCCATCGTATTTGGCACCATATGACCTGTCAGAGTCAGTTCGCCATAAAACCCAAAGTACAATACAAAAACAATAACAAACTGACCAAGAAACAACAAAACCTTGTTGTTACTAAAAGATTTATAATGCAGTCAAATGTTTAAAAATTATATGCAATAACGAATTATCTTTGGATGCATGGACAGGTACAAACAACAGAATTGAGAATAACATTTGATCTTGACATAATACATCTTGTAACAACTGCAATTTAAATTAAACAACTCATACATAAACATATGGAATAAAAGCAATTTCAAGTGAGATTTCAAGCAACATTTTAACTAAAATCAAATTTAACATTGATATTCTCCAAAGTGGAATGATAGCCTAAATTTAATGCATGAAAGTGCTGCACTTCATTTCTTTATAAAACAACATGGCGCCATGCATAGGAATTTTCTAGGAATGGTTACATAACGCCGTGCTCTGATGTGCTTTGACAATAAATGCAGAATAAACTGACAAGAGTTTGTAGGGGGGGGGGGGGGAATAACAAAAAAACTGGTTGGAAATGTAAAAAACAAAATTAATTAAGTTGCAAGAAAAAAGATTACAGAATCTTAGCATAGTAAATTGTTAACAGAACCTTACAAAGTTTTGTATGTAATTAATCAAAAGTTTGCAGATTTTGAAAGAAGGAAAATATAAAAACACACAAAAATAATGGAAAACAAAAAAGAATATCGGCAAAATGAAGGTGTAATAGACAAAAAGAGTATAATCTTACTGTCAGGTAAGTATAAGAGATCGGGACGGATATACCTACTTTGACTAAAGTTGCTGAGTTGAAACCATGAAAAGTTGCTGAAAGAAAACACGAACAAAATTACAAAAAACGTGCAGAAGAATGTTGGAATGACTGAGTTCTGGCATGGGTAGATAGGGTGAAGATTAGAAGCAGCTGGCTTGTGCTGTGTCTGAGAACATTGCTAACTAGGCACCCGGGATGTCATGTTGGTCAGAAAACACCCGTGTCAAGTCCCCTCCCCTCATTCATCATGGCAGGGTTTTTTTGTGCTTAAACCCTTTACCTGCTTCATTTGTCAGATATAACAACTTCTTCAATTTTTACTTTAACTACACTGAAAGATTATATGACATATTAATCAAAACTAAGTGGCCAAAACGGCAGATTCTGAATGGACAGCTCTGGATTTATACTATTTATCTAAGCACTGTCAAGCAAAGAAGGGGAAAAATGTCTCCATAAATTTGTTTTCGATTGTATTAAGGAAGACCTTGAATGAAGCATTCTTCCTAAAATTTGAATGAAGCATTCTTCCTTAGAGTGAAGCATCTTTCCTTTGAATGAATCAGGCCCTGGGTTTGATCCTGGGCCACGACATACCAATGTTGAAAAAAATGGAAGGGTTATAGCTTCTTTGCTCAAGCAAATATAAGGACAGTTCCACGACTGGTTGGCCCGGTGTCAGGATAATGTTTCTGAGTGTGGTATCATGCCAGGTGTTCATGGCATGCTGTACACAGTGAAGGCAGCACTATATCTGCTTCAAGTGGACACCATCTCCAGATAACTGAAATACTGTTGGTGGGGTGATAAACCTAATAAACAAACATCTTTCTTTGAGTGAAGCATCCTTACATTAAGTGAAGAATTCTTATACTGAATGGAGCATTCTTCCTTTGAGTGAAGCATTATTACATTGAGTGAAGCATTCTTACATTAAAACTGATAATTCTGTCATTTCTAAATTTTATTTGTGCATAACAGTAAAATAAGAATATTGTTCTGCAGATTTTCTTGTTTTGATGGGTTGTAACTAGAGCATAAATGAAGAAAAAAATATTTTAAAACAAACAATCACATCAATTTTTTTTTAGAAAAATTAATTAATCACATGTATGTTTATAAAAAGTGAAACTTAATATTTATATATTAACATTAAAAAAATGGTATAAAAAGTACATGCATTTCATTATCATCTCCTTCTCCTAATGCAAGTGTTTTGGTAGCGATGCAAAATGTAGCAGAACTATGTGAAAAAACTGCGTAAAACTGATGCTTATTCTGTTAAGGGGAAATTATTTTTATTAGCTATTCTTATTGTTTATGACAGGAATGTTGCTATGCTGTGTACATCTAGTGAAACTGTTTGTATTTTCATAATAAAGCTGTTGTGAAAATTTTCACAATTTTGAGACCTTACACATTTTTTTTCCTCCACTTTGAAAGCCTCAGGACATTTTGAAAAAAAAATCAATGTATTGTCTTAAGTTCAAACCACAGATTTTTATTGCCTTAAGCTCTAACTACAGATTTTATTCTAAAGATTTTATTATCTTAACTTCTAACCACAGATTTAAATTGTCTTAAGTTCTTACCACAGATTTTATTGTCTTATTTTCTAACCACAAATTGTATTGTCATTAGTTCTAGCCACAGATTTTTATTTTCTTGAGATTTTACCACATATCTGTTATTGTTTTGTTTTCTTACCACAGATTTTTATTGTCTTAAGGTGTAACTACAGATGTTATTGTCTGAAGTTATAACCACAAATTGTATTGTCTGAAGTTATAACCACAAATTGTATTATCTGAAGTTATAACCACAAATTGTATTATGTAAAGTTATAATCACAAATTGAATTGTCTGAAGTTCTAACCATAAATTGTATTGTCATTAGTTCTAACCACAAATTGTATTGTCTGAAGTTATAACCACAAATTGTATTGTCATTAGTTCTAACCACAAATTGTATTGTCTGAAGTTATAACCACAAATTATATTGTCATTAGTTCTAACCACAAATTGTATTGTCTGAAGTTATAACCATAAATTGTATTGTCATTAGTTCTAACCACAAATTGTATTGTCTGAAGTTATAACCACAAATTGTATTGTCATTAGTTCTAACCACAAATTGTATTGTCTGAAGTTATAACCACAAATTGTATTGTCATTAGTTCTAACCACAAATTGTATTGTCTGAAGTTATAACCACAAATTGTATTGTCATTAGTTCTAACCACATATTGTATTGTCTGAAGTTATAACCACAAATTATATTGTCATTAGTTCTAGCCACAGATTTTTATTTTCTTATTAAGCATAATTCCCACAAATTGTTTACATTTGCTTAAAATGCTGAAAAATGATGTTATTTCATATTTTATATTCCAAGGAGACTTATGCTTATCTCCTTCTGTTTTGATGCACAGAACAGACAATGTTTTACATATAATTGGTTCTGAAAATTTATCTTTGATCTTTATGAGCATTTGAATGATTATTGCCTGGTGGTAAGCTTAAGTTTATATATACGTAACATTATTAGCACATAAAATGTTTGTAATCCCTAAATTACAAGCAAATCAAGTATACTTAAGCATTTTTACATGTTCAAATGATAATAATAAATGTTGATATTAAGCAGACTTTAGTCAGTACAGGTTATATGTTATTGTAGAAGAAAAAAAATCTACTTATTAATGGCAGAAATCAAGTCAAGACTTATTGTTTAAAGATAACCTAAATTTTAAACAGAACCTTTTTTGTTTATCCTGTAAAACACCTTAAGAATTGTTTTCTTAATGTATTGCATGAAACAAAACCAGATTATTTCCACTATAATTTATTTAAAAGACTTTGCAGAATATTAAATGTCAATAATTTATCAACATTTTTATTTGGAATTTTTTTGGGAAAAAAATAACAATTGTAGATTCTTTTTGAAGTTTTCTCTATTATTAAAAATAAATTATAGCAGACAACTGTATACACCATTTAAACCTTTCATAACTAGTGATCTTTAGAACTGCTTAATAAATAATTGAAGCATTTAAAACAGATTTTTATTACCTTAAATAGTATCCAATGACTCTTACATAAATATGGAATATCAAGAACATTATCTAAATTTATTGCTGAAAGAATTACATAATGTTTAAACAAACTATATATTTAGACTCAAAAACTTAAATTGCTTGCCATCATGAAAATAGAAATAAAAAAAAAAATAATTTTAACCTTCAAAACCATAAGGTCTCTTAAAATTCCAAGCCTTTAACAGAATATGGAATATCAAGAACATGATCCAGACTCATGATCAAGATTTACAAAAAAGTTTAAACAAATCTGTCTACTCTTGGTTGCTATAGACACGGGTACTTGAACCCAGCCTGATGCCTGGCTCTGGCACTGGCAGCTCTGTTTTGTTTCCTGCCATTTACCCAGCTGCAAAAATAGATGCATGCTGTCGTGTAATTAATGGCATTTCCGCATCATGCAGAATAAAAATGTCAGGTAATATTATACACAGAAGCTGAGAATCGACTTTAACATTAACCAGACTATAAACACATCGAAACCTAAGTAAACGGAGTTGCGAAGATTATCATGGGGTAATATGGGTTTGGCTGAAAAATATTAATATAATAATAGTAGATGCAGTAGAAAATCCATTCATAGTGAGATAAAACAGAAGCTGCAATAATAAATGATAGAGGACTGTAATGCTGGTTTTATGAAATCATTTAATGGGATTGGGCATTTTAGAAATTGGTCTGTAAAATAAATTGGGTATTTCAAAAATTGTTTGATAAAAATACTCGTGAACTTGAACAACTCAATAAAACTAAAAGCTTATTACATAAAGAAAATAAAAAATTTGTAAAAAATTTTTGGATAAGTATTCTAAACTTGTTATATTTCTTTTTTTTTTATTTAAGAGTATAATTTGTATATGTAAAGGATAATAATAAAAAAAATATTTAGATTATTTTTAAACAGATGTATTTTTTTTTAGGATCTACTTTTATATATTTCAATGTTGACAAAGTTGTATTATTGAAATACACATTATAAAATTTTAATTAAACAAAAGCTTGCTTTAAAATAATTCAATTTTCACCTTTGGTTTTAAGCCACTCCATCTATCTTTTGTTTTAAAATAATGTTATTTTTTTTTTTTAAATCATTGTATCTGCCCCTTTTTATATTTACATTTCAGCCTTAAAGTCCTATCAGATTCAATTGCTTAGATTGCTTACATTAAAACAATAATTGGCAGAACTTCACCCTTACCAGAGTAACTTTATTTATTAAGGTAATAGAAAGTCTAGATTATTTGCTAACAGATTTATGTGCATGTAAGCAAGATATCCTGCTAGAGAGATCTCCTCAGCAGCAAATGCTGCAGATCCGGATCAGACAGCTTCCTCGCTGATCAGGATATACTTTTTTTCATCAGGTTGGTCAATTTGTAGTTAGCAGGATAAGAGTCTATAGTTTAGCTGCCTACATCATTTCCATGGTATAAACTTCCTCTCATGGATGGGTGCCATTATGTCTGAATGCTAACCCAGCCAATTTGTGTTCATTTATTTTCTTCTGTCAATCTTACTTTCTTGATTTCATGTTTTTTGAGGAAAAGATAAGTCTACACAAATAGACAATAAATCAAGACCCATATTGCACACAGATCTGTCTAAATAAACATATAGGTAAAGTGTGAAATAAAGAATAAACTAATAAATTCAAATATTTCAGATCTTTTTTAATACTTTTTTGCAAACAATGGCATTTTGTTAACATTTAACAACACATGGAGAAGCAGACTTACAGGCCATTACACCAAAAGGCTACAAGAATATAAAACATTTTGGCAAAAGCTAGAATATTTTCTTGGAAATGCTATGCAATCCCATATAGGAAATTCAATAAGACTAAAGCCTTGTATACAACATGCCAGATCTAAATGGGGATCTAAATAGAAAATTTAATAAGATCCAAATTGCAGTAATAAAAAACAGCACAACTTGGGATCTTTTCTCTGAAGGGCTATGACCGTATTCAGTATATTTATATTACAATAAAGTATAGAAGTCTGTGTTATTTATCTATTAGCCATCTAAGCACCACTTGATCAGGCTTATGCAAGTAGTATAGAACTGCTTGAGTTGGCTGTCAAAGTTGTTATTCTCATTATCATTTTGTGTTCAAATTTTTCAGGGAAAGTGCCTCCTTAAGGATTTTAAATCTTTTTTGCTCCAAACCTGCTAAGCAGAAATTGACAAGACCAAGGCAAATAGTGTAGATCCAGATCAGCCGGCCCAGTTAGGAGCTTGCTTATCAGATTATATACAGTATTTGCTGCTATATCTCTGGAAAAATGTCTTATCATTGCATTGAGGCACACCTCCCCACCTCCCACCACCCCACCCACCCTCCCAATTCAATAAGATTTCTGTATGTGTTGTCACCAAAGCAGCATGGTAAGGGTTATGAATTATTTCTCCAGCATTACCATGGTTACAATGGGACAGACCCCATCTACATCTTTGCTGCCTGGAGACAGCAAAGTACTACTACAATGTTTAATGAAACCTTCAGGACAAACTGTCCAACAAATCATGATATAAATATGCGATGAAGAAAAAAAGAAGCACAAAAAAGACACTGTAGAATGTTTGGGACATTTGTGCCATGATGTTGTTCGGGACCAAAGGTGCCGCAACAAATAATCAAACAATGGTCCCAGTCTTCTGCATAGACCCAAGTTCTTTTCTCTAACCAGGCAACACTAAAGAGCTCAAGTGTCAGTCGATTTATATTCACGCCAATATCTATTTAAGAACCAATATTGAAAATAAGAAAAATCTACAGCAGATCTAATTGTCACATAAATTTAAAAATTATATTTTTTGCCCATGTGAAAGGGATGATGTTGCAATATAATTTAAATGCAATTTTATCAAATTGTTACATAAATTCAAACTTCTTTTTCCCCTTGTAAAAAGTTTCTATGTTCGTTTCGTTTCAAAAAAAGTTTCACAAACACAGTGACAGATTATGGAAACTTCTCAGATAGTTTGGCCAAAGCTGAAAGTACTTTAAGATGTGAGTGTCAGTTATAACTGGGACTTGAACTAACATGATGATAGGAGAAGGAGTTATAAACATTTTTCTACATGATACATTTGAATTGTAAACCCGTAATTAGTAATGGTAAAGCTCCTTTGCTGACACTTAAAGGTGGTAATTGAACTTTTTTTACTGAAGTTTGGTTTCTAAGACAACCTAATAATGTTTTGCTACCTGAAAAAGATTTTGTGAAATGCTGTAAATTGATGTCTTATACATCTATCAGAAAAGTCATAACAAGCAAATTATTTTCTACATTTAGAGCTATTTAATTCACAAATTGTACTGTCTAACAATGGATAAGTGTTCAACATCATCTCTATTTAGACCTTATTTGAGAAATTATGTCCCATATTCTACAAATCAGTACAGGATATTATTACATGACTTTGATATATGCAAGCTGTTGGCACCACCTTTAGGAGAATAGAAGGGTATTTCCATGACTCATGGTTGGCCCAGTTTCTGAGGATAATGTGACCGGTTGTGCTGCCATGCTATGCCAGGTGAAGACAACACTATATCTGCTTCATATGAACACTATCTTAAGATAACTGAAAGATGGTTGGTTAGACAATTAACCCCCAAAAAGGAACTGTTGCTTACCATAGTACAAGAATGTGTACTATAAATAGGGGTCTATGGTAGATTTAAGTGCCAAAATGTCATTTCATCTTGGGAGCCGTTTTCTCTCAATGACCACATCAGAGGCCACTTTCAGATCGCGGTAACTTCTGCCCCCCAAAAAAGGAAAATCATCAGTGGGCTTGATGGACAAGATTTGAACAAGATTATAATATTTTTGATAAAGTTTTTTTTTTTAATAGGTCATGTGTACATGGTTTATAGGAATGATAAAGTCTAAGAAATGTTTACATTTTAAAAATAAATTGTTTTGATTTTATTACATTGATATGGTATGAACGATTTTTACATTGAAATCAATATCGATGTACACAAGCATGAAAATCAATATTGATGTACACAAGCATGATCACATGCTTTTCAAGACACCAGTGGTTACTGTAGCACAGCCCAACATAACTGGTGTGGGGATCAAGTGTGCTTTATTCTTAGTTAATTTGATTTGTTCCAGATTGTAGTTCAAAATTGTGTATCAAGCATAATTGTGTAAGGTATGTTAGTTTATATGGTAGATGAATGCTACTGAACATTGGTGAGTAATGACAACGATTGGTTGAATGCCATGATGGTATTAAGGACACGAAAAGGTAATTCTTTTTGGGAAACCCTCATCATCTTGTCAACCTGACCTGTCACATAGACAGTTTAATAGACTAAATCAACAAAATTCCACTATTAACGTATTAAAAACCTATCCTGCTGAGAATATATTGACCAGACTTTGGTAAATAGTGTAGAATCGGACAGGCCAGCTCTCACTGGGAGCTGTTTGATCATGTTGCTGCTATGTCTGAGGAGAGATATCTAGTTATCTACGGATTAAGATGTTTCAAGTGATAAAGAATTTTGTATTTGTTTATAACATTTTTGTAGCATGGTTAGGGTTAATTATAAAAAAGAATTCTCCATTCGGGGGCAACACAAATGGACAGGTAGTCAGTCATACAATGGGTCATATAAACTCCTTCATGATATTACAGCCATTCAGCTTTCACTATTCAGCTTTCACTGTTCAGCTTTCACTGTTCAGCTTTCACTTCACCTGTCGTGGGGAGAACAATTAATTAGCAAAAATACCAGTGCTTTTATGTAGCGAATAATATTGTATCCATTCACATAATACGCCCTTTCGGTATATATAATCAGAAAAAAAGAAAAAGTCTATTACAGTAAAACTATTATTGACAGGCTGGTATGTCTGTATATATAGCTGAGAGGAATGCGTGAGATATGAATTTCTATTCTGAATAATTAGTTTCATTTAATTTCTTAATTGGTATGCTGCATAACTTTGCTGAGATAACAACACATATTTTGTATATTAATGTTAAATATTAGTTTGGTTTCTCCTGTACCATTCATGTGTTGCACTGCCTGCTGCTGGGTATTTTTTTATTGCTCTGTTTGTCATCACTTCCAAAAAGTGCAACTAATTTAGAAAAATATATTTGAAATTTCAATATTTGCTAGCATCATTAAGTTACTCTGTAAATTCTGAGCAGTTGAAAAAAAAACATATAAAAATACCAATTTTAAGGTCACATCATTGCAAGTTTTTATCTTTTAAGCCATACTGGCATGGTTGATAATTACAGCATAATGTTTTGTAGACAAAAAAACTAAACTGCAACTACATTGATAGGTTGTTTTTCTTTTATTATCTAACAGTGCAAAAAAAATGATATGCTCTTGTTCAGAAGATTATGTTTTTAATGGTTCACAATCATTCAATAATTACACTTTTAAATAGCTTACACCCTACTTTCGAAACACAAATGATCATCACACATTGGCATATCATTCTATTTAACACCTTTTTGTTAGAAAGCATGTTTTATCAGATGAGGTTATCATCTTCAAAAGGAGGGAGAAAAGGTAGAGGAGCAAGTTTACCTTCTTGTATGAAGAGTACTTGAGATAGGCTGGTACCCAGTTTATTCTCAACTTATCCACATTGGCAGTTTTATGAGGCTCATTATGGAGCAAAAACAATATAAATTCCACCCATAAAACAGTTAAGGCGGGAATGTTTATATTCGGTTTATAGCCTTGGGAATATAGACCCTGTTTATAGATTGGCCAGGTAGCGCAATAGGGTAGAACACTGGCTTAAGGTAAGGGAGGACCTAGGTTCAATCCATAGGAAAGCCTTTAACATTGGTATTGGAATAGTTATCATTCATGGTTATGTTCAGTATGTTACTGTAATTTCGGTTAAAGGATAGCCCAGTGTATTTCCAAAACTGATTGGCCAAGTGTCAGGATAATGTGACTGGGTGTGGTTTTATGTGATATATAATCTTTAACAGCTATTAAAAGTATTTTTGTTTATCCTGTATGAATAAGACCAAATTATAAGATACATACTTTTTCACATTTAAACAACTGTCCACAGTTTCTTATATGCTGCCTATAAAATATACAGCATTGTTTTTGTTTTTTTAAATTTATATTTTGTAAATCTCTCCTGAAAATGCTCCCTTGTGATTGAATAATGGAGGGCCATATTAAGGGAAAAGATTTAATACATGTATATTTGATCACTTTTAATCCTTATACTGCATTTTTAATACAATCTGAATCAAAACTATAGTCTAATCATGTGTTCAGCAGGCTTAACAATCTAAACTACCCCTAGTAGTGCATTTAGATAAGGTGGTACCACCAGGTAACAGAAACAGGTGGTCGGGTGGTCAAGAGGTTGGACTTGGAATCAGAGGGTCCTAGGTTTGAATCCAGGCCAAACTCTGTTATTGTTGCATGTTAGTCCATGAGTAACTATTTAACTCCAGGTATTTACTGCTACTGTTACATAAATCAAAATAGCTTTAAATTAAGCTAATACGTTGTTAAATGGTTAGAAAATGAGTTAACATGAATAAGCACTTTGCTTGTTAGTGGATATTAAACGACACTGAAAT
Organism: Sinonovacula constricta; assembly: GCA_007844125.1. Taxonomy (NCBI): domain Eukaryota; kingdom Metazoa; phylum Mollusca; class Bivalvia; order Cardiida; family Solecurtidae; genus Sinonovacula; species Sinonovacula constricta. Next base: position 4,309,490 of record CM017567.1, on the reverse strand, counting down.
AGCTAATCTACTTAAGGTTTAACCTTCTGAATAAGCGGTGTACAATTAATAATTTTAATGAAACAGAATGCATTTGTAGAAGGATATCTTAGATTTACATGATATGTAGGTGCAGGCAATTAAAGTAAATAAATTTTAAAGAATTTTTTAAAAGAGGATTATCTTTTTTCTGTCATCCATCTGTGAAAGAAATATGCAAGAGGAACATAAAATGTAAAATGTTTATAATGAAATTGAATCACGATGTAATAAGATGTATATAAATATCCTAAATTGTAGGTATAATGTGACGGTTATTAATAATCTCATGCATACAATTAAGGTTTATGACAGGGAGATTTATCAAGGGCCATGGATATAGGGTTACATGTCTGACTGAACCGTCATCTTACTATACATATTAACACTTATCCTGCTGATGGCAAAATAAGCAAGCTTAGGCAATAAGTGTAGATCCAGATCATCAAGCACCAGCTTCATCAACCTTAACATGTAGTTAAAAGCAAATATAACCAAGAATTTATCAATTTACTAGATCAATTATGGACAACAAAGGTTTCAGGTTTCAAGACTTTAACTGCTAGAGAGGAAACATCAATAGTGTAGATTCTGATCAAGCAACCTTCAGGGTGAGCTGGCTGATCTAGAGCTACACTATTTGCTTAAGCCATAACAACTAATGCTTAGCAGGTTTAGAGCCAAGGAGATTCAGCAGACTTAAAGTGGTTGTTCACTGTAAATTAAAATTAAATATGAATATGGGGATAAAAATCATCAACAGCTAAGTCTGCAGTATTTTAGTTTTCTTGTATTATTATATGATTTTTTAGAATGTTTATAACAAGAATTAAAAAGATTTTTTTTCGATGTAAAAAAACAACACATTATTAAATAATACTGGAGTCCTTTTAGGCATGTGACACGGTTATAAATCAGGGACTAACCATCCTTTTGCATGTCTGAATGACTGTATGGTGTAGATCTGCAGCCATTAAATATGCCTTCTGCACGTGTGCAATGCATCATGCCTTGTTCTGTGTCTACCTGGCATTCACAATTATAAACTGACAGCAAAAGTGTCTTATCCACTCATGTTCATGTGAGCTATTTACCACAATTTTGCATTAAGTAGCAATGAAAATATATTTTATGTGAAGAATAGATTTTTTCATATTGTTTGGTAAGATGACAGCTCCAAAAATTACGACCTCCAGACTCAAGTTTCTGTGACAAGACCTTTATCTGCCAATTATACCTGTTTTATTCATTTTGACAATTATAAGGACAAGTTAGTTTCACACCAGACTAGAGTTTATAAAGTATTTTACAACTTTTGAAATTAATTTATTTGTTAAATTTAAAATATCACAGATAAGGCAAGTTGTATTTAACCAGTGTTGATAGAAACACAAAAAGTATGATCATATTTTGTGTATAATTCATATTAAAGTTAGGGGTGAATTCAGGGGTTGTGCAAATTCTTTTTTTTTTCTTCTTGTCCTAAGGCAAGTTGGCTTTAAAAGTTTTTTAATATTAATTGATATTTTTAAAGGACATGTACCCATTCCCTATCTACATAAAAGACTTGGATATATTTGTATGCAGTTTTACAGAACATGTCTTTATGTTATATATTTACTAATTTATATCGAACGCCACATACTTCCCTTACCATACATACTGTCCTTGTACGGGAGGTCAATACCACTTACTGATTTGTACTTTACATTGTAATTCGTAAAACATTGTCCTTTACCATGACATACCAAAAGCTCATTTAAAAAATGATAGTTGTATATTTCCCTTGTTCATACTGTAAGTTTCTTGATATGGTCGACGCGGTGTCACGATAATGTGACTGGTTGTGGTATCATGCCAGTTATTTGCATGCTATACACAGTAAAGGCAGCACTATATCTGATTCAGGTAAGACAGTGTCTCCAGACAACTGCTAGATTGTTGGTGGGACATACAGGCCACAAACAAATACCTTGAGGTTTTTAAACTCTATTTTTGGTTGAAAGAAGCCCATACAAGATGTCGGGGTAGAACCATCGGCACACTGAAGGTCGGCTAGAAGACCTCCACACATTATGTTCTTTGCCTTGACCAAGACTGAAACTCACACTGTTAGAGGCAGAAGAATGAGAGAAGTTTTAAGTAGATCACCTTCCCTGAAAGGCCAAGGCCACCCTTAGGGGAACAGACTCCATGGGGTTTAACCTTCTATGTTTTTAACACATTGACACCAGCTTGAAAGCTCTAAATACTGGGATATTTGATATAACACAATTAATAAAGCAATTAATGTGGTTAACTGAACAATTGACCAGAAATTAATAAATTTACAAACAAGCTGAAGAAATTTAATATATGGATTTTTATTGGTTTTGACATGTTGACATAACATTTAATAAGGTATGGGAATCAAGGTATGTGAGGTAATAAAAATCAATTAACTTCAATTAACCCACAGGTTAAAATATGTATTTTATTATACTCGTATTGAAAGTACTGTATGTAATTGTCATTACAGCCAAAAATTTGGACTCACGCAAAATAGTTTATGTTCATTTATATATGAAATAAATTTGTTATAAAATTAATTACTTTAATCACATTTTTGTGAACTTTTAATTAGAAAATAATTAGTGTCATTAATTGAAAAAAAAAAAATTTTTTTAGGGTGTTTAAAATAAATATGGCACTTTGTCGGCATCAAGTAAAACCTGTCAATGAATAACTTTAACATTGAGTTAAGGATGTTTACAGTGAAAGCAACACTTTGTTTTTAGGTAAATTCTTGCTCTGATAACTGTAATATTGTTGGTAGTATGTTAAACCATACTGTAAACGTCTTTGAGAAGTAGCAGTTGTGACAACTGCAGCCATCTGTAGGTTGTCGTTCAGAGTATGACATGGCAGTGGGAGAAGGGCTAATTGAAGGTTTTGTTCGGCTGCTGTCAGCCATTCTACCCCTGCCAAACTTTGTTTTTGTCATGTTAACAAAACAAATGGTGACGGGTGACACTTGATTTGGCCGCAGCTCCTCCTTACCCCACCTCCTGTTCTTATTATTCTATTTTTACGGTTCTTATTATTCCACCATGCAGTACCTGACATGTAAGTGATTGTAATTGAAGTCCTCAACTTTTTAAATATCAGCTTGAATGAAATTGGACCTATATGGCTATTGTTAAAGTTAATCAAGTGACATTTTGTAATATCTGGTTATTACAAGTTTATACATGCATTGAATGCCGGATTGTACTTTTTGTGATAATACTTTCTAGGCATTCAAAAAGGTGTCTGGTTTTAAAAAGGGAAAAAATGCAAATGTTGAATAAAATTTGAAGAAATGCTAACTGATATGGATGTTGTACCTTTGTCATAGGTTTCTTTCAGTAGTATTGGGTTTTTTACAAGTTTGTATAATGGAGGTAAATGTATGATTTATACAGTTTTAATCATTCTTGAAGCAATATAAATGTCAGAACCTTTGAAAAAGAGTTTACTCAAAAAAGTCATTTGTTACCAGACAATTGTTAACAATTAAGGTTGAATGATATCTGTGTGATGCTTGTTAAACCCTTACCTTGTGGTATTCTTTGATTTAAAGAACTAAAATAGAATTAAGCAAATAGATGAGACAGGGTAATTTTTCACTCATGGCAATTATCATTTTTAGGTTGCTAGGAGCCCCCAGCAGTCTTGTTTTTTGTGCTAATGAATGAAGTCCACTTGAAAATCTGTTTAAAACAACACAAAGCATTTGAATCGTAATAAGGGGTCTGGCAACTAGGGTTGTCAGGTTGGGGATGACTTTCGCTCATTTCCTGGTCGCATTAATTCTGCATCACTCTTTTTTACTCAAAGGAAAGTAAGTAGGGAGTGTTGTTTTAATGTAAACAACATTTAAAAGCATACCTGTGTCCTCAGAGTCATATTGCCGTGGTGACATGCCCTACAAATGTTTGAATCAGAAACTGAGGGTTGACCCATATGGATAACAGCCTATATACGAAGCAATTAGAAAATGCCTTGTTTCATATGATGAGGGCATTGAAAGGCTAAAAAACCATTTAATTCATATCTATAATACATCAGGGTGCTGTTTCATGGGGGGGTGTGGGATGAAAACTAATACTAATTCTTTGTCCTCTTTTAATGTCACATGCAAATGAACCTAAGACATATTGCTGGAGAATATAGCAAATGGTGGAGATTATGATCAGGCAACTCAATGAGGGGAACTATCTGATCTGGAGCTATACTTTTTGTCTAAGTCAGATAAATATGTGGTTATCTGGCATAGAGTTAATCGTGATTTCATATATAAATTAAGTTTCAAAAACAGCCCAGAAACAGTGTGATTCTGGTGTAACCATTTGATTCATATTGACATTGCTTAGTAAGGGTTGTTTCAGATGAACAAATATTTCAAAAGCAACTCAAAGTGTCCATGTTGATTAAATTTTACTTCTGTAAAAATATGTCTGGTTAAATTCTAATTCAAGTTTATTCTTAAGGAATAAAATTAATTAATTTTTTTTAATATGCATTTTACTTATATTCCAAATAATTTCAATTTGTCAAGATATTCTAAATAAATATCCCTTAGACTACCAGCAAGATTTGTTAACTTTATAGCATTGTGCATGAGAAAAGGCACTTTTAATATCTTTTATAATCATGTTAAATTTGCTTAATTAATTTATGTCATTCTGCTGGCTGTTTATTCAAGGCAATTTAAGCAGCTCAGTGTTTTAATTAAAGATGCACCTAATTACAGGTATCTAAAAAAAAAATTGTTGTAATTTGCTCATTGACCTTAACATCTGGTTGCACTTTTATCAGATGTTATACGCTCGACTTGCACAGACATCAGTGTTTGAATGATTAACCAAATTAATTCAATGATTTAATGATTATCGGACATAAACTCCAGTCAAGTTGCGAAACATGTTTTTCTAGACTGTCAGTTAAGAAAATTAAATGTTTTTGTGTTTATTCCGAAGATTATATTGATAAGCATTGATAAAGCTCTTGATGGTTTTTCTGTTTAGTTAAAGGGGCTTTCAAAACATTGGATTGTATGCATTATTAAAAAACAAATCCCTATAAAAGATATTAGCATAGTTTTACTAAGGTCAATTTAACTTCACCTAAGAAAAAAAGAAGCTTTTACTGTAAAAAAGTTAGCATATTTCCACTAAGATAAAAAATTTAAGATGCTCTTAATGCATAAACTATTTAGGAAATAAACTCGCTTTAACTTTTTCCGGCAAAAATTACTTAGTAAAGTAAATCTTTCCTTTAAAGTTTTTGAGTTACTTTAAATGAGACAAATAACTTATGAGACTGAATGGATACAGTCACTGGATGAAAATGCATTTCTTCTTATTGACTCAGACAGAAAGTATTACACTTTATCAACCTCATACTGAAACCTTCTTTGTGAGACAGAAAGATTGTGGGTGTCACATTAAACTCAGCGAGACAGAAAGATTGTGGTTGTCACATTAAACTCAGCAAGACAGAAAGATTGTGGGTGTCACATTAAACTCAGAGAGACAGAAAGATTGTGGGTGTCACATTAAACTCAGAGAGACAGAAAGATTGTGGGTGTCACATTAAACTCAGCGAGACAGAAAGATTGTGGTTGTCACATTAAACTCAGCAAGACAGAAAGATTGTGGGTGTCACATTAAACTCAGAGAGACAGAAAGATTGTGGGTGTCACATTAAACTCAGAGAGACAGAAAGATTGTGGGTGTCACATTAAACTCAGAGAGACAGAAAGATTGTGGGTGTCACATTAAACTCAGAGAGACAGAAAGATTGTGGGTGTCACATTAAACTCAGCAAGACAGAAAGATTGTGGGTGTCACATTAAACTCAGAGAGACAGAAAGATTGTGGGTGTCACATTAAACTCAGCGAGACAGAAAGATTGTGGGTGTCACATTAAACTCAGCAAAACAAAAACAATAGTAAAAGTTTTACAAAAAGAAGGACAAATCATCCTTGCCTGGACAACTATTATAATAAATACAGAAAAAAATGCTGATATAGACTTACCACTCAATGTTGTTTTTTTTGCAATATTTACAATGCATGCTATCAATAAATCATCAAAATACCATTGCAAAGATATTTTGACAAATGATTCAATAATTCTCATTTGACGGTAATTACTGTTTCGTGTATATCTCCAATCACTGGCACGCCTCACTAACCTCACCAAGTATGACAGCTTGCTTTTGTCTGCACGCAAGCACATAGAAAACATGGCCTGTCATTTACTTAGATGTCAGATAGACTAGATAGGTTTGTTACGTATTTTCTGCTATTTATTTGTGGACAATGCTACTGCTGTAAGGTGCTGGCTTATCGATGACCAAAGCAACAGGACCACCCTGAAAGATTAATGACAATATTCCATGACCCAGTGTTTTTTTAACATTTGTTTTTCTTCTATTTTTTTCAGGTCTAAGATCACCTTTATCAAGTTTAATAGCTTTCTCTAACAATATGAAATAAAGATTGAATGATTTGCATAGCAAGGTGACTTCTCAAGGTGGGAGAATGTTAATCGTTGCTGTAATGGAAAATGTCATTTTGTTTAAATGGTTTTAAGTGACGTTTCTAATAAAATACTTAAGATTGTTAACCTAGATAGTGGCAGGTCATGTAAACTGTTTTGAAGGGACGGGGTGGTAACTCTTAGCCTGCTACATATGTAAAAAAAAGAATTAAAAATAATTGTTCATTAATAGCTTACAGCTTTATGCAAAGTTAATTAAATTTATAGATTGAGACTAAGAAGCAAGTAGTGTAGAACCTGTTCACACAGCTCTCAGTCGTCTGAACAGCTCTTAGTCATCTGAACAGCTCTCAGCTGTCTGAACAGCTCTCAGCTGTCAAAAAAGCTTTCAGCTGTCTTAATAGCTTTCAGCTGTCTGAACAGCTCAGCTCTCAGCTGTCTGGACAGCTTAGCTGTCTGAATAGCTCTCAGCTGTCTGAACAGCTCTCAGCTGTCTGAACAGCTCTCAGCTGTCGGAATAGCTCTCAGCTGTCCGAATAGCTCTTAGCTGTTGGAATAGCTCTCTGCTGTCGGAATAGCTCTGCTGTCTGAACAGCTGTCAGCTGTCTGAATAGCTCTGCTGTCTGAACAGCTCACAGCTGTTGGAATAGCTCTCAGCTGTCTGGTTTGTATTTGTGCTATTTAATTCACTATACTAGATTAAATCTTGCTTAACAAGCTAAGGGTTAAGTTATCTGTAGTCTAAGTCATTAAATAATTAATTAATTGTTGTAACTCACAGTTGGCTGTAGGTGTTTTAGGTGAATTGTAACTGATTTGTTTCAGACATTTAAAGCGTTACACATATGGTAATGTAATTTTGAGTTAGAAGTAATACTCAGATATATTAAGTTAGTACCTGTATCTTTGTTTATAAAATTAGTTGTTACAGATTTCTTATACCTGATACATATATTTTGTTGACGTTGCTTCTTTTTCCTTCCGTAAACACATTTTCAGTGCTTTCCTAACTAAAGAAAGAAATTTATTTTGAGTAGTAACTTTTTTTTCACTTTATTTGTTATTTTTATGTAACGAAACATTGATGAGATTGGGTAATTTATATTTATCATTTATCCTATTAACTTTGCATTTAAATTAAATAAGTGTTACTTTTGTAGGCTAATTATACATTTAGAGTTTACAGTACAAGGGTGGTATTCATATACAAACTTTATTATATTTTTCTGACTCAAACAAATGTTTTTTTTTTTAAATCTTGAAATATTCACTTAGATATAAAAAAATCTTAAGTTTCATTCATAAACCATGTATTCAAAGAAATGTCTCCATATTTTTCAGAATTTAAGGAAACTTTATACTTAATGTTATGATTATGGACCCAGTTATATACTTTGAGAAAACTTAACAAATCATGCTAAAGGCTAATTACTATAGAAAGATAATATTTTATATTTTCAGTGTTACAAGAGTTAAACACATTCTCTGGACGACCCTGCTGTAACTTCACGAGAACAAGAGTGTGTCGGGATGCCTGCATCAATGTATGTATACATTAGAAATATATTCTGTTACTGAGTCAGATACCCTCCTCTTATAGCTTTATAGTTTCAGCTAAAAGTTTTATTGTAGCTGTTTGCACTTATTAAATAGTATTGTTAAATCTAAAATTGTACCTTATAGTTGAGTTTTAAAAGAAAATGAGTAATGAACATGAGAAAACCACAGTACCACCATCAAGCCTAAGCAAGACTTAACCCACTTTGCTGTTTTGGGCACAATCCTCTTTGGTAAAAAAAACAACATATTTTTTTGTTTTGTTTTTTTTTATTTTAAAATTGTTAAATCACACTTAAAAAAATGGAAAACATCCCCTCACACTCAAAAACACAAGGCAGTATTAATGATATTCAGCAGGATGCAAAGCTTGGAGTTGAAGCATACCTGTCTACATTTATATGGATAATTAACCAAATTATTGTATGAAAGACACTTTATTTATATGTGAGCCATCATCAATACTCAGTGAATTTTTTGTGTGTGTTATTTGTTTTATACATTTTCATTCCCTTTGTATTCTTAGGTAAATATTTGTTCATTCAGGGATGCCATTGCCTCATATTTAGTGACTGGTTTTAATAATGGGGTACATTGGTGAAATAGAAATTGTCTCCCTTGTTAGTTAATATCTGAGGTATTCCAAACAGTACTTTTAGTTGGAATTCTTGAATTTTATTGCCTGTTCTATTGTAGATATTGCAATAACAAACAGGGAAATTTCTTACTTTTGCATAAATATAAGCCTAAAATCAATTTAAATACTTACAGAAATGGAAAGGACAGAAATATGTTATTTAAAAAAGAAAATGGAAGTGTTTGTTGACAATGATTAACCTGGGTATCACAAGAAAGGCAGAAAAGTCAACATACAGTCCACAGAGCATGAGCGTAATAACCAAGAAACAATTCAAAGGACCTAATTGCATTAAGGGATTATTTAGGGGAGACTATTCATTAATGTCTCATTACAATTAAATGTACAATATAAATGAGTTAATAATGTGCACTGCCCCTACCACCATACAACTAGAGGACCAGAACTTAGGTAAACCTTTTTGGGGCATAATGCATCTGGGACAACAAAAATCATCATTCCTTCTTCACTTGGTTAATTTTTATAATCAAACTTTGAAAGTTAAATAATTGAAGAAGAAAAATCCCACACACAACCATTAAATACTCAAGTGACTAGGACTTAGTCACATGTAGATAGGAGCTCAAGAAATGCCAGAGAAGTTTGCAGGTGATAGTCTAACCCCTATTATGCTGCAAATTTTTCATAAACCGTGCTAATTCTTGGTCATCTTCCTAAGTAACATAAAAATATATCACATATTGCTAAACTCTGTAGCAAAAATGGTAGATTCTGATAAGACTGGTTAATCTGGATCTGCATTATTTGCCTCAGTTTGGTAAATTTGTGCTTAGCAGGCTAAGAGTTAATGGTTCCCTATTTCTGCAATCTGCTCTTAATGTCTTAATGTAAGCCAGACCTTGTTACAGGGAACCGGGAGGTAAAATGGCAGTCAAACCTAAGTGCCAATTAAACCTGAACTTTCTGTGTAGAATCTCAGTTCATGCTAGCTTTACATAGATGTTCTGGTGCTTTTTAAAGACTGGTTACAAGTTTGTTAATACACAAATGTAACATTCATGTGTTTTTATTTCGTTTTTGTTCATGAGTTGGTCTTCTGGTGTGTTTTTTATGGCATTTTAGCCATGTGTGACTGTTTTAGTCCAAGACTCATCATTGAAAAACTTAAGGTTTGAAACTGAGATGTTTGAAATAATTGTTTTTAGTTGGATATGATTATCTAATTTAAACAATCCATATTATGAGTTACCACCCTTAGTACAATTTCATGGGCACTTGCAGCAGCGAGGTTAGAATCACCATCTTGCTTTGTATTTTGTGTATATATGTTTCAGTTTATTGACGATGGGCCTATATGCCTAAGTCAAAGTGAATAATCTCTGTTCTGTTCTGTTCTGCTCTGCTCTGCTCTGTTCTGTACCTCCTGCTTGTCCATGGATGGACAGGAACCTCTATATCTGGAGATTTTCCAAGCTGGCCTGCAGTGTTCACCTAAACATTTGTCTAAGGCTGTCCTCTGCCAGTATGACCATAATGATGTCAAAGCAATAAATCTAAAAAAAAAATAAATAAATAAAAGCTCTCGTTTTCAGTTGTTTAAGTTTTGCTTAAGGTAACATGTATGTTATCTTGTCTAGCAAAAAGATTGATTGACTTGCTAGTTGAATTTGAACATTTAAGGAATGAAAATTAATTTGACACAAGATTAGGAATGTTGCAAGAAATGCTTATTTCATAAGATTACCTTTCCTTCCATTTTATTTCATTATTTACCAATATGTGAAGGAAACCCAGATTGTTTCTTAACCAGGAGAATTATAGATTTTTTATGTTCCAATATGTTTTAAGATAAAAAAGTCTAACTGAAACACAACAATTTTTCACAAACCAACTTAACACTCATAAGCCCCAAATGATCAGGCTAAGGCAAAAATGGTAGATCCAGATCAGGCAGCGCCTACTTATAGCTATCATAACAGGATCAGCATCAGTTTCTTTAGACATGAATAAGCAAATAACTTCGACATGGTTCATACAAAATGACCCAGTTTCCACTCCTGGCCTACACTATCTGAATTATGTCCTCCTTTGCCCTTCACATTATGAGAAAACATAACCATCCACAGTTTCCCACCATCAAGCTTTCTTGGGTCTGGTTATCTCCTGGAATAACTTTTTTTACCTGCTTGTTTAGATTTATCATGATATATCTGGATATTTATCAGGATATTTATCATAATTTATCTCATGAATGGATCTCCTTAACTATCTGGTGACTGGACTGGAAGAGAAAATCAGCCAAGGTGCCTCCTGATGCCTGCTACAAATTGTGTATAACCCATACTAGTTCTTAGTCATCTTGAACATGAAAAAGTGCCTAGACATATTGCTGAAAGCTCAGTATCTAATACTGTAGATCCTGATCATCGCAGCTGCCAGCAGGGAGCTGGCTGATCTGGGTCTGCACTAGTTGCTTATCAGTACTTGCTAATCAAGCTAAGAGCTAAACCATTTTGCCGCTGGCATCCTCATATCTAAGTTATCCATTCTTATGTAAGTTATCCGTTTTTATGTTTGTTACCCATTCTTATTTTAATAATCCATTCTTTTGTTAGTTATCCATTATGGTAGTTTTCCATTTTTTTGTTAGTTATCTGTTCTTGTCTTTGTTTTCCATTCTTTTCTTAGTTTTCCATTCTTATTTTAGTTAAGTTAGCCAGATATATGAACAAAAACTTTTAAGCAAATAATGCAGCTCCTGACCACACAGCTTCTACTGGAAACAAGCTGATCCAGATTTACCTTATTTACAAAGATCATATCAACTATTATTGGTTAAGTGTTGAACTAGTTGTGGATTAAAAAAATATATATACCACCACATCTCTGCAAGGAATTTTTGACAATTTTCTTCAAGTTATTTATGAGAAATGTTGATGGTCGTGAGTGAAGCTGATTACATAGTGAGACCCAAAAACAATTAAGATTTATGGAAAGTACCTCATGGTGCAGAAATCTCTCCCAGCACAAGGCAGTCTGCCAACTGAACCACCAGTAGGTGGCACTTCTAGCAGAATTGTTACCATGAAGTTAACCAAATACCCCTAATTGAAAAAGAAATTGATGATGATTTTCAAAAGTAAAATTGTATAAAAGAAATATGTTTGTTATGGTTAGTGTTTTGTGCATCTCAGAGGTTGTTTTAATTGGGCAATCTAAATATTTCGCCATGATTCTAATTGCATTGTCATTGGTGCTGTTGAATATTGAAAAAGACATTGTATTCCTTAAATTTGTTGTCTTTATTCTGTAATTTGATGTATCACAATACCCTTAAGTCTACGCCTTAATTTTTTCAAACCACTTCCCCTTTGAGCAAGGCACTGGGAAATATCACTTGCTCGAAACTGGTTTCACTAGCCTGAAAACATCATTGCAAAACATCAAGCTTGGGCCTTCGTAGTATCTCAACCAAGGCTGGTCTCTCTGCCATTGGGTTCTCAACAAACGCTGGCATTTGCTTTCATGCACTTTTTATTTTCTGATGGATTTTTTTGTTTTTCGGGCTCTGGTTTTTATTTTTGAGGCTGAGCTCCATCGAAATACAGTCTAACTTGTACTAGCGGTCGCATGTTAAGAGCGGCCATTTTGGTGTAAGCGGTCACTTCAATTCCCCCCAAGCAATTTCTTCTTTAATTTTCTTGTAATAAGCGGTCGTTTGTGTTCTGCGGCCAGCGGTCACCTTCAAACGAAATAATCCTTCCTTAATTGACCCCTAATCAACGGCCAATCAGCAGTTGTCAGTCAATGGACGTGTAAACGCTAATCCCCTTCACCCCACCCACTACACAGTGACAAAGGCGTACTCTGCCTAACTACCTAGTAATTGGCAGCTTGATGTGATGAGCGTAGGGATATTGTTGTACCAGTTAAGCAGCGGTGTACTTTAATTACCTTTACTAATGTCAATCTGTGTCCAGTTTGCATAATCACATGTAATTTTCACCAGAGAGTTATCACGTGACAACTCTACTTCCGCTTTTATGTTTAAGTACAAACATTCAGGTGCCGACATTAATCGTTAATGTTTAAAAGCGCATTGCTGTATCGGCGGCCTTTTTTAATTGTTTTAGTTAAAAGAGAAATTAAAACTGTTGCCAAAACAAACTGTTATTTAATTGTCTTATCTTTAATGTTGAACTGTATAAATATGGAACAATTAGAACTCGTCAGCATTATCAGTAAGATATCCATCATGTCTAAACGGACGTGCCTGTCGCTAGAAGATCGAGTTAAGGTTGTCAAGCTTCTGGATTGCATTTACTTTGACTTTTTTTTTCTTTTTAATATACATTTATGTACACCTAAATCAATCTTTTTAATAAAATACATGCACATGTAGTTTAAAATTTAAAAATAACATGTAGGAGTACTTGATTAATTAAGAACTTAGTTAAGAGATTGCATTTCTTGTAGTCTCCAAAGGGATGTTTTGTATTAAGCAGCCAACTTGTCTTAAGAAGCCAATTTTCGTCAATCCCTTGGGTGGCTGCTTAATACAAGTTTGACTGTACTTCAAATTCAACATTTACGATGTTTTACAGACAGTATCATAGAAATCAATTTAAATCTTTTTGATCATATTTTCGTATGTAATATCTGAGAGTAAATTACTCTATGAATATACAAACAATTATTGCAAGATGAATAATGTTACATTGTTGCAAGAGAAATTCACCTTTTCCTCAATTTCGCAAATGACTCATTGCATACTTTAGTGATTCGCAGAAAAAGCATTTCAGTGATACAGAACACTCTTAGAGACGCCTTAACCGATCAGGTTTTATTGCCAATTTGGGGAAATTTCCCTCATTTTTCACCAATGTTAACAATAATAAGGCTTTTGTTTACGGAAAAGCATTCAGGAATTTTAACTTGCCCAAAATCAAAAGTGCTTGTCCTAGGCATCGTGCAAGCCGGTCTCGATGAAGACTGCTTAATAGGGTTTTTAATTTGGCCTGGACTTAAATAACTCATGATATGAATGTAAGCAAGATAAGCTGTACAGACCCACTAAACCATGCCTAAGCTGTTTTGGTATATCTGGGCAGGGGTTCTAACATGCCACTTCTTGCTCCTATGACTGGAGCTCTACTATGGTACTAAAAAGCCCTCATAATGAACCAATGGCCTCGTTCTTCTTTGTGCCAAGATTGAAAATATTACTCCTATGACAGGAGCTCTACTATGTTACTAAGAAGCTCTCGTATTGAATCATTGGCCTCATTCTTTTTTGTGCCAAGATTGAACATATTACTCCAAAGGCTGGAGCTCAAATATGTTGCTAAGAAGCCCTCGTAATGAACCAATGGCCTCATTCTTCTTCGTCCAAAGGCTGGAGCACTCGGAATAAACTGATGGCTTTATTCTTTTTTGTGCCAAGATTGAACATACTGCTCCAAGGGCCAGAGCCTTCGGAATAAACCGACTGCCTTATTCTCCTTTGTGCCAAAATTAAACATACTGCTTTTGCACTGGCTTAAATCCTCCACCACTTTGTGCCAAAACTACAAGCTACACCACGTCTAGCTTGTGTGTTAACGCATGAAAGCATTTGTCACAGGTGTCTCGTGTCCATATGGGGTGTTGTGTTGTATGGACCCTTGGGGAGAGGGAGGCTGAGTTTAGTGTTGATTGAAGCCCTAGGAAGCTGTTGACATGGTGTTTACTGGTGTTAACTCGCTGTTTACTCTAGAACCATATGGAGAGTTTCATCAACTCTGTGGCCAGGTCCATTGGGTCCTCTTATCTTAATTCGTTGATCAGTTGCAGCTTCTCGATGGCCCATGGCTCATAGCTCAATGGCTCCATATTCATTAAACATAATTAGCAGCCTTCTGCCTCCACTCAGTGAATTAAAAAACATTGCCCCCCTCAGCGCTGATGATGTTTATGAAATTATGTAAATAAATGGCTTGCAGGTCTTTTGTTCTGGTGGCACTGTGCCGTCATGTTCTGGGAACAAGTGGGTATTGTTTATCTTAAAGCTGTTTGTTTTATTTTTCTCTAGTATACCATGGTGTGATTTATCATCTACTGCTTTCTGCTTATTTTGTTTTTACATGTTACCATAGATTCATTAAAATAAGATGACCATCACCAAAGATATATATATATACACAGGCCGCAATAGCTCAGTTGGTAGAGCATAGGCTAATGGATTGGGAGGTCGCGGTTTCGAACCCTGGCCGGGTCAAACCAAAGACTTTACAGTTGGTAGTAGTGGCTTCCCTCCTAATGCTCGGGGCAAAGGGGACAGCCTGTCTTATTGGTGTCAGTATACTGGACCGGTCAGGTTCAGTCTCTGGGTACCTCATAAGTGCCCTTGTGCTATAATGATAGAAATGTCACTGCACAGTATTGGCAAAAATGCAGGCAAATCCCAAATCCCATCCAAAAATTATATAAGTTAGGAAAAAATAATGACACAAGATTATGTAAGAATTTATAACATTGTTAAAACTTTTTCTTTAAAATACTGTCTTTAACTCTTAGCCTGCTGTTTGCATATTTATAAGGCTTAGGCAAATAGTGTAGATCCAAATCAGTCTGTCCCACAGATCTGATCTGGTTCTATACTGTTTACTGCTCAGTCTCTGTTTATAAGCATATCAACTCTGACATGTAACTTATGTAATATTAAAGCAAAAAAACTCTGAGAATCAAGCATTGACTTTTAACACAATGTAGCTAGCTAAGGGTTAATCATCTTTAAATGTCCTGTGTCTGAGATAATAAAATCCATAAAATCTTATACTGATTCAGATACTTTTTATAAAAGAAAGTGCTTATTTAAATACAACATAGCATCTTAACCATTTTTTGTAAGTTATTTACAACAAAAACATGAAATTACTCTTTGTGCTGATTAAAAGAAATATGGCAGTGAGGGATAACATCAACATTATATCTATATTTCTCAAGATTTTTTTACAAAAAACTCTATTACCTGTTATGCTTTATTATGAAAAAAGCTCCTATTCATAAACAAAAACTATACAAATCTTGCAAAAAGAGATGTAAGGAGGACAAAGATTATTTTTGTAATGAAGAGTTATGAAATTATCTAATACAAAAAGTTACAAGATAAATCTCAAATATGAAGAGTTACAAAAATCTCCAATTTGAAGAGTAACAAAAATCTCCAATTTGAAGAGTTACAAAAATCAATATGTGTAATGCACGATGATCATAAGAGGGTCAGGAAATGTTTGTTAGGTTTTTAATGGTAGTAAAACCTCGGTGAAAGTGTTATTAGTGTTACGAATCTGTATGCATCATTTTTACGAGTGATCAAGATTAGAAGTTGAAGCACAGAATCCAATTACGAGCACCAAACCAGCAGCCATAAACACATTCATGAGATAGCACCCATCCGAGATAAAGACATAGAAACATTAATATCCAACTTATCTCCCTTCGCTTCTATGGGTTTTGTGATAAATTTCGTCACTTGCAATATTTCTTCAAAGCAACGTTTTAAGATTATACTTTTTTCCCACATGGTAAGTGATAAGGAAAAAAATCGAAAAACGCATTATGACCATGTTTTGTCTAAGGCTGTCTCTGTATTAGGAAACTTTTCTATTTGGAAAATTGAAGCATTTGAGAAAATGACTGAGCTATTGGGCCACTTTTGCTGGGGTTATGTCACTCTGGCGAACATTTATCAAGCTTATATGTACAAGAGCGTTGCCGGTAAATAGCAAATCAATTATTAGGCAAACAACTTACAGCATGCTACTGAGCTGTGTATTAATTTCCAGTGCAGAAGTACATGGGGGATAATGATGATAAGGTATGGTTGTTAAATCCACAGGATTATATTGTCAGATTTGTCATATCGAGACCAGGGTCTAGAAAAAACATTGTTTTTTTCATATTAAAAAATGGGTATTTTTCCATATAAGGTTACTGTAATATGATGTTTTCTGATGTCTTATAAACCCTGTCCTGTTAAACAGATTTTTACACTTTTTGAAAAAAAATTATATACACTGAGCTCCTTTTGTATGTGAGATAAACATAATTATGAGACATCAATAATTATTGTTTGAGAAAATTATATTTTACCAATTTATTAGGAATTTTGCTTTTTTGCACTTTAAGGTCATTAACTTAGCCTGCTTTTCACATTTTGATGAGGCTTAAACAAAAAGTGTATATCCATATCAGCTGGTGTCTCTTGGGAATTATGTGATCAGGACCTGCACTGTTTGCTTCTAAATTCTCTAACAGTTTCACATTTCATGGTTTTTACCCTATATAGAAGAAGCCGTTTAAAGGCCCCTTCCCCTCGGAAAATAGTTTGTCCCCTCAAAACAAAAAAATCCCCTTCTATAAATTGAGTAAACTGGACTATGATGATCTAGTGGAGGAATTTCAGAACAAGAAAAATAGAGATATGATCTTCTTAAAAACATACAAAATGTACAATAGCAAATAAGCAAGTTAAACATGCACATTTTTGCCCTTTTGTAATAAAACACGGCATAATTTTCCCCTTTTCAAAGGCCCCAGGCCTCATATCCCCTTAACTGTACAAAAGAACTCCTGCAGGGATTTTTTCCTATGCTGTTTTTTTTCTCCTTTTTTTGTTTATAACTAATAACTTTCTGTTATCATAAGATGTTGCATGATATGGTTAATTTTATAAGAAAGTTTCTGTTATATATAGTTTATTGTCAGTTTCTTTCCAACTTTCCTTAGCAACATAAAGGCAAGAATAAACTGTGAAAATAAGACATATTATAGAATTAACCATCCCAGAGACAAATTAAATAATCATATTATTGAACGTATCATAGAACTGAGTCATTTAGTCCTTCAAGAATCTGACTAGTTATGTCAGTAATTGGAAAATAATTTTAAGTTCACAGCAAACGATAAACATTATAACCCTTCCTGTCATTTATACAGACATTAGTTCATGATATGTCAGTTGTGTGTTGTTGTTTTTTGGTAATATATTGCAGCAACATTATTATGGACATTATAACAACATTAAGCCTTATTAGATGGAGTAAAAAGACCTCAAATAAATGTCTGGTTAGAACTACCTGTACATTAGCTTTTATCTCAATATGGACTCAAACCCACATGGTTGTGGAATAGGGAACAGGTGAATAACCTTACCTCCTCAACCAAAGACGCCTGTTATATTGAGTTGATGTCATCTATTGTAGTGGAGACAGAATTTAATCTGCTTTTAGCAAACTCCATTTTTATAAAAACCAAATGATGACTGAATTTTTAACAAAAAAAAAACAACCTTTCTCTAAGTCGGACAAAGGGAGAGGTGTGTCATACTGTTACAGTGAAAGTAGCATTGTTGTTGGTTTCTAATGAATACCATCTTTGTATAACTAATATTAAATAGACTTCTGAAGTCACTCATGAAAAACAAGAGATGTTGCTAGAAAGAGAAATCCTGGGGCAGGTGCAAGCATTACTCTTTGCCACTGCATTAATTGATTCTATTAATGAAAAGGTGTAGATCCAGATCAGTCTTACTTCTGGGAGCAGTCTAACCAGAATCTGCACTATTGCTACAAAGTCACTTGCATTATATCTTTTTACATTATGCATGTTGTTCTTAGAAAAATAAATAGCCAGTTGAGCCGTTAACAAACAAGGTATGTTTAAGGGTAATGGATGCTTCTACCATCCCCCAAGCTTGCTGTAGTTGTCTGATACCATTATCTCTCATTGCTATCTCATCTCTATGTGAGTCAATCTCAACCTGCCTTGCTAATTAGCCAATTGTTATAAGCTTGTTAATCTCTCTGATCTCCTCTAATTGGATGTGCTTTAAGATCATTATGATGCTGTTCAGAAGGATAAATGGTGGCAAGAAATCACTCTCTCTATCATTGAGCTTAGTTGATCTCAGCTTATCTGGGGCTTTTCTCACTTGTATAATAGAAACTTAACGTTTTATTTGTTTGTTGTAGCTTTAAACATTATTTATTAGATGGTTTATTATCATCGTTGGGATTATTTGTTTGGATGATCCATGACGGATTGTTAAAATAACTTGCTGAGCACAAATTGATCAGACCTAGGCATATTACATAGATCCAGATCAGCCAGCTACTGCTAGAAGCTGTCTGTTCAAGATTTACATAATTTGCCTCTAATTTCTGCTTAAAACCAGTTGTTGAAGTTAAAGTTGTGAGCAAGAAACTAAGAAATGTGTATGGTTGCGCACCATGTTTAATTACATCACTTTGCTGTTACAAACACAGTGCAATTTTCATGATTTAGAAATCCCTGAACACTGTAGTAAGTGAGTAGGATTGTATTTATTATATATTTTTAAATGATATTCAAGATTGTGTTTAATATACGACAATTGTCATTGTCTATCACCATACAAATATAACAGTGAAATATTTGTTGGTGAGAAAAAAAATGTTTGGGTTCCTCACATCACATGTAATTGATGACGGATCGTTCAAGTTGATAGTTGTTGTTTTTGTTGTTGAAATACATCGCAACAACCAAATATTTTCACTATAGAGACACCCATCTATTTGTGAAGGATTCTTTGACCCAGACAAATCTGAAGGTTGAGCTACCAGTACACCGCTGGCAAGCTTGAAGACCTTTCTGCATTAAGTCCTCGCCCTAAACGAGATAGAACCCACATGATAAGAGGGTTTTTTGTTTGTTTTTTTGTGTTTTTATTGGGGTGAATGGAAGCAAAACTGTTGATTTATTCCAGGTAAAAACTATCAGGACAGAACTGTTTGTTTTGTTTTTTGAGAAAATACATACATTCATCAAGAAATATATGGAAAAAGACAACACATTCTCCTACAAACACTCTCTCATCCATCAGACCACAAAACCAGAAGTTTCTTAATACATATGTTCTTCAAATTAACATAAAGTGCTACTTGCTGATGGCAAGAGCTTTTACAGCATACTTTGTTTCAGCAAGTAGTAATTTGCGGCCGATTATGTGGTAATGTCATGTTAATCTTATTGAAAGGTGACGAGAAAATGTCTGATTTTCACAATCTTGGAGACATCCCTTACAGCAGTATCAAGATGTTATAATGTGTATTGTACATGTACATAGTGAAATCTTCACCGTGGTATTTCCCCCTTCGCTGAAAAAAAATGTATACTATTAAAGTATACATAAGCTTATAATACGAGGTTTTGATATATATGGCTGGTGAAATGTTGTTGAAAACTTCTACTTTGTTGAAAACTTCTCCTTTTTTTTTGCATGAAAGAAGGCTATATGAATGCCTAGGAAGAGTTTTAAAATACAAAATATATTTATGATTTTATGTTGACTAGAACTCAAACCCATGTATTGGTTTCTTTTTGTTTATTCATCACAGTGATACAATTATAGTCATAAAAGCAATGTCTAGGTATAAAATGGTTGACCCCAGGTAAATGTCTGGGTAGAACCACTGACCAACCACAGATCAGTAGGAAGACCGAATAGTCCTTTGGCTTGACAGGGGCTCAAACTTAGGTGGTGAGCATGCTGGAGGATATATGTCCACCACCTCATCATGGACTCCACTGTTGTTGACTTTCAGCCTTTAGCTACAATGTACGATGCCCCATTCACCTTGTGGATGAAAGAATGGTGTTTGAAATGTTGCTGGCTGTATTTATGTTCACAGTGAAGACATTGGGGGACAGTGTTTAACAGTTGTATAGGCATCGCAAGGGCATGTACTTGATTCTGTTTTACATGAATTTAAGGGGTCTAAGCTGCTAGAATACCTGTCTACAGCAACCATTGTAATGTCTTGCAACAAGCAAACATTAATTTTACTGTTGGCTGACAATGTCATGAAATGCCATTGGCTGATATTACTTTGCTTCTTAGACAACAAATGTTGCATTTAATGCAAAATATGTGTAAAATATTATTGTTTTATCAAGTAATAGTTGAAAAAAAATGAGTGATAAAAGATTTGTTTTACATGTGTTTAGATTGATATCATAAGTCTGCATTATTTATCAAAGAAAGATTAAAATCATAATTCTACCATTTTTTGCCTTAGAATTTAAGAAACTATTAACTTACATGATTTTAATTATGTTATTTCAAAACAACTTACGACAAGCAATGTTGAATGGTTCCCCTAGAAATTCAAAGCATAACCATATCATCATTAAATCTACATTTAAAGAACCATGAACCTAATTTTATGTACTTCATTTTATGTATTCATGTTCAAAACCATCTCAACTACGGCTAGGCATAAAAGAAATATCATAATGTAAAATGCCATTTCCCCATCATAAATTTGCAGATGAAAGTTTTCTTCATGTCTCAACTTCTATCCTTGCCTTTAGTAAAGTATCTTATAAGGTGTAATATTTCACAGACATGGACATCTTGAATGGTTTAAAATGTGAATGAATATTCATTCCTTAATGATAGTAAATGCTCATCAATTATCGGTCATGTCATTCTAAAAAATGAGCCCTAAACTTCGAACCTTCTGTGTTTGTGAATAAACCATACTTATTATTTTTTAGTATACCATCCTTAATAAAGCTTTGGGGAGGGTTAATGGAATCAGTTTGTCCATCTGTCCATTTGTGGACACAATTTTGTCTGGGCTTCTTCAATTTTGCTTCAATTTTGATGAAACTTCAGAATTATCCATAGTACTATTGGAACCTCTGCTCCTAATGAGGCCATTGATGATGATGATGATGATGATGATGATGATGATGATGATGATGATGATGATGATGATGACAATCAATTATAATACAATGATGTTGATTGTGGTTGTTATGAAAATGATTATGACATTATTTAGTTATTTATAACTCATAATGACCCAAACATGAAATAATAAAGTTAAAAGGAAGACTACCATATTTTTGTAATATCAAGATGTTCTTTTATTTTCGAATAATTCAACTTGGGCATGTACATATAATAGTGGTACATAACTTCCATACTAGCAAGATGTGGTGGGTAATTGAAAAATGAGTGCCAAAGCAAACTCATGTATCTTCTGAATCTTCTGTTTGTATGATACACCAGTTTGGAGGCTGGTGCTACTTTGATACCAGACTTTATCACTCACAAATATCATTGAAAAAAACTCCAACATAAAAAAGAAGTAAACCCTTAACAAGAACCTGTAAAATGGTATTTAACTCATAAACCTTCTTACAGTGAATTAATCTGGTATAGGCTGAAAGCATCCTGATCCAGATGGGCCAGTTCTTGGGGGGGGCTGTTTAGTCAGGATCTGCACTATTTGCTGCTGAGTCTCTAGTTACAGTAACCAATGCCTAGACGTGTTAGAAGCTGACAATGGTGGGTGTTCTTAACAAAGAGGAGCATGCTAAGGGTAAACTGGTGACAGGGAATAAAAAGCCTGTAGCAAAAATCCAGGCACAGGAGTGCAAATTTGCATGAGTTATAATAGTGAAAAATGTTCAGGCAGCCTTATACAGATAGAAGTGATAATGATATGATACTACATTTGTAATACAGCTACTACTTGTACTGCTTGTACTGCTACTACAACTACCACTGCTGCTACTACTACTACTACCATTACTACTACTTCCACTGCTACCACTACTACCACCACTACCACTTTTTTTACCACCACCGCTCCGCCTCTTCTACACCTTCCGCATCTCTTCTCCAGTAATTGACTGTAGCTATTAGAACATGATTTTACTAAGTGTTATAATGATAATCTGCCCGGATAAGCGTAGAAACTTTCCCTCATCTAACGATGCTTCTACTTTATGGTAATGATAATTTCATACCCATCAATGTGCGCATAAACATTCTTTTCATAGTACTGTTCACCATTACACTGTGGCACATTAACTTTATTATTCCGTATCTGCGGTAAAAAATTGGGTTCAAACTCAATGCTCTGTATGCTAATGTTTTTAATTGTGCACGCTAATTGTACATTATTCTCGGAACCCTCCGGGAGCCGGGTTTATCTCTGTTTATCTGACATTCAGCCATATATCACGCCTGTCAATAGCTGTCATATAATAGAAAATGTATTGATTATAATGATGGCTTTAAACCAACCAAGCAGACCAGATAACTATCCTAAATAGAGCATAAGAAATCTGTAAATTGTTAATGTCAGCAGATGAAGCATATTCCTATAGCTGCTGATTTTTTTTCAAGAATTTCAATGAAATCTTTTAGGAACTGCAAAGAGCTAACTTTATGCAAATGTAATTATAAGAATAACAAAAGATTTATCAGTTAATCTTGATCCAGGTTATCCTGTTTTTAATGGCAGCTGGCTGATCTGGATCTACACATTTTTCCTATAGCCTTATCAATTGTGTGTAACAGGCTTAGGGATAATAACCACACTTGCTAGATAAGACTTTGAACAGTGTCCAGCATAATTCATTGAATGGCAGTGGATGATGCCTAAACAATCCAGCATGCTTGGAGACCTGAAATACTGTACAATCATTTTTTTTCTAAGTTTTTTTATCAATTTTGTCAATAGAAACATCATAAAATATTTATCTTGAATTTATAGCTGTGATATTAATGCTTAAAAATCAACCTTCAGTACTTCAGTTGTGTTAATATTTTAAAATAATAATTTAGCAAATTTTAGATTATATCATTGTTAGCAAGATTACGATGCATATTTCATGAAACATTTTGCTCAATGCTCACTAATACTAGCCCTATACTTGCTTAAAGGTTGGGGTATACTGTATTGGTTGAATGGTGTTTACAGAAATAAAAGGGTTAATGATTTTGCATGACCATAACATTAGGAGAACATGTCAGTCGTGGGCTTATAGATACAATACATGTAAATAACTGTAATTAAGACAAGTGCTGTACTGATTCACCGAGCTAAACAGGTTGCTGACACAGCTGTCTGCTTATCTCCCTATTCTAAAAAAACTTTCCAACATTATAAATGATGTATTGAATTTTGCTTAAATCTTGATATTAAAGGTTGTATCCAACAATTTGTTGATATCAGATATATATTACAATGTCTTACCCATGTTTGGGGATTTGGGTCATAATTTTTGCATGGACTAAGTTTAAACTTAAGTTTTAGTCTAAGTGAAGATGACAATGAACCCTTCCATGATTAGTTGTTAAGGCAGTTTAAATTCTGAAATAAATCATTCTAGATGTTCATTCTTTCCAATACTATAATATAGCCAATGGGGGATTTCTGCTAAAAAATACTTATTTATGTCCGAGCAGATTACCTAAATGGTAGTTTGGTAACATGACCTTAAAAGAAAATGGTCACATGGTTTTCTTAGTTTGAAAATAGGTTACTGTGCAGCATGGCTTAGAATGGAAATACATGGAAACTGTTGGATACGCCCTTTATAATGGGCTTGTCATTAATCTATGAATAATCACGGCAATTGACTAATAAGATATATTTATGGTAGATGACTTATAAGTTTATACAAAGAAGAATTCTATTGATTCTGTGAGAGAGGTCACCTGTTAACTGGAATGAGTCCTTGACTTCTATCTCCTGAGTTAGTCAATACAAACATGGGTTAAATGGGCACCTGTGGTGTAAGTGGTTGTTGCCTTGCCTCAGATTGCTAAGCTCTCACTGTGTGGGCTCCAGTCCATTCCATGCAACCAGCAATAATAGTTCAACTGGTAGAGCATCGATTTGCCGATCGGGAGGTTGCAGGTTCAAATCCCGGCCGGGTCAAACCAAAGACTTTAAAGTTGGTAGTAGTGGCTTCCCTCCTAACACTCGGGGCTAAGGGGACAGCATTACTCCTGACTCGTCGTTGTCAGTATAATGGACCAGCCGGGTTCAGTTCCGGGGCAACTCATAATTGCCCCTGTGCTATAATGATAGAAATGTCACTGCACAGTATCGACAAAAATGTCGGCAAATCCCTTCCCTTCCCATTCCATGCAAAGGACTTAATATGGGAAGGTCATCCTGCTGAGCTGTTGTGGTTCATTAGTGGGTGTTTCTACCCAGACATTTGTCCGGGGAATTTCTCTATTGAAATTGCTGAACGTTGCTATAATAATCATAACTGGTCGCTATGGTGTATTTCAACACCACAACAAAACATGGGTTTTAGGCTTAGTTAAGGCCAAAACTGTCATTCAAGGCAGTCTTCAGTATCCTCAGTATTATATCTGTGGTCTTTTTTTTTCACCATAAATAACTAGATGTCTACCATAAAGACCTTATTTATGTAGGAGACATGGTAATTTCTAAATGAACAAAAAACTTCTGACAGCTTGTATTTTCAGGCTAGAACCCGTACCTTCACACAATGCCATTATATAATCCTTTCTATAAGGGCAAAATTGAAGAGGAAAAAAACCCACAGATTTGATAGCAGAACAGACATATTTTCCAATAATTGATAGCAGTAAATTGATTTTCTAATTGACCAATTTACTTCAGGAATCTTAAATAACTAATTATCTCATTACATTTGTTCATAATTTCAATGTGACATTGACATGCTGTCAAGCTTAATGTCCATTTGAATGATTTATATTTATGTGTAATTATTATATGTTCATTTTATTCTATGTTATCAAAAAAACTCTTTATTTTGAAGTCAGCTAAGAACAAATTAAACCAGTTACGGCAAATTAAATCAAGATCATTGAGCACTGACTGGAAACATTCGAATCAGGATGTACACAATTTTCAGCTGAATGTTTAGTATTATGCCAATACATCAGGTTGCAAGCAAATAATTAAGAATTTCTTTATGTTTTATTAGAAAATATAGCAGTTTCGAGGTCAAGCTTTATTATGCTACCTTTTATAATAACAAAAACAAATCATTACTATTTCTAGTGACATGGCTTAGAAGAGAAACCATATGTATTAGTAGAAAATCAGAGGCATATAGTGCAGATCCTGATCAGCCATCTCCCAGCACCGATCTGGCTGGTCTGGATCTACAATATTTGAATCCTGAATTGTATTTAAATTCAATTGTGCTTTAGATTTTAATTCATTGTGCTTATCAGTCCACCGGTTTAAATCCATTGTCCTTAGCAGTCCATGGATTTTAATATATTGTGCTTAGCAATCTGTTGGTTTAAATCCATTGTGCTAAGCAGTCTATGTGTTTAATTCCCATGTGCTTAGCTGTTCATTGGTTTAAATCCATTGTCCTTAGCGGTCCATGGGTTTTAATATATTGTGCTTAGCAATCTGTTGGTTTAAATCCATTGTGCTTAGCAGTCTATGTGTTTAATTCCCATGTGCTTAGCTGTTCATTGGTTTAAATCCATTGTGCTTAGCAGTCCATTGATTAAATCCATTGTGCTTAGCAGTCCATGGGTTTAAATCCACTGTGCTTAGCAGTCCATTGTTTAAATCCATTGTGCTTATCAGTCCATGGGTTTAAATCCACTGTGCTTAGCTGTCCATTGTTTAAATCCATTGTGCTAAGCAGTCCATGCATTTAAATCCATTGTGCTTAGCATTCCATGGGTTTAAATCCATTGTGCTGAGCAGTCCATGGGTTTAAATCCACTGTGCGTAGCATTCCATGGGTTTAAATCCATTGTGCTGAGCAGTCCATGGGTTTAAATCCACTGTGCGTAGCAGTCCATGGGTTTAAATCCATTTTCCTTAGTTGTCCATGGGTTTAAATCCACTGTGCTTAGCAGTCCATGGGTTTAAATCTATTGTCCTTAGTAGTCCACCTACATGCATAGGTGCATAGGTGCATGCTTCATTTGCTGGTGATGCATCCTAATCTGTGCAGATCTTCTGCAAGTCATGATTTATGAGCGGCAAGCCTTAGAATGAGAATTCACATTGATTATTTGATTTCTTTCTTTTTCTCATTTAAATATAATAATGCCCAATTAAACATATGGCCATGAATATGTTTTGAGGATATAACAGACTCTGGCTTATACAAGATGTAAAAACTTTTTAATTGATTGTCTTGTTTATCTGATTGGCCGCCTTGAAATTTTTTTATGATTTATAATATAGAGTTCAATTATAATATATTTAATAATAATGATTACATATTTAGAACCATTTGACATAGCTTGGCTTATATTCATTGCATAAAATTATGATTGCTTGTCTTTTAAGTCAAAGTGATCTACTTTTGAGTTTACTCTGTGCAAATATTTTTCTGCTTTTCAATATAATAATGCTTGATTATGCATTTTATTAACATATATACAAACTTTGACAGATTGTTGTGTAGAGTTGATTGCTAGTCCTGTAATGAGATTGTGCTCCTTTTTGAGTGCATATTAATTATTTGTCTTTTATCTTTTCCATATGCAATTAAAGTATTTGCACAGTAAATAAAAAGACATTATATTGAAGTAATTTTGTAAGATTTACAAGATTCAGGCATTATGGGTCTATGCAATGGCAGTATAATATAGATGCTTTGAAATGATAAGAGTTTAATATATAGATAATAGAAACATAAACAATTCTGTTCCAACATTCTTTTTTTCCAATTTATTTGTACAAACTTGTTTGTACATACTTGTTGTGCACATTAAATGGCTTTAGAAAGGTTCAGGACTTCCATCAAATACACATTTATAAACCAAACATTGATTTTTTTAAACCAAACATTGCTTTATCTGTGTTGAGTTGTTGTTTTTATGCAAAAGTCATAACAAGTCTTTTATGTAACAACTGTGACAGAAAAAGTGTTGTTTTTTATACCAAACTTTCCATAGCTTAAAATAAGTTTCTTTATGTTCAAATGTTTAACAACCTAAAATAAGTTGTATATTTCAGAAACCAAATGTTTGACAATCTGAACTCAATGAACCATTGTATGAACTGATCTAACCTGAATGTAAAATAGAACTCAGAAAATGATAACAACCCATAAACCACCCATATAATGATGCAGAGCAATATCTGGAGAATGAAACTTTCAGCATTCAGTATTCACACCAAGCCATTTACAACTGCCGTCATGGCCGCACATGTTCAGAAATTATTCCCATAATGCCTAACATGCTTGTATTGAAAGTATTTTTCCTCTTAGCCTGCTAAGCATGAATTTATCAGGCTTAGACAGATAGTGTAGATCCAGATTAGACAGCTCCTGTTACAGATCATGATCTCCACTATTTGCAGTTTTCTTTCTAGAATTTGGTCTTTTATAAAGTTGTTAGCAAATTAATAAGAATTTAGTATTTGTTATTAACAAATGAACAATGATAAGGGTTTATCACAATCATTGAAGGAAGCAACTTGTTACTGGCGTTGCACAAATCATCATTTATACCCAACAGGGATGCTGGGAACTGATGATTTATTATTTCCATAACATTTGGAAGGCAATAAAAATTGATCTAGCAGTTCCGTTATCCCGAATATAACTGTTGATAGATGACAAATAGCTACACTGGCTTCTAGCTGAAAGGGCTGCCCATTTTATTGATTGAATTGAGCTTCGAAAAGATGTCTGATGATGGTTTTAAAACTTGTGTACATGTTTTCCTGTCCTTGTAGAGTTAAGGTTACATTTGTGATTTTGCATTATGCAAGCAGTAAATCTAAACAGACTTTTGTTATGTTCTGAATATTAATTTGTCTGTTGTTGTATTTTTGTGGAAGATTCTACCTTCAAAAACAGTGTATTTTCACTTAATTACATGCTGAATATTAATTTGTTAAAATTTAATCATACTAGAAAGCTTGTATTGCTTTAATTAGTATTTTTAAACTGAAAATTTAATTGAAATTTGTTATTAATTTGATCAAACAACAAAAAGTCTTTGTTTGAAATGAATTAATTAAAATAACAATAAATTAAAGTTATGGCCTATTGAAAAATATTAAAATATTAAAATAATCAAGCAGAGTTGACAGTGGAATTTGAATAATTAAAAAAAATGGCAACCAGACTGGGAATTGCAATCAGTCAATTACAACTTGAGGTATAGGAAACCGAGGATCAAACCTGTGCCATGACAAAGCATAGAAAGTAAAAATGGTAGTTAAGTAGCAGTGACCAGTTATGGTCATTTTAGCGATGTTAAGCTGTTTTTTGTGGAGGAAAACAAAAAACAAATGTCTGGGTAGAACCACTGGCACTCCAATTGTCTTATGGAAGACCCTGCAACGTTATGGCCATTGCCCTAAACTAGACACAAACCCACACAATGAGAGGCTAACCAGTCAGGGAATTTGCAAATCGGCACCTCTACCACAAGACTGGATGTGGTGTCATGTCACTTAAACATGACATGCTACACAGTAAAATCAGCTATATATCTGCTTCAAGTGAGTCACTGCTTAATTAAAAGATTGTTGGTGGGGCAATATACAAAATATATAATATATATAACAAGCAAACACATAATGTAAAAAAGTAAATATTTAATTCACCTTCTAATTGTTTGTTGTGCTCTTGGCTGATTGATTATAGTTAACTTTTAACTTTTCAGGTCCTAACACAAGTAGGTTCTAATCCCTATAGGGTTCAAGGCAAACAAAAAACTTCCATGTGAGCAGTTACTTCAAGTAAATGCTGCACTAAGGTGCATGTGACTCTACCCAGGATTTGCTGGAGGTGGGGGATCCTAATTAATAATAGCCAAACATCAGCATAATGACAACTATTTTCTGTCATTGAAATGACATCAAAACTGAAGAAAAAAAATACCAACAAATATTTCAGCACTCAAACTCCTGTGCATGTGTAAAATAGTGCTTCCACAGAGCTAGGTTAACTTTTCCCAAATTATGTCCACCACAAGTCCATCAATGTCGTTCTAAGTGCTATAAAGTGCATCCATCTTCTGACTTGTACCATACCACTGTCTGCAATTTTAAACAAAAAAGTTAATTCTTAACCTGCTAAGCAGGAGTTGATCAGGTCCACTGACAGAAAGTGTAGATCTAGACCAGTTAGCTGTTGCTGGGATATGTCTGATCAGGATCTACACTTTTTGCTACTTTTTTAGTCATTATAGAAATATATTATTACCTATAATTTAAAAAGTAAGCAAATGACAAAAGATTTTAGTATTGGCTATTTACAGAATAAGCATGATAGGGGTTAACTCCCCTTGGCTCACCTGGTATGAATAACTTTTTATTGCTATCCAATAACTGCAAGTGATGGTAAATTGACTTTATTCCTAGTAATGGTTCCATAAGGTTTCAACATACAATTTCATACTGTGAAGTGCTGTAATAGCCCAGCAATCACTAATTAGTAACACACTGCTTTAGTTAATTGGATATGAGAAATATGTTTGAGATATGTGATGATTTGCAGAAAAAATTGACATGACGTTTGGGTTTAGTTTGTAGTGTGTTGAGGCATAATGTGTAGTGAAGGTAATTTCTCTGAATTTATGATAGTGTTATTTTTTAAGACAACGCTGAATAATAATGATAAGATTTGCAATCCTTCCATGCACATGTCAACAAAAATATTACAGGGGAGATAATGCAGGGGGGCACTTGTACTATAGCCTAAACAGAAGAAAACAATGCAAGAAGAACAGTTGCATAAAAAAGCCATCAAAGTTACATAGATCTTTGTTTCAGTAATGTATTTGGGTGTACAGATTTATTAAGCCAAACATCCTACAGACATTCATTCAATCATACACAGTAATAGCTTATTTTAAGTGCATACTTAAAGCAGATGTGCATCTTTGTCTTGATTTATTACTTGCACCAAAATAATTACTGTCATTTATTTCTACTATTATTAATAATGAAAGAATTCCTTGCTTCTGTTTACTAATAGAGAGGGTTGAAAGATTGTATCAGGAATGGTTTGCTTCCATTGTAACTGGAATAATGTTCACCATATTGGATGTCAATGCTATGCTATTTAACTGGAAGCAGCACCATAACATTATAAATGAATATCATGGATTCATATCAGTATGACATTTAGACCACTGATTTAATAGTGAAACCATGAAACAACAAACTTAAGTGTAAACCAACAAGCAGAAAACATACATGTAAACCAACAAAATTACATGTAAACTATCAAACAACAAACATGCAAGTAAAGCAACAAAAATACATCCTTGTAAACCAACATAAATGCATAGAAACCAACAAACAAACAAGTATACCAACAAACATACATGTATGTAAAACAACAAACATAAATATGAATAAACATAGAGGTAAACCAACAAACATACATGTAAACCAACTTACAAACCTGTGAACAAACACACAACAAACATACGCGTAAACCAACTTACATACCTGTGAACAAACACTCAACAAACATACATGTAAACCAACTTACAAACCTGTGAACAAACACACAACAAACATACATTTAAACCAACTTACATACCTGTGAACAAACACACAACAAACATACATGTAAACCAACTTACAAACCTGTGAACAAACACACAACAAACATACATGTAAACCAACTTACAAACCTGTGAACAAACACACAACAAACATACATGTAAACCAACTTACAAACCTGTGAACAAACACACAACAAACATACATTTAAACCAACTTACATACCTGTGAACAAACACACAACAAACATACATGTAAACCAACTTACAAACCTGTGAACAAACACACAACAAACATACATGTAAACCAACTTACAAACCTGTGAACAAACACACAACAAACATACATTTAAACCAACTTACAAACCTGTGAACAAACACACAACAAACATACATGTAAACCAACTTACAAACCTGTGAACAAACACACAACAAACATACATTTAAACCAACTTACATACCTGTGAACAAACACACAACAAACATACATGTAAACCAACTTACAAACCTGTGAACAAACACACAACAAACATACATGTAAACCAACTTACAAACCTGTGAACAAACACACAACAAACATACATTTAAACCAACTTACAAACCTGTGAACAAACACACAACAAACAAACATGTAAACCAACTTACATACCTGTGAACAAACACACAACAAACATACTCGTACACCAAGAAACATGAAACCGGCAAACAAACATAATAAACTTTTAAAAAACAACAAGTTGTCTTGTAAGCTGGTCAAACTAATGTACCTATTGCTTGTATACCATCAGTATTTCCAACCTAGTCAGAAGATGTCTTAAGTATCAACTGTTTTTTTACCTTGTTAACCAGTGAACCATTTTTAGTTTATATTTTAGGCAAGTTTGAAGATGTATAAAGACGCAACTGTGTATACAATGTGTATAAACTGGTTACCTAATGACGATTGATTTGTGTATTTCAGGCCAAGTCTGAAGTTGACATCATGAACCAGTGTAGTAGAAGTACTGAAGATTCCAAACTATTTGAGTGCCTTGACAGGCAGAGAGGTGAGTACATCCTGTTATGAAGTTAGAAATAACAGTAAAAACAGTGAAATAACACTAAAAACAGTGAAATAACAGTAAAATGACTCACAAATAGCCAGCATGCAGTATATTGATAGACACATTTATCATTTATAAAAAATATATACACATGCATATGTCTTCTTGAAAATATAAGCATGCTGACAGTACATGTAAATAATTTCAAAAGTAGGTTTAAAGAAAGATTGGCTTTGAGTCTACATACTGTATCATATTTATGCTGACATAATATGAATTTTGCCTTGCATTTGTCCTTGAATTATGACTAAAAGAGCTACTAGAATTGACATCAAAATAAAAGATTTTTTACTGACTTGATTGATCCTAATGCTCATCCTACTTTGCAGCAAACAAATATCTCATTGGTGAAAAACAACAACTAATTAAGTGACCTAGTCATAAAAGCTTCTTAACACTTTGCCCCTGAAACAAGAATTGATCAGATGAAGGCAAATAGTGGCAGCTGTTTGATCGGGTTCAGCACTATTTGCCGCCCAGTCATTAAGAACGTAACTAAAAATGTTTGCATGTAGCTGTGAACCCAAAACACAGAATTAAGTGTAGGTTGTTGATTAGATATAGCAGGCTAAGGGTAAAAAACAACACCATAACATGCCCAGGGCCAATGGTTCCCTTTTGTCTGCCAGGGGCTTTTCCTGTAATTGCTTGACCATAAAAGAGTAAAGTGCTTCATTTATCAATTTGTCCATGTTCATTATATTGATGCACAGATGGACGTTAGGTTTGTGTTTGTGGTATTGGCTGGCTGAGCTTGCAGCAGTCTTGAGACTTATAATCACTGTCATAAGTCATTACTGACGCTTGTAGAGGATACTTAGGGATTGCTTTGAACCTTGAGGGTCGTTCCTTCAATCTATCAAGGAAAGAGGTTTTGTGTCTGTCATATTTCACTTCTATCTTCTTCTGCCATGTTGAACAAAATTGCCCTCTAGTAATGCCCATTGGTAAAGAGGTTCTGCCCCCATAAAGGCTGTCTGGTGGCATCCTGTGTCGGCATAGAGACTGCGAGAGGCTGGGTTATAGAAAGTTGCAGGGACGTGGCAAGAGACAAAATGTATATTTAAGTACAGTGGACCTAAGACAAAATACTTTCAGGCCCATACTTACTAATACTGTTCTGTAGTTAAATCATGGGTTACTTGTCTTATTGTGATACAACAATTCCATGATACAATTCTGACACAACTTAAAAGATACAAATCTGGAATATTTGCATAATGATTTAACTGTACAACTTTGAAATGTTTATTTCTAAACTTAACCCCAAAATACTTTTGTTGGTATTAAAATGGTGTCCAGAGTTAGAGTCACATCTAAAGCTTAGGCTTAAGAATTGTGCCTAAATAGCCAACTTAATATTTATAAGTACAAATGGGAATTTATGGCAGACACAAGGTCATTGACAGCTTTGAAATTCAGGACTCCCTTCTGAAAATTAGGTGTTCCAGAAAATGATGTGTGGAAAAGGTTTTATAATATACAAAATTGAATCCCAGCATACTAAAGTTTCTGTCTTGACTGCATTATACGATTGTTAATTACATCAGTTAACAACAAATTTGGTTTTTCAATTTACTTTGAAGCAGAAAAGAAAGTGTCCTGATGAAACACGTGGCATGTTAGTTCTAGTAAGTCTCTCATCAATTTTTTGTGTCATTCAGATCCTGGGACATGCTGATTGTATCCGTGTTATTTTACATTTATAAATAATTTCAACATTTCTTAATTGATTTCTAATAACAATATGTATCTTTTAATAGATATTATTGCTATAGACTTAGCAACAAAAGTTGCAGCTTTAACTAGTGTTAACCCAACTAGCAAAGAAAGAATGATGGCAAAAATGTTATACAGTTGATTCAAGGTAATTGAATAACATTTATAGGCATATTCCATTTTATACGCAAACACCAAACCTTTTCTTTGTTATCTTTAATAAAAAGTAATGGCTATATGCATAAGGTGTCATCCCGATTTTGGTTTTACGCAATCGCTGCTTACCTGACTGCTGAAGCTGACTAATTAGTTTATCTCTGGGGCAATTTTCACACCTTTTTCTGGGGATTAGCAAATACAGTCACTAATCTGCATCAACTGAATGATCAGCAGCCAGATTGACTAACTCTGTTATTGTCTACTGCCAATGACATGCTTTTCTCACATCGCCTAGATGAATTTCACAGATTTTCGTGAAGGTTAACAAGTGTCAACAGTGAATGATGTCATGTGTGACACCATCGATAACTCTTGAAGTTTTAAAAGACAATTACTCTCCCTTGGCAAAATGTGTGGCACTAAGGCTTATCTTTTAACATAAGTTCATTTGTTGATGAAATCAAAAAAGACAAAAACAAACATATACATCCTAGTACATGGAGACTAATTTTCCGGTGCATTAAAAATTAATATCTGAAAAGAGCACTTTGAAATACCACTTATAAAAAAAGTGTTGATTTTTATGTCACAAAAACAAAATGGTGACCCTTTTGAAAAGGATTTGTTTTTAATTGGGATTGAATGTAAATAATTACAAGCAAAGTAATTATCTTGAAAATTGTAGGTATATGATTGAAGTTTTCAAAGGAAACACAGTAGCTGAAAGTTAATAATAATAAATCAACTGAAAACAAAATACATTCTTAGATATTGTACTCATATTGATTTTGGGTTTAATGCCTATTCCGGTTATTTGCATGAATTTATCTGGGATGTTATATATATGCAAATAAGCGGAATCATCTATAGTATCAAAACCAGTTTACAAAAATATATATATAATTGTTTGGGATCAAGCTGTCAAAACACTTTTTATTCATCATGTTTATATGTATGATACAACAGATGGTGAGAAGTGCTGTAACAAGGCAGAGACATTTGACAACAGATCCGGGTACATCAGCCAGTTCTGTAAGGCCACCTGCTGGCACATGTATCTGACCAACACGCTGACATCATCGGAGAGTAAGCGACAACTTCGACAACAGTGTTCAGGCAGAAATAAGGAGGTTGTCCAATGTCTACAGAAACAGACCAGGCAGACAAGGCAGAGCAGCAATGGCCAAAGTATGTACACATCTGAGGAAGCACCCCATGCACAAACTTTTTATCTTGTTCTGCTTATGTTTATTTTAGTGTAGGTTTTACTTAAAAACACAGATAGCTACCAGCTCTAGAGGCTTTTACTGATCGTAGCAAAACAGTGTTGTTGTTTTTTTAAGTTATACCAACATAGATCATTGTTATACAGATAATGGTAACCACATTAACTAGTAAAAACTACACAGTGCTTGTAAAGCTAAATGCATATTTAAGCTAATACAATATAAATCTTCATAGTTAGTTGCTATGGACATAATGGTTGCCACGGTTATTCTTTTAGCATGTTAAAACAGCAGCAATGCCCATTTTGTGATATACTTAATTACAAATAGGTGGTGTGCCACTCTATGACTCAGGATAGTAGCTGGAATGAATGGAGTTCATTTTCATGCTGTAGGCAGACATTGTAAAGCAATCATGAATCACTTTAAATTAATTACAAAAGTTTTAAAAAATGCTTTTTATTATTGCAAAACTTCATTAATGGTTGCTATGGAGATGTTAGTTGTGATCATTACATATTAGGCTTCCACTGCTGTTAGAAAAGGTTACAATGGTGATATAAATGGGTATGTTAGAAGCCTGTCAACAGAGCAGCTATTGAAAGCACTACAATTTTTAGACTAGCAGAGAAAGCCATCAGGGTTATAACATAACCATATCCTGAAATCACTTTGTTTATGAACTACTTTAACCACACCCATCATAAAAAAAAATACCAGAAGCATCTGGCCATAGATAGGAAATATTCATGCTGAAATGCCAAGCAGAATAAATAACAACACAAAGGTCAATGCGCATTAACTTACAAACAAGTGGGTTGGAAATTTTTCAGCCATGAAATTAACACTAAATAACCCTGTGGTAAACTGTTGTTCTAGATTGCAGATCTAGATAGCGCAATGTGCATATGAGAAATTAGTTGGCCATTTTGTTTAGTTACACTCAAGGATTTTATGCAAATAGGTCTGTGCATTGTAATTGTCTCACAGTCACAAATATTTTATGCATTTTGCCATGCTTCAGTATTTGCTAGCATGTTTTACCATACCACATTGTCAATTCTTTTTCTTATTTACCTGTCGAGACATTCATTTTTCCACCTCAGCATTTTAACATTCAGCATTAATAATATGTTGACTATTTCTATTGAGAGTTTTTTGTTCAACTTAATTTTTTTTCCTATTTGCAGAAATAGTTTTTCTTGGCATTTGGCACTTTTTGTGTGAAGTATGCCCACTAACCAACCAGTGATTAACGTACTTAACTTTGACTAAAACAGTTGCTATGGGAATAATGGTTACCATAGTTAAGGGGGTTTTGTTCGTATGACTTAATTGCTGTTTAAAGTAAGTTATATTAAGTAAGGTATATTATCTTGATTTTAAAAAAAGGGATTTTCTTTTTTAAACATGTACAAATAGTTGCTATAGGGATAATGGTTTCCATGGTTACATTGTAGGCTTGCACTGCTGTGAAAAGAGCAGTAATGCCACCTGTCGGCAGGTGTGTGAGGAGGCTCTGTCTAGTAACCTAAAGGAGGACAAGAAGATAGACCGGCTCATCCAGGCCTGCGGCAATGTTGACCTCATCGTAAGTAGCAGTTGGTGTTTTTTAGGTTATTCGCAGCAACACACTTATCCATATTATGGTAATTATGGTGATGTCGAGCTACTTTTAATTATTGGTGGAGGAAGACCATCAAAACAAATGTTGTAGAATCATAATCGCACTGCAGGTCAGCTGGAAAACTAACCACAATTGTTTTTAGGCCATTTGTGTCTCAGGCATCAGTACTGCATAATAATGTTTCTCCCTTTGTAAAATATATATAATCTATATACCATACTTTTCTTTTCTGCAACTTTGGTAATTCTTTCTCTTTTTCTTAAATATCTTTTTTTTTTCTCTAATTACAGAATTCTTGTCAAAATTAACCTACGGTAATGCATGATTATTATTATTTGAACATTTTCTATGTATTTTCCTGTGGTGATACTATGATTTTGCACTGTAGTTTCATCTCAGTTGACTGCACTTAAGGATCTCATGCTTAAGTTGGTGGTTAATTGACAGTTCTGTGATACAGCAGGTGAATAAATGATCTTGCAGGGAGCTGTATTTATTTCTTCAGTGGTTAGCTCTCCTATATATAGACTGAAACGATAATGATGCTAAATTTTGGACATCTGTTATTATTAGATAGGCATATAGGCTCTGTTCGATTAGATAGTCTAATGAGGTTACAGTGGTTTATCGTACAGCACTTGGTTCTTGTTATTCTGTACTGACTCAGAGACTTCTGTTAGATGATATTGTCAGAAGGAGGGGAATCTTTGTTGGTTAATTAATCTTGGCAAGTTCCGCTAATTGATTAATTACCCGATAACCAGCAGGGATAGGCTCTAGATTCTGTAGGTAACTGACAGGCATGTTTGGTTAATAGGAGTAAGGATTAGCGGACAGAATCATGTTCTGATAATTACAGTCTCATTCTAAAAGTAATTGGTGTAATTAAAAGAAGTTCTAATAGGAGTCTGAAGGGCCTGTTTTGCATTCTTAGATTTGTCACTTTTAAAGTGGGCATTTTTTCATCTACGAAAATAAGTGTTGTTATTCTAAAGTAAACTGTTTATAGTTGTCTAAAAATGAAAATATAACACATTGCAGTGATTATTTTAGTTATATGCAGTCTTTATTGAATTAATTAATTCTTGTTGTGTTTTTTTTTTAAGAGAGAATAGTTTCCTTTTGTCTGTTGTGCATCATCCTATTCAATATGAACTTGGTACATAATGTAAAATTTCTCCGGCAAAAAAAACTTCTTATGTGCTTTGGCAAGAAAATGGGCCAGTAGACAATAAAGAACTTATAAAATGTTTCAGCATCTTCTGACAGACTGTTTTCATGATGCTATGTAATGCATTGCCCATTTGGCTGTCAGTTATAATTTGCTCAAGTCTCGAGATGATCAGTTGAGAAATGCCCGACTGAAAATTGCACTGGATAAATACGCTTGACAGCTCTGAAACAAATGTCAGTCTTACTCACAAAAGACATAAACATTCTGAGCTAGCATCTGCAGGCTGAGTTTATGATGGGAAGAAAATTTCTTTTCATTGCTGCCAGTCAATTCTTGTTTTTGGTATTGTGTTGTTGAGTGTCTGAAATGCAATCTGTTCTGAAATAGTAGCAGAGTTACATCAGGGGAAGTAAATCTGTTGCTGTGTTATGTAAATCTTATTGTTCTCCATCAAAGTTTAATGTTAATTTTGGTTTTTAGAAGTTATTATTTATTAGTTTTCTGTTTCAAATTAAAGAAGAACTTGAATTATAGTGACTATTATATTGATGTTTTAAGTTCTAATCTTCATTGGGGTCTTCTGAGGAAGCAACATCATATGCATATTTACTGTATATAATATATGTACTTAATATATGTAATTAACATGTTAGCTGTGGCTGCTCTGGTGTAGCAGTAGCACGCTTGATTGGTAATTAATAGCCTGCTGTTTGATACCCAGCTGTGGCAGCCAATTTTTCATGTTGATTATCAATGTTATTGCTAACTTTCGGATGCCGGATGCTTCTCATGAACACAGGAGGCGCCCGTGGTAGTTGAGTGGTGATTGCTGACTTACAACTTCACTGACTCATTGGCTTCTTACCACACTGGTTTGAGTCCCAGTGGAGGCTAAGGAGTAATTGTGGGAATGTTTTCCAGCTGACTTGTGCGCCAATGGTTCTACCGATCTGTCTCCACCAAAACATCTGGACATTACTGTAACAACCAAAATAGTCTCAGATCGTGTATTTGGAAAATAAGATATGAACACTAGCAGGGGTTTAGGAAACATATACCTCTATTTAGCCGAAACACAATAAAAAAAATAGCATATCTTTTTACAAAGAATCTCCTAAATGCCAAGGATGGAAATACTTTCAGCATTACTTTGGGTGTTTGTTTTTTTCCACAGTTTTATTTTAAAGTTGACTTGAAAAACTGAAATTGATAACACATACATTAAGATTAAATCAACATCTCTACCAATCCTCTTGATGGTGCTGAGTGATAGGTTTAGTCAGAGGAAAACAATAGCTTAGCTGTCATACTGCAATTTTTAGAATTTATAGAATTCCAAAAAAGTGTTGGTGCTGGCATTAAAGAACCAACTGATATAAACCAGTGGCAGAATAACCTGAGGTGATTGGCAGGTTTTGCGGTGCAGGAAAGATAACTCTAGTTGACTGACAGATTGGTTTATCAGGGTAGATAACTGTGGCTGGTTGGCAGACTTGGAGTCTGTACCATATGTCAGGTCATCAACAGTTCTAGAAATTCATTCTGACAGTGATAGGCATGTGAAAAAAAGCTGAAAGAGAAAAAAATCTCAGTTTGAAACAATACCAAGATTTTAGTCTCCTCTTCCCATATGTTTGTCAGTTTATGCCAGTACATCCAGACTTGATAATAGGCTGAAAATGTGAATAATAGTACTTTCTTAAAAGTAAGTTTTATAGAATGCATCTTTAAACAATTTTGAAGATTATCTGTAAGTTTTCATTTTGAATATATAATGAATTTTTACATTATAGTTAACATAGGTCTGTTTAACAAGAGCTTGATAAAAACTTCCTTCGGTGCAAATTCTGCATTTATCACGTGTTCCAGAAGGTTATAATTCTTAACCCACCTTGGTGTTGTTGTTTTTTTCCCAACCAGCAGTATATTACGTTTTAAAGATATTTAAAACAGTTTCATTTTCTGGGTAGAAGAGAGAGAGAGAGAAAGAGAGAGAGAGAGAGAGAGAGAGAAAGAGGGAGAGAGAGAGAGAGAGAGAGAGAGAAAGAGAGAAGGCAGAATGTATACTTCATTATTTTTTTAAGTATCTTACAGCATATATTCTTAAAAGAAACCGGTAAAAACCTTTCACATTTGTGAGGTAAAAAAATAAGAATGGCTTTATTGTCATTTGTTATATTTTTATAAAAAAAATCATTTGATAGTTTTTAATAAATTTTCTTAATAGTATTCTTCATATTGTACTTAACCAAAATAAAGAACAAATATTTTTAGGCCGGCATGTTTTGTAATTAACTAAGAGCCTGTTTATATGGATAACCATTCAAAACAAAATAGAAAGATTTTGACTGTATATAAAGCAAGCCTTTTTTTAGTAATCCAGCAAACTGATATTTACCAAGTCAACACAGACACATATTTCTCTTAAATCACCTATTTGAGCTAAAAATATTAAATTTAATTAATGAACAAGCTTGAAGCATTCATCAAGCACATTTTTAATCTGATAAATTGAGTATCTGAATTACCGACACTTAGCCTGCACATCTTGTTTTGGGATATTATCTTTCCATGTTTGTAACAGTGCAATGGTGTATATGTCCTAAAGAAAATAAACATTTGATGTATCAGCTATGGGAGTTAAATTGTGTGACTCTGTCTTTCGATTCACATTCTATCATGGAAATACAAAGAACTACTTTTTGTCACACTAGGAATAGCTGAACTTTGTTAGGTTGCCTGCATAAGCATGAAGCAGTAACAATAATTCACTCCTAGCTATAAATATAATAAAGAAAGAATTATTCACTCAAATAGCCCTTCTAATCTGGATTTTTGTTATATGTGCTTTAATGTCAGCACACCATGCATTTATTATTGACAGTGCCACAGAAAACATATTAACTGGCATTTTGTATGTTAACATTTTATATGTTGAACTATTTTTGTTGCATAATTTTGCAATGTTGACATTTAAATTTTTCATGTATGTGAATAAATTACCTGTTCTAATCAGAAGTCATTGCCATCTGCCAGACAATTGTGTCCACATGTCTATAATGGTATAAGTTTTTCTATGTGATATTTGATGTCTAAAAAGGGAAATGAGCCACATGCAATCAGTTAAAGATAATATTTCATTGAGTGGGTTTGAGTCCCATTGGAAGAAAATAACTTTAATGTACAGGGGGGCCTCAATATGACTTGCATTGCATACATTTGTCATCAGAATGTCACTATAATGACCATATTAGTTTCACTGTGATATATTGTATATCAATATAAAGGACAAAAAGTCCATTAAAAATGGAAAATAACAATGTCCTCCATTTGCATAAGGGGAGAATTTATTTCCCCCAAATATCTTAAAATGTAAACATTCAATTTTTTATCAGTAGGGATTCAAAGGTTTACCCTTACATTTGTATAAGTCCACATTCTACATTATAATTCTTAGCATTCTTTGTGTTAATTGACACAGGCTCAACAAAAAGTGCAGATCCTGATCAGTCCGTTCCTATTTGAAGGTTTCTGATATGGTACTGCACAATTTCCTGCACTGTCAAGCAAGATATCTAATTACCTATATGTGTAGTTGTTTGCAAATAAACAAAGAATTAGATTTTCATATTTACATTAGCCCCTCATCAAGTTAATCTTGGTCAAGGCGAAAACTTTAATGTGAGGAGGTCTGCTGTGGGCTGATACTTCTATCCAGGCATTTGTCTGAGGTCTTCCTTTACAAATAAAAGCTGAATGTCACAGATTTGATAAAAATGTAGGCCAGATGTCTCTAAAAGCCAAGCCAAATCCACTAACAATGGCAGAGTGTTGAGGGGTTAACTCTTGCACATGTGTGTACAGTTTAAAAGTCAGAATCTCAGTAGGGGTGTATATT
Source organism: Sinonovacula constricta (assembly GCA_007844125.1). NCBI lineage: Eukaryota > Metazoa > Mollusca > Bivalvia > Cardiida > Solecurtidae > Sinonovacula > Sinonovacula constricta. Next base: position 4,267,544 of record CM017567.1, on the reverse strand, counting down.
TTGACAGCTCTTTTCAAACTTGACCTTACCAAGTGAGCTGGATCTTGACTAAGTGGAATTATGGGTAGACGGTGGATTGTTTTTCATTGTGGTTTGACCCCAGCCTGTCAGTCATTTGGTAACTTGACTCCCCTGTCGACTATCTGTATTGTTATTTGATGTGAACGTATAGCACCCCCTTTCGCTTTGCAATGGTATATATCCCCTAGTGCTTAACATTATTTAAAAAAAAAAAACATACAAAAAACCCACTACCACAATAGCATAGTTCTAATTGCATTTATCAGAACTGTTTTTATTAATTAATAGATGAACAGTTGAAATGTTTATTATAAGATGAGGTTATATTCTTTGTTTTATGTTTTAATACTGTACTTGTACATGGAACAGTAAGGGAGCAAAAATGTTTAGAGTGATTAAATTAAACTTAAGTTTTAAATTGTCCAGAGTTGCAATTCATTTTGATTAAAAAAAACCTCTTATTATTACTATAAATATGTGAAGTATCTAAAATTAAACTGATATGCTTTTGTGGCCCAGTCCACTGGGTTGATTACGGCTAATCAGTCCAGTAAATGAAAGCATATGATTAATAAAATATAAACATATTATTAAAATATATAACCATATAAATAAAAAAATGTAAGCATATAATTAAAAAATGGCTGATAGAATATGATGTTCAAGTGCTCAGAATCTAACAATTTCTCTGAAAGTTTTGATTCAAATCGGCTAACCTAAGGTTAGGTTTATATAAAAAAATAATTCTTCCAAATTACACAATATATCTTAATGTAATATAAATGATAATGCTGTATGTTTCCAGCAGACCAATTATCAGTGCTTGATCCATGATATATATTTTTATATAAGAACTTTGCAATATTTATCAAAGATGAAAAGATTGTGACAGAAAGAAGGGATACAAGGAAATGGTGTTTTTATTATTCTTAGATTTACCTTTTACTTCAATGCACAATGATACATACCAAGTGATAACAGGAATTCTGTTATATTTTAAACATTGACCCTGATGCATTTTTTCCAATGCAATTTTTTTTATTTATTGTAGAAAAATAGATGTATTTGTAACATCTTGTAAGTAAATGATAAATGATATCAGGATTGTTCTTTAATTATTTGTTATCATTTATCTTTTCTATATATTCTCTGCTAACTTTCACATTTCAATATTGTTAATTGCAATATCTTTGCATTTTATATCTCTACAGTCTTTGAGTATGGTTTTATCAGTAGCTTGAAATTCAACATAATATGGATCTTGTTTCTTATTTATTGCTTACAGTAATTTAGAACTGTTCATGTTATGTTTTATACATTTCCCCAACTGACTTTAAATAATGAATATTTTGGTCGAAAGATTGTAATATTAAGATTACATTAACATTATAATGCAAGTAATCTGATGTTACAAGCCACACACGATGAAACACTACCCTTCTCCCCAAATTATGTCACTTAATTGTAAGTTAATACTCGTTATTTAATTATAAGATGGACATAATTGTGCTCTCTAGACCATTCTATATTCAACATGTTATGAAATGAAATATTTATGTTCAGGAAAAATACTTTCCATTCAGATCATCAGTCAAGATTGTTTAATTATGAAGTTACCTAAAATTGAACAAAAACAATGGGAAAATTTGTTTACATATTATAAATATTCAACTTGACAAACATACAATTAAGTAATATTAATTTATAATATAGTCATTAATGAATTAAAACAGAATTTTCTTTCAACATGAATGTTCAAGATAAAAGTGTATTCGTTCACTAATTCAGCAATATCATGTATGTAACTAGGTTTATGCCTGCCAAACTTGAACTGGTAAAGCTTTGGCAAAATGTGTAGATGTAGATCGTCAAGCTTCTGTTGAGAGCTGTCCGGTCAGAACCTGCACTATCTACTGCAGGGTGTCTTACAGTGTGTCTTGTAACATGTGCATTGAAGTTATAAGCATAAATCTCAGACTATTTATTGCTTATACTTAAAATAATGCAGCATGGTATTTGGTAAATATAAAGGACATACTAGCAGTCTGGGAGATAATGACAGGTGTAAATAAGGTCATAAATAGTGTGCAGGTGTTGTCAAAGGCTACCTGGTGAGGTATTAAGTATCAAAGGCAGCTAATAATGAGCTTCTTTCTTTCTTCCTTTGTGCATGGTTATACTATTAAATATTAGCTTTACCTGCTACATTATGTTATTAACCAGTTTTATCATTTTTGTTTTTACTAACAATTACATGCAGAGGTGATTATAGACATTATATGAGGTATGGTAGAAAATAACACAGTCCTTATATACTGAGGTACTTTTACAGATACTTTTACAGAAATTTTGCTGCAAAAAGCGCACATCTTGGTCAGACGGCTTCCATTTGTGATCTGTTGTGCCTTTATTGTGGCAGCTCTACCCAAAAATAAATTAACCTGTTGCCATGCAGACAGCCATTTCCTCTGTAACTTATTTTGAAAGTCACAAATTTTTATTTCTTTTTATATTATGGTCCCTAGCCACTTTGGTTTTATGACTAATCGAAGCGAATAATTTCCTGTCTGGATTTCTTCCAAATGACCTTGAGTGTGCCTGTGGTTCTACCTAGAAATGTGTTTGGGATCTTCTACTGAATGTTGCTGTTATGACTGTTACTTTGTTGCTACCATGTTTCCCCCTCCCCAAACCTTCCCCCACCCCACACACACACCACCACCCCACTCCACCCCACTCCATATTAAAAGCAACAGCAACTTGTTGGGAATATTAACATATTACTGATTGAAATCCATTGGTTCATTAAACTTTCTCCTGTTGACATCTTTTTCTGTAATACATACTCTCTTAAGTAGTGAATATTAACAAACCTTTAATGGTAACATGTCTGGCTTTTCTGCATCAGTAATGAAATAGTGTGGGTAAAGATTTTCACCACTTTAAGCATTTGTTTACCAAGAACTATTGTCTCTGACTGTCTGAATGGTTTGCCATTACCAGTGTTCTGCTTTTCCCTTACCTAAACTCTTTCTATACAGTGCTGTAACAGGTTTGGTCAAGTCATGGACATCACAACAATCTAATTTGCCATGAAAAAAAAGTTATTATCTTGTCAAGTGTCCATTACCATGGTAGTGAGACTTTCATCAATTTTTCATCCTGTTTCTTTAGGCAATAGCTGTACTTAAAAAATCACATTTAAAAGCTCTTTTCTATCCTTCTGTTTTAGCTGGGTAAAAATTACCTTTTTGGTTGAACATTAAATGCCTCAATCCAGCTATCTTCACTGATTGCCTGCAAAGCACAGGTTGATCAAGCTTAAGGAAAAGATGTAGATCCAGACCAGTGAGCTTGTACTGGGAACTGTAAAATCAGGATCTATGCTATATGTTGCTGAGTCTCTGAGGAATATTTCTTGTTTGTTTTGCATGTAGTTGTCAGCAAATAAATTAGATTTTATATTGCTTGTAAATACATGTAGTGAAGCAGTTTCACTGGTAGTTCATACACAGAGCCTTTATAGCTCAGTTGGTAGAGCTGCCCACTAGTATTGGGATGTTCTGTAGTTCAAATCCCAGTTGAAGCTCACTTTTTCTGTTCCTGTTACATAATGCTCCTGTTATAGTAGCCTGATAAGGTCAGATTTAACTGCTATCTTTAATAATTGTATACTTGTGTGTTACAGAAGCCCCTGTACACCTGCCTGTTGAAGAAGGACCTAAGCCAGTCAGAATCCCACAATGTTGCAGGGATGGACTCGGCTAAACTACACTGCTGTGATAAGGCCCTCACTAAACGATGCGGAAATCTTTGTATACAGGTATAAATGTAATTTCTTTTATAAACTGCACAAAGTAGAATTTTGTGACTTTTTTTATTGATTTAGATTTTTATGTTTCATGTAGTTTTTTGCAATATATAAATGATTGAATTTCATGACATTTTGTTTTATATTCTGAATGTTGTTATATGTTTAATCAAATGAATTGGATAAATTTTAAATCTGAATTGTATTAAAAATACAAGATAAAAAGGCAAACACAAAAAATGTGGATCATCTCAAGTTGACAGATTAAACAATTGTTTGTGGGTCCAGCATTAATTATCTTTTTGTTTATCTTTGATGTTGATAGGTCATAGCTTTTTTTTTTAATCTTGCCTTAGAAGGTTTAAATTAATTACTTTAAACTGTCACCCACATCTTAAGCCTCGAATTATACTGCATATTGTTAACAGTTTACCATTACTTTGATGTTTGATGTTTTTGGAGGGAATTGTTCAATGTGACACATGTTAGAAAACGTATTTGTTAATTTTTAATCAAACAGTTGCTGCCATTTCATACATCAAATGTAAATTATTTTGCACAATCTTATAACTATTTATTTGCTTTTCACACATGCCAAGATACCTTGACTATTTTGAGACTATACAGCAGAAAGTTCTGATACTAGTCCGTCAGGATCTATTTACGGCTAATTCTTCTGGCTTTACTCTTTTTGTTTGACTCTGATCAATTCATGTTAAGCACATAAAGAGCTAACAAAGAGTACAACAAAGTTAAAATATGAAATAAAGATCCTTTGTGGAGATTTTGAATAATAGGCTCAGGTGTCATCTTTACTACAGACTGCTATGAAAGTGATGTTTCTGGTGATGGTGATGATGATGATGATGATGGTGTTGATGATGATGGTGATGATGATGGTATTAAATAATTATTATTATTATCATCATCATTATTATTATTATTATTATTATTATTATTATTATCATTATTATTATTATTATTAGACAATCGGGTAGATGGAAAAAAAAATTGCTGCAATTTCTTGTTATTTCTTTCTAAGCTGTACTTATTAGTAGTTATTTTTACAAAGGTTTTTTAAAACAATTAATAAAAAATGATGTCATTATATCATGATTTTGATCAATAATAACTTTGTATGTTTATTGTTATTTAACAATTTAGTCAATGTGTTAGTATGGAAATATTATTTTTTTTGCATGATAAATTGTATTATTATGCATTGTTTTGATAAATGCTTTGCAATTGAAAAATACTTAACATCTAAATGCAACACCATGCATTTTCCTACAATATATTCTGCAAAACAAAAATCTATCATCTAAATAACTATTATTTTATTGATTTATTTTTTCTTGTCATCTATCAATTATTGGTTATATCACAGTCTAACAGCAAGCGATGGCCGATGTACTCAAGGTTTGAGGACACCTGTGGGGACCTATCTCCATCTGTATCCAGCATGGAGAACAAACTTCATGCCTGTCTCAAAGATGGTATGTTCTTTAATCCTTATTTTGCTGGAAACACTATTAGGGTGGGGGGCATTGGCAGATCCAGAAAATTTTGTTTGGGGTGCGGGCTGGGGTTGGATTATGAATCAAGATCCATTCACCTTTGTCACAGCAAAATACTAGATATATACACACTGAAAGGGACCCTAACTTTGACCTAAGCAGTCAACAGACAAAATTTACTTTAAAAGCTTAATATTTTTTAAGCTTACATGTATGTGTTTTCACAACTCTACTCTTTTACCTCTTTTTAATGTTAACAGAAATTAATGGGTTAACCTATAATTGGATAACAACCCATACATAATTATTAATAACTTTTTAATAACTTCCATGCTTTGTTATTACACATAAGGCTAGAGACTCAGCAACTATTGCAGATTCTGATCAGGCAGCTATTCAGGATCTATACTACTTACAAAAGCCAGGGCATTGCTAATCTAGTTAAGAGTTACACAGTTCGGTAATTAAATATGTTGTGGCAAGACAAGAATACTTTCAAAGAACTTACTTCTATTTGTTATCCTTGCACACATTTATTTTTTTGTATCAAAGGTCTTGTCTTTATCATTTTACCTGTAATCTGGTTTAATACAGAACTGCAAATACTTTCTTTTAACAAGTGTGAAGTCTTTTTCTTTTGAATTTTTTATGAATGATAAAAAGGCTTTCCGTAGCTGAGTGAGTGACAAGATTACACAATTTGCAAAGTTAATGGTGCGAGGAATGGCAATATTTGAAGTAATAATGCCTGCGATGCTTCATAAACAATCAAGTGTATTGACCATCTATACAAAATTCCTGACAAGTGGTTTGCAGTGATGGTCTTTAAGTGTATACACTGCCATCCATTTTCTGTTCCATCAGACAAAATTATTATCAAGCACTTTTTGTGAATTTTCGAAAATATTTGCACGATAATGTGGAGTGCACTTTTTGTCATAAATCAACTCTTGCAGGAGGCATTTCCAACTTGTTTTTGCATTTCAAGTTCTTTAAAAGCCATGAGTGGCTATAACTAAAACACAGACAGTATTTTGTGTGGCAAAAATATGCACAAAGTGCTAGACAAGTGGGTTGAAAAGTGGGGTTGAAGAAGCAATATTACCAATTCCATTCAAAGAACAGCAGTCTGTTTATAGTGTCCACAACAATGTTAAATTCTGGTATTGTCTCTCCTAACATCTCTGGTGCATTAACGTTCTTTCATCCGAAAAAAGTTTCATTTAAAATTTATAAACACATATTCATGTCTTGTTCATGTCTTGTATATATATATATATATATATATATGTTACCATACACGATAATATCACAATACACAAACATAGATATATATGTCTCTCTTTTTATACACATATCAAAATTACATCTTTTTATTAATTTAAAATAATTGGAAAAATATGTAAGTTAAAAAGACAATTGTGGAAATATTTAAACATATTTGTACCTTTTTTATTCCTAAAGTAAATATTATTATATTAAATAAAAATTTCATAACTATGTTTAGTTTTGTTTTACATATTTCTTATTATTTTTGACAGTTATACTTAAACATTTCTAATTTTCATATTTCCGTATCGATAATTTCCCTTTGCCAATAATTTGCAATGACAAGTGCATTCATGCTTTTCTTTCCTCTTTAATGCTTTTCTTTCCTCTTTACCTTTTGTAGTTGAAGAGCCATGTCAGTTGGGGTGTAATGGCCTTAAGTACTGTACCAACATGAATAACAGACCTACTGAATTGTTCCGCTCCTGTACGTTGGAGGCAGACCTTGCCGCAAATAATGACATACTACTATGGCAAGCTGGAGTTATCTCCCTTCCAGAGAGTATAGAAATACCTGTCAAAGGTGAGTTCAAGAATTTACAAATAACTGATAGCAGTTGAAACTATAAAGGAATGTGTTAAAGTTAGCCGAGTGTGTAAAAGTAGACAATAATTTAATATTACTTTGAAAAGGCTATTACCTAATGAGTGTTCTTGTGCAAAACATCCTTAACACTCATTACATATTTTTAATTATTTTTTATTTCAGATTGCTTGAAAAGGTGGATTTGTTTTATATAGATCTGTATACATTTTTGTGGTACCATATATATGATACTGGTTTTTGTACAATTGTGGAAATGGTTGTGGTGATGTTTTATTGTCACTGTTTACAAATATCCTAAAATTTGTGTGTGTTTCAGACATTCGTACCTGTGAGCCAGAGATGTGGAAAGCCATAGCGTGCACGTACCAGATCAAACCTTGCTTCCGGTCCCCTAGTCCTCCCCAGATCTGCAGGTAGGTTCATGGTACCAGCAGTTGTGACATTGAATTACTTTTATCTTTTTAGAAGTTAATCAAGCTGACTCAGTTATAGTCAAAATGGCAACTGTCAATTTTTGTTGTTGGATGCATATGTATATCAGTATTTTCATCAAAGCATGGCCGGTCTTTCTTACAAGGACTTCAAAGGCTAGTGCTGTTGATTAAATGTTTGATTTCTTAACAATACTAAATAAAGGACTGCAGGCAAATATTAAAAGTCTGAACATATACATGTTAACATTTAATTATTTTATTTCGCTGCAAATCTTTTACTGTATGTCTTTGTCTATTGTTAATGGCAAATCTGAAAACTCTATATAACTACTTTTTTTTGGTCGCCATGGAAACAGGAATTGCCAGTTGGTTGTTTTTTAGTGTGAAGCTTTTTCTTGGTATTTACTGCTGACAAAGTGAATACAATAAAGTGGTATTGATGCAGAAGTTGTTTTAAGTGACATTTTATTTTTATAACTCCAGAGAGGACTGCGAGTATTTGATGACAAAATGCGTGGACAAGAACAGGTTGGGTGGCAGTCGGGCAACTGACCTCTGTAACAGACTTCCCAGCAGTACCCAGGGCAACTGTATAGCACTCAAACATTATACAGGTACAATTTACCTCTAAATTTGCTTAGCAAAAATTGATCAGTATTAGGCCAGTAGTGTACATCCAGATCAGCCAACTCCTTGGAGCTGTACTATTTGCTGCTCAGTGTTATCAACTTAAACCCATTCACTTATGCATATGCCATTTTTGACCTTTGCAAAGCATATACAATAACCATTTATCTTAAAATCTGCACATCAAAGTGTGTATTTATATACAAGGTTTAGCCTAGAATATGATGAACGTACATGTGATAAAAATACAGTAAAAAAAATTTTTAAATGTATAAAGTTATGTGCATTTTCAAAATTATTTTATGTTAATGAAGGAAAGGGTTAAAATTAAACATATTTTCACACCACGCTTAAGGATCTAGCCATTGATTTTCTATTTTATCTTACATAGTTGAGACTACAGTCCGAACAGATGAGCAGGAGATCACCAGTCCATGTGAGCCCAACCCGTGTCCAGCTGAACATGTGTGTGAGATCAACAGACGCAAGTGCCGACACTCACCTACCTGCCCACACTTTGTCTGCAGGAAAGGTTAATATTTTTTCTGCAATAAAATGAGCTTACACTAAGCATTTTATTTTGAACTCTTAGTCTTATTTATTTTGCCCAGCAAAATTGTTCTTGTCTTAAAAATGTACATTTTTTAGTTTTAAATTGTTCAATCTCTTGTCTTAGTAGCTACACATGTATTAGTCCACATTAACCCTAGATTTCACTTTTTTAAGTGTATCTGTTAATAAAATTGTTAAAATGCTATGTTAAAACTCTGTTTTTTCTCACAAAACTGTTTTTATTTGTTGAAACTGTAACAAAAACAAACTTAACTTTAACATTCAATAAAATTTCATTCTGTCTTTATACTGGCACTAACAATTACCTCTATTTTTATAACTCTTGACATTTTCAGCACACCTTTTTGTACCTATACGGCTTAGAGGCCAAACACATTCTTAACTATAAAACATGCACTTTCTTTCCTTGCAGGCTGTGTTATGGGCCAGCTGTCTGTTGCTATGGTCCCCCAAAACTCCAATGTTCTGATCCCAGTCTACAAGAACCATGATGCTGCCATGAAGTGTCTTGACTATAAAGTTTGTCACTGCTCACATAATGGTAACCTAGGCAACTGCCACATCCTGCCGTGTCTGCCCAAGGAGTCCTGTCGCTTCCGCTCAGGACATGTCAAAAGTAGGTGTCAAATGGCAGCTTCTGTAGCATATTTTATTGTTTAATTTCAATAAAGAAATTGTTGTGTGCATTTCGAATGTTATAGCCTTACGTGAGGTGCCTGTGGCCAAGCAGACCTACAATGAGCTAGTGGATCTACTTAAACATATGTCTGGGGTCTTCTACTAATAACTAAATGGACTTTGCTTATATGAACATTATTGTGTCAGTGTGATGTAACAAGAACAAACAATGATCTTTTTGATCATTCCATTTAATGTATTATATATATATATATGAAACCCCTTATATGTACAGAAAATGTAATGACTTTTTGTACTATTGTGTCCAAGCAGCATTTTTATCACATTAATAATATTTATTAAATAACTATTCATTATTAGTCCTATAAAAAGCACCTGACACATTCAATAACACAATGGCCTGCTTTAAAACAGTGCCAATATCTATATAAAGCCCGCTTTTGAAGTAATTTGATTGGCTAATAAGGCAGGGCGAGAAAATGGTATAGATTTCAGCAAGAAACTCTGGAAAATGGCAGCCATTTTGTTTTAACTTGGTCTGTGTGTAGACTCAGACAAGTTGCATAAATTTTCTAAATTTTCAAACATTCACGGCTTGAATTGGTAGTGTATAATCAAATGTGTAATAGATTTATGTGTAAATTTCACAAAAACACAAAGCATTTTCTGACTTGGATTAATGCAAAAACATAAGTATTAAATGTGAAACGTTATAAGTACATGTAATTATTTTATAAAATTGTCAATAAATAAGTGATTTGATACTGGCCCTGTTATTTGTCCTTGGCCCAAAGCCAAAAGCCGAGGGCCAATATAACTGCCCTCGGTCAAATAACATGGCCTTTTTCAAATCACTTATTTATTAACATATATAATAAGTCTGGCTTTTTGTTTATATTGCAGCCTATTATCGATATTGCAATTTGTTTTTAAGGACCAAGATTTATCCACATTTACTTATTTATTAATCAATGTCCACAATTTTCTGTTTCTTGTAGCCCATGGAGAACATTTTCAGCGGGAATGTAATGACTGTGTGTGTTTTGCTGGTCAGGAAGTGTGTACACAGAGAGAGTGTCTAAACAAACACTCTGACACCTTTAGAAAGATAGGTATGCTCCAATCCACTGTTTTGTTTTGGATGTTCTTTAAACCCCTGAGTTACAATAGTACAGCCTGTACATGAGTGGTATAGTGTCAGATTTGTGACTTAGTTGACTGCTTGCCTCTCACATGAGTTCGAGTCCCGGTAGTGGCAGAAGGGCAGAGATGTTCTTCCAGCAGACCTTTGGGGCGCCATTGGTTTTACTGTGATGTTTGTCTGGTGTCAGTCTCCAGCAAAAAAGCTAATTGTTACTATAATGATCATAATTGTGGGTAGCTTTGTTTTTTCTAAACAAAAAAAAAATGAATAGTACCATTAGACATTCCAGGAATATTAAATCTTATTCATGCTACATCTATTAGTTTTAACTTCATGCATATGTAGTAAGTCATTCTTATTTTGAATAAACAGTGTCAAGGGACCTCAAGTTTCGAATCTGTAACTCTTTTACCTCTTGACATACTGAAATACATTAGATGAGAAACAATAAAGAAATCGTAGTTTCATGTATGCTGTTTATAAATAGTTTGACTTTTTCTAGCCTTGATTTTCTAACTGTTGCAGGGATACAGGGCTGTGAGTGTGACCGGCGGTATGAGCCGGTGTGTGCTGGTAATGGGAAGACCTACCCTAGCCAGTGTGTGGCACGGTGTGCCGGAGAACAGGTTCTACACCAGGGGGCTTGTCATACCTCAGACCCCTGCAAGAACAACCCATGTCAGCAGGGCCATAGGTAAGGCTCAATGTTTTCTGGAAACAATTACATATTTTCTAATTACTAAACATTGATAAATTCATTATTTTATTATAAAGTTAATAAATAATGTTCATATATATAACTAAATATATATTTTTTACCTGGTTCCAGGTGTGTAGCCAACAGACAAGTGTGCTTTGGGAACCAGAACAAGCCTTGTCCCCAGTATATTTGCTGTGAGTAGACTTCATATCTTATATTTTGGTAGTTTTGCTGTTATTTTATGTATTAATAAAAAAAAAACTTAAATTGTTAAGTAAAAAATGCAATTCTACTCTTTTAAAGTCATTATGTTTTTTGTTTTATGCACAGCATTTTTTCTTCATCTTTTTCTTCTTCATCAAAAACGTACTATTAAATATTTATTTCAAACTGTAAGCTTTTTATTCATAAGCAGATAATTCTGCTTAAAAGTTTCAAGAATGCTCTAGACATAATTAATCAGATAACTGGTATATGCAATAACATATGAATTTGCTTAGATTAGCCTGTCTGGTTATTACATACTATGTCCAGTACAGTTTTGTTTTACTTCCACAATAATAGTTTCATATTTTCACAGTTTATTATTTATATTGATTTAGACATACCATAATTATGTGCATGCCGATTTGTAACAAAAGTATTTGTAGGATTTTCTATTTGCTTCAACCAAAGTATGTTTTCATGTATAGAATATGCATACTGTGGCTTATCTTTCAGTGGCTCTATATGAATGTAATGAACACCGCCATCGTCCTGTCTGTGACACGGAGGGCAAAGAATTCACCAACAACTGTCTGCTTCTCTCCAGGGGGAAAACCATTGCCTATGAAGGTCATTGTGTGGTAGGTACTATTTATGTCTGTAATAAAGTGACCAAGCATTTAATCTATTTAGCATGCTTTTGAATTGAACCCCAAAAAGTCATAATATCTATGCAAGACGTTAGTTTTTGTATGATAAGAACTCAATACCTCTAGTATGACAGTCCAAAGCCTTACTGACTGTTCCATTGAGTTAGTTGTTGTTCATGCATGTTTTAGTACATGGCAGCTGGCACAGTATTAGCATTGAGATTTCAACATAACCTATGTTATAATTTTGACAAGTGCTTTAAGTTTCTTTGGGCTAAAATTGGGCCTAAGGAAGGGTCAATAACTATTGTTTTTGTTCAGTCTTCTGAGTCATATAATTCTTAATCTGAAATGTTTTGTGTGATAATGTGGTTTCAAAGTTGTTAGTTTGATTACATGGCTGTTAGTTTGATTAAAATGGCTGTTAGTTTGATTACATGGTTTCATAGATGTTAGATTGATTACATGGCTGTTAGTTTGATAACATGGTTTCATAGATTTTAGTTTGATTACATGGTTTCATGGTTGTTAGAATTGCTTGAACTTTAAACACACAAACAGGCTTGTCAAAAATGTTTGGACAAAAATGTATTAATATTGACTAAAAATGTGTGCATGAAATGTATTAATATTGACTAAAATTGAGTGCATAAAATTATTACTTTATAATGTATGTATTTATGTGAAGTTTAATGTGTTCTCCAACAAAATGCTTTTAGATGATAGCATCTGTACAATAGTCTCATAACAGTTGTTTGACGGCATATGTTGGACATTTATGAACCCAATAATATTGCACAATGTTGGAAAGTAGCTAGCTTCTTACACAAACTTTACACTGAAAAAATTGCCTTTGAACAACTGTAAATATTTATTTGTAAGTTATATTAAATTCTGTTCACAGTTAAAAGAAAACTATTCATCAATTTTGACATTGTAAAGATTTGCTGGTAATCCTCAAAGATACTGGCTATCATCGAGCCAAATGTTTACGTTTTTGATGACATTTCAGATAAAGCCGTGCTCCACGTCAGGGGCAGTGTGTGGTCAGAATGGGGAAACATATCCCAGTGAGTGTGCAGCTATCGCAGCTCGTGTAACTGTCGATTACAGTGGGCCATGTAAAGCTATTGGATACAGCCAAACACCAGGTATGTAAAACTGGCAGAGTAATGTATGTGGTAGTTTAATTTACTTTTTGTTTAAAGATAATATAAAAAAAAACAACTTGATAAAGCAATGAAAAGCTATGTCAGCATTCATCAGCAAAGGGTAAATTAATGATAAAAGATAATGCAAAGTAGAAAACAGAACCCCAAATCAGCCCCTGCAAAAAGACACCAAAACATGGTCAGTCACTGTTGTCAATATTATGACTAGGTCAACAACCTTTGCATTTTTTAAACTTCATTAATTTATTTTTCAAGAGGTACAAGGTTACATTTTTTGTTATTTATTTAAGCCTCTACTTGCTGGAAACACCATACCCTTTTGTTTACATAAAAAATACTTCTCCTTAGTAATGTTTCTAGAAAGTAAAGGGTTTTATTTTAAATTCCGAACTAACTTAGTATTGATTAAGCTATTTATAGTACATCATATTTTTGTTATAAATCTTGTGTTAATATTTTTTATGATATTTCCTCATGTTAGCTGATGTTCATTCTGCATGTGCTGATGTGACATGTGCTCCAGTGGTGCCATCTGGCTGTCAAGGGATTATCCCTCCCTGGTCCTGCTGCCCTGTCTGTGGTGAGTACTGAAGGCTTGTTTGTTGTTTATTATCCTTAAAATCATAATATGCCATTGTTACAAGAGGTAAATGACACAGAAGACTGGCCAAAACAAAAGCAGGCTTCATTATTTACTTAAGAAAACTAATTTTTATGCTTAGCAGGTATAGCACTAATATTTCTAACTTAATGTCTGTAAATTATCTTTTCCAAGCTAATTGTTTTAAGGAAATTATGCTGTAGGTGTCAACAATGAAAAGTGTCACGTCTTAAATTGTCAGCACACCTCTTAAATAAGTATGAAAGCAATGTTTATTATTTATTTATACAGTATAAATCTGTGTAACTTTTTGTCAGTAAACAATATTAAGATTAAGCATGAGTCACATAACATTTGCATGGTGCTTGTTTTTAACACAAAAATTATATTTTAATATAATTAATGGTTTTGTAAACTGGATGTACAGATGAACAGAAAATAAATTTTAGTCTCAATGTTTGTGTTACCATTTTGCTCTTTTTGTATCACACATTATCTGTGCCAGCCTTAATAGCTCAAAGTAAGCAATAATAGAATTTCATGCTTGATGAAAGAATATTTAAAAAAAAAATGAACTAAAGCAACATCATAGGTATGTTATTGTAAATTCTATGTGCAGTATGTTAGCACTAGAGTTAGCTGTAGAATTATAAATCTTGACATACATTTTGTCATTAATTATTATTTTTAGTTGCGTTTCTAGTTGAGACATATTAAAATCTATATATTTACATTTCTAGCTGCGGAGTTACGGATCTTGAGCAGTGGCCAGATGGCGCAGTTTGCCTCAGAGGCTCTACGACAAGGGCCGATATCTGTGGGAGACATTTTGGATACTCTGTCAACCATGGTGACAATATCAGAGTGTGATGTATTTGGGTACCTCAGTATAGATGGTGACATTGTCGTGCTGCTGGCCCCTGTGGTGCAACATCCAACACCACTTCAGGTGAATACCTAACAACATATATCAACCATTCATGCTAACGCCTAATATTCTACTTTTGTAACTTGTCAATACAAAGGTCCACAAAGGTACCATTTTCTTATCAGCTCAACAAGAACTAAGTTGTATGAATGGGGTTGTTCCCCCAAAGATGTAAGTTAAATTGTCAAGCAAGATTTTATACACCTTTCTAAAGTAAGTTGGAGATATAATTGTCATGTTACCAAACTTCAAAGTTCTCCTGAATCCAGTGGTAGTGTTTTAAGATGGTGTTTTTACAAACACCAAAGACAAAATGCTAAAAACGTCCAATTTAGGTAACACCAGGATATGTCAAGAGATCCATGACTACCTACTTAAGAATAGTGAATAAGAATATGGGCCAAGATTTTAGACATGCTGTACCAATACAGAGTGGCCTGTGGCGTAGCAGCAGAATCACTGACATGTGACTCCTCTGACTGCCTAGCCTCTAACCATGGTTTTGAGTTCCATTCGGGGCAAAGGATCTACCAAGACACTGTCTGGGGTCTTCCTCTACCAAAATAGTGTGACGTTGCTACAATGACCATATTTGGTTGATGCAATTTATTTCAAAAACATTAACAATCTTTCCCTAAGCTCAGCTCAAAGTTGCCAGAATGCCCACAGCTGTTAAAGTGTACATTATGTATCAAAGCAATATGAAATCCTGTTTTAGTTTCTCATACAGTCAAACTGTTTTGCTTGTCTTATTACTTAGTTTATATATGTTTGACTCAGATAATAAATACTATGTATACAGGTATTCTTTTCATAGAATAATGATATTGAAATATCAATGGTTTAAAATGCCTTTTTCATTTCCAGATGACTGCCTGCATCAAAGAGGCTGAAAGGTTTCAGTATTTGATAGAATCTCGGAGCTATGTGTTTACATCAAATATACCATTGACTCCTCTGCTCTATGCACCATTACGGACACCTGTGATGGCTCTAGCATCAGGGGCTGTGATTTATACTCAACCCATGATGGGGACCTTGACATTACTACTGTCATGGCTGACTCTAAGAATACTCACTCACATCTGAGGCTTAAAGACATTGTAGAAAACTATATGACCAAAATTTTATTTCATAACAATCACAGAATCTCATAGTGTGTGTTGGCAGAGTGCCAAAAATGGTTAGAAGAGAAGGGGGAGATAAGGCATGTCAGTCCAATAAGTGTTTCCATGAAGAAGTTTCCATGACATCTGTAACCATGCAGAAGTGACGATGGCAACTGTTGCCATGAAGAAGTAACCATGGTAACTTAGCGTGCAGAAGTAACAATGGCAACTGTTACCATTCAGAAATAACCATGGCAACTAATACCATGCAAAAGTAATCATGGCAACTGTTACCATGCAGAATTAACCATGACAACTGTTACCAGGCAGAAGTAACCATGACAACTGGTACCATGCAAGCGTAACCATGGTAACTAAGAGTGCTGACATGTGAGCAATGGAAGATAACAGATCTGAGGAGAGTGAAGCATGGAGGAGAGTGTGTGGTATTGTTGTTTTAAAGCTTTAATGTCACTATTGTTGTATTTTAAAGGTATTTATGTGCTAGAAAGATTTGGTGGAAACTATTATTTCACAGAGAAATGTGGACGAGAATAAATATCATATATGTACATTTCATGTTTAGATATTTATAGTGTAGTATTGTTTTTATGACTGTGATATTTTTCTACATAATGGTGTAATGACTTAAGATATATTGTATGTATGATTCAGTCCTTCATGTAGAACATTAAAGGGTTGACTGAAGTCTGTTTTCAAGTATTTACAGTGTGTTTCTGCTTTTGCTGGAATGTTTTCAATCTAACAACCAATCACCTTTTATAAAAATCTCTAGTTTTGTTTAAAAAGAAGTTTTAAAATAATTCTTTGTATTTCCTAGAAAGTAAATGTGTTTTAAATAATTGTTTGATTTGTTATAAGCATTTATTGAGAAAAAAGCAAACCATTGAGTCATTTTTCCTTCATGTTGGTAGAGTTTATCAGGTGTTATTTTGGGACTATAAACGGCCAGTTGTTGGATAGTTAGTCTTAGGGTACCTGTAAAATTACCATAGCAATGGTATAGATATATAGTTCATGTTAACTTAGGCATTTTCTAGTATTTTTGGTACTTTATATGATCTTATGAAAATAAATAAATAAAAACAGATTCTACCCTGAAATACAATTTATATCAAAGTCTATAGCATAAAATAAGACTTAAGAATTAATATATTACCATTCATGTATAAAAAAAACCCATTAAGCATAGATATCAAAATAGTGGTTAACATTTGATGTACTAGAACATCCTACTACATTGTTAAATTTCCACAGCTTTGCTCGGTCCTTAAAAACAATTTGGTTTGTAGTTTATAAAATAAGAGTAAATTTATTTATGTAAATGGAAGCTGTACCTTTGAGAATAGTCTCTTTCTTTCAGTTAAACATAATTAAAACCATTGGTTAAGCTAGGCATCTCATATTTTTCAAGCTTGCTACAGTTACCTTAAACTTGGTAATGAACAACTTTTCAATCTGTCTGTCATTCATTTCAATAAATGTCACTTTTTTATGACTTGTGTTTAAGTATAAGTGGGTCAGTCTTGCAGTTGTCAGCAGTGTGCTTTCTATACATTGTAAAAATATTGCTCATGATTAGCATTATGTATTCATTGCTACTTGTCCGATATAACAGCATTTATTTATATTGTTGACATCAACCTCCAGAGATACATTTTTCATCATATGTGTATATATGCTAGCCTAGGTAGTACATACAGATTCATTTTTTTATGGAGAAATACGAAATTGTCATTTTCTTTTAGGACATTTTTTTTAATGCAACATTTTTATCTTAACTAAGGACATTTTCAGAATGGATTTAATTTTGTCAATCCATTATTTTTTAGTTGTGATGAGGCTTTACCTCCATCATATATAATTGTGTTTTTTGGTTTTTTTTTTATTAATTCATTTTTTTAAAGATATAAGATGTTAATTGACATTTTTACATATCTCGTCATGAATTTGACTCTACTCATCCTTTAACATTTGTATTATTTTTGCATTTGCAGCTTCATTTGCATGAGTGCAAGTGCTTTATTATGCCTCTATTTTATTGTAAAGGTAATTTACATTTTCCGACATCATTGATATTTATATTGTAGCCAATAGCTTGAGGCCTGATGGGTTTCTAGCAGCAAAATATTTCAAATGTTATAAACGTTGCATTTAGTTGTTTACTGGTAAGTTATGAATGTATATTTCATAGCAAAAAAGTATTTCACACTTCATTCAGAAGCAAAATAACTTACCTGCTTTGAAATTTGCATTTGATATTTCAAAACTTATTAGAGGATAACCAAATTTATATTTAATAGCAGGAAAGTATTTCTAACTGAAACTAATATTACAATACTTTTTTTTTATTTTGAGCAGATTAGTTAGGGTGTGTATGGGAGTATGTATGGGCTATAGCTCCAGCATTAGGGTGTGTATGGGAGTATGTATGGGACTATAGCTCCAGCATTAGGGTTTGTATGGGAGTGTGTATGGGACTATAGCTCCAGCATTAGGGTGTGTATGGGAGTGTGTATGGGACTATAGCTCCAGCATTAGGGTGTGTATTGTGTCTACGGCACGTTTAAGCAGCATTATTTGTGTGTTCCCCTGTATTCTTGTGAATCTTGCTTCTCACTGGTTTGTGTCTTTGAAGTCTCCATTCAGAAACCAGCTACATTTGGTGTTTATTTTTCATGTAAGTTATAAAGGTTGTGACACATTTTCTATTGAGTTTATGTAATAAAAAAAGCAGCACTTTATTCCCAAAAGCTTGATTAAAAATCCAAATCCCAAAATTGTATAATTTTTACTTTTAAGACTTTTTTACAATATCGAAACAGAAAAAATGATTGTCAAAAGATTGTTCAGCAAAATTAGGTTTATTAGCTTTTTTGCAAATTAGTAAGTATAGCAATGTCTATATATATATATATATATATATATATATATATATATATATATATATATATATATATATACACATTATTAAAATAAAATTGTTTTGTTTTTAAGAAATAAAATAACAATGTTTAAATTCAGAAAGGCTTAGCTGCCAGAGATTTAAACCCCCCATATTTCTCTTATTTCTTTTCTAATAAGGCGTTAGACATTTTTTTGCTTCAGAACTCTGAACTGAAATGAAAAATTAAGACTTATAGCAAGAAATTGCTATATGAAGGTACTGGTTTCTATTTGGAGCATCCTATGACATAGACTGTTTTATTTTACCATCAGGATGGTTGGTGTGTATCATACTTGCTACCTGAAACTTAGCTTTATGTATGTTATAAGAAGACATATACATTGGGACTTGTGAAAAAATAATTGTTTAGCTGGCTATTTACCTTAATGAGGTCATTAGGACTTTTTGCTTTCCTGTATTTTTTTTTATTAGGGGCACCTGTGTCATAGTGGTAGAGTCATCACCTGTAACTCCTCTGACCGCTTAGCCCCTTACTGCATGGGTTTGAGTTCCGTTTAGTGCAAATGACTTAATGTGGGAAGGTTTTCCAGCTGACTTGCGCTGCGCCGGTGGTTCTTCCCAGATGTGTGTTAGGGGTCTTCCTCCACCAAAATAGCTGGACATCGCTATAATGATCCTAATTAGATGCAGCGATGTATTTCAAAAACAAACAAAAAATTAGACAAATTGCTCATAAAAGTTTCTTAAATAACCAAATATATTCATATATATATATGCTTTGTTAATATCTTGTATTTTAATAAAGCTAAAATAATGCTTTTGCAAGAATGTGCATCACAATCATCAAAATATTATCTGTATTTTTTTTTTAAATAATTTTTGGATTTAAAAAAAAAAAAAATAAGTGTAAGAGGTTTAATGATGAATATGATACAGATTGCTAAACAAATCTTGTGTTAATCATACCTGTATTAAACATCAGAAATAATCACAAACTGAACCTTTAGATTTATACAAAAACCTATTTAATCATTGCATTGCTAACATAACTGGTCACAATGGTCTGCAAAGAAAGATACAAACATAAATGAGCAAAATTTTAATCCTGACAATGTACCAGACGTAAATAATTGTGTTAGAGAGTGGGGCTTCTTTCTACATCTAAACTGTGTATTATAATGTCTAAAATTACTATTATAATTACAATACTTGATTATTACTAGAAACTTACTTATTTTTTATTATAAAATTAATATGGTTGAAATTGTTACCATGCCAACAGACTTAAGAGATTGGATTATTGTTGACTATTATCATGTATTTATAAAAAATCTCTTGCTATATTAGATTTTCTGAATACCTCTGTGTGACACCAAGGCATGAGGTAACATCTAAAGACATTGGTAAGGGAATATGAAACTACTATTGTATATAAATATTTACCCGGCACTCATAGAATATTCACATGTCAAAGTTAGGCCAATCAGCATTCAGCAATACTATTTATAGCTTTCGATTAACATGGACAATAAGGCTTTTAGTAAATCATACAGAAAAAAAAATATATATTATTTTCTGGGTATCTTTTAAATTTGTTTGATAAAACAGGAGTCTGACAAAAAAACTTGAACCAACAGTGTGTTGCTATTAAATAGAATGTTTTACCACTAGGCTATAACCACGCATGATTCACAGCATTATTTACTGCCATTGTTTGCCAATGAAGAACTTATCAGCAATGGACTGAAACGAAATAATGCGATATCTTCCACTCAAATTAACATACACACAAAAGATAATCAGTGCCAGGGTAATATTTATATACAATATAATATTTACCATAGAAACCTTTTGGCATTCAGGTAAATAATTTGAAGTTTGAGTCCACAGTATTCAATAGGATGTATAAAATTTTCAGCATTTTGTGAATGTATTCCACAGTGTGTATGTATTGTTTTAAATTGCCCAATCATTAATTAGCAAGAGTATTGCTTGATTATGATTAAGGTTTTTTCTTCATCATTATAACTTGTATTTGAATATTTGTATAGTTTATTATCATTATTATTCATTATTACTACTACTGAGACTTCTAATGTGACAGCTAGTAGTTTGATTATGATTATTATTATTTTTATCTTATTACATGGAACTATTATTTTGTGTTATTATTATCATCATTACAAAAATGGTTTATTGATGGTGTAGTTTTGACAGCATCACTTAGTGCTATCTTGTTGTTTGTGCTGAATTGTTGTTTGTGCTGTATTGTTGTTTGGCTATGCCTGTTATATTTATATTTTACCAAAAATGAACTGCATTTAGTTGGTAGGATATTTTTGCCAACATTTCACATATAGTATTGATGGCATTTTTTTTAGTATTTTTTTTAACTTAATTTTAAACCAAAAATGAAATATGTCTGCTTTAAATTGTTTGAATATTTTCTCTGATATTTGTATGTGACACTTTTCAGTTGTTTTATCATTTATAATTTGTGTATTTTATCATCATATCAAAAGAAATGAAAATATTTGCAGAAGCAGTTCTAATAAATTGAAATAGTTGTTACATTTAACTTAATTTTTTTGATAATATATATTTGTATTTTATATATATGTTGTTTATCTAAATATGTTACAATGGCTTTGTAATCAATGGTGTTTGTTTCCGGTCTAATTCATCAACTTTTCTCAATGTTCTTGTAACTTTAAGGACATTAAGCCATCTTTTTATTTGATAGCCAGAAAATTTTATGTTACAGAAACATGTATTAAGATGGCGGCAATTCAAATTTGTAGGGTTTTTTTTGGTGTTATTTACCCAATAGTATGTTAATTGAGGATAAATTCATATGCTTCACTTTTTAACAAGGCTGTATTCTCTAAGCCTGCTGTTCATGTATTTATAAGGTTAAGGCAAATAGTTAAAATCCAGATCAGCCACTTCCCTGATAGGAGCTGTCTGATCAGGATCCCCACTATTTGGTGCTTAGTCTCTGTTTATAAGTATATCAACTCTGGCATATAACATATATAATATTAAAAACAAAATAAAGAGACTTTAGCTTGGGTTTTTAACAAAAGCCAGCTAAAGGTTATCCTTTTGTGTTAAGCAGGCTTAAAATCTCAAAGGGTTAATGAGTATAGATCATATTAAAGGTCAAAACAGAAACTGTAAATATAATGTACCAATAAATTTTAATTTCACTGTGGACTCTGTAAAACAATCTGTATATAAATGTGCCATATATATGTATGTGCTCGTCTCTTGTCTTACTTAATACTTAAGTATATGTGTAAAGTGTTTGTATAATGTATTTTTATAAGTATACACATTTCTTTACAAGAAAACATCTTGACAGTCTATTTTCTGGCATGCTACAAATAATAATTTAAGTTACCCAAACTTTTATTAAAAAGATTAAAGCGATTTCATTTTGTTTGAAATATATAATTTTAAATTGCTGAATATTTTGCAAAATTTAATCCTAGTTAAGATTTTTATAAATTGGCTTTAACCCAAATATATTTTATTTTATTAATCAGCATTGTGGTATAATTGCTCATGCAACTACTATAATGAACAAAATTTTCGTATTTTCAGCATTTTTATTGATTTGTATATTTTAGTGCCAGATATAAAATCTGATTACAACTTGAGATTGGTCACAGGGTTGGAAAAAAGAAATACACTAGAACTCCATTATAATGAAAGCAGCAGGTTTTCAACAGTTGTTGACGATTGATAATTATTCTACATTTATAAATTACTAAAACTTAATTCTTAGCTATTCGCTATAAACTGTGCAAAGTTTATGATACATCATTATAGACTTCAGCGCTTCTAGATTTCTTTGGCCAGGATTTAATGTACACACAGCTGTAGTGATAAAAAGTTGTCCAGGTGGAACTTGGATGTCAGTAAAAAATATCATAACTGCATTATAATGGAGGTTGTGTTGTATCTGGTCATGTTATATAAGTGAAAGTTGTCCTCAAGCATTGTATTTTCACTCTTTGATATTTAAATTTTCAGGATGTTGACTCTTTTTTTTTTTTTCCTCTTTAAATTTTGTCATTCATCTTTTGATGTTTTTTTGTATTTTTGTTGACTTTTCACAGAATTTCTAGTCATTTATTTTGTACTGTATTATTGTTATAATCGTGTCATTGTAGCCCTTTTGTTGATTTTTGTACCTTACTGTTACAGTTCAAATGTGGCCAATTGAGAATGAGTAAATGTGGACAGACTGTTTATTGTAATTCTGTGAATTAGATAATAAAACTGTATTGTTTACTGAGTATTATGCTGTAATTGTTATATATTTGAAGAAAAATGATCAAATAAATTGTTATTCATTTTAGTTTGTTTTATTGTTTCTTCATAAATCATAAAACTGATAAAAGAGTTGTTTTGAACGATGCTGTCAGCCCTCAGGCTGCTCATCCTGACTGAAAACAGTATAGAGCCGGATCATCTAGCTTCTCCCAGCTTAGATGTTTTTTAGCTTGCTGAAAGTGATGTTACTGAAGAAAAAGGTTTGATAGTCTAATATTGCTGTTTACTTGCACTTCTTATTGAGTGCATTCCTAAATGTACAATGTCATTATTGACTAAATATCAATATAAAAATATTTTTACTTTAATTTTCATTTTCAATATATCATCCATTGTCAAATGCAAATTATTTTACTTTTAAGCTTGCTCTTTGTATTGTGTTTGTTATACATACACATTAGAGAATATTTCATATTGCAGGGTATAAAAAGTCAAATTAAAAAATATTTTTACATAAAACAGGCAACTGGTACAATGAAGAACCAGGTTATACTTCCCAAATGATGTTGAACACAGGAATTTAAGTCTGTTCAAGACTGCATTTATAAGAAAAATAAAGTGAGATAACACAATTATAAAACAGGTAGAGTTATGGTTCTTGTGCTCTACTTACCACCAAGTCTGAAGTGATTCCTCTGAATAGTTTGCTTTGTTATGTTCCAGAGAAGAAAAATAATCCAAGGAAGATAACCTAAAACTTAACATATATATAGAGAGTTATGGTTCTTGTGCATTGAACTTCTGTGCATTGAAGTTGGTCTCTCCAAGTTTGACATCAAATAATGCCACACACTTTGAGATATGCTCCATATGAATAAAGGATGGTTGGACAAACAGATGGACTGACAGAGAAAAACAACAGCATCTATGTGTTCCCATTTTTGGGGAGCATAAAAAGTATTAGAAAGCTATTCAAGGCAAGTGCAAGCATTTTAAAATTAATATATGGGCCTTAAGATTGTTATTATCGATAGGCTTGTAATCATATTATGTTCTCTTGAAGGAAGTTAGTTTGGTTAGTTCTATCACTACTCTGCTGACCATGAATTGACCTGGCCTGGGCAGTAGCTCCAGGTAAACCTGCTATGTTCATGCTTCACCATTTAACAACTAATGATCCATTTTATTTATTCAATCAATTTCCTTATATTTTAAATTATTCTCTAATAAAAAAAGGAAGTTTAAGAAAAAACAGAAAACTTCCATTTTTGACTTTATGTTTATTTATCACAGTACTCAAATTTTTTATTTATTGACTGTTTACAACTGCATAAGATACGCCATTCCACATTCACATTTTGGCATTGCATTGTTACATATTGTATGAAAAAATATGACAATCCAACACTGAAAGAGACTTAACTTTGTTTAAAACTGCAATACAAATCAATTGTTCATTGACTTCAATCAAAACATTATTTTTAAAAATGTAATAACAATAAAATTGCATACTCATAATAACAGGTTATAATATCATTTACAATTTAAAATTACAATAAATAACATCAAAAATTTAAATTTAACAAAAAAAGCATTTTGTTTAAAAAAAAAAAGCTGTCTATAGCCAGCACAGTCCACTTTTCTAAGCAGTCCATTTTTCTAAGCGCTGGATAGTTTTATGAACATATGTCACAAGGGGACATAACTATGACCAACTTTTTTTTATTTTAGGGTTACTTCCCTTTTTGAACTCGGTTCCCTTGTGATAGCCAGCGGGTTTGAATATCTTTGGCCATTTTTGAGACTATGACCTTCAAAAAAAGGCTAATAATGCTGACTTCAAAGGTCATGATAATAATACCACTTTTTTTCTTTGAAAAAATTGGAAATTTTATGCCAAATGTTATTTATCATGAAATATATTGCAAAAGCATACAACTACAATACAGTTTAATTAGTATAAAGAGTAAAAACAAAACAGTTGAAAATCATTGTTAAGATTAAACATGAAAACCTGTTGAAAAAAATATTGAGACCTTTAATATATGATGGTTGTTAATAGCTCATAACACTCAGAATTGATTTTTTTAAATCATTTCAATTTCTGTGTTGTATTGTATTTTCTTATAATTTTGTGTTTTACTGCACACCAACACTTGACAGGTCATACGGTGCCAAAAACAAAAAAGTATATTTTTATGCATTTTCTTCTATCAAGTTTAAAGAGACAAATATTTTATTAAAATTTGGAAGATAATAATAAATGGCCAATATAAATAGACTGGGCCAATACAGAAATGTAGCGATTTAATGGCCAATACTACACTAACGGGGCCAATACATCCAAACAGCTCCAAAACCGTTAAATATACAACCTGATTGGCCAACAAAACAAAGATATAAAGTTAAAAGCATGCGCTACATGTCCAGTTAGATAAACATGAATCAAATACATAAATTAAAGCTGAATAAATACAAGTTTACATACGATAGTCTTGCAGGGAATTAATAAAATTTCTATTTAAATGAGTGAATTAATGTTGACACTGATATTTGCTATTGGACAGTCAGGCCTAACTGAAATCGCCAAATTAATAACATTCCATTACAAGTAACACTGAGGTAAAATATGTCTACATACAAAGTGGATTAAAAATTTAAAAACAAAACAAAAAACATATGCATTAGCAAGGGTGCATGTATGTCCAATCAAATCTTAAATAAATTTTGGTAAACAACAATGATCATAGGAAAAAATGTGTTCATATATATAAAGCGCTGAACCACACATGTGTACATGTTGGTATAAAGGTCAAAATGACAACAATGTTAGGATTTTAAACCATCATAAGGTGACAACTGCTCAAGTCATGGATACAGAACAATGTACAATATATTGAATCAAAATGAAATGTTGTTCGTTAATTCTTATTTAAGCCAAGTAATTAATGGTGCATATGTGTCATGAGCATTGTTTAACTAAATATTTTCATACCATGAAGTTAACACTTATCAAGAAATACACACATGTACATGGCAAAATATGCAGACCCAGATCTGAATTTGCTGATGAGCATCTAGCAATGTATTCTACACACCTTTACATGTTAATGTAATAAGATGAAAATGAATGGGCAATCAACAGCATGAAGCAGGGTAAGTTATTGTCTAGATTTCTTAAAAACTTAGCTTCATACATTTGTTAATAACCCCAGCTAATTCTTACATTAACAGGCGAAGGTGTCTAGATACATCACTATGGGCTCAAGAGCAAATAGTGCAGAGTGTGATTGGATAACTTCAAGCATGAGCCATCTAATCTAGATCTACATTATTTGCTAAAAGCTGTGTAAAATACATACATATCAAGCTATGGATAAACAACTTTCAATCTGTAATTTCTGCAGTAGTGTCCACAAATCATTTGTACATGGACAACATTTTAAATCCTCTCTGATTAACTAGTTGAGTAATAATATTTCAAACCTGCAAAGTGGACAATATTCTAAAAGAGAAACAATAAACACAAAACATTCATTGAGCAAGTATATACAAATAAAAATTACCAATAAAAAAACAGAAATGATTGCATTGCACATATATTATTCAAAAATATTATTTATATTATTTAAAAATTCTGCTCATTACTAACGATACATTTACATACATATATACCGGTATTCAGTTTTTGCAAAAAGAAATTTAAAAACAATGGACCTTCGGTCCACCTGTTAGAATATCTATTGGACTGGAGCAGATTTTACTGGACCAGATTGATTTGGACATTTTGACACAGAAGGTTTATAAGCTAACCAAGGTGTTATGAGTGGTTGGGTTCAGTAGGGCTGTAATATGTTGTTTAGCCTAGTTTAGAATACATGTTTTCATAATTCAGAATGTAGAAAATGATGTGGCTGAAAATTCTGCTGGATCGTCAGTCCATTTTACTTATAAAATTTAATGGACCAACAGAAAATTTGGTGTACTTGGACCACTGTCAACCGGGTTTTGTCGATTCTATATATATATATATATATATATATGCATATATTATATAATTTAAATAAAAAAACAAATGGGATAATATATATATATATATATATATATATATATATATATATATATATATATATATATATATATATATATATATATTTGTTTTTTTATTTAAATTATCATACTGAATAATATAAAATGCTGGCAAATATAACATAACTTGTATTTTGCATTATATGCGCAATAATGTCACCCACAAAATACAAATTTTAAAAATAGAAAATTTTAACTTCTTCATCAGACAAATGTTCTTCTCAAGTTAATTGTTTCTGTTAGTGTTAAAGATTTTGTGCAAGCTTGACTCGGTAGCTTCACACTTCATCAAAAGCAAGACACCACTACAATGCAATTATATTTTTTCTTGTTGCTCTTGTTGTTTATGTTTTAGAGTCTTACCAGAGTCAACCAATCACAGCCACAATTTGTAAGTGTTGTTATTTTCATGTTTTTGATGTTGCTACTGTTTTTTATGTTGTTGTTGGTGCTGCAATTGATGTTTCTGCAAAGAGCAAATCAACTCAGACAGGCTTTTTGTTGTTGTTACTAATGTCATTGTTGGGCTAGGCAATCCCCTACAAATAGAGACGAGTCGGAATGATCAAAGGCGGGCACTGGTGTTTGACTGTTTCAGGATCATGGTAGCCATCTCTTGCAGGCTCTCTTCAAGGGTGGATGTAAACTTGCGACTGTCTGTCTCACTGTGCGATTTCCAAGCAGTCACAAACACAGCAATCCTGTAAATGAAGAATATTTACATTTCCAATGTTTACCGCAGCATTGAACTACAGTAAAATGCCCCTTAACAACCACGTCACTAATGCGACCATGCTGCTATAAAAACCAGTTTTTTAAGTACAAACTTGTTGGGAAAATTGGAAAGATTTATACAGGTAAATAGCACTTAAATTTACTTTAAGTTGTAATATATTTGTTTGCTAGTATTTGTGCAATAATTATACCAAATTATGAGTTTAAGGGTTGATTTTGTAGAACATAAATGTGCATAAATGTGCATGTCATGACTGCTGATAAAAATGAAATAAAATTTGGAACTTTTTATCCATTAAATTGATTAGCTCCTGGTTTTATTGAGTAAAAACGATAATGCACATGACAGACAGCAATCAAAATAATGCACATCATCAGGCTTATTCGTGCTCATTCTTGCTTCCACATTCTTTCAAAAACATTGCTCTATTAACATAAACCATGATAAAAAAAGAAAGTTAAATGAAGAGAATTAGGTTTACAAGACAAGTTAAATTGATTAATGATAGTGAGAACACTGGCTAAAGCATAATTTTGTTAAAAACATTTTTTAAAAGAAGTGTGTTTGGTTTTGTTTTGTTTTTTATTTATGACAGATACTTTGAACAGCCTAATACAGTTCATCAACCAATGAATGTCTAATATTAATGATTTATTCCTTGAAATAAAACTAGATATGTAAGCTAAGGGCTAAGGAATAACCCCCTACAAGCTCCCTGTTAATGTCTGATTATCATTAAATTATCATTAAAAAGAAGCAGTATCTCTATCATCAAAACAGACACAAAACCATAGCAGACGAAGCTTGAACAAAACTGTGTCTATGGACGGACATAAAATAGGGGTAATAACACATGGAAAAGGTAGGTGCACAGGTTCCCATGGTCCTTAAAATAATTGTGAAGTATTATCAAAATTGATGCAAAACTGTTGAAGAAGTTAGAATAAATTCTGTCTGCAAAAGGACAGACGGATGGATAACCTAATACCAGTATACTTTCCACAAAAGTTTGTTGTGTGGGTTTACACATTAGAGGTGATTTTGTTTTGTTTTTTCATGAAAGAAATACAGCAACCTTGTTATAGAATATAACTTTTGACAGACTCTAGATTAACTCACAGCTTTGATTCAATCCTGTAGAAGCAGCCATACCCATTGTGACACATTGGTAACACTCCCCCATACACACTGGTGTATCCAACATGGCTAGTAGACAGCACAAAGTTACCTCCCCCTCCACTGAAAACAAAAAAAACAGTAACTTAAATAAAAGAGATAAAGGAATTAAAAAATATATATTTTTTAGAGAAAAAACAAAAAGCTTTTATATGGAGAAAATTGATACATCTAGCTTTGCTAGATAATACAATTGATTAAAAGTGGCAAGTCCAAGTAAAGCAGTTTTATTAAAGGTCCTAGGTTCAGGATCTAGACAATTGAAAAAATATTTTATGGCTTTATTTGAGTATCTCATTGTAACTGTTTAAGACCCAGAGTCAAAGTCATTTTAACTAAACTTTAACTAACTTTGTTACCAAACATACATTAAAATACATCAGGTATATAAGCTTTAATCATAATTCCTTTGTGGCTCAGAAAGTAGACCATTGACAGCATGACACTAACAAACTAATGAGAAAAGATTCTTTAAAAGTGGTTTTGGAATGGTTTTCTTAGCTTCTGTCTTTTTTGGAGCATAACATGTGAATTTGACCAAGGTGACCAAGGTGCTTGAAAGTTACTAACCTAAGCTATCTCAAACTCAGACCAAAACTGAACTGCCCTGGAACAGAAATGCTTAGTTTGTTCTTCATCAGGATTAAAACTCACTTGCTTTGAACCTGAATAGGATGTTCTTACTGCAGGGCAGGTAATCCAGACATGCATTATCCCAGCATTATTGGGATTGGGATTGGGATTAGCCGGCATTTTGGCCGATACTGCGCAACATTTCTATCATTATAGCACAGGGGCACTTATGAGGTGCCCAGGGACTGAACCCGGTCGGTCCATTATACTGACACCGACGAGTCAGGCGTAATGCTGTCCCCTTAGCCCCTAGCGTTAGGAGGGAAGCCACAACTACCAACTTTAAAGTCTTTGGTATGACCCGGCCGGGGATCGAACCCACGACCTCCAGCATTATTGTGTCAATTAACAAGGCAGAGGGAATTTGGTCAAATACACCCAGCTCTTCAACATGCTATTAAAGCACAATATTGGTGGAATCAGAGTAAAAATTTCTGGATTATTGCAATATATGTTGTAGATTTTGAAAATGCCAAAACCTTAAAAAGTAATATTGATTTTTGCAGACATCCTCACAAAATAAAGTTTCTTCTACTACATTTAGGTGTACATTTTTTCATCTACAAACATATAAATCTGTCCAGTTCAAGTGAATCAAGAGTTAGATGCTTTGTTGGAATCAAATAAGAGGGAGAGAGAGTTACCTTTTCTTGTAAGCAGGGTCTGTGTAAATGAGAGGCATGGAGTAGCCTCCCTCTATAGCGAGGATCTGCAGGCCCAGAAGGTGGCGGTCACAACCTGAAAATACACCTGTGTCTGAGAACACAATCGAAAAGAGTTGTGTTTTTTTGTTTCAAATACACACATACAAACAAACCAACATCATGCCAGATATTTGCATACAAATAGCTGTTTTATAAACAATTATGAAAATGAACAAGAAAAAATATGTAAGAATTACAGTTGTTAATTTCTACATAAAGTCATGCTTTAGTCTAGATGAAAGCAATTTTGAACACCTATTTGTTAAATTTTTTCATTCCTTACAAATCTATAAATATGCATGCAGAGGAAATTGGCTTACTGTGCAGCAGGGCTCAGACATGTTTGTAATGATGAGTGGGGTGTAATGCTCCACTTTATAGCTGTGGGATATTGATAAAACAGCATTTCAGGGGATATTTTCAGCTAAGGGATTGGGATTAGCCGGCATTTGTGCCGATACTGTGCAGTGATATTTCTATCAGAAATGAACAGGAGGGTCGACCAGTAATTGAACTCTGTTCTGTTGAACACTCAAAATGAACAAAAGATATATTATAAGCAAGGCATTATTACAAACAGCAGAAAAATGGGAAAATAGTTTATCACAAACATCACAAAGAGGATACTTTATTCCGAGTAATTCGGCGACACAACAGAAACTTATAAATGTACGAATATGTGTAATGTGTAATGTGCCAATTAAAGTCTGGCAGAAGTACACCTCCTTTGATGTTGGCGACTAGTCTTGTCACCAGTATCAACTGACAGTAAGTTACCGAGACAATCCTTTGATCTTGTCGGCATGTCTCAAATATTCCAGGGCATTTCTTGAGATGTGGATTAAACATGTCAACTTAACCTTGACCGTTCTCGGACAAAAACACTGTAATATTGGCCCAAAATTGTCAACAATTTAGTTGGTGTAAGAAGCATGTAATGGTCATACTTCGTGAGGCATTAAAAATGTAGTGGTAGAGTACAAAATTGTTCACCATTAATAATTACACTGTTTTTTATTCAACAACAAATATCGACGATCTCAACTGAAATTTTTACTCGCCCAGTAGGACTAGCTACAGCAATTTCTTACTTGCCCGACCTCAACTTGGAGTGGAATTTTTCACCCCTGATTAGTTTTGCAGAAGATCAGAGGTAAACGTGTATGTTAATTTGGACAATCTAATTTTGGATACGTTTTTCTTGAGAAAGGATTTTAATAAGAATCCTGAAATTTTATGAAATGTACAAACATTTTAAATGATATATCCAACTTATCAACAAAAATACATAAATTACAAAAAGAACAAATCATGTATTTGATTTATTGACAAGAATTATGTCTTCATAAAGAACTTAAATACAATAATATGGACAAGAAATATAAATGAAAAGGCTCTTATTATGTTTATAAACTTATAAACTTACATGTAGAAACTGCCGTGGCCTTTTTTGTGCCACCCTGTCCTTTTTTTGTGCAACCCTGCCCCTTTTTTGTGCCACCTTGCCCCCCTTTTGTGCCACCCTGCCCCTTTTTGTGCAACCCTGCCCCTTTTTTGTGCCACCCTGCCACTTTTTGTGCAACCCTGCCCATTTGTTGTGCCACCTTGCCACCTTTTTGTGCCACCCTGCCCCTTTTTGTGCAACCCTGCCCCTTTTTTGTGCCACCCTGCCACTTTTTGTGCAACCCTGCCCCCTTTTTGTGCCACCTTGCCCCTTTTTTGTGCCACCCTGCCACTTTTTGTGCAACCCTGCCCATTTGTTGTGCTACCTTGCCCCCTGTTTGTGCCACCTTGCCCCTCTTTTGTGCCACCCTGCCACTTTTTGTGCAACCCTGACCATTTGTTGTGCCACCTTGCCCCCTTTTTGTGCAACCCTGCCCATTTGTTGTGCCACCTTGCCCCCTTTTTGTGCCACCCTGCCCCTTTTTGTGCAACCCTGCCCCCTTTTTTGTGCCACCCTGCCACTTTTTGTGCAACCCTGCCCCTTTTTTGTGCCACCTTGCTCCTTTTTTTGTGCCACCCTGCCCCTTTTTTGTGCCACCGTGCTCCTTTTTTGTGCCACCCTGCCCCCTTTTTTTGTGCCACCCTGCTCCTTTTTTGTGCCACGCTTCAGTTTTCTGGAGCAAATTCAAAGCTGAAATATGCTACCTTCAGTATTATAGCATGCTGTAAATCAGTGACATACCACATCCAGTCACAGCATCAGAAGGACCAGACCTGGTACTACCTTTGTAATTGCATGATCTTGCAAGGAAACTATACCACTACCTGGTCCAGTACAAACTGTGTAGACTCACCTTGATTGTTTGTGGCCTCCGACATCAGCTTGTTGTGTTTGTCAGCTGCTTGTCTGTACAAGGAGAACTTGGTGGCATTCTAGTGAAGAGAGAGAGAGAGTTAAATGTTGTAACATTTCATTGTCATTCACTGTTAACTTTAAAAGGAAAAAACTTGTTCAAGGTTTAACAGGCCTGTTAAAGATTTTTAAATAATTTGAAAATAATGTTCGTGTAAAGCTGTTGTAGGACTGTTGTTTCTTTTCCCCTCTACGAATATCTGACGTAATGCCAGACTTCCAACTAATCATGCATTTACCCAAACTGGTTTAGCATATGAAGCTACATGTATACTACCACCATTTTTTAAGATTTTGGTATGTTTATGCACAGGAATGAACAAAAGCCCTTCCATTACACAAAAACATGTTTAAATGGACAATAATACATTACCAAAATGTCAACAAAATACACCATTTTACAAATATCTTTATCAATACAAAGAAAATGAAGACACATTTATTGATACTAACACCATACAAGCAAATTGTGTAGATTCTGATCATACTGCTCCCAGCAATCCTGATTGATCTGGCTCTTCACTATATGTCAATGTCTGGTATTTTTGTGTATAACAGTCTAATAACTAAGAAAGTTTTTAATCACATACTGTGGCTGACACATCCAGCATAGATTTTGCAAAGTCTATAGCCTCTGGTGTACAGGATCGAACTGTCTCTGTTCTGGCCCTGTAGAACTTGCGTGTAGTACCAGTCTGGTATGTGGGGGCTGGCCTGGTATAAACCAATGTATTGACAAGGTTAGTAAGCCAATATAACAGGAATGTACATGTATGTATTTGTATTTGTATTTTTACAGTACGCCGACACTTAAAAGGTCAAACAGCACCGAATACG
This sequence comes from Sinonovacula constricta, assembly GCA_007844125.1. Lineage (NCBI taxonomy): Eukaryota > Metazoa > Mollusca > Bivalvia > Cardiida > Solecurtidae > Sinonovacula > Sinonovacula constricta. The sequence goes on along the minus strand of CM017567.1, from coordinate 4,233,797 downwards.
ATGAAGTTTAGGGTAAACCGGGTATAATGTGGTTAAAATTCAAATAAGAATGTACATGTATTATTTATAGTAACAACAAATATGAAATCATAGAAATAATCAATTGATTTGTTAATACAAATAACATAAACATGGACTTTCTTGGCCTTGTTGAATATGCAAGAATTTCTGGTCTGGTATGTTATAGTTGGCCTGGTGCAGATAGTCTAACAAAAAAGGTAGCCTCCATCCATAACATTCCTCAAGAGAATGAAACTATATTGACAGAAATATATTTTTATAGTTAGTTAAGGTATATTAATATCAGCACCACATGTACAGTATTAACTTCCAGCAGTAACTGGAAGAAAAAGACATAAATATCTCATTAGAATCTCCATGCATTCCCGACAGAAGACCTTGATGAAGTAAATAAACCTCATCTACTAATGTCAGTAAAATATTGTCACAGTAGACCATGCTATGTATTTTTTAAGAAAACTGGGCAGGAATGCACTTTAGTATGGGGCAAATCAGCAATATTGTGTAAACATGAGATAAGTGTTAGGTTTAGGGTAAACCTAAAACATAAGGAAGGGGTATGTTATTTATTTGTCACATGAATGGTGATAAAGCAACTAAAAGATTAACTTGTTTTAATATTTTGATGTATATATATCAGGAGTTTGAAAACAATCAATTTCTAACTATTACTTTTGCTGCAGTTAGAGCTCATTTTAATGACTTTTCATACACATTTCACAACAGTTCATATGTAAGTGCACACGAAAGTGCAGTAGTACCCCAAAATATCAGATTGTCCGTTTTTTAAACTTTTTCAACAACATGTAGTCTGTTGACAAGAACCCAACGGCTTACTTGTTATGAATCTTGTAGTAGGTATACTGTAGCGCCATCTGGACATGGGTGTCAGGATGGAGTTTGTGTTGTCGTAGAAATGTCTTCCCGTACTTGTCAAAGTTCATAACTGAACACTCCAAATCATTTGCCTGAATATATAAACAATGTATTTTAATTTTACATTATTAAAGGCACTGAAAATTTTGTGTAAACACTGAGGCCTTATCTATCTTCATTCTGAAGCATCAAGCTGCAGTGATCTCAGAGAAGAGTGGGGATTAGAGTCTTGCTTATCAACTGCAGTGCAGTAATACCATGTGCATCAAGTGTGACTAATTTTATTACCATACTTTCTCATTTATAAGACTATTCGCTTAAAAGACTGGCACCCTACCTCACCTGGGAAATTGCCGGATTCTGCTTCAACCCTCTTATAAGACAAGAAGAAAAAATGAACAGGAGAGTCTCAACAAAATGGTTAATTGGTAAACAGTGACTGTTATTGTCAGACATTGCGGGATGTATCTAGTCTCAGCTGCATGAACATCCGGTAGCGCGTGATGGCATGACAATAATTTCTTTGATCTATGTCACCAAGTCTGGCATGACAGTACACAATATATTGGGGAAAAGAGCACTGTCCTTGTGTACATGCCACCAATCAATCATTTCGTGGAAAAAATGTAATTGGCAGCTGCTTATAAAACACAATGTTTACACCCTCACTGTTAAACTGCTTGCTCTGATTGATATCACCTTGACAACAGCTTATCTCAGAGTCAGTCAACTTGACCTGTGTAATGAGGCAAGTCTACAAAGATACACCAAGTTAATTACAGCTTGGTGCATCCGGCAGACTGAAGTTAAAAGTTTGTTTCAGTGATTAGTAAGTTTCAGTGATTACTAAGGGTTAATGAGCCGTGTTTTATGCAGAATACAGGGAAATGTATGTGAGACAGTTAATCGTTGACAGATTTCAATGGCCAATTAAGGTAAATTATCTGCAGTCAATAATAACGACATGTTGGGTCATTACATAACCGCTAAAAAGTTTATGCCGTATGTTTTCAACCAAAGCTTGAAAACTTTTTGCCAGGTCATTAGACTCCGCCTATAAGATACGCCCAACATTGAACATGAAATTTGAGGAAAAATCCTTGTCTTATAAGTGAGGAAATACAGTACAACATTCCCCACTGTGATCTCTCAGTTTTACAGGTTATTTTCAATGCCATAAATAAGTGTTAAACACTAAGTCATAGTCACTATGGTAACTTCCTGATGTAATTGGTGTAAGAAGAACCTTATTAAATGTGGCTTGACCACCAAAGTACTACTAAGTCATTAAACATTTATGAAGAACCGCCAACTCATTTACAAGCCAACTGAAATACCACTAAACATGATTTTTAGCACTAGCAGATACACACACCAATGTGGTGAGTGGCTGAACAACTCAATTCTGATGCTCAAACAGGCTTATGTTGGTTACTTACATATTTGAGGTAGACTTGTCTTGCATCAGCTATTCCTCGATGTACAACCTCATCCAGGTAGAATTTCAGCTCCTGTGGAGTATCAATCTCCTGCACCTTAGGGTCCCCCTAAAATAGTGAATTACAGGGTAAAGCATATACAACATCTTAGAGAGAGTTTAAGTCGTAGGTCTATCAAATATTGGAATAGTTCATCCACAAAAAAATGTATCAGAAACTGTAAAATCTGTGAACTAAAATTATAATGGAGCGAAAGGCAGTTCAAACCCATAGACTGTGCACACAGAATTAAAAGTCAATTTAAACCTTACCTCATGCCTAGCTGCCTGACTTACAAAATTTAGAAATGGTATGTTCAATGCTATGCTTGAATATTTGTGATGGAAATTGGTATCTAATTCATCCAGCTATTTGTTTTAATACCAAATCACTGAAACGGACATTAACACAAGATTTGTACTTCATATTTATCACAACTGATGTAACCAACAAGAAATCATGTTTGTGTTTGAGTCTATATTGAAATTGGTGTCAATCAAAATAGGCTCCAAATCTTTCAAGTGTTATAGTATCAAATTAATTGGTTAACATTTCAATATTTCTCAGACAGTCATGTTAAAATAAAACTTGAAAGGAATACATAATTTATATCGTAAATATTTATCATCTAACCTAAGTAGAAAAAGCTACCACTTAAGGCCATTAGATTATGCAAATGATACTTTTTAAGTTTATACAAGTTAAACTCTTTAACATTATTCATGATTTTTTCAAGCAAGTACAAAATTTTGATTAACCTGTGTGAATGCCCCTTCAAAAATGTTTATAAAGAGAGTTCCCAAGGAAGACCTGGTTGCTAATAACAGAGAAGAACTCTAAAGAATAACTGGTGCACCCAAGATTTAGCTCTAGATGGACAGCTTAACAAGAAAACTGAAGAAAATGATGTTAAATGACTGATGATGATGATATTTACAAAATAAGCTCATTAAGAAAAAATATTATTAAAAAACTTGCAATAAATGTCACATAATGTATAAATATAATAAGTTGGTAACTGAACAATACTACTGGCATACTTTTGTAATACAGCTCAGTGGCACATGTTGTTTATATTGGGGTTCAGCTGTTTTATGTGAAAAAAGACTCCAAACAAATGTCCAAGTAGAACCACCAAGTGGATCTTAGGTCAGTTTGAATACATTTCCAGATTAAAATGTTTATTTAGACTGGGTCTCCAACCCAGTAATAAGGTCGCAAAGGAGCCAGAGGAGTAACTAGTTCTGACTCCCCCCAGTTGGCCACAGGTGCCTCCACAAAACTATGAGTAGGCAGGGTTGTCACTAGAAATATTTTGAGCAGGCTCAATTAACTTTTGAGGAGGCTAGGCTATGCGAGCACCGAAGGTACGAAGCATTGCTAGGGGGGTCCAGGGGCATGCTCTTGACCATTTTTCTTTTTTTTTCTTCAAATTTGAGGCGGCCTGATTTTCATTTGAGGCGGTCAAATCGGCCGCCAGCCGCCTCCTAATGACAACCCCGAGTAGGCAATGATATTATTGAGCCTACCTGCCACTTGCCCTTACACTTCAGTATACTGAGGTCCACATAGTAGGTGCTGGAGACCAGAATCATGGCATCCACTGGGGAGTGCTGAAAAACATACAGAGATTTTTATAGTACAAGGATTAATCTTTTGCTAAGAAATTTCTTAAGTTAGTATCTTTGTTGTGATTATAAACAAGGTAAAACTTATCTTGCTATTGCTTCTGCTAAGGATGATGAGGAAAAGAAAAAAATGCAGAACGCATGTGAAACATGAACACTCTCATAAACAAAAGTTGTCAATAGACAGCGCGCTCCACTTTTCTGAGTGCTGAACCTTAATTAAAATTAACCAGTACAAACAAGATGGTCAGGACAACAGCTTAACTTTTGTTTAAAAATGGAGCTAAAAGCATAACAATTCCATTCTGGATATGCTTTCTGAAACACTGTCAGCTCAGATAATTCAGTTGGTAGAGCACCCGACTCTGTAGCAGGGTTATGTGGGTTCAAACTCTGTCTTTGGTGAAATGTTTTTTACAGCACTATTTACAATGCTGGCAACAAAAATAATTTGGTGTGTGAATTGGCCTCTCGGAAAGGAACATGCTACAAACAAGTGGTTCTGTACAGCTGGTAACTGGCTTCAAAAGATCAAAATAGGAAACATGTTCCCTCTAAACATCCATAAGCTAGGCTGGTAGAGTGCCTACGTCCACCGCAAGAGGTTGTGGGTTTGATCCCCACCTTTGGGGAAACAGCTTTTGCAAAATTGATTTACAATTCTTTTACAATTTCTTCCACAAAACAAAAACAAAAGTGTTGGTTATGTTAGGGAATGTACTTTTTTATGCTGGAATGTTTGTATACCAGTCCAATTAAAAATCCATTCTTACATCACAGTTGGATGCGACCATGCCATTCTTGAAGAAAATGAGAGACACAGACTTGTCAAACCAGCGGTTGGTTGGATCTCCAGCCAGGGCTTGCTGGAATAGCTGAAAAAGCACAAGCCACTATTGTTTAAAAGTGTGAGTAAAGGGTTTGTTTGAACAATGGAGCAATTGTCGAAAAAGAGAAAATATAAACAACCATACATAAGCCGAATATATATATAAGGTACAGTTAATCTATTAATTGACCTGCAAGATTCTTATATACAATTTTTAATAAAATAAACTTGGTAGGTAACCAGTTAAAATCTAAAAGAAGTACCATGAAACTATGGTGTCTTGTTCTATGTCTTGAACTGTACACAAATGACTGATATGCTCTGGAATTGTACAGAAGATGTAAATACTCTTGGTGATAAAAGTGGAAATGACAAAAGAAAAAGGTATTTGTACTAAGTGATCTGTTTCTGGACAGAACCTTTTTATTTTAGACAAAGGGACATCCTTGGTACTAACATACATCAGTTAATACTAGTTTTCCTCTTGTCACTATTCTATCAGGTCATAAGGTCATATCTATACAATGAACATCAGCTGGGTTTTTTTCTGAATATGCTTGTTTTAGGTTTCAACTATTGAACAGTTTCCATGAAGACTGTGACTTGACACAATAACAAAAACACCATGGTTCAGAGTTGGAATATTGAAAGTGTGAGCAGTATCTTCACAAAAGTCATCTTACCATGCTGTACAAGGAAATTAAAAATAAGGCTGATATAATGTGATGAATTGAACACCTGGCATGATACCACACCCAGTCACATTATCCTGACACTGGGCCTACTACCCTGATATTTGTTTGAGTGTTAGCTTTAGCTATACCACTGCTTTTTTAACGACTTTGGTATGTCGCAGCCTGGGATCGAACCCAGGCTTCCAGTACCTGGATCCGTAGTTCTACTGACTGATCTACCAAGTCCAGTAATTTAATAAGTCTTAGCTACTATGACTAAATGTACCACTATAAGGACAGGGTCATTTTGTCCTTAATATTTAAGTAAGGATTCAAACCATAACTTATTAGACAAACAGACAGATATCAGCCATTCTCATTGAGAACAGATATGCTGTTCTGTTGTTGATGATGTATAGTTGTTGCTATTGGCAAATTGGAAACTGTATTAATTTTTTATAATATTGTGTCAATAATGCCATTATTTTGTCTATGGCAAGAGACTTACCTCACATGATAGTTGGTTAGGTCATTATTGAAATTTCAGGCAAGAGGACCATGCAAACAAATGTCTATGAACAAAGACTATAACCTCAATTTTCTTTTAAGATTTATAAAAGAGTAAATAAAACTTATTTTCTTTTTTATTTGTTTTGATTACTTTGTAACTTAAAAATAGTAGGGAGCACATGAAAAGGATAGTAATTTGATATAAGGTGGACCAACCGCAGTTAACTCAATTTCATAGCTTTTTTAGAAGCTCTTTTGGGTAATATATCTGATGAACACTCTCAAATGTTTCATTTTTTTTCTGGGCTATGTAAGATAATGCATATTAAGATTAAATTAATCGTTGTGTACCTCTGTCTCATTGCTGGGTGACTCATCATCAAGGATGGCGGCCGCGAGGCTGGATTGTATAACCTTGAGGTTCTGATGATTCTGTGGATGAATGGCCAGCAGACGACTCCGTATCTACATACATCATAAATGGTAATTTATTGAGCTCATGATAAATAACTTATGACAGGGGAACACTATTTAATGTTTTCTTTTGTTTATTTCAACACATTTCTCCAACACGGTTCTGGTCACTAAGTTCATGTTCAGCTATTGTAGGGAATGTTTCCAGACATATTTCTTAGTAGAATGACCTAAACACACTACAAGTTAGCAAGAAGACCTCTCTAGATGAAAGTTTATGACCCAAGCGGCTAAGGAGTGTTTATGTCTAAGTGAAAATATTTAAATTTTTGTTTTGCTTTTGTCATATTGCAAAATTTTGTATATAATTGGCAACACTCAGCTGGTTACTTGTGGAGTAAGACCCCAGACAAATATCTAAGCAGGACCACATCCCCACCGCAGCTCAGATGGATGACCTTTCCGCATAAAAGTTTGTGCCCTGACTGGGACTCGAACCCAAACTATGAGGGGCTGAGGAGTGACAAATCAGTACTGCTTGACCAGATGCACCCCCTCCTAATGTTGTATTAACATCTTGTACCTTGTCTTGTCAACTTGTATAACCTACCAAGGTAAGCATCTAGCTACATTTAACAATGCTGTGAGTGTTGGTGACAGAAGACACTAAGCTAATCAATTTGTATATCTTAAGTTGTATGGAGAGGCAGCTTGAAAGTTTTCACACTGGAGTTTTGAGAATCTTCTTACTTTTCTTAAGCTTTACATTCAAAATCTAATACAGGTTTTTTATAGACTTTGATGTTGACTGTATGGGTGAACAGCAGTTAAGACCTGAATAAGTTGTACCTATTTATATGATTGAATTATCTGAGAAATTTACAAACAGTTTCATGCTAGCATACCTGTGCCCAGTCTGTTCGTTTGTGTCCAGTGAGAGTGCCTAGTCCAGGACCTGGTGGTTCCTTGTCACAGATGTCCCGGATGTACTGGAACTGTTGCCGTAGTGAAGGAGGCGTGAGCACCACTCCCTCCTTATCTAGGGCACTCATGGTAAAGATCCGGCCCCGGCACAACACCACCATATGTGTTGGTCCCTCTCCCTCTGATACTGTAACACATGATAAAATACCTAAGAGCTTTATCCTATGTTGATACCATGTAAGGGATCTGGGATTTGCTGACATTTTTGCCGATACTGTGCAGCGACAATTCTATCATTATAGCATTATGATGAGGTGCCCAGGGACTGAACCCCAGCCGGTCCATTACACTGACACCGGCGAGTCAGGCGTAATGCTGTCCCCTTAGCCCCGAGCATTAGGAGGGAAGCCACTACTTCCAAAATTAAAGTCTTTAGTTTGAACTGGACGGGGTTTGAACCCGAGACCTCCCAAAACGCAAGCCGATGCTCTACCACTTGAGCTATTGCGGCCGGTCTGATACCGTTTTATTTTTGATATACCAGTCACATACACATAATTAATGTAAATTCTGGTGGAAACTGCCAGAAGTTGTGGTTAAGGAAGACTCTAGACATACATCTTGAAATTTATTTTTATTAAACATCATACGGACAACATTATGGTTATAATTACTGTTATGGCAACAAAAGGCAATAAACGGTGAGGAAAACCCAAGACTACTGTCTGAGTAGAACCAAAGAACCTGCAGCAAGACTTGTAACTAGATGAAATATAATGGCAGTACCAAGACTCAACCCCATGTAGTCTAAGTACTGTGTACAATGACCAAACTGGCTCTTAATAATAACTTCAAATGATATTAAACAAAGCTCATGCTTTCTTTATTTAGAGTATGCTTTCCATTGTTTTGTTTTCTTTCAGAGGTTAATTATTTCTATCTACGAAGTGTTTCTCTACAGCAACTACAAATGGTAAACTGTTAAAAAATTATTTTACTGCATCTGATTGCACAAAACTGTTGTTACTGCTACCTGCTGGAGGACTATTCTATTGATCTGTCTCATATATGCACAACATTTTAAATCTAAAACATACTATCGGGATATCATACTACTTTATAGCATATTATAAACATGAGTTGTCTTCAAACTTTTGCAGGTTAAGCAACCACTGTCTATCCATTGGTCAATACATATTTTGAACCAGTAAGGCTAGACAGCAAATCCTTGGCATACAATATTCGGCAATGGTGTTCCATTTTTCAGCAAGAGTAAAGTTACCTGTTTTGAAGTATGACTTTATTGAATCTCTCTGTACAGCAGGTATACGACAGGTGCTGTAACCAAGGTGATACTGGTCCATGGAAAACCTCTGACCTTTACTGTCCCTATCTGGCCTCAGTCGCTCACTGACAGACAACAGAATGTTTAACAATTTTAAGTTTTGATTTTTGATGGTGCTTTCATTTTATTTTATTATATCTATGTTAATGTAGAACATTCTTGTGTAATTTTTTTTATTAATCTTCATTATTTACAAAGAAACTCATCAAATTATGAAACAATATTCACGAATTCCATGCCACATTATTTGATTAAACATGATAATATTGGGGGTGGGGGTAATTTTTATTTATTGTGTATGCACACTGAGTTTAATAATTATCTTGACCAGACTTCACAATGTTTAACATATTCTAATGACCCTATCGAGCTATAACTCGCCAACAAACTTCAGTGATTTTCAGTCATGCAAAAAGCAAGGGTTATTTGATACAAAGAATTTAAAGTGGTATCCATCTGTTTGGATCAAAGTTTGGTTTCCCTAACAACCAAATAAATTATTGTAACTTGAAAATATTCCATGAAATGCAGTTTATTGATGCCCCCTATTATGTGAAAAATATAGCATGACTTACCCTGACATTTCAAACATTTATTTTCTACCCAAGCCACACTGCACAGTTAGCTATTTTTAAACATTTTTAAACAAAGAAAATCACTTGACCACTTTTTTTTTACATCACATTGCATGATCATCCGGGTAATCAGCTATGATGTCGATTTCTAGGTGAAATCTTCTCTAAGCTTATTTATAGATTTGGACATAACGAACATATAAAGATATGTTTCACGATTTGTAAAGTCTAACAATTCAGTTATGTTCAAAATCAACATTTTAAGACTAAAGCATGAGTTTATGCAGATACTAAGCCTTAATTCCTAAAACTATTGTAAGATACTGTTACATACATTTGATATAGTTAAACTATCAATTATCACCTTAAAACTTTGTACTTATACCAAGGGATTAGGCCAGGGTAAATTATGTAGATCCGGATCAGCAAGCACTCAAGGTTTACTATCGCTGTCAAGTGTCTAGAGTCTAGATGTCACTTATTATGCAGTTGTAAGCATATAGGGAGAATTTTTATATGTGAAAAATTTTAGCAATATGCTTATAGATGTAAGATGATAACCAAGAATGTGCACAGATTTGTAAAAAAAATATAGCCAATGTGATGGTTGAAGGCTTACTTTCGTACAATGTCCCAGAACTTGAGAGAGTAATGCATGGCTATGGCAGCATGTCCAATCTGAGCCCCTTCTTTTGGGGCCAGGTAATGTTTACAGTAGGGAGCAGGACCTGCAAAGTTCAGCAGGGGACCAATCGGCTCCCTGAAATCCATGTATGCATAGTCAGACCACCATTGGGATAGCTGAAACAGGTCAGAAAATAACAACAAAATATTTCTTATTTTAAGTTATATAAATAAAAAGGTGCAAAAAATGTATGTAGCTGGACAATAATAAACTGATATTCTGTTTAATTGTTAATCTGTGAACAAAGTAATTGCATATTAAGACTGGGACAATAAACCAGCATTAATTAACTGCTTCTTATTAAATAACTATATATTATTAGTCCTACAATAAAGTACCTGCCACATTCAATAACACGACGGCCTGCTTTAAAACAGAGCCTATATCTATATATGATATAGATATAAAGCCCGCATTTGCAGTAATTTTATTGAAGAAACACTGGGAAATGGCAGCCATTTTGTTTTAACTCACTTTATGTGTAGACGCTGACAGGTGGTACAAATTTATGAAACAAAAATATTCTTAGTTTTCAAGCATTCACCGCATACATTGGTAGTGTTTAGTCGAATGTGTTTCAAAAAAACACAAATAAGCACTTTCTGACTTGGATTAATGCAAAAAATAAGTATTAAATGTGAAATGTTATAAGTACATGTAGTTATTTAATAAAATTGTCAGTAAATAAGTGATTAGATATTTGCCCTGTTATTTGTCCTTGGGTCAGCCATATTGGCCCTCGCCCTCGGCCAATACGACTGCCCTCAAACAAATAACAGGGCCAATATCAAATAAGTTACTTATTAACACATAGTATTGCCTTTTCAAAAAATACTTTGTGAACTTGGCCAATATAAGAAGTCATGACCAATACAAAAAACTTGGCCAATATGAGAAATCATGACCAGTACTAAAATACTTGGACAATATGAGAAATCATGGCCAATACAAAAAACTTACCGGTATTCAATGTGAGAAATAATGGCCAGTAATTTTTTGGGGTCAATATGAGAAATCATGGCCAATACAAAAAACTGGGCCAATATGAGAAATTATGGCCAATACAAAAACTTGGTCAATATGAGAAATCATGGCCAATAATTTTTGGGGCCAATAGAGAAATCATGGCCAATACAAAATTTTTTTAACCAATATTAGAAATCATGACCAATACAAAAAACTTGGCCAATATTAGAAATCATGGCCAATACAAAAAACTGGGCCAATATGGAAATAAAGAAATGTTATTGTTTGAAAAAACAACACTATGTCATTGACAGTGAGGACTCCATTTACTCTCACTCTCATTGGCACAACAAGTTACTATTTCATTGTATTTTGTTGTAAAACAATAAAATTGCACATTTCATTTGAAAATAATTTTGTTCTATGTTTTATTTAAATCAATAAAGTTTGTTCTTAAAAAAAAATAATCATCGCACAATAATTAAATTATACAAGTATGTGCTGTATATATAAAGAAACTCTTTCAGTGAGCAGTACAACACATGCAGGTTAAAAATCTTAGTCTTTCAAATGATGAAAAATGTTGTCCTTTCCTGATATCATGACTGCACAATTGCATGTTTGGTAAGATTGTTTATTTATTATCTCTGCTTCTGTTTTTTATGAAATGCTTCAATATAACCATATTTGCAACTGGAAATTTACCACCGAAGATTAAATGTCAACAGCATCAATTTTTTTTTCTACTTCATAGGTTCCTTTGCATGGTATGACGCATTTTTTGATGTCATAAAAGTAAACTTTTGTTTTCATCACTGCAAGCATGCATGACTTTGTTGTTATTTAGCAACGATGATATTGACACTGGACAGACCTACATGTATTTGTTAAAAGCAAAATTAACAAGTCTTCTAGTTTTGTATTATATTTATTGCTACCTCCCATTGAACTAGCCTGCTAATGTATATTTGTTATCTATCAATCTCCCTACAGAGTGATAATGACAAGTAGAAAAAACATAGTTCACACAGTTACTGTAGCCTTATCTTGCATCAACATCACAAACTCTTTTGCGATGTGCATTGCTACATTTTGTGATCGAGTTGTTAAGTGCAAACAATACTCAAACTGAAAAAGCTAACTACCCTTGAGGTATCAGTGGATGCCAAAAAAGGAATGTAGAAAGACAGGGACTGAATCTCATTTTCTGATGATTACTTTATTGATGGTCATGCTGTATGGGTGCAGGTAACTGTTCAAGCAAACTAAACAAGATAGTGTTTATATGGCAACCTAAATAAATAAATGTTAGCAAAATGAAGATAACATCTTTAAGTAGCAAGTGATATGACTTGTAGGACATTAAAGACTGTCTTAGGCAAAAAACTTTCTCATGTACTCACTCAGACTTGTGTTTTATTCAAATACACACAAATGGTAGTTAGTAGGCCACATACTCACCCAGTTTCTCTCTGTTTTAGCCCTTGCCTGCAGCTGTTGATGCAACTCTTTTCCAACACCAGAGGCAAATTGTTGAGCAATAATTTCTGTCTGTCTGAACTCATCAGGTGTCAAATGAGGGCGTACTGATAAAAAAATGATACTGATAAAGAAAGGAGTATTTTGTTTAGATAATCACTAACGGTCAACAGGTCAGTTGTAAGACAGGTCAGCTGGAGGCCCTGCAGCACCACAAGTGAGCTGCAGGAAAAGTCAGCTTAAAGCCATGCAGCACCCCAAGGTCAGTTGTAAGACAGATCAGCTAAAAGCCCTGCAGCAACCCAAGGTCATTTGTAAGACAGGTCAGCTGAAAGTCCTGAAGCACCCGGGGTCAGCTGATAGCCCTGAAGCACCACAGGTCAGCTGAAGTTCTGAAGCACCACAGGTCAGCTGAAAGTCCTGAAGCACCACAGGTCAGATGGAAGCCCTGAAACCCCACAGGCTGGCTGAAAGTCCTGAAGCACCACAGGTCAGCTGAAAGTCCTGAAGCACCACGGGTCAGCTGATAGTCCTGCAGAACCCTAAGGTCAGGGGAGCTGAAACCCCTGCAGTACTACAGGTCACCTGAAAGCCCTACAACACCACATGTCTCTAGCAGTATATTTTGTAACTTTGATATGTAGTTGTTACAAAACAACTTAGATTTTGCTGGTTATGATAGATCTGGGAAAGCTGACCTGAGTCGAGATATCTGTTCAGGGTGTGTTCCAGAGTAGGGACGGGTAGACTTGGCAAATCATTGTCATATTGGAATGTCGTCTCAGTGTCACTAGTGAATAAAGCATCCACATCCTTGATCTGCATTCCTTCAGCCATGGTAACCCACTCTGTATTTACAAAATTAAAATGGCATTACCTGGTATGTAGTAAAGTATTGTCAAAAAATGTTATCACAATTATCAATGATCTGGAAAGGTCTTTATAATCTGTCTTAATAAAAGAATTAATAATTAGGTCAAACAGAAATATCATACCCTTCATTATATCTCAATGAATTAATAACAAGTATCCTGCCAGTAGCCAAAATAGTATTTAAAATTGCAACAAGATCATAATATTACTTTTTGTTTGAGATATATTTCTTCATAAGTCACAATGAACTTAGTCAATGCCTGGAAGTTTTATAACAAAATGCATTAGGAGGCAAGTTATCTTGACCTTCAATTCACCAAAACAGAATGGCTTTTGTGTTAAATCAGAATTTGATTAAAAAAACAAAACAAAACAAAACAAAAAACAAGCTAAACATTCAATAATGTTAATGTTTGGGCTGATATATGACGAAACAATGGAGCTTTAATTCATTGCACATGTATTTAACAGATTTCAATAAAATAATAAAATAACAGTACACATTTTTTTGCATTATATTGTAAGAATTTACATGCAAAGTTATTCAATATTTGATATGCAAATTACTAACACTTGGCACATATCCCAGATATTAGCATAAGTCTCAAGTTGATGAGGCTGGAATTGATTCACAAATATAACAACAATGCTATTTTGCAATTGTACTGCATTAAATGGCAATATACTAACTTTTTGCAAATATCTATAGATGTATGATATACCTCAGTGTGCACACAACAACGTAAAATATTAATTAGCTGGATATAAACAGTATTGATAGAACAAGACTGTTGACCAGAAATCAAGATAAAAATGTCTTCATAGGTTTGAATATTTGCCGAGAAATGCAACTGAGTTACAATGACATGCGCCAGTTTTAGTTGCAAAGTGGTGATAAAAATATTATGCTCGCCTATAATCCAAGTATGTACTTGAGATTGTCTGCAACGCCGACTAATTATCCACAAAACTAGGCCAAATTATAGGGTTAAATTCCATAACGGCAGAATTTATGTCAATAACAGTTATCTCCCCTGGCTACGGGGAAGTGACTCTTAACTACCGAACAGCGCTTTCCGAGATGTGCGAGTTTTTACACACTGCAGAAAGCGCGTAATTTGAAAGATGTTATTACGGGAATAATTAATAGATAAATGGTTGGAAAATAAAATGTTTGATGTTATAAAAATTTCTTTTCTTGACCATGATGTATTGTTACGATGTATATCTGAAAACAAAACAAAGTTACACGCAATATTTACACTAATGTTGACTTTCAAACACTGATCTTAATTAAAAATAAAGTATGTGTGAATAAAAACCATATTGCAAATGACAAGTCGTTATTTAAAGACATATAAAACAGTAACTTTTGTTTTGCACAATGTCTTTAATATAATTCCATGTCGCATTTTGGATAGCGCCATTTGGCAAGGGACATAACATAGCCAAGACTATTTACTTTGACTGTTAAAGTTATCTTTCGTTGTCTAGCAACATTTCCACCATGTACAAAAGGAAAAGGAGAAAATTATTTAATAAACAAGGACACATAAAAATGAAGCTCGAAAACTGATTTTTTATTCTTTTTTAAAATATTTCTTGTCAATTACCTACACGTGTTCCGGCTAGGATCTATAAAGTTAGCATGTCCTCATTAGAACCCTACAAAAGTGAAAAAAAGAAATGTTTGTCTAGTTGTGTCCAGTTATAGTCATATTGCCAAATGAAGTTGAGGCAATTTCTTCTTTGATTTGATAAGGGTGACGATTGATTAAAGATAAATCAGTTATCTAAATAAAGAACTTGCATAGGTGATATGGCAGGCAAACAAACAATATCTATCAAATGGTTATAATTAAAAATAGACAATCTTATGAACCTTATTTTGCATATATCTCAACTTCGGAACATATAAGTCTAACTTAGATTGTAAACTCATTATTACTAATTATTATCACATTCGATGCCCAGAACTTAAATTACCCTATTTATTATCAACCATTCCCATAAAGTCTACAAGACACCACAAGTTAATTTCCTGTCCTTATTAATTATAAATTTATAAAATATAATCTACAATATGAGCCATATCTTAACAATTTGACGCCTACAGCTAGAATATATATAAGTAGACTTAGATTATCTGTTTTACCTGTAAGAATGCAAACTGGTAGATATAACAGAAATCATAAAGAAAGGAGACAGAGATTTTGTTTATGCTGTAACTCGAATGATCTGGAAGATGAGTACCATTTTGTTTTGATTTGCCCATGCTATCGTGATCAAAGATCAAAATATATAAGTAGTTTTAAAAGACCATCTATGTTTAAATTTTTAAAATTATTAAGCTCACTAAATAAGAAAGTTATGCTACGATTGTCTAATTATATAAAGGAAGCTTTGTCTGTAAGACAATGCATTGACACTATAATGCATTAATCTTGTTCCATTGAAATTGATATTTCCTTATATCTTTGAAAACTATTTCTTCTTTTGATGTAATTAATGGTGTGTTTTTTTCAATAATATGCCTGAATGGAGTGTGAAATGAACATTGTGACTTTATTTTGATGCTAGTTCACATAAGAAAAGATAAAATTTACTAATGTCGGTTCCCCTTACCAATATATGCTAAGCTTTGTTGATATGAAGCGCTAATAATAATTTGTACTATTTGTTATTCTATGAAAAGGATAATGACAAATACTTAGTCTATAAATATAAGTAAGTTTATATAATGATATACATGTATATGCATAGAACATGTAGACAAGTCTTGTACAAAACACATTATGTGAATATATGCGTATATACAATCATTAAACAGAAAGTATATTCCAAAATAAAAAGTTATATCAATATGTTACAACTTTTGCAAACCACGTGGAACATTTATATGTGTGTGATGAATTTGACAAGATGACGTACGTTGTGTACAAATCTGATCAATAAAAATATGTTCTGTTCTGTTCTATTCTGTTAACATGTACTGTTTTCCTGTCATGGGCGGTTCTGGTGCTAGGGGAGCATGTCCCAGCATGGCTAACACCTCTGGTGCTCGCTCAATTAGGACACACCCCACGAAAAAATAAAATACTGGATCCGCCCCTGCCTGGTTTATATCAACAACACGGTTTAATCAAACTTGTTTGCTGTCATGTTATTTAACCAAAGTATCGAAGTTTATTGATAAAGTTACATTAAGAAGGGATTGGACATCGGAGTGTGACATTATTAGGACATCGGAGTGTGATCACAGTGGGAGATTTACGGGTTTGGGTGGTCCACCCGGCTCAAAACAGCCTCAGACTGCAGTGGTGTCAGAGAAGGAGCTAGATAAGAATCTTGCTGACCGATGGCAGTGCAAATAGCCATTGAGCAGCGAGCATGACTAAATGCTTTACGATTCTTCCGAATGACATCTTTGTGTATAATGCACAAAATAACAGTTCCAGCTGTGTTAGCCAATGCTTTTAAATGAACAATATTTACAACCAACATTAAACATTAAACACGTAGTATCAATATACACAAGACCTAAAAATGGTTATTATAAAGATTTATCTGCTTCGCGAACGCTCAGCTTGTGGAGATTGTTCCACAACCGGTGTCAGAACAAAGCGTCAGGATGGTGCAAAAGTAGGCTTTCAAATCAACTTTTCACAGTAAATTTGGTTTATCAGTCGGTGCACCTTGAAGTTTATCTAGCGAAAAAATCGTAGTTATGACCGGGCGTGTTTGTTTGATATGAACATTGTTCACATGTGGCTGAAAAAAAACAACAACACACTTGATGTTGTGTTCAATATCAATACACAACGTCTAGATTCGTCTAAATTCTGTTTCAAATTGAATGTTTGTCACATTACTATATTTTTTAATTTATAATATATATAAAGGCGCGATTTTTAACTTGCATTAATAAACTGAATAGATTTAATTTGTCGCATTATAGCGATTTTTTATGAATTTAAATTTCTGTGTTATCAGGTGTGATAGCATAACGTACATTGATAAACTTAAATTTAGGCGATGTTTATCGCCAAGTATTTTTTATGGAGCAAACGCTCGAAGTGATTATGTGTCGCGTGTTTGAATACAATAACGACATTTTTGCATTTGTTTAAATTACTCCAATTTAAACAGAATAGAAATCTGGGATTACATTACACAAGCCCCAATATATCTTGAAGAAAAAAAAACACGAACAATTTAATGAAGCTTTGCGCATGCGCTGACGTATACGAAAGTCTGACTCAAGTTTCGGTTTTATTTCCCGTACCTGGCGAATGATGGCCTCGTGACCGAAAATGTGTCGCAGATCGCGTACCTCATACACAGGTACTTGGATAAAATGTATTACTGGATGTCCTTGGATTAAAGGAGCTTACCCGTTATCTGCAGTTATTATTATTATTATTATTATTATTATTATTATTATTATTATTATTATTATTATTATTATTATTATTACTGCTATTATAATTATTATTATTATTATTATTATTATTATTATTATTATGACAAGAAAGCATTGACGCGAAGCAGCAAATGTCGCCTTCAAAATATTGTTCAGTAGAGGCACATTTCTGCTAATCAAAAATCTTACATATGTACATGTTACATATGAGGAAAAAAAAAGTTGCAGATTTATTATAATTAACTATAAAACTAAAGTGTACAAGCAGAAAGTGCACATGTGCAGCAGCTTCACATAATTAGTATAGTTCAGATATCATTTTTTAACGTAGTATGTTGTTTTCTTTCTTAGTATCTCATTGTTTATTTTCAGTGTTAATTTGAAAGTTACAGAAACAGAAAAATAAATAAATATAAAAATTAAATAAATAAAACAGAACGCCGTTTACTGAATTCGGACCCGTATTTTATCAGGTTAAGAACGTCCGCAAAACAAACTTTCCCCATGTGCAAATTTCAGTGAGCATGCCATGTATTTTGCATCAAAATGTATTTTAAGACAGAAGACACAACACTATTGGTAATTTCCGAATCCTTCATAGTGTTCAGTACAAGCCAGAACATAAGGGCTTGTCATAACAATGGTTAAAATCTGCCGTGCATATCATCAAACTGTGCTTAAGCAAATATTCGTCATGTATCAGTCATTAATATTTTTAGAACAGAGAAGAACAAAAGATGTATTTTCTAGACGTGACCACGAACCTCATAAACATTAAATAGGAAGCTAACCGCTCAAGGTGCCTAAGTGTGACGTCGTTTTTATATAAACACACATACACATATACACGTGTTAATATAAATAAAACGGCGTTGACAACGGGCTAATGATACAAATTATTTCTTTAAATACCAACAAACTAGTTATAAGAACGGTGAGGTATTGCTGCACATGTGCTGATGTGTTGGGCCAGTAAACTGGGCATATTAGTATTAAAAGAACATGACGTTAACGGCTAAAATGACGTTTTATTTCATGCTTTAAGTGAAAGAATGAGAAATACCAGTGGCCCACAGTGAAATGATAAGGTTATAATTTTCAAGGGAGATAATAATTAAAATAGATCAAAAGTAAAGTTTAAAGATGAATTAAGCAAAAAATGAAAAAAGAAAAATGTGTTGAATTCAGTATATTATTGATGAAATAAAATAAGATAATATACACCGAAATCGCCAATTTTCTTCTATATCATTCAACAAAATGGCCGATAGGACGCTAAAATATAGTGTACACCGTTACCAGTTTCACAAAACACAAAGAGCTGAAATGTAGCCATAATAATTGTAATCGGATACGACCGTATTCAGAAGATTGACACAATCCATGAATTAAAAAAAGAATTTCTTTTTTTTCTGACCAAATTAAATCTCGTTTCACAAGTTAAGTATCAATGGTTTGTGGTTTTTTTGTGAATTAATTTATTGTTCTTTATTGTGTTACCACATTTTATTGTGTTTTGTCTATCAACAATCTGATATAAACATATTATGAAAACCACTCCGCTATTGTAAGATCTGACTTTAGTGAGATTGTTCTTTCAATAGACTGTTTTTGTCTAAGAATATATGACAAAGTCCTATGAACATTGCAACATATATCAAACTTTGAAAAGGCACAGGGCAAGTTCACCAGGTGAAAAGTAAGAACACATTTATGACACATTTAACTAAAAGAGCAAACCCGACAGTTACCGCCTTGGAACGGTCAGTCGGCAATATGGGCCGACTGGGGTGATTAAACCGGTTTTACAGAGCTCTTACCTCGAACTTTCTGATGTTTTTTTTCAAATGCAAGCAATGCAAAGAAAACTGATCTATTTGAATACAAAAATGTCCAAGCGCTGATGTTATGACGAAAGTAGTGACGTCATTGAAAATAATGTCCACAGTGTTAAGAAAAGAAAGGGGTATTATTTCAATTAGAAAAACAAAACAAAAATGGTTTATTATAGGTGAAATCAACTTTTTGAATCAAGAAAAAACATGACCAGAGAAGAATAGATGGTTGTAGCATCCTGTTCATCTGGAGATGGAATTGAGGAACCAAAGTCCAATGTCCATCAAAGGAAATACACGTAACAATTCTTATATGATGATTTAAATGACAACATAGATTACATGCACGGGGAGATTTTTTTACGACCGCCACACTGCACAATAAAAATTGTTGTGATCATGAATAAGAATATATGACAAAGTCCTATGAGCATTGCAACATATATCAAACTCTGAAAAGGCACAGGGCAAAGGTATTTCACGTGCAAGCCAAGTGAAAAGTAAGAACACTTTTTTTATGAGTCATTTAACTAAAAGAGCAAACCCAACGGTTACCGCCTTGGAACGGTCAGTCGGCAATATGGACCGACTGGGGTGCTTAAACCGGTTTTACAGAGCTCTAACCTCGAACTTCCTGATGGGTTTCTCAAATGCAAGCAATGAAAAGAAAACTGATCTATTTGAATACAAAAATGTCCAAGCGCTGATGTTATGACGAAAGTAGTGACGTCATTGAAAATAATGTCCACAGTGTTAAGAAAAGAAAGGGGCATTATTTCAATTAAAAAAACAAAACAAAAATGGTTGATTATAAGGGAAATCAACTTTTTGAATCAAGAAAAAACATGACCAGAGAAGAATATATGGTTGTAGCATCCTGTTCATCTGGAGATGGAATTGAGGAACCAAAGTCCAATGTCCATCAAAGGTAAATACACGTAACAATTCTTATATGATGATTTAAATGACAACATAGATTACATGCACGGGGAGATTTTTTTACGACCGCCACAATGCACAATTAACATTGTTGTGATCATGAATAAGAATATATGACAAAGTCCTATGAGCATTGCAACATATATCAAACTCTGAAAAGGCACAGGGCAAAGGTATTTCACGTGAAAGCCAAGTGAAAAGTAAGAACACTTTTTATGAGTCATTTAACTAAAAGAACAAACCCAACGGTTACCGCCTTGGAACGGTCAGTAGGCAATATGGACCGACTGGGGTGCTTAAACTGGTTTTACAGAGCTCTAACCTCTAGGCACAAAATAGATTTGTCTGTACATATTTGTTATTTTCCCTATTTTTGAGGGCGTCCGTAGCCGAGTAATAGAGTCGCCGGCTTGTTATTCCCCCGACTCCTCAGCCTCTCACTGCCTGGGTTATTGTCCTGTTAGGGACAAAGGAGACAAATGTGGTTCTACTCTGACATCTGTATATGGTACTCCTTCGAATTTCATTTATTTATTTGTTTGGTCTATCAGCCCAGCAACAATCTTTTGCTGTTTTCTGGATGTTGCGATGTATTTTAACTCAAAATATTGAAGAAGAAACGATACATGTTTAATATCGTACATTTCAGGGACCTTTTTAGAGAAAATTAGTTATATCCCTTTATCGTACAGTACATGTTTTTATTGACCGTACCGTGCATGTATCCATTCACCTTACAGTATATGTATCCATTTATCATACAGTACTTGTATCCATATATCGTAAGTACAGTGTATCCATTTACCGTGCATAATCTGCATCAAGCTATCGTACATTACATGTATCCAGCTGTCGTACAGTACAAGTATCCATTTACCATTTAGTACAGGTATTCATTTACCCTGCAATACATGTATCCATTTACCATACTGTACATGTATTCATTTACAATACAGGACATGTATCTACTTACTTTACTGTACAGGTATCCATTTACCATACAATACACGTATTTTTGCCATACAGAACATGTATCAATTTACTATACAGTGCATGTATTCTTTTACTATACAGTACAAGTACCAATTTACCATAAAAATGTATCCATTTGACGTTCTTTATATATATATATATATATATATATATATATATATATATATATATATAGATATATATATATATATATATATATATATATATATTTATAGATATATATATATAGATATATATATATATATATATATATATATATATATATATATATATATATATATGTATATATATATATATATATATATATATCCAGCTGTCAAAAGTACAAGTATTTATCCATTTACCATAGAGTACATGTATCCATTTACCATAGAGTACATATATCCATTTACCATACAGTGCATGTATCCATGTATCGTACAGTACAGTGTATCCATTTACCGTACGTAATCTGCATCTAGCTATCGTACATAACATGCATCCAGCTGTCGTACAGTACAAGCATCCATTTACCATTCAGTACAGGTATCCATTTTAACATACAATACTTGTATCCATTTTAACATACAATACTTGTATCCATTTACCATATTGTGCATGTATCCATTTACAATACAGTACATTTATCCATTTACCATACAGAACAGGTATCCATTTACCATACAATACATGTATCCATTTACCATACAGTAAATGTACCCATTTACCAAAGAGTACATCCATTTACCATACTGTACATGTATGCTTTTGACGTATAGTATAAATATCCATTTACCGTACAGTACATGCATCGATTTGTCGTTCAACACATCCATCAATTTACCGTACAGTATATGCATCAATTTGACGTACACTACATGTATCCAGCTGTCGTAGAGTACACGTATTCATTTACCTTACAATTCATGTTTCCAATTACCATACGGTACATGTATCCATTTACCATACAGTACATGCATCCATATATCGTACAGTACAGTGTATCCATTAAACGTACGTAATCTGCATCAAGCTATCGTACATTACATGTATCCAGCTGTCGTACAGTACAAGTATCAATTTACCATACAATACATGTATCCATTTACCATAATGTACATGTATCCATTTAACATACAATACATGTATCCATTTACCATAATGTACATGTATCCATTTAACATACAGTACATGTATCCATTTAACATACAGTACATGTATCCATTTACCATACAGTACATGTATCCATTTACCATAAGTATATGTATTCATTTACCATACAGTACAGGTACCAATTTACCATAAAGTACGTGTATCCATTTGACGTACTGTACATGTATCCAGCTGTCAATAGTGTAAGTATTTATCCATTTACCATACAGTACATGTTTCCATTTACCATACAGTATAACTATCCATTTACTATGGAGTACATATATCCATTTACCATACAGTATAACTATCTATTTACCATTGAGTACATGTATCCATTTACCATACAGTATAACTATCCATTTACCATAGAGTACATGTATCCATTTACCATACAGTATAATTATCCATTTACCATACAGTATATATATCCATTTACAATGCAGTATAACTATTCATTTACCATAGAGTACATGTATCCATTTACCATGCAGTACATGTATCCATTTACCATACCGTACATGCATCAATTTACAATACAGTATATTTATCCATTTACTATACATTACAAGTATTCAATTACCATACAGTATGTGTATCCATTTACCATACTGTACATGTATGCTTCTGACGTATAGTATAAATATCCATTTACCCTAAGTACATGTATCGATTTACCGTACAGTACATGTATCCAATTGACGTACAGTATAAGTATCCATTTACCGTACAGTATATGCATCGATTTGTCGTGTAACACACCCATCAATTTATCGTACAGTATATGCATCAATTTGACATACACTACATGTATTCAGCTGTCGTAGAGTACACGTATTCATTTACCTTACAATTCATGTTTCCAATTACCATACAGTATGTGTATCCATTTACCATACAGTACATGTGGTCATTCAACGTACATACCATGCATCCATTTACCGTAAGTACATGCATCCACTTGACGTACATTACATGTATCCAGCTGCCGTGCATTACAATGATCAATTTAGCATAAGTACATGTATCCATTTACCATACATACATGTATGTATTTTTACCGTACATTTCCTGTATCCATTTATCACCCACTACATGTATCCACTTTTACCGTACATTGCATGTATCCAGCTATCGTTCATTACATGTATCCATTTTCCGTATACAACATGTATCCGTTTACCGTACATTACAGGTATCCATTTACCATACAGTATATGTATCATGCTAAAGTACATTTCGTGTATCGTATCCATTTACCGTACAGTACGAATGTCTTATACATCGTACTATGTGCATAATTGTACATAATACACAGTCGTATATTACATGTATTGAAGTACATCGTAAATTACTGGTTCCGTCTAGGGAACAATGGCTTTTGACGTAGCCGTCTAACCTCACTTTTGACCTATATGCCCTTAGGGATGCTGACGCATGGCAAGCATCGATGAATCTGAAAGCGGTCCGCATTGGTAGAAATTACCCATTGCATCGCTATACTTATCTAAATCAGAAAACCCTTAACCAATTACACATACACACTGTGTACAAACATATGCCGCTACCACAGTAGACTACGTTTTTCTACGGGTATAGTACAAACCGCAGAATTCGGAACTCCCCAGCGATGGCTGCTTCACTATTTTCTGCCTCACCGTCCCACCGAATGTATGTATTGACTTTTAATTGCAGCTAGCTTGAAACAAATTTTACGCTCTTGCGCAGTCTTGGGTTATAACGTTTCCGTTTGCAGTAAAGGTGCTATACGACTGTTTGGACCAACTATTTTCTCACAGATTACTAAAAAAGTTTTTGTTACTTTAATGGTCCTGCATAATGCTGTTCATTGATGCTATAAATCTGCGTTAAAAGGGAAGCATAAATCCTAAGTCGTGACTGAAAACAGATGTTACCTATATCTGAGCCACGCTGCACACATAGCTGTTTTGGACTAAAAAAATCACGTGATAACTAACTTTTGAGATCACGTTATATCGTCCTCAGGGAAATCCGCTTTAACGTCGATATCAGGGATGGGATTAGCCGGCATTTTTGCCGATACTGCGCAGCGACATTTCTATCATTACAGCACAGGGGCACTTATGAGGTGCCCAGGGACTGAACCCGGCCGGTCCATTATACTGACACCGACGAGTCAGGCGTAATGCTGTCCCCGTAGCCCCGAGCGTTAGGAGGGAAGCCACTACTACCAACTTTAAAGTCTTTGGTATGACCCGGCCGGGGTTCGAACCCACGACCTCCCGATCTGCAAGCCGACGCTCTACCATCTGAGCTATTGCGGCCGGTCGTCGATATCAGTTTTAGCAGAGATCTCTATCGTGCGTATCTATAGATTTGGAAAGAATCACCATTTGGAGCGATTTTATCGCGATTGGCGAAGTACAGCAATATAGCTAGTGTTCAAAATCTGACACTTAAGTATGAGTTTATGCAGAAAATATGCCAAAATTTCCCAAAGCATTGGTAAGAGATGTTACAAGTAATTTCTTTGCACAACTCAATTCTTAACTTAGTCCAAAAAGTCCGTTACGTACAGTAAATATATAAATGAAAAATTAAGTTTTAAATGCAAAAGCAATATATTTCTAAAGTCATTAGAAATCTATCTGTCTTAGCCGGTTGAAGATATAAAATGATCCCAAATGTAAGTGGTCACGTGGTTTTCTTATTTTAAGAAATAGCCTGCAGTGTGGCTCAGATTGTAAATATATACCTGTTTGCAATGACTGGTGCGGTTAATACGTCACTGTCACACAGATCTAGGGGATCAATAAACAGCGTTTTACGGGATCTTTTCAGATAGCAATAACAATTGCGCGCGCGCGCGCGCGCGCGTGCGTGTGTGTGTGTGTGTGTGCGCGCGCGCGCGCGTGTGTGTGTGTGATAATAAAATCCTAGCAAATGCCGCATATTTATTTTAATGATAATTTTGTATATGTTAGTGAAACACTCCCGAGAATTGTTAAAAATAGCAACACAAAATATCTATTGTTATAAAAAGTTATATTTAGATAATCTGCGTGATTGTACAAACAAGGGAAATAAACATGTCCATCAACCAGTCCATGTAGGGTTGTTTTTTTTACCTCACAGTAGCGTACATTCTTTCATATCCACGAAAAAGAAAACCATAACGGTTTTAAGATTCAAATCGTTTAAGACTCTTTTTGTCTGTCTTGTGTCTGAAGATGTGTGTGTTAGTAAACACGACAGTTGTATTTTAGATAAAATTGCCTTTGTAATTGCTGTTTTAAGAAGAACAGAACCATTTGCTTTCATTTTGACCCGACTGTGAACGTTTCAAATCCTTGTTGTTTGCATATTTTTATATTAATCTGCATTGCACAACTGTGTGAGAAAGTATGTGTGTTAGATTTCAACTTTTCATCCTGTAACAAAAACAAACTCTAGCAATTACACGCAAAAGTAACATATTGCTAGAGATACAGCATCAAATAGTGCAGATCCTTATCATCCAGCTCCCATGCAAAGGGAACGATACATATAGCTAGAGATACAGCATCAAATAGTGCAGATCCTTATCACCCAGCTCCCATGCAAAGGTAACAATACATATAGCTAGAGATACAGCATCAAATAGTGCAGATCCTTATCACCCAGCTCCCATGCAAAGGTAACAATACATATTGCTAGAGATACAGCATCAAATAGTGCAGATCCTTATCATCCAGCTCCCATGCAAAGGGAACGATACATATAGCTAGAGATACAGCATCAAATAGTGCAGATCCTTATCACCCAGCTCCCATGCAAAGGTAACAATACATATAGCTAGAGATACAGCATCAAATAGTGCAGTTCCTTATCACCCAGCTCCCATGCAAAGGTAACAATACATATTGCTAGAGATACAGCATCAAATAGTGCAGATCCTTATCCCCCAGCTCCCATGCAAAGGTAACAATACATATTGCTAGAGATACAGCATCAAATAGTGCAGGTCCTTATCATCCAGCTACCACGCAAAAGTAACAATACATATTGCTAGAGATACAGCATCAAATAGTGCAGATCCTTATCACTCAGCTCCCATGCAAAAGTAACAATTCATATTGCTAGAGATACAGCATCAAATAGTGCAGGTCCTTAACATCCAGCTCCTATGCAAAGGTAACAATACATATTGCTAGAGATACAGCATCAAATAGTGCAGATCCTTATCATCCAGCTCCTATGCAAAGGTAACAATACATATTGCTAGAGATACAGCATCAAATAGTGCAGATCCTTATCATCCAGCTCCCATGCAAAGGTAACAATACATATTGCTAGAGATACAGCAGCAAATAGTGCAGATCCTTATCATCCAGCTCCCATGCAAAGGTAACAATACATATTGCTAGAGATACAGCATCAAATAGTGCAGATCCTTAACACCCAGCTCCCATGCAAAGGTAACAATACATATTGCTAGAGATACAGCATCAAATTGTGCAGATCCTTATCACCCAGCTCCCATGCAAAGGTAACAATACATATTGCTAGAGATACAGCAGCAAATAGTGCAGATCCTTAACACCCAGCTCCCATGCAAAGGTAACAATACATATTGCTAGAGATACAGCATCAAAAAGTGCAGATCCTTAACACCCAGCTCCCATGCAAAGGTAACAATACATATTGCTAGAGATACAGCATCAAATAGTGCAGATCCTTAACACCCAGCTCCCATGCAAAGGTAACAATACATATTGCTAGAGATACAGCATCAAATAGTGCAGATCCTTATCATCCAGCTCCCATGCAAAGGTAACAATACATATTGCTAGAGATACAGCAGCAAATAGTGCAGATCCTTATCATCCAGCTCCCATGCAAAGGTAACAATACATATTGCTAGAGATACAGCAGCAAATAGTGCAGATCCTTATCATCCAGCTCCCATGCAAAGGTAACAATACATATTGCTAGAGATACAGCAGCAAATAGTGCAGATCCTTATCATCCAGCTCCCATGCAAAGGTAACAATACATATTGCTAGAGATATGGCATCAAATAGTGCAGATCCTTATCATCCAGCTCCCATGCAAAGGTAACAATACATATTGCTAGAGATAGAGCAGCAAATAGTGCAGATCCTTATCACCCAGCTCCCATGCAAAGGTAACAATACATATTGCTAGAGATACAGCATCAAATAGTGCAGATCCTTATCATCAAGCTCCCATGCAAAGGTAACAGTACATATTGCTAGAGATACAGCATCAAATAGTGCAGGTCCTTATCATCCAGCTCCCATGCAAAGGTAACAATACATATTGCTAGAGATACAGCATCAAATAGTGCAGATCCTTATCATCAAGCTCCCATGCAAAAGTAACAATACATATTGCTAAAGATACAGCATCAAATAGTGCAGATCCTTAACACCCAGCTCCAATGCAAATGTAACAATACATATTGCTAGAGATACAGCATCAAATAGTGCAGATCCTTAACACCCAGCTCCCATGCAAAGGTAACAATACATATTGCTAAAGATACAGCATCAAATAGTGCAGATCCTTAACACCCAGCTCCCATGCAAATGTAACAATACATATTGCTAGAGATACAGCATCAAATAGTGCAGATCCTTATCATCCAGCTCCCATGCAAAAGTAACAATACATATTGCTAGAGATACAGCATCAAATAGTGCAGATCCTTATCACCCAGCTCCCATGCAAATGTAACAATACATATTGCTAGAGATACAGCAGCAAATAGTGCAGATCCTTAACACCCAGCTCCCATGCAAAGGTAACAATACATATTGCTAGAGATACAGCATCAAATAGTGCAGATCCTTATCATCCAGCTCCCATGCAAAGGTAACAATACATATTGCTAGAGATACAGCATCAAATAGTGCAGATCCTTAACACCCAGCTCCCATGCAAATGTAACAATACATATTGCTAGAGATACAGCATCAAATAGTGCAGATCCTTATCATCCAGCTCCCATGCAAAAGTAACAATACATATTGCTAGAGATACAGCAGCAAATAGTGCAGATCCTTATCATCCAGCTCCCATGCAAAGGTAACAATACATATTGCTAGAGATACAGCAGCAAATAGTGCAGATCCTTAACACCCAGCTCCCATGCAAAGGTAACAATACATATTGCTAGAGATACAGCATCAAATAGTGCAGATCCTTATCATCCAGCTCCCATGCAAAGGTAACAATACATATTGCTAGAGATACAGCATCAAATAGTGCAGA
Organism: Sinonovacula constricta; assembly: GCA_007844125.1. Classification (NCBI taxonomy): domain Eukaryota; kingdom Metazoa; phylum Mollusca; class Bivalvia; order Cardiida; family Solecurtidae; genus Sinonovacula; species Sinonovacula constricta. Next base: position 4,204,941 of record CM017567.1, on the reverse strand, counting down.
TCCTTAACACCCAGCTCCCATGCAAAGGTAACAATACATATTGCTAGAGATACAGCAGCAAATAGTGCAGATCCTTATCATCCAGCTCCCATGCAAAGGTAACAATACATATTGCTAGAGATACAGCATCAAATAGTGCAGATCCTTATCATCCAGCTCCCATGCAAAGGTAACAATACATATTGCTAGAGATACAGCATCAAATAGTGCAGGTCCTTATCATCCAGCTACCACGCAAAGGTAACAATACATATTGCTAGAGATACAGCATCAAATAGTGCAGATCCTTATCATCCAGCTCCCATGTAAAGGTAACAATACATATTGCTAGAGATACAGCATCAAATAGTGCAGATACTTATCATTCAGCTCCCATGCAAAGGTAACAATACATATTGCTAGAGATACAGCATCAAATAGTGCAGATCCTTATCATCCAGCTCCCATGCAAAGGTAACAATACATATTGCTAGAGATACAGCATCAAATAGTGCAGATCCTTATCATCCAGCTCCCATGCAAAGGTAACAATACATATTGCTAGAGATACAGCAGCGAATAGTGCAGATCCTTAACACCCAGCTCCCATGCAAAGGTAACAATACATATTGCTAGAGATACAGCATCAAATAGTGCAGATCCTTAACACCCAGCTCCCATGCAAATGTAACAATACATATTGCTAGAGATACAGCATCAAATAGTGCAGATCCTTAACACCCAGCTCCAATGCAAATGTAACAATACATATTGCTAGAGATACAGCAGCAAATAGTGCAGATCCTTAACACCCAGCTCCCATGCAAAGGTAACAATACATATTGCTAGAGATACAGCAGCAAATAGTGCAGATCCTTATCATCCAGCTCCCATGCAAAGGTAACAATACATATTGCTAGAGATACAGCATCAAATAGTGCAGGTCCTTAACACCCAGCTCCTATGCAAAGGTAACAATACATATTGCTAGAGATACAGCATCAAATAGTGCAGATCCTTATCATCCAGCTCCCATGCAAAGGTAACAATACATATTGCTAGAGATACAGCAGCAAATAGTGCAGATCCTTATCATCCAGCTCCCATGCAAAAGTAACAATACATATTGCTAGAGTTACAGCATCAAATTGTGCAGATCCTTATCATCCAGCTCCCATGCTAAGGTAACAATACATATTGCTAGAGATACAGCATCAAATAGTGCAGATCCTTATCACCCAGCTACCATGCAAAGGTAACAATATATATTGCTAGAGATACAGCATCAAATAGTGCAGTTCCTTATCATCCAGCTCCCACGCAAAGGTAACAATACATATTGCTAGAGATACAGCATCAAATAGTGCAGATCCTTATCATCCAGCTCCCATGCAAAAGTAACAATACATATTGCTAGAGATACAGCATCAAATTGTGCAGATCCTTAACACCCAGCTCCCATGCAAAGGTAACAATACATATTGCTAGAGATACAGCAGCAAATAGTGCAGATCCTTATCATCCAGCTCCCATGCAAAGGTAACAATACATATTGCTAGAGATACAGCAGCAAATAGTGCAGATCCTTATCATCCAGCTCCCATGCAAAGGTAACAATACATATTGCTAGAGATACAGCAGCAAATAGTGCAGATCCTTATCATCCAGCTCCCATGCAAAGGTAACAATACATATTGCTAGAGATACAGCATCAAATAGTGCAGATCCTTATCATCCAGCTCCCATGCAAAAGTAACAATACATATTGCTAGAGATACAGCATCAAATAGTGCAGATCCTTATCACCCAGCTCCCATGCTAAGGTAACAATACATATTGCTAGAGATACAGCATCAAATAGTGCAGATCCTTATCACCCAGCTCCCATGCTAAGGTAACAATACATATTGCTAGAGATACAGCATCAAATTGTGCAGATCCTTATCATCCAGCTCCCATGCTAAGGTAACAATACATATTGCTAGAGATACAGCATCAAATAGTGCAGATCCTTATCACCCAGCTCCCATGCTAAGGTAACAATACATATTGCTAGAGATACAGCATCAAATTGTGCAGATCCTTATCATCCAGCTCCCATGCTAAGGTAACAATACATATTGCTAGAGATACAGCATCAAATAGTGCAGATCCTTATCACCCAGCTCCCATGCAAAAGGTAACAATACATATTGCTAGAGATACAGCATCAAATTGTGCAGATCCTTATCATCCAGCTCCCATGCTAAGGTAACAATACATATTGCTAGAGATACAGCATCAAATAGTGCAGATCCTTATCATCCAGTTCCCATGCAAAGGTAACAATACATATTGCTAGAGATACAGCAGCAAATCCTTATCATCCAGCTACCAATGGGCGTTGGTTGATTGGATCTATATAGTTTGATCCAATGGTTGCTAAGCTGGTCAAATTAGCACTTTTGTGTTATTCCAATATCAATGGTGGTATCGCAGCATTTATTAAAAGTATTTGGTTCAAACTGTCGGAAACCGCCTTTAGCTCTGACAAAACTCCAGAAGAGCGGCGCCTTTTGTGGAATGCATTTTTATGGGGACGATAGTGTAGTTGGCAAAGGACAGGAAAACGCAGCTGTTCTGTGAGACCTTCTTCAGAGAAAAGAACTGAGTATTTCGTTTTTTAACATTATAGCACGCGAGTGTGTTTATGTTTTTGTACATGTTTTTAGTTTAATCCATCTCGCCTGTCCCGCTGTTTGCTTTAGGACGCACGTTTTGCAATTTATCTGAACTTTCTGTGTCATCAGCCTCCAGGTGTGACCTTGACCCCTGGACTGATACTCACGCAGGGGCCACTAACCCTCTCCTCCCCTTTTTCCACTCAAAACCAAATTTATTAAACTAAGTGACTGGTCGAACGTGATAAGATGCAGTATGAGATGCACAGCGATTTAGAGAGGCATCGAGAGCAACGCACCAGCGTTACCTGATCAACCCTGGGCCTACTATTTATTTTAATACTGTACACAATGTCAACTATTTTAACAACAAAAAACAAAATCATCCATATACTGCCACAGATTAAGCAATTAGCAGCGCAGATCCTGATCCGACAGCTTTAAGCTGTTAGGTAACTGGGAACTGTTTTAACTTGATCGGAACTATTTGCATACATTTGCTAGCTCAGTTAGTAGGTTAAGTGAATAAGATAGAGAGAGACGCAGGAAGTTTAAAAGCAGTGGATGTCAACAAAGCTATTATGTTTTATCATAATGTACATACGGAAGGTTTCCAGTTCGTCAGGACCAGAGCCTATTGCCTGCTTTGCTGTTTTCACCTCAACTACGCTTTAGTTATATTATACAATTGCCCTTAATGTCCCAAGCTATACAGCGCCTTTCAATCGTCGCGTCGACACTCATTTATCAACGAGAGCATTAGGCTTAAATCTTATCGGTCGCACTTCAAACATAATTAAATTAACGTATGCCGAAAGTTTAAAGAGAGCATTGAACTGAATGAAATTTTTAATTGTCATGTTAATTAAGTGCAAGCATTATTTGTATGTCGAAAAAAGATTTTATCCATTTGAGATGCATGGTTTATTTATGCACATTAACAGAGCTAGTTCAATAGCTTTTAGAAATATGGATTCATTATTTTCTGTTATAACTGCAAGGGTGGTCTTTTATGCTAAGTAACATAACAGCACTTGTCATAATATCAAAGAAAGTAACCAATTTGACAACAAGTCGTCGACGATTTAAGACTTCCAAAAGCGTTAAATGATAATAATAATTAATAAATAATAAATAATAATAATAAAATAACAAACGACACTTTTCATCTTTTCAGATTAATCATGTTTAATACAAATACAAAAGACATCTTTTTTCATGTCTTCATTGTTTTCTTACTGCGTGAATGGCCAACGTTTAGGTTTTTTTGACATGCAACTGTACGCACTGAGATATAGCAGATCAAATGTTGATATTTACCTTGGTCTATGTTTACCTGTCATGGGGGATACTTACCTGGAATCATACCACTACTTACAACACCTGTATTCCGGACTTTTCCGGATATCGCCGCATAGTGACGAATGTCCCTACTACTACAAACAATGCTTGTATTCCGGACTTTTCCGGATATCGCCGAATAGTAACGCATATCACCACTACTACTACTACTTAAAAGGCTTGTATTCCGGACTTTTCCGGATATCGCCGAATAGTAACGAATATCACTACTACTACTTACAAGGCTTGTATTCAGGACTTTTCCGGATACCGCCAAGCAGTTATCGATATCGGTGTCAATATGAAATGCTCCACACGATTTAAATGAAAATAAATCAAAACATCTTTTTTTCAAAATGTAAATATTCCTTAGACTTTTATCGTTAGAACAAAACAACAGGGTGTCTCATAATATCTGATACCATTTTGAAAGTGTGCTATTTTATTATTTGGTTGTCAAATATAGATTTTATGGTATCAATTTAACCGATACAAAATAAAGTTTGTATAGCATAAAAGTACGGGGAAATGTGGGCTTTTTCCATTTGAGAACCTGTTTACGTGAAAAAAAAATGTTGTTATATGTACACCAAATAAAAGTTGAATATGTCATCTTTGTTTTCATATAGTTTCAATGTAAATAAGTACTTAACAAATATAAGTTATATGGGTTTAAAATGGTAACAGATATTATGGGACACCCTATATAATAGTATACATGTACTATTTTCGTAACTATATCAGTATATTATAATCTCATTAAAATCTTGTTTCTCAAGCCAACGGACGATTTTCTCTTTTTTGTTTGCAGAGGTTGCTGTGATCTTAACTGCACGTGACCCCTGGCCTAGAAATTGCCACCTGAAAGGATAGCTTGATAAAGGATATTTGGGCCGGAAGGAAGCAGAGGGAAGCGGACAGAAATGGAATCTGTCTTGATTCCACTTTCTTCGAGTTTAACAAGGAAGCGTCTAAGCTGTTTTATATTCCTTGTTCCTTGACCATCCAACAAGGGGGAAATGAGTGGATGTTGAGAACATTAGAGGAAAGTAATAAGAGTTATCCATTATAATGGTGTCACGCACCGTTAAGTATTGTAAAATAAGATTGGCACAGAAAGTCAAATCACAAAAATAAACTATCGATTAATTTTCCGTATTCAGCAAGTTTACGGAATATAAATACAATATTTAGACCTGATTTTGTTTAATTTATTCGATATTTAGAAGTGTGATTGTGCTAAGAGGAAGATATAAGCGATAAAAAAATATGTCAATGTATTCCATTCCAGGTTGATATTAGAAAAATGAATATTATATCGCAAGGCACTATCATGAAATGAGAAACACAAAATCTAAGAAACCTTTTTGTTAACTTCAAGCTTAGTTTACTGCATCTGTTGTACTTTATTATTTATGGTACACTTACATTCCGAATTCCAAAATACTACATTGAAATGTCTAAGCCGTACATTGTCTGTGATTAACACTAGGTTATCTAAGATTTATATTATATTTGTTGTGGACGCGCAGTATGACAGTGGCTTATTTATCTCCATGTCACATTGTAAATAATCTATTACTCTTAACAGTCAGGAATGCGGATTCTTGGCGTTAAAGGAGACTACAAAAACATGAACAGAACTTATAATGATAATTCCACGTTCGTAATATCGGATTTAGCAAATGCTCATAAAGTTGCTTTAAATTCATAATCAGGACAACATTTTGGACAATTTCAGTGGCCTTGACGTAGGCATCTTTCGAACCAGTCGGACCTTTATTCCTTAGTTTCGTGTCGACAGTAATTTTCCATTAGGTTCTGTGGCAAAAATGTTGATAAAATAAATGGTTATCAGGTGACTATAAAGGTATACAAGGTACATTCTATATAATTTGATATGATATTTGCACCGTTATAAATTTGAATTTAAATTGAAAGTGACAAGAATTTTTAGTAGCAGGTTTCTTTGTTATAATTCGACTTTATCGTGGTCTTTAAGTCCAGAACAGACAACTTCTGTGGTGAATTTGGTGGGGAACATTCGTGTTATTCTCCATCTGATTATGGTGTTCTATTTTAGTTCCCTCCGTGCATATACTTCCATCCAATTGTGATGTCGCATCTGGTGACATTGTCTTTTTAACACTATATATGAATCTGAACCACGCCTTGAGAATCTGCTTTTTAAGCACTGAATCAGCGTAATAGTTAAAAAAAGATGCCTTGGAAAAGCCTTAATGCTTTGGGTTTTATTACTATTTAACTATGACCTTGCAGAAAACTATTCTCAGTTGTTTTCTTTTCAAGCTAAACATGTAAATCCATATTGTAAACTTGCTGTGAGTCTTTCAATTCGCTATCATATTTTGACAGCATTTAATACATTTTAATTAGCGATATCTAAATACAGAATTGCAACACATATCCTCTGTAAAAAAACACATGCGAGTGAAAATTCGACATTGAGCAAAATCTCGAAAACGTGTAACCTATACGGGATATTTTCGTTTTTCTTTTAGTTGTTGACAAATTTTACTTGACCCATGCTTAAGAGTAATCAATAGAATATTTTACCTTAATTATGGTATATTTTTTTCTTTTTGGCAAACAAGGATCAATCAGATGTTTTTGAATGGTAAATGTGGTATCCGACAGTTCGCCTATATCAATTCCATCTGTCATTATCTTTCCCAGTTTTGAGGGAATATGACCTTTATTTATGAAAAAAACCCTCATACATTTGTCTAAGTAAACAGGGTTTTTAATTCTACCTCAATTGATTAACACCACTAATCGTGGAAAAAAAACAACAACAACAAACAACAGGGAAAAAAACACACCAAAAAAAAAATAAAATATTCAAAACACGCTCCAATTGTTCGGTTTTTCCAAATCTACAAATAGGCACGATGGAAATTTCTACTAAAAATGTCGACGTAAGAGCAGTGGAATGATGACATTTCGTGATCTCAAAAGTGAGTAGTCATGAGCTCTTAGGTTTAAAGATAGCTTACTGTGCAGAGTGGCTCAGATAGGTAATACCTGTTTTATGAGTGACAATTTATGCTTCATTGTTCACACAGATCTAGGGCATCAATGCATTTTGCTGGACCTTTTCAGGTAACGATAACTTACTTGATTATATGAGAAAACATGTTTGGTCCAACCTGTCTGATACCAACTTTTTTTCTCAATTAACCAAATAACTTAATGTAACCTGAAGAGGTCATGAGAAATGATATTCATTGATTCCGTGGATTTGTGCGAAAAGTGTAGCCTACCATCTAAATGACTATCACAAAAAGCGAAGTCCTATCTCTGTCTACGCAGCATAATTAGCTTTTTAAATCAAACGCACAACGTCACTCCTTACTTTTGAGACCACGTGATATCATCGTCTAGGTTATCTACGTCATGCGCAGTTGCAATTGTTATCAGACAACTTTGCTTTAAATTTTTCGAGATAAGGATTGACCTTTACGGGGCTGAAGGGCTTTGAGCTATTTTTAGCAAATATAACCAGTCTGTTTGTTTATTGTTTTAAAATAATGGACAATTAGCGTGTTGTTTTTATTATGATTTGCCGCAAGATTATGTGCGTTTTCAATGATTGCATTTTACTATCTATGAAGACTTTGTTTATGCAGCAGTTGTGCCCAAATTCCCACAAACAATTGCAGGCTTGTTCAGCCATTTTGAGTTTATTTAAAATAGTTTAATCGATGTATTCGACGTTCGCATATCATTTAAATACGTTTATAATGCAATTACACTTGTCCAATCGAAGGCTCGGGAATTAACCCCAAGGAGCCGACCAATCAGAGGTGTTGATACATTTGCACATAGCCACATGTTAACATTTGACAGCAATCGGAACTCCTCGGGTAATTCCGTCCTCGGGACAATCATCCCTCGGATGTATCTGGTGCAATAATATGAATGAAATCACAATCGTTTTGTTCGCCGGAAGTCGGAAGAAGAACATGCCTAAGTAGTTCGCACAAAACATAGACGCTGCCATCGTTGGACAGCTGCGTGTCTGCTGTGCTAGGTAAATTAAAATAGGATGATTTAAATTTGAAGCCGCCGCAAATTGAACTTTTACTGGTATCGTACTATAGTGAGCTGCCATCCGAGCTGCCATTTTTGTTTTGACGTCTGTCATAAAAGAAGTCCCATTTAGGGAAATGATAGAGGTAATCCGACTACCTACATACATCCGAGAGATGATTCGTGAATTATCCGAGGTGTTCCGATTGCATTTGACAGCTTCGACAAAGTGAGTTTGTAAAGGCGAGTGTCTACCAATCATTTTACACGCTTAAAGGTATGTATACCTTATAAAAATTGTCCAGGTAACTGTTTAGGTTCCTTTGAACATTGGGTAGATAACGAATTCGGTTGTTCTGTGATTTAATTGATTATTCATTAAAAAGTCTATGAAGATGGGGCAACCATGTTTCGAGATCTTTACAAGCATACCGTGCATGTATGTCGTATTTCCATAACATGGCTTTTATAATTATAACAGTAGAATATATTGCATCATCGAACAAACTACGCTAAATGTATTGCTTTTGTCATCAATTGTAATACGTTTGACACTTCAGTAATGTATCAAACTTTAGGGGGAGGGGGGCGGGTCAAATTGTTTATACTTGTATAAATAAAATATGTTTAAACTATAACTATGAGTGCTTGTCGTAAATGACCCCAGACCTGTCAAGGGCGTGGTTAAACTGGCTTTGTTGATCGGTCTGTTCAACTGTGCACTTGTACGACACGACGTGACTTCATATGACCCGAAACTTCATTTGAAGTATATCAATGGACTCAACGGTTGACATTTGTATCAGTATAAAAACGTGCCTGACACCTTTTACTTAACAGTTGTCGTCTGCAAATAAACTCAAACGGAAACGGTAAACGGAAATATAATAATTTACTATATATTGTAAAAATGGCATTAATTGAATTGTTACACAACTGCGCGCTGATATTTACATCTTTGTTAATTTATTGTAATTAAATTAAGCATAAGTGTGCAATATTAGCGATTGTAATGCTGGTAAGACACATGGTACATACATAAAATGTGCTCATATCCATGCATCTTTAAATGCAACCGTACCAACGTTTAAAGTGGTGCTCCAGAATGTATTTGTTTATTTCTGGGATAAATTTTAAGTCCAGGTTTGCGCGACAAACTTGGTTTAAGGTCTCCAGCAAGGATGAATCCAGAGGAGGGGATGGAGAGATGCATCCCCCCTCCACCACCACCAACCTGTTAATTGAGTAGAGTTGTGAAAACACATACATGTAAGCTTAAAAAAACACTAAGATGGTAAAGTATTTTTTTCCTGTTGACTCCTTAGGTTGAAGTTAGAGTCGTTGATTGTGTGTAAATATATAGTATTTACTGCAATAAAGTTGAATGGATCTTGTTTCATACCGCCACCCCCCACCCCCTCCCCCCCAAAAATAAATAAATAAATAAATAAAATTCTGGTCCCGCCCCTGCGCCGCCCCCGCCCCCAACTCCCTCCCCTCTTTCTTTTTGCTGACTGAACGTTCTAGAGCTCAATTGTTGTTGTTGTTTCTTTTTGTCTGTAATGTCTCGTCTCTGTGTTTTTCTCACTTTAATATTTACACTTTATGACTTTGTTTAATTGTAATTAAATTTAAATATCTAAGTTAATTCTCATAGGAACCTTTTCCATTCTTATATTCTTTATAGTCGGTTGAAACAAGAGACCTTCCAACATAGATATTCCCTCTAGACTGTGAAGAACTAGTACTTAGGTAGTAACAACCTGGAGCAATGTATTGAAGATCATCTGCTTACCTAATGGCTATCATCATCTCGCGGTCCGAGATTTCGTACCAACGACCCTCAGGTCCATAGTCGATCGCCTTAACCACGCGACCACAGAAAAAAATGGTCTTTATCCAACGCAACCCCCAGAACGTGCCATCAAGGAAGAAAATATTGTATTAAAAAACATGAAAGACAGACAATCAGTTCTGAGCTTGATTAAACAGTTTAAATTTCATCCCTGTTACCTCGGCCACGTTCTTTATGTCTTCTCCATCTCAACATCTTTTGTCGTCTGCTGACACCCGTCTCTTGTCCAATCCAAAGTGCATATCAAAACAGGTAATTTTATACACGCATTCAATCTCTTTGCTTACATTATTTTCCGGGCCGGGTCCTTATTTCTTCCCCTAAACCCCTGGCCGGGTATCAGACAAGCGCCTGGTGTGCAAGTAGTAACATGTCGTCTGCTATGGGGTTGAGTGTACTCGCGGGGATATTCCTTTACCTGTTGCTAAGTGAATGCAGTTGTCAACGCATACTGAATGAAGACTGCTTACGAACGGTAAATAAACACTTATTGCAGCATTTTTGTTCTTCGCGATGGAGATACATTTTAATCATTTTTATTTATATTTATTTTTTTCTGCACATTTTTACATTTTGCTCATTTATACTTACTATTTGGTTGCAACATGTTTGATTGGTAGACTACTGGAGTTTACGGAGCTAAATAACAACATATTTACCGTGCAGATTTGAACAATTAAGTAAACAAACATGTACAAAGTTGCGAATGCAGTTTCTACGTGTCATAAAGTGATCTAATTGCATGCAGAAAGCGTTTATTGTGCTAATCGTGTTGTCCATGACACATAGAATAAAATGCAAATAAATAAACAAATCTTTTATCTGTTTTATTCACAACATTAAATTTCTTGAAACCATAGTTCAATAACGACGGACATTGGCGGGTATTTACCAATCATTCTTAAGTAAGAATTGCTCAAATGATGGCTTTCATTTAAGTCCACAATATCTTTATTATGTATTTAGCTATATGTCTGTATTTTTAATAACACTTTAGCTTTGCTACTTTGAGCTTAAGATCACACTGAAAGTTCATAAATAAGCTTATTTTTGTTGGCATGAAAATTGTGACTCGGTCTTAAGACATGACTTAGGCTTAAGAATTGTTGGAAAATATAAGCTCTAAAGTTGTTAGTTTAAATGCACTTCAAATAGGTTAGATATGGAGTGTTGTCAGCATTTCAGAGCGGTCTACTTGTAATTATCAATCAATCGCAAATTGATCAGTTTGTTTAGCATATTTTCATGTTGTTGTTGTAAAAAGGAATCCTGATATGCTATATTATTTGTGTTGCCTTTTGTTGTTGTTTGGTATCGGCCAAATTAAATTCACGATAAAATACGAATGTATGTGCTGGCCATTAAATAAACCAGTTGTCAGTCAGTCAGACGAAATTAGAGACAGATTAGCGCCATTGACACAAATTAGCGACATTGACACAAATTAGCTAAATGGACACAAATTAGCTACATGGCAATAGATAATCGGCTGTGGGTGACGTTTATAATCAAATGCTAATTTCAACCATTGCCCTGTTTGTGCATATCATTATGGGGAGGCTGGAATAAGTTCTCACATTAAAGCCTTATCCTCGACCGGGACTGATACCCATGCGGTGGTTGCGCAGTCAGCGGATTTACAAGTCGGCGACTCTACCAGTCGGCCACGAGTAACGTTTATACTACCATAATGTATTCATATTGTAATGTATATATACTATTCAACAAGTTTGTTATTGAAATATTGAACATTATAACAGTTGGAAACAGTAGAAATCATCTTCTGGACAGGAATGAAAGTTTATTGCATTGTTCATAATCATGATAAATTGCGAATTGCGTTCATTATATATACTGTACATATCTAACCTCCAATAGAGACATTATATATACTGTACATGTCTTACTTCTAATAGAGACATTATAAATACTGTACATGTCTAATCTCCACAGGAGACATTATAAATACTTACATGTCTAATCTCTAATAGAGACATTATAAATACTGTACATGTCTAATCTCCACAGGAGACATTATAAATACTGTACATGTCTAATCTCCAATAAAGACATTATAAATACTGTACATGTCTAATCTCCACAGGAGACATTATAAATACTGTACATGTCTTATCTCTAATAAAGACATTATAAATACTGTACATGTCTAATCTCCACAGGAGACATTATTAATACTGTACATGTCTAATCTCCACAGGAGACATTATAAATACTGTACATGTCTAATCTCCACAGGAGACATTATAAATACTGTACATGTCTTATCTCTAATAAAGACATTATAAATACTGTACATGTCTAATCTCCACAAGAGACATTATAAATACTGTACATGTCTAACCTCCAATAGAGACATTATAAATACTGTGCATGTCTAACCTCCATTAGAGACATTATAAATACTGTACATGTCTAACCTCCAATAGAGACATTATAAATACTGTACATGTCTAATCTCCACAAGAGACATTAAAAATACTGTACATGTCTAATATCCACAGGAGACATTATAAAAACTGTACATGTCTAATCTCCACAAGAGACATTATAAATACTGTACATGTCTAATCTCCACAAGAGACATTATAAATACTGTACATGTCTAATCTCCAATAGAGACATTATAAATACTGTACATGTCTAATCTCCACAAGAGACATTAAAAATACTGTACATGTCTAATATCCACAGGAGACATTATAAAAACTGTACATGTCTAATCTCCACAGGAGACATTATAAAAACTGTACATGTCTAATCTCCACAAGAGACATTATAAATACTGTACATGTCTAATATCCACAGGAGACATTATAAAAACTGTACATGTCTAATCTCCACAGGAGACATTATAATACTGTACATGTCTAACCTCCATTAGAGACATTATATATACTGTACATGTCTAATCTCCACAGGAGACATTATAATACTGTACATGTCTAACCTCCATTAGAGACATTATATATACTGTACATGTCTAATCTCCACAGGAGACATTATAAATACTGTACATGTCTAATCTCCAATAGAGACATTATAAATACTGTACATGTCTAATCTCCACAAGAGACATTAAAAATACTGTACATGTCTAATATCCACAGGAGACATTATAAAAACTGTACATGTCTAATCTCCACAGGAGACATTATAAAAACTGTACATGTCTAATCTCCACAGGAGACATTATAATACTGTACATGTCTAACCTCCATTAGAGACATTATATATACTGTACATGTCTAATCTCCACAGGAGACATTATAATACTGTACATGTCTAACCTCCATTAGAGACATTATAAATACTGTACATGTCTGATCTCCAAAAGAGACATTATAAATACTGTACATGTCTAACATCCAATAGAGACATTATATATACTGTACATGTCTTACGTCTAATAGAGACATTATATATACTGTACATGTCTTATTTCTAATAGAGACATTATATATACTGTACATGTAGTTTGAAAGGATTTAACATTTAACAACAGAGAAGTAGGGTTAAACAGCAGAAATCAATAAAAGGTCAATAGTACTACATAGATTAATAGTCTTGTGTATAAATATACGTTTTTTTCGTTAAGCAAATTCTCTGCTTAAGATGTTTGTTGTGTAATACATTTTTATCTGTCCCTGTTGTGTAAACGGCAGTGGTGTTTTGTTAATGTTGCTGCTATTATTGTTGATTTGTTTTGTTTTAATTGTCGTCATTTTCTTGCAGAAATCTGAAGAACAGAGGAACCAGATACAAGGTAAGTAGTTTTGACATCAATCAATTCGTTCATCCACCCATCTGTACCCATTTCTTATCGTTCACCCAATGTATGTACATTCATACATCTATATATTCAATCATCTATCCGTCAATACATTTGTCCACCCTACTATCCGTTCATCCACCCATCAACTATTTTACCTTTCTACGAACCCATTTTTACTGTCCGTCTTTCCAGCCACCCATATATGCATCTTACTATCTCTACGTCTTTCCTGGCATCTTTCTGTCTTTTCACTATTCCATTCACCAGCCGTAAAGCTAACAACCAACTATCTATTTGTCTATGCATCCATCTGTCCAGCAATCATCTATTTCTTTACTCCTAATTGTAAACCGGCACACACACATCGTTCTATCTATCGGTCTATCTATCATATCCTCCTGTCCATTTTTAAATCCGTCCAAAACTGCCATCTGTCCGAGTTTGTTTTTTTTTTCCATTGATCTTTAAATCCGTCCAAAAGTGCCATCTGTCCGAGTTTTGTTATTTCCATTGGTCTTTAAATCCGTCCAAAACTGCCATCTGTCCGAGTTTTGTTATTTCCATTGATCTTTAAATCCGTCCAAAACTGCCATCTGTCCGACTTTTGTTATTTCCATTGATCTAAATCCGTCCAAAATTGCCATCTGTCCGAGTTTTGTTATTTCCATTGGTCTTTAAATCCGTCCAAAACTGCCATCTGTCCGAGTTTTGTTATTTCCATTGATCTTTAAATCCGTTCAAAACTGCCATTTGTCCGAGTTTTGTTATTTCCATTGGTCTTTAAATCCGTCCAAAACTGCCATTTGTCCGAGTTTTGTTATTTATATTGGTCATTAAATCCGTCCAAAACTGCCATCTGTCCGAGTTTTGTTATTTCCATTGGTCTTAAAATCCACCCAAAACTGCCATTTGTCCGAGTTTTGTTATTTCCATTGGTCTTAAAATCCACCCAAAACTGCCATCTGCCAGTTTTTATTATATCCACCTGTCTGTTTCTATGTAATTTGATGCTGATGTGCCTGCTATAATTTCATTTTTGTCACACGCCATGCTGTGAAAGTGAAGGCTGCTTTCATTGGCTAAAAGTAAACATCGTCAACATCGTCAGGACACAACAGATTGTCCTATAAATCAGACCTAGCATATCTTAATTTCTTCAGTATCGTCAAAATTTTTACCTTTTTCATTTTGCCAGATATGCTCCTTTTAGCTCACTGATCCTCTGTACTGTTGTAGAAGCAATCCTTCAGGTACAGGTTAATGGCACTTTGACAGAATTAACATATAAAAAGTCAACCACTAACGTTCAATTATAGAAATAAACCATTTTTCCTTGATCGGCTGAAATCCTGCACATTTTAAAAGATTCTCCGTTATCACCATTGGGCCATGGATTGCAAAAAAATACGAAACATCTTTTAGACGAATTATTTGCTTTTTGCAAGAAGAAAGGAGTAGACCAAAGTATTCCTAAATGTCTTTTAATAATTTTTCGAATTCCGTATAATGTAACAACAGCTCCAAGATAACAGACAAGAGTCCAAGCATTCTGATATTATACATAACAACACTTATTTCTTCTATTTTTGGCTAAAATACGTTATTTAAGTCTGAACCAATCATTGGCTACTATATTTCTTCTAAAAATTAACTCTGTTTTTGGGGTTAGCTGTTGGGGCCGATCTAATTCTATTTGCTACATCGAATGGCTTTTTATATCCAATAAAAAAAGAAGAAAAAAAATCAGCGTATAAAATGACATAAAAGAAATGTGATGTGCAAAGTATTTGTAGGACTATACCAGCAGCAGTGTCCATAAGACATTAAACCAAATCAAAACAAATGAATTTTGAAAGAACGACAATGACTCCTTCTCTCTCTCTCTCTCTCTCTCTCTCTCTTTCTCTCTCTCCCTCTCTCTCTCCCCTCTCCGTCTCTCTCTCTCTCCCTCTCTCTCTCTCTCTCTCTCTCCCTCCTCTCTCTCTCTCTCTCTTTCTCTCTCTCTCTCTCTTGATATCATTGAACAATCACTCTAACAAAATGCCCAGACAAATCTTTATAATCACAAATCACTACTGAATTCAGCAAGGTCTAGATATAAATAATACGATATAAACTTACTCATTGGAACGGAGATGTAGTAAAAATGACAACGCAGGTGTGCGCAGATATCCTCTTTACTGGATCGTAGCAAGGGGATCACCATACACCATACACTGCTGACGGTCATGCTTATACCTGGGATACATTTTATCCAACCTGAATTCGTTACGCTAGGCATCATCATAACGACATGGGTTGGAGAGATTTATGCCTTATCTTGAAACTAAAATATGGTTTAAAAGTGTACATTCTATAAAAAAGATAAGAGTGTTAAATATTGTAAGAAATGTCGTTTTAAAAGTATTTTTAATAAAGGGAACATTATTGTGAGCGATATATACTAAGTGATATATAGGTCAAACTTTTTTCGGTTGGTGGTTAGAGTTTCGGTATCTTTTTCAAGTTTTTGCATTCATCAATATTTTTGCGACATACCTTTATCATTTCAGTCTATATAAACCTGAAGAGATTGTTAAACCACCAGCTCATGAATATTAATTATTTGCCATTTATTTAAGACTTACTAAAATCGCAAGGCTGCACGTTTAAAGCGGTTTTATAAATATTGGTCAAATTTAATTTTTGTTAAAAAAAGTGTAAAACCAAAAACAAACCGGAATAATAAATTATGTTCACCCAACAACAAGGTATATCGCCGAACTGCACGGGCGGGTATGTGTACGTAAGTCAAATACAAAACGCTAATTTACTAGTTAGTGAATAAATGCTTTAAACAAACATGTATTGCGGATCGAGTTGTTTTATTTGTTGTTGTTTTTTACCTTCGTTTAACTGTGACTAAGTCACTTTACAGAGTTTTATATAATGGTTGTAAATTTGTTGTTGTTTTTTCTGTGCAATTAAAAAAATCCGTATGATTGTTACGGAACGAATGTTTACTTCTGTTTCATGGCTGTTATTTTAACAGGTTGGATTTTGCAGTTGACTTTAAAACAACTCATTTATTTTCCTAACAACGAAATTTCAAACCTGAATGAACAACCATAACCAACGTCTTTTCATTGATCTGCTCGTGTTCTGTTCTCAATTTTATCTGAGTTACATTGTGAATATTCGCTGTTCCTTTATCAGTTAATTGTATCTGCCACTCAACTTACTCTTGCAAGGCGACATCGTATTTATTTACAACAGTGTACTTAACGTGCCAACATGATTTACATTTCGCGTCCTTGGATATGATCATTATGTGATAAAAATATAATCAAGACGCTGTAAGGTGAATTTTGATTGGTTCAGAGCCCCGCACGTTTGGTCTTCCTTGGTTCTAAAGTTTAAAAAAGCAATACAAGGACGCTAAAAAGGCGAGCGCTGATTGGTTCCCAGCTTACATGTTTAGGTTATACTCGGAACACCTCGGCCACTTCTACGAACACGGCTTGTAGCTAAACGAGTGTACGGATTAGCGCCGTACGTTAAAATAACTAATACAGGCAGGTCTTGATTTCATAACGACATTTGTAACTAGAGTCGCCAAAACTAAAAATTATCTCAGTAGTTTGAATACGCGAAATAAACACGTTACCGTTCTGAAACAGCTGATATCTAATACCGTTGTTATATTAGACAACCAATTGTTCTTTTTCTCTCTTTTTCATTCATATCTGTCTGGCCGTTTTTGTTGTGTTTTTTTTTTTTTTTTTACATCAGGTGCTTTTTCTAGTATGGACCGTAGATCTGATTGCATTTAAACGGACATCATACTGTTGTTGTTGTTGTTGTTGTTTTTTGTTGTTTTTATTTAAATGCAGAGTTAACAAGAAAAGGAAAATATTATTTGAAAAGTCAAAATGACAAAATGCACGCTTGATTTATTCCGGTGAATACTATGACCTCTTGTAAAAAGACTTTCCGTCCTTGACCGTTAGAGAAACGAGTCATCCATTTATGTGAGTTACAATTTCTTTGCGTGCCTTTCATATCAATATGCCAAACAATCACTGCTTCAAACAGCTTTGTAAAATTTGTCTAGCTGTCTAGACATTGACGTAAGAAGGTTAAAGCAATATTATGTCTTCAAAGTTATACAAATATGTTTAGTCTTTTCTAATTTAAAGAGACAAAATAAATCCTACCCATTGAGACATGTTACAAATCACTCTTGAAAATGGGATAGAACAATTTCGACTTTACACGCTTCTTCTTCTTCTTCTTCTTCTTCTTCTTCTTCTTCTTCTTCTTCTTCTTCTTCTTCTTCATCATCATCTTCTTCTTCTTTTTCTTCTTCTTCTTCTTCTTCTTCTTCTTCTTCTTTCTTTCTTTCTTTCTTTCTGTCCTCATTCTTTCATTTTTATTCTTCATTTTCATCTTCTTCTACTTCTTTTTATCTTTCTTTCTCATCTTCGTTCTCTTCTATCTAATCTTCTTGTTGTCGTTGTCGATGTAGTCGTTGTTGTTCCTAGTAAACATTGGATTACTTCCTGTTTGAAAGGCCTGTTTTGTCCTTACCTTATAAAAATATTAGTTTCGCGTCGTCTTTAGCATTCTTGAACTCTTAAAACTCTCGGTCTGTTGACACAACTGGAAATAGGTCATCTTATGCATACAAATATTATATTCTATCAAAGCTTTAGACACAAAATCACTAGTTTTAAAGTAACTGAAAAAACAACGATTTGAAACGTATTGAAATAAATGTAAAAACAGGTATTTTCATAAATAATTACGCAGAAATACGATTGCGTATTTGTATCCCACTTTTATTGGTATCTGCGTATTGTTTGCTTTAATGTCAAAACAAACACACACGTGCAACCGTGCTTAAAAGACCAAAAAGAACTTTTATTGACAATAACTTCCCGATTTTTGTTGTTTAATTAATAGGCTCCAGAGACACATTCCTGATATCACCGAATTGTTTGGTCATTTACCCTGATCTCTTAGTGTTTACACTATCTTAGTGTTTACTATATACCTAATCTTAACATATTTTCATGAAACTACACACAATTATAGACATAAATAGAAACGCACCTGCAAATTTTGTAGATCCTTGCAATTTAGCTCCCAGTGGAATCTGGCTGCTCTGGATCTACATTTAATGCCGAAGTCGGGTCGATCCGTGCTTTGTCATTATGTGATAAATATGTACTTTATGTCTCAATGCAACCTTAAATGATTATTATGAAGTAAAATAAGAAGACATTCGAGGCAAAATATGTGAATGCCACCTTATTTCTGTCGGTTATTTACTTTAATCATCATCATCATCATCATCATCATCATCATCATCATCATCATCATCATCATCACCACCACCACCACCAGAATCATAACCATCATCGTAATCATCAAATTAATCATCGCAATCACGTCTGTTTCTATTCCAGTGAGTGAGTGGCCGGAGTTAAATGTTGAGGAGAGTACGAGCGGCCAGTACAGTGTGTACATGCAGCCCGAACGACCAAAAGATGTCCAGATCAAACGCCGCAACAAATATTACGACGCGCCGCTATCTGTCCAATGGAAACCAGGTGCAGTCCCAGTCAATTCCATTAATTCAATCTATTTAATTAAACACATGTCGTTCATGACGTCATTTTTAAATGATCATCATAATTATGCCGTTTGTCGTGTTGTTGTGCAGGATGCAGTCTTAAACTATTTTTAATAGTCGTTTTTCACGTCATTTTCTTTTTATCAAATTTCATTTCTGACATCATTTATATAATTCACCATCAATCGTCTATGACGTTAATTTTTGTAAATTAGGTGTATTAGTTCTTGACTTACACACATTAATTCTCAATTACAAACTTCACTTGACGTCACGTGACCGGTCTCCGTTTTCCAGGTCGGCTGCTGTATCTTCGTTACTTCGTTTTAAAAATAACGGAGGAACGGGAGGAGTTCCGAACGCGGGAGGGTGAAGACAGACGAGCATACACTAGCAGCTATTATATTCTCGTCAACGTCTCACAGCACGAGAACATGGTAAGAACTTTCTTCTGGTGTACGGAAATAGTTGATAAATTTAGATTTATTTCGGTAAAAGTGTACCTTAGCATGTAAATGTATGATAATATCATTAGCTAAGACTCATTGATCATAAAATTACACACATATATATGCGCCAAGAATGCACACCCATACCAGGGATAACAAAAAAGAGAAACAGTATTCTCTTAAAGTTTACACGCAAACCATTGATAGAATATCATCTAAGTCGTTAAACAAAATAAATTGTGTTTGTCATAAATTTGTGCATCTGCTTAGATGCACCTGTAAATAAAAAAGTGGCGTTAAGCTATATTTTTAGCAGCAGAAAGAGTAAATTCTGACAACACAACCTTAATGTAGTTGACTGTCAACAACAAGCCCCACTCTACTTTTTTTAAATGTTTTCCTCACGCTAGAATGGAAAACTTCACAGACTGGTAAACAAGTGTATCCACGTCAACAGCAACACGCAGCGTCTGCACGTGCGTGTCTGGTCCCTAAATAATGTCAGCGTGAATGGCGACATGCTGAGTTTCCCGGCCATTGAAGCATGCAGCAAATCTCATCAAATCAATATAGGTAAGTTGTAAAACTTCTTTACCCTTGAAGTCAACACAGCCATTAGACTACAGACCAGAGCAAACGAAATGATAAAATGATAAAATGCAATGAATGTATACATGACATTATTGTTAATAATGCCGATTTCATTACATTGTACCTTCTTTTTCCGACACATTCTTTATTTACACAATCGCTTCTTTCTGACACTTTCTTCCTTTCCGATTTCTTCTCACCCTTACAGGTGGTGTCCGACTGTTTGCCTATATCAAAGACATGTAACATGTAACAATAGCAAATCATTGGTTTGGGGAAATTTAGGCATACTTTTGTATAGGTTTTGTATAAACCTACACTTTAGTCTTAAGAAATACACTATCTGAATTGTTAGACAGAAGTAATGTCGAAAGAAATCACTCTGAATGTGTTTTATTCTCAACTGTATAAAAAAATCTATAGTGGTCTCTTCTTAAAATAGATATCGCCATCAGAGCGAATTACCCGAATGACTATATCACGTGATCTCAAAAGTAAGTGGTCACCTGGTTAGCCAAGATTAAAAATAGCTATCTATGTAGCGTGGCTCGCATGGGAAATGTCTGTTTGCAATGACGAGAGGTGATTTATGCTTGACTGTTCCCACAGGTCTAGGACATCAATGAACATCATTTTGCAGGACCTTTTTAGATAGCAATGACGTATTTGGTTATTTGAGAAAAGAAATTTTGGTCTAAACTTTCGAATACCACCTTTTAAAGAGACATCGTTTCTATGTCCGATAGAATCCCCACTGAAGGATGCGATCAACTGTATCTGTAACACGAAGGTGACCTTGTCCTTGATGAAGGTACCCGACCAATCTGTTTTAACGGGGACAGTCTTTATCAAGGGCAACACGACGGCCGTCAGCTTTGAGGTTTCACTGCTCAGCAGTGGTGAAGTCATCGCAACAAACTACAGTATTGTGAGTAAAACAACACCTTGACAAGTATGGCAGTGGGAATGTTTATTTTCTGATTATATTGCCAGGTTTACACATAGGAGTACAACAAGATTTCATTGCTATTTTGTCTGGTTTGCAAGAATTAGGTTAATTGTTGACAATTTTGCCAGGTTAACACGTAGGAGTACAACAAGATTTCATTGCTATTTTGTCTGGTTTGCAAGAATTAGGTTAATTGTTGACAATTTTGCCAGGTTTACACGTAGGAGTACAACAAGATTTCATTGCTATTTTGTCTGGTTTGCAAGAATTGGGTTAATTGTTGACAATTTTGCCAGATTTTCACATAGGAGTACAACAAGATTTCATTGCTATTTTGTCTGGTTTGCAAGAATTAGGTTAATTGTTGACAATTTTGCCAGGTTTTCACATAGGAGTACAACAAGATTTCATTGCTATTTTGTCTGGTTTGCAAGAATTGGGTTAATTGTTGACAATTTTGCCAAGTTTACACGTAGGAGTACAACAAGAGTTCATTGCTATTTTGTCTGGTTTGCAAGAATTGGGTTAATTGTTGACAATTTTGCCAGGTTTTCACATAGGAGTACAACAAGATTTCATTGCTATTTTGTCTGGTTTGCAAGAATTGGGTTAATTGTTGACAATTTTGCCAGGTTTACACGTAGGAGTACAACAAGATTTCATTGCTATTCTGTCTGGTTTGCAAGAATTAGGTTAATTGTTGACAATTTTGCCAGGTTAACACGTAGGAGTACAACAAGATTTCATTGCTATTTTGTCTGGTTTGCAAGAATTAGGTTAATTGTTGACAATTTTGCCAGGCTTTCACGTAGGAGTACAACAAGATTTCATTGCTATTTTGTCTGGTTTGCAAGAATTAGGTTAATTGTTAACAATTTTGCCAGGCTTTCACACAGAAGTTTATTTTACGGATCTTTGCCACACTCCTATTAATCTGTTTTATGTAAATATGTGTTTAATTTCCTACTTCCTGCTATGTCTTGTATATATATTTTTTAGTTTAATCAGTTTGTTAAAGTCTTTTTTTTTCACTAAATCACTTTAGCCAGACCATTCTCACAGAAACACATTGTATTGCAATGGTGTCTATTGTGCCATTTTCATAAATAAAAAAATCAACATTTTATTGCTGGCTATTTTGCCTGGGTTTCATGAAAACCTTTTTTGTCATTGACTATTTTGCCAGGTATTAAATATAAATCTAGGTTTTATTGCTGAATATTTTTCTGGTTTTATTAGCAAAAAACAACAACAAAATAAAAACAAACAAACAAACAAACTGTTTTTTTTAAAGTAAGTCTAGAATATATTCTTGGAAATATTTCTTCGTTGGTGTTACAATTTTCATGTACGTATATTTATAAAGTTCATAACATCAGTCAAGATATCGGAACAATTTTAAAAATCTCCGTTTTCATTTCATTTGCAACAAAACCCAAACAGTTTTCGAAAGTGCGATACTTATATACAAAAACAGAAAAGCGCCTTAAACCCCATAGATTAGGACGACAAATCCACGACAAGTTGGCTCGGTGTCAGGATAATGTGACTGAGTTAGGTGTCGCGTTAGGAGTCCATGGCATGCTATACACCATGAAAGCAGCACTATATCTGCTTTAAACGAACAACGTCTCCGGATAACTTGACGATGGTTTGTAGGAACGGTAAAGCCAATAGTTATTGTTAGTTCACATGTTTAGAATATTATTTTTAACATGGACCCCTTTCTGTCTGCTTTCAGCGGTCTATCACCTGGAGAAACCTGTCTCCTGGAAGTTATTCTCTCAGGGTAAGCCGCTTTTCTATATTTTTTTTTTCTATTTCTTTTTTTAAACCGGTCTTTACCATCAAATTTAATAATTGCTTAGGCCTATTTAAGATCAAGGAAACTATGTTATGTTTTTCAAACCATCAAAATTGTGTACTCCTGTGTTGTTCAAATGTGATTGTCAAATTACTTATATAAGTATATAAATCGTTTATCTTTTTTTACGTAAATATAAAAGATAGAGAATCTTTGTTAATTCCTGGTCCCTTTTAATAAAATTTTTGTTGTTCCAATTAAATACACAATTCATTATTTACGTCAGCAAAATAAGAAATGTTTGTTATCGTTGGAATTGTCAAGGGGTTTAATTGATGGAATTGGTTAAGCTTTATGTTGAGCCGTGTGAGCAGGTCAGCTTTACAAGCTTCTTTGAGGGGTCTACCGTGGGTAGGGCGGTAAAGTCGCAGACTTTTAACCGAGTGGGTTCGAGGCCCGTCGGAGGAGAAATATCATGTGTGTGTCTGAGTGTGTGTGTGTCTGTGTGTGTGTGCGTGCGTGCGTGTGTGTGTTTGTGTGTGCGTTTGTGTGTGTGTGTGTGTGAGAGAGAGAGAGAGAGAGAGTGTGTGTGTGTCTGTGTGTACGGTGTGTGTGTGTCTGTGTGTGTGTGTGCGCGCGCGTGCGTGCGTGCGTGCGTGTGTGTGGGGGGTGCGGGGGGGGGGGAGGGGTCGTGGTCTTCCTGCTGACCTGCGGTTTAAATAGGGTTCTATTAAGACACTTTATTGGGGTCCGCATTCAATATAAGTTGGACGTCGCTAATAAGAACCACGACTATGTCGGAGTGATGTGTAAATAGATCCAAAATCTAGATCTTTTCCTGATATCTGTTTGTAGGTTAAATTGTTCTGCGAGGCTCCAATTGAAACCGATTGCGGCAGGACGAGTGGACAAATTGTGACGACAAAAGAGGTCAAAATTCCTAATACCGTGGTTGTGACGTCAGCATCTGCCCTCAAAGGTAGAAAACATAGAAAACGTAATAACCGCAAGCGCAAGCTTCACAAACGCAAGGTTCACAAACGCAAGCTTCACAAGCGCCGAAAAAATCCCCGTAGGATTGTACTCCGTAATCACTGTTCTGACAATAAGACTGGTCACAATTAGTATATTGTCAGTATTTATTTATTTTTATTTATCTATTTATGTATGTATTTATTTTTATAACAGAATACATACACATTTAAATGCAAGTAAATTGTTCTTCAAGGTCCAATCGGACACATGTATTTAAAAGTAATGGGCTGCAAAAATATAGTTGAAGCCACGTTTAGGGAGTTCTCCTTGTTTCAAGCTTTTGAAGTAGAGTTGTATTTTGCATTTTTATTGTTAATTTAAAGACAGTCAATTAGGTTTAAAGATAACATTAATTTTACAAATCAATATTTTGACAATTTTTAAATTATTGACAATTCAGATTCCAATATAGTATATGACAAGTTTAAGTATGTGCATATACTTCCCAAATGCAACGTAACATACTGGTGCATGAGTGTTGTGAGATTTGTCTGAAAACAATAGTCATTAGAATAATTGTTTTGCAGAAATGCATTAATATGTTTACGAAAGGGCATCTGTGTGCTAACTACTGCCATAACACTGAGATAATCGGTTTGATATTTTATTTTGATCTCTTTAATAATTTAACTTACAAAAGTGTTCACTATTTATTTATTTATTTATTTATTTGCTTATTGATTTTAGCTGCTGTTTAGTTCACTTTGTTTTAAGGATAATCTTGGTAATTAAAAAAATCGTGTTGTTGTTTTCAAATCCCCTCATTCGTCACATACACTGGCCAGTTTTAAAACATCTTGTAAATTGTACAACATCATCTTCACAACCTCGTTACATATGTAAGAATTAACATAAATATTCAATCGAGTTCATGTCTTGAACCTTGGTTTTATATTTTCCATAAATGTCTTATTATTTGCAGTACTTCATTGTTATGAGTTTCATTGCACCTTTTGTAAAAGAAAATTCTGTTTGATAATTAATTATATATTTGTAATTTGGTTAAATGTTTCTTTTTTAATATCGCTGGTAAATTTGTTTACAAATAATAATAACTAATAAATGTATTTGTCACAACAAGTTTTTTGTATTTTGTACCTCTCCAAATCATATGATGCGAATGGATTTTTTAAAATATTTTTGTAATAATAAACCTGAATACGGCGCGTTGTAACGAACAATAAAATATGAATTAAAATCGTAATATATTTAATGGTACCCTGCTGAAGCAATTGTTTTATTTTCCCGCAGGGCCAGTTAAAGAAGAAACTCAAGATGGGCCACGCGTCGTTTACGTTGCCATGGCTTATGCATTAACAACCGGCTTGGTCGTCTTGTTTTTGATTGGCCTAATTATTTACGTCGCAAGACGATATCTCAGTAAGTAATACTTATTCAAATGATGCACTCTAAAGCGACCTCGTCAAATTACCATTTCTTGTTGTTTAAAAAACAAATTTGTGGAATCCTAATGAAAAATGGAAACATATTATCTTTGATTTCAATATATATAAACATACTGTCATTTAAAAGGCTACGTTGTCTCCATGTTGGCCGAACGCTTTATTGTGTCCTTTTTATTATTTTAACGGCCGATGAATTCTTCGAACTGCTCATGCGGTTATTCAGGGGCGGGGGAGTATGGGGGGGGGGGGGGGGGGGGGCGGTGGCGGGTGGACATGGATGTGGCACTGCATAGTTAAGAAAGGACAATGTTGCATTGGGATAAAAATGGCGGCTTAGGTGGTCATTTTGTTAAAAAATGGATATATTTTGTATTTATTCATACAATCTTTAATTTAAAGTCCACCTGTGCATTCTGTGACCAGATGCCGAAGGTACCCTCGACACTTTGTTTCAGGAACGCAGTTTTTGAAACAAAAAGTTATTAAAGGTTTTATAGTTTAGGTAATGTAAACACGCCTAAAATATAGTACTA
Source organism: Sinonovacula constricta (assembly GCA_007844125.1). Taxonomy (NCBI): domain Eukaryota; kingdom Metazoa; phylum Mollusca; class Bivalvia; order Cardiida; family Solecurtidae; genus Sinonovacula; species Sinonovacula constricta. Next base: position 4,178,876 of record CM017567.1, on the reverse strand, counting down.
TAAGGCTGATCTTCAGACAGCTGGGCACTAAGCACCACTGCAACATTGTCCTCGCTTAACTATCATCGGATGCAGTGCCACGACCACCCCATGGGTATTACGTCATGGGTTTTTATCAGTCATTAACGATACGCTGCTTTACTTCTAAGTGACGCAATAAGTTAAATACATATAAAGTGCGGATTGCGTCACAGTATGTGTTACTAACGCAAAAGCTGCGACCTAGCCGCTTTAATAAAGAGAGGAGCAACACGAATTTTAGTGTGTTTTTTCTTGGATTGAGGCCGGAATCAGATCAGTCTGATGGCCTCTAGAAAAAAAAGAACATTCCATTTCATTCACAGGAAATGCGGTATGATTGGTTCACTTTTCACAAACATCTTTTGGTTTAGCTGGCATATATAGTGTGATCTATGCTATTAATATTCATAAATATGACTAACATTCTAGTTTATCTAATTGTCTGAGGAGAATGGACACTGATGGTGTTGCTGTGGTGTATTTCTATAAACAAACTACAATAAAAGTCCAATAGAAGACAGTAGGTAAATATAAAGTGATAAAATAGTCATTCACACGTCTTTAACAGCGTCTTTTTTTTTGAGATCGAAGGCGAAACGAATGATCAGCTGCGTAATGACACTATGCTAATTTGGAGAAACTAAAGGTGGAATCGACATTGATTCAAGGAGGTTATACTATAAGTATCGAGGATCCATAAAAACATGTGCTTAAGGTCAAAAATAACATGGCGAATTCTTTCGCTCACAGTAGCACAACTACCATAAACGTATGTCAGAACGCATTTATATTAAACGATAAATGTCGATAAGTATTTTGAGGTCAATTATTTAATTCAAATTAGTTTATTTTACATGCCTATGTGCGTTCTTCGTTGTTGCCTGCTACATTAATATTTTTTATATTTGCTAGCTGTACTTTTTACTATCGGCATATACCGTCCTTTTTTCATAAAAGCAACCAAAACAAACAGCAACAACAAAATAACAACACCAACAACAACAAAACAAGAAAACGTTTACCAATACTATGATAAACTTCTGCGAATTCTTGTCATTGTCCGCTACTTTTTTTTTTCTTTTTTTTTTATGTTCATTTTTGTTATATTATCTGCTGCATTGGTATGCCTCGTAATTGCAGGCTGCTCTTAAACCCCCAGAATAAAGACTCTTTATATAGAAAACACACACCAATAAATTACTAAACAACTGCGAATTGCTGTTTCCTGACAGAAAAAAGAAATTTACAACAAGCATTAACTGTTATTAAATTCTCAACCACCTATTATATGTGGTCAAATGTGGTACTAATTGCATACAATTTGCAATCAGGCATAGTAAAATATACAACAAACATTACTTGTTATCAAATTCACTAGACAAGACCTGTTCATTTTAAAAATGTAAATATGTGCGCAATTAATTATATACTACATGCGTGTGTTACTTTTAAATTTATTATTCAGATTCTGAGTTTGAAAAATGTTATTGGGATTGTTAATTTTAATTTTAAACCATTTCAAAAGCAAAACAAGAGGCTCAAGCCCAAATCGAGTAAAACGTTATTAATTTTAATTGGTTTGGTCTTTAATATCAATTATCTTAGTGCATTATTCTTGCCATATTTGTTATCTGTCAGTTTTAACGTCCTTTCAATGCAATACAAATCACCTAAAACTATGTAGAGTTGTTTTAATTGGCGTCGCCGTGTAGGTCGAGGATATTAGTGTAGCTAGCAATTACAAAAATATCACTGTAACAGACAATAATAAAAGAAAGCAAGGATGCAGGCAATAAAGCTTCTTTCTTCTAAATTAATTAATAATGAATATCAAAACATCTGTCAACATTGACCGTTTAGTGCATAATTGTTTGACATAAGTACATGACAATATTACTACCTTGACCGTAAAGGTTTTTATAATAAATTGCCTTCTTAAAAGGACATCCACTTTGTGGCGCCTTGCATGTGGTAAGTCCATGCACTCCCTTTAGTTTGTTTGAAAGTAATCAACTAAGCGGCTTACAGCCAGGTGACGGTATAGTTATCACTGATTTGAACACGGGGTCCTTTAAAAGAAACATAGCCAAATATTTTAGTGGACATACTGGCAACAAACTGTCAGTTTTGCTTAAATTTTCAACTCATTATCAAACCCAGGAAATCATAAACATCAATGGTTTACTGGTCTCCAATGATACAAAATATATGCCAAGGACTAATTGTTAAATGGCAGCAAACCACGTGCAAACAAATCAATTCTTTTTTTCAGACTTAAAGTCAAATCGACATCAAAATGATTCACCATGTCGCGTGGCCATTTTGTACACACCGGAACTGGATAGCACTCACGTATCAAAGGTAAAAGCGTTTGCGCATGCGCTGTCTGGGTGCGGAGTGTTAACTACGTTGATTGACGAAGACCACCGCCCTGGAATGAAGGACAACTGGATCGAGGAAGGTGAGGATGTAGCCGAAGAGTTCGATAACTTTGTGTTTGTCGTCTCTCCAAGAATGCAAAAGATCTGCCTGCGAAGAGATAGCCCCAGTAACTCACGGCATCAGTCCGTCAGCTCGGAATCAGACGAAAGTGAACTTCTATATCACAGACTTCCTGTCGTGGTGATCAACAGTTGCAAGTGTAAGATTCTGGCAAGCGGCGAAAGGGAACCTGAGTTACACAGCGTTTTGCTGGGCACTCGAACCGCCGAAACCGAATTACTCGCGGAGAAATTCCGATTAGAACACCGAAGCATGTTCACTAATCAGACAATGTACATTGCCGCGAACAACATGGAGTTAAGCAGCAACAAAGAGTTTAAAAAGTTGGTGAGGAAGTTAAAGCGAAGAGCAAAGGCTCCACATCGTCTGATTAGTTTTATTTAGACCTTTCTTTCAGCGTTGAATCGTAAATTTCAGATGTATTACAGAAAACCAGTTTAATGTCGTTTTGCATGCAGACCATTTTAGATTGTTTTTACACAAAATTAGATTAACTCGGACACATTGATCTCAAACATATAAACATAAACAGTAGAAATCTGAACAAAATGGAATTCAGCGAAGCAAAACCGATGTACAGTTGTTAAATTATGTGTAACTTTCAAAATAGTAGATCTACATAGATAATATATTGTGAAAAAGTCGCTGTTTTATCTGTATATAGTTTTAAATGGTTATTCTTATGTTTTTATTTCTTTGATCTCAGTACTGATTTAAATGGTGTTATTTTTATAAAATTAATATATATGAATGTTTAGGATATATGTAATTGTTGTTTATATATTATGTGTTTAGGATAATCTTTGCTTATAGAGTAAATATAGTGTGGTGTTTTTATCAAATGGAGTTTTAAAAAATGTCAAAGAAGTAATACCAACATGATTCGATAGCTTTATGACATGTGAGAGAAAAGTGTAAACAATATCTTTTTTTCTTTTTTTTGCATGTCATTTGTTAGACTAAAAATAATATATTAATACCAACCCAACAAAGGATTGATCAAAATATACCGACTTTGAATGTAGGAAGGTCACTGTTTGACTAAGTTTTGCACTGAGGAAATTTTCTTTTTAAATCGCGAATTATTATAACTCCAAATTTTTATTTTGTAATCATGTCTTTCCTAGTTGATCTGTTCTCGTTGCTTTGTTTGAATGTATCTTTACCTTGTATTTATTAAATATGCTGAATATAAATCTATCTGTGTTTTAAATATAAATGGTGTAACATTTGTACTGTTTCATTAGATGTCTTTTTTCAACCGTTTGATTTAGTTTTTAAATGATTGTTGTTATTCTAATGTAAAAAGAGTGTGTTCATTTAATGTATATTTTTTTGCTATGTCGCACATAGTAAACACTAAAATGCATATTTTTGCCATTGTTTTCATATATTTTGTTAAAGTAATTCCTTTAATAGCAATTCCTTTTTGATAAAGGAGGCGTTTTAATTGACTTCCTTGATACTTGTAACTTAATTTTATTATTTTCTATATTATTATTTATTGTTTGTTTAATGTCTCAGATTCGAAATAATATAATACTATTGTACTTTATGTAATTGATATGATGTTGCTTCAGCTATATGGAAATTTCTCATATTAAAAAAAATATATTGTGTTGCTAGGAGTAAAATGGAAATGTTTATAAAATACTATTAATCTTGTTTCAGGTATTTGTTTTGCACATGAAATTTTATCCGAAGTATATTTTGTCATTGTACTATTTAAATTGTGTAATTATTTTTTGAAATCTGAAAAATAAATCTAGAGATGTGTGTATATTGTGTCTATTGTGCTAGTATAGTCCCAACTTAAAGAAAATATCAAGCTATTTCTATGATATACGCACTTGTAAAATATCATATACATCATACGAGGGTTGTATGATAAATTCGTGGACTTTTGTTATAGAAAGTACAAACAAACTCATATCAAGATAATTTTTATATCGTCATAATCGTCATTTGCTTTGTATGTTTATAACATAGAGCGCTGAAAATTAACGGAAATGACGTTCAGACGTCACATAATCATGTGACGGATTCCCGCGAAAATTGACGTTCGTATACATACTTTAATTGTTGCGTGTTTTCTTTATAAAACGTATAAAAACGGAGTGCTCCGGTAACCGTTACCATGGAACCGTTATAGCTATTAAATCGTAGATTGTGATGCAAATATTAGTCTTAATATATGATTTTAGGATTGCAGGCACATTAAATTATAACGTGTGAAAAATACATGTATCTACGACACATATTAAAGTTTTAGCAAACAAAGTCCGCGAATTTATCATACAACCCTCGTAAATGTTTTATCAATTTAAGACTTATGTCTTGGAAGAACCACCGGCGCATCGCAGGTTAGCTGGAAAACCTCATCGCAAAAAAAGTACTCGGCTCGACTGGGAATCAAACCCACGCGCTGAAGGGATGAGGGGTTACCTGTTTGCGATGTTTGTATGTATTTTCACAAACTATATAGCTCAGTGCACCAGCCCTCAGTTACTTTGGCTACGCATAACCAAAAAGAATATTTGCTGTTTTCTGAATGGTAAAATATGCTATATTGAAACGGTCAAATATGCGCTGTTTACCGTCCTTATTTACTGTTGCTATGCATTATAAAGTAATCTATTTGCCGTTTTATGATTGGTGGAATTGTGACTGTTTGGACTGTTCGTAGATTGTTTGTCAAATCTGTTTATTTGCACCGGTTTTTTTCCCAGCATTGCAGATGTAAAACACGTGATGATCAGATGGCTTATTTTACACCAATGCAAACACGTGCTATATGAGTATAATACATTTTGTGAGCACTTGGCCGCGATATAAATAGAAACTTTTAAAAGGTTAAGATCTACAAGCAACTCGACGTTTTGAACACATTCACAAGCGTTTTTGTATGAAACGAAACATTCAAGCTTAACATGTTTAGTGCAACTTGATCCGGATAATGCAAATAGTGTAGAGCCAGATCAGCCAGTCCCGCCTACCGTCTGTTCAGAATATACCCTGTTAGCTGCAGAGTTTGTATAGCTCGACTTTATAACACACGCACGCAAGCACGCACGCACGCACGCACACACACACACACACACACACACACACACACACATATATATATATATATATATATATAGAGAGAGAGAGAGAGAGAGAGAGAGAGAGAGAGAGAGAGAGAGAGAGAGAGAGAGAGAGAGAGAGAGAGAGAGAGAGAGAGAGAGAGAGAGAGAATTGTGACTTAATAACTAAGAATTTAGTATTTTGCTGTAAGCTACTGCAGCATGTTAGGGGTTGGGGCAAGGAGGGGGCGAGTGTTGGGGGCGAGTGTTGGGGGCTGGGTGTGTGATAAACTTATGCACGCTGCATTAAAATGAATCCTCTAAACGACATCAGATGGTGTTTTGTTTGTAATTACGCATCACAGAACATGAATGAAACATTTACTTTAATGATCCCGTTACGGAAGAAAACTGCAGCTCTCTCAATTACTAGATGATATAGAGATAAAGCTTTTCTTGTTTAAAATGATATTCTTTATTGAAATACATCAAGCAGTAAACAAGGAAGAAGAAAAAGGAAGCAGGCAAAATATTCTTTGTTAAAGTGTTTATAGAAACTTAAATACGGGTTTTGATTGCCTACTCAAATATTCATGATTTATTTAAGCATGCACTTCGCCACTCAATGAACAACTTTTGTAATTATAGATGTCGTGATTATAAGTCTGATAACAACAACAACAACAACAACAACAACAACAACAACATAGGCTGTTTATATTGCAAATGACCTTTAAATGGGTATTGAAGCGACTTGCTTAAAGTGGTTCATATATGTGTTGAATTGGTTTGTAAATTTTGAAAGAAAAAGTTGTGTTTAAAAAAAAAAAGGCAAAACTTTGTTGAGCCACAATTAATACATGTAACGAATTATAAATTATCTAAGATCACTAGTCTTTGTGTGAACTTGATGTACTCTCAAATATTGTGTTGTCATTAGGATGGAAGAATAAAATCCATGCGACAATCTATTTCAGCCGTTTAAGCTTAGCCACCTGTTGTAACTTCGAAATGCGCAAGAGGCAACACATTTCATCCAATCGTCAATCGTGCATTGGTTGGCTCCATAATGGCGTAACAATTTACAAACATGTAGTGCGACTAGTGTTATTCTCAATCGTACCTACTTGGCGATCTCCGGCAAGCTTCGGATATATCACCTCGTATGTAATTGTTGGAATACACCCATTTGCCCCGGCGAATAACTTCTCATTGCATTATATAAACAAAGATGGCTGACTTTTCAAAGTGCATGCATTACGCTTTAGATATGATGGAGATTCAACACTCCTTGAAAGAAGAGCAGATTGCTTCGTTGAAGAATATTTTTAACTTAGTTGATACTGTATGTACATTACCAACAGGATTTGGTAAAAGTGTAATATACCAATTAATACCCTGCATGCACTCGGATCACGCTTCGGTGATGTCTATATCCGAAGCTTGCCGGAGATTGCCGAGTAGGTACGATTGCCATTTTGGATGTAGTTCGTCAATATGGCGGCGACAGCATTATTTCCGATGTGATTATGTAGAGGACGGAATTACCCGAGAAGTTCCGAGTGGTGTAATTCTATGTGTTGTGTACTTATGCAAAACTAGCAAAACTCGCAGAACAAGCCGCTTTATTGTAAATACTAACATAAACAAACTCTCATAACACCGTTTTATATTTTATTTACGAACAAAAATAACAACAACATCTGTAAAATGTGTATACATTTAAAATGAACAACTATCAATCAACGATTAAAAATAAAAAAAAGCTACATTTTAGAATATTTACAACATGTGCCAACCATTACTCCAGTCGTAGATGTTACAACCAGGATGACTTTGTTTTCATGGTAAAACATCTTCATCAAGCCGATGAAGTTATTGACATTTAGGAGACTATAAGCTGTGCTAATGGAATAAGACCCCAATGTATTTTGTTATAAGCACCGACCAGGTGAACTTGAAGACTCAACAAATTTGATACACTTAACAAGAACTCCATTAGCAGCCAAGATCAGACGATATGCAGTTTCTGACATACATGTATGCCAAGATAATCAAAGTGAGTAAATGGTCAAAGCATGCTGTATATGTAGTTCTTAGTGAGATTGTCGTAAATATTTAAAGCTGGTTTCCGACAGTGAGTAAATGGTCAAAGCATGCTGTATATATAGTTCTAAGTGAGATTGTCGTAAATATTTAAAGCTGGTTTCCGACAGTGAGTAAATGGTCAAAGCATGCTGTATAATATATCGTTGCGTCAACACACGGTCAAAATGACCTGTGTGAATGCACTCGGTGTATTGTGGGTAAAGTAGTTCTTCAACATGGCTATTATGAATACGGAAGTGATTGCTAAAATGAACAAAACAAGTACGAAGAGGTACACAACATATTATTTTGGCATTTTTATACATTCTAATAGTTAAAATATGTTTCATGCAAACATTTTGAACTATATTTTGTAAACGGTCCAGACTTTAACGTAGTGACGTCACACGCTATGTATAGAATGGACATATTACTGTTTAACGAAAGCGAAAGTAGCAAAACTTGCTCATCGTATTTTTTTCCATTTGTCTATAAATATCAAGTCTTTAAAAGTTTCTGGACATAGAATAAGGCCTTAGAATATGGTTGTTTAGTCATTAATCTTAATTCAATGAATATTATAATCGAACGTATTTCCTACGCGGAACTATTTTTTATGTAGGCACAAATCTCAAATTTTGGGTGAGTAACGAGTCGTAGTATAGAGATGACTTTAACGTAGTGACGTCACACGCTATGTATAGAATGTATAATATATAGTTCTTAGTGAGATTGTCGTAAATATTTAAAGCTGTTTTCCGACAGTGAGTAAATGGTCAAATCATGCTGTATATATAGTTCTTAGTGAGATTGTCGTAAATATTTAAAGCTGGTTTCCGACAGTGAGTAAATGATCAAAGCATGCTGTATATATAGTTCTTAGTGAGATTGTCGTAAATATTTAAAGCTGGTTTTCGACAGTTTGAGTCACTTGTTTTCTTTCATACAACTAAATATACTGTCGTTGTCTGTAAAGATTCCTCGAAACGCTTTCCTCGAGACACTGTTTGTTGGTGCTCCACATCCATGTGCTAAGTAAAGTATGACACCTTGCGTGTGCTTATAAGAAAAGTATTTTCTAACCGAGCCACGCTGCACAGTTAGTTAATTTTAAAATAATAAAAATGCGTGAAAATTTACTTTTGAGATCACTTTACATAATCATACATAGTATGGTAGTCAATACTGACGTCGATATCTATCTTTAGCTGTAATCTCCATGATGTTTATTTATAGATTTTGAAAATAATGGTACATAGAGTTCAAATATTACAGTCGAACAATTGAGGTATTGTTATAAACAACCTTAACCTACACTTTAGTGTAAGTTCTTACACTTAAGTGTAAGTTTATTCAGGAATTATGCACGAAGTTATCAGAACAATGGTGTAACTGTTGTATGTATAAGATATAGGCGAAGTGTAGGATATTACCCATAAGTCAAAACCACGCCGAAACTCGGGTATTTTAACATACCCCGTTACAGTTAAGTTCTGCTTAAAAAGTGATATCACATGGAAAACAAAGTTAAGATGTTTTTGTTACATAGCACCTACACGATTATAGATCATACTGCCGGCGTCCAGCTAACTGAGAGGGGGTGGGGTGGGGGTCCTGACAGACCTCCCCACATAAAAGTTCTTGTCCGGGACTCAAACCTATGTGCGGTAAAGGGCTGAGGGGTTACATGTCGGCGATTCTAACCGCTTGGCCACGTGATCTATTATACTAAATGGTTAGTGTAAAACCTATACACTATTGACTTTATATATATACGCAAGGAACACGTCAAATAAATAAACACAAAGGCTAATGAATATTGTTTCTTACTGATTACTGTTATTGTTTTATAGCACGAGTAACGGGAAAGTAACACATGACTCGCCGCTTACCGCATTTCTTGAATGGGGCTATAATCTGATCACATCGGCACGATTCCGTGCTTTCCGTAAAGCTCGAACTGTGCTTCAATCTGATCACATCTGCAAGATTCGGTGCTTCCTGTAAAGCTTGAACTGTGCTTCAATGTGATCTGCACGATTCGGTGATTTCCGTAAAGCTCGAACTGTGCTTCAATCTGATCACGTCTGCACGATTCGGTGCTGTCCGTAAAGCTTGAACTTTGCTTTAATGTGATCTGCACGATTCGGTGCTTTCCGTAAAGCTTGAACTGTGCTTCAATCTGATCTGCACGATTCGGTGCTTTCCGTAAAGCTTGAACTATGCTTCGGTCTAAGCACATCGACACGATTCGTTGTTTTTAGCAAAGCTTGAACTTTCCTTCAATCTGATCACATCTGCACGTTTTGGTGCTTTCCGTAAAGTTTAAACTATGCTACAGTCTGAGCACATCGGCTCGATTCGGTGTTCGCCGTTAAGCTCGACTTGTGCTTCAGTCTGGTCACATCTGTACTTCTCATTGCCTTCCGTAGAGGTGGAAAGAGGTGGATGCCGTTATTTATTACGCGCACAGGTATGTCTACTTCTTGTTCCGGATACAGCTACGCCATATATCCATATCTTAGTTATATTTTACAGCTAACTGTCGCAAATATTCAGATAAAACTTATTAACTTATTAACTCTCCACTGTGTCAAGACCCATAATCCCGCTCATCGATTCCTCCCCTCCCCCCCCCACCGCCCCCCCCCCCCCCCCCCCCTCCATTCCCTAAACAAGACGTCGTCTACAGCGACATGGGTGTCTCTAGGACCGAGTCCTTCCGCGTGACCTTGTTGGTTACCGCTCGGGCCTGCGGGGGCTGGATCACGTTCGAGACTTTGCGTGTTGTTTCCAGGGACAGAGGAGTGTGGTAGCGGACATAGATAGACCCGTCCTCGTACTTCACGGGGAATACCTTTTGCTGGAATTAAAAATAATAGCCATAATCAGGAAGACTCAAATATCAACAATTGAATGCAGCTTGGTCATATTTCCTGTTTAGCTTTTCGCCAAATCATATAAATTTCATTGGCTAATAGAATCAATGTTTTTAATTCATTTGTTTATACTTAAGCTTTTCAGACATATGACAATCTATGCGTTATGTACATTCAACATAAGTTAACATAAGTTATAATTACGTAAGTAGTGTTCACACGCAGCAGCATTTCTAGCATGACACATTATTGCACAAATCATATCTCGGATTATGTAGGTAGTCGGATCACCTCGGCCATTTACCTAAATGGGACTGCTTTTGTGACAGACGTCAAAACAAAGATGGCAGCTCGGATGACAGCTAACTTCAGTATGAAGCCTATAACACTTCATTTTGTGGCGGCTTCAATTTTAATTTACCCACCGCAGCAGACATGCAGCTGTCAAACGATGCCATTGTTCATGTTTTGTGCGAACTATATTTTAGGCATATGCTTCTGCCGACTTCCGGCGAACAAAACGATCGTGATTTCAGTAAGTTTCATTGCACCAGATTCATCCGAGGGATGATTGTCCCGCGGACGGAAATTACCCAAGGAGTTCCGATTGCATTTCTCGGATGACACACGATAGCATAACATGGTTTACGGACTTACCCTAACTCCTACTTCGTTCATTCCGCAGTATGTCTAGCATGACACATCATTGCATAGCACGGTTTACGGACTTACCCGAACTCCCTTTTCGTTCATTCAGCAGCATTTCTAGCATGACAAATGATTCCATCACACGGTTTACGGACTTATCCGAAGTCCGTTTTCGTTCATTCCGCAGCATTTCTATCATGAGAAATGATTGCTTAATACGGTTTACGGACTTACCCGAAGTCCTATTTCGTTCATTCCAGTCTCCAAGTCGAACATATACGAGTGCCAGGGACACATCACGTGACAGCGGCCATTATAATCCTCGATATCTCCTTGGAACAACGGACCACCTAAAATGATAAAAAATAGTTTTGTTGTTTTTCTGTTTATTGATATGTTGCTTTTTAAAATATGTTTTATCTGCAACATTTGAGTCATGTTATTATAAGCTGTTTACGTCAGAACGATTGGCAAATTGAATATCCACGTACATTTTAAGTAAGTTTAAAAATAGTTTTATAAAATATAGCATGTGCATACATTTTTTAAATGTACAATGTACACATGTTGCGTATTAATTAGACGGTTTTAATTCAAGTACATTGTGCTATGTTTTATACAATATTATTTAATTATGTTTCTTTTTATTATTGGTAAATAAAAAAACAGTTATAAGAAATGTCAACTCGTTGTTACTAATGACAGTCATATCATTCCCAATTAAACGATTTCGATGCTTAAAAGCACGCGCCAAATCATTAGAAGGTTAGATTTGACCTTAATATACGTCATTGAGAAATTGCGAAGCAACTGAGAACTGTTAAACACGATAGCCTAATTGGTATGAAAGCAGAGAATACACACACGCCAAATTATCATTATTGTTTTGTTGTGTTTTTGTCCGTTAAATTGTGTGGCGATTGACACATAACTTTGACGTCTCCGTGATATCATTATGCTGTTGGTTCATTAAACCTTCTCTGTAAAGTTTTCTATTTATTAACATTCACAGACAAATTTTAACGATTTTACTGTCTAAAGAAAGTGTAGACTAAAGCATGAGTTTATGCAGACGTCATGCCAAATTCCGCAAAACAGGGGAAATGTTTTGTAAACTGTGTTTAATATAGGCAACTCGTCGGATACACAATATAAAACGACTTATTCTGTTGTAGAGTTTCGTATCTATTTTATTTTTGGCGTTTAATTAAAGACGATTCGTTTGGGGATGGGATGGGATGGGATTAGCCGGCATTTTTGCCGATACTGCGACATTTCTATCATTATAGCACAGGGGCACTTATGAGGTGCCCAGGGACTGAACCCGGCCGGTCCATTATACTGACACCGACGAGTCAGGCGTAATGCTGTCCCCTTAGCCCCGAGCGTTAGGAGGGAAGCCACTACAACCAACTTTAAAGTCTTTGGTTTGACCCGGCCGGGGTTCGAACCCATGACCTCCCGATCCGCAAGCCGACGCTCTACCACCTGTATTTCGTTTTGGTATGATAATTTGAGATTACTTGAATTATATAGTAACAACAATGGAAAAAATCTGTACTTTTAACAAAAGAAGAAAGGTACACACATGTTAAAAAGGAACACTGTCTATTTGTCAATTGCACATAGATTATCTAAATGAATTCTTAGCTAAGCTTTAAAGTCTATTTCTGTTTAAAAGTCTAGTGTGTAGCCGAATCAAAGCTTCAATTTAAAATACCTTATATACACCTGACATCACATATTGATCCACGTGAATCAAGAACAAAGGTAAACATAATGTACCAAGACTGCAAGAAAATGTGAGAAAACCGAACGATAAAGCATTAAAGATAGATGAGCTTCAGTGAGGACTAGAAATAAATACTTAAAAATGTCTTATTAACGGCGACGAGGACAAACGCCGTTCATAATATAGCCTTATATTATGTTGTTTATTGGATTAAGAGATTAAGAGTCCCACCAAAAGTATTTCAGTTATCTAGAGACGGTGTTCACTAGAAGCAGTTATAGTGCTGCCTTCATTTTGTATAGCCTGCCGTGAACACCTGGCATGATATCACATCCAGTCACATTATCCTGACATCGGGCCAACCAGTCGTGGAACTACCCTTATCTTTGCTTGAGCATTAGCAAGGGAGATATACCACTTCCATTTTAACGACTTTGGTATGTCGCGGCTCTGGATCGAACTCGGGGCCTCCCGTACCTGGAGTCGACGCTCTACCGATTGCGCTACCAGGTCCGGTGCTTTATATTATATCAACAACGAAGATAAAAATTAGTATACTGCCGTGGTGTCAGTGGGATTTATCCATTTTGTATATCGCAAATATAGTAGCTCCAATTAAATACTTACATCGAATGCAAACGCAAATGCACGTTCTTACTAAAGTGTTTCTTTATAAGATTCTCTGACCTAAATTTTATCACAAACAAAGCTAAGTTTTTAATACAACGTTTCTTTACTAGGTCCGAATTAATATTAACATGTATATCACATGTACACGCATCAACAACAAAGGTAAGTTATCAATTCAACTTTCTTAATTAGGTCCGATTTAATATTTACATATATATCACACGTATATCGCATTACAAACAAAAGTACGTTTTTAATACAACGTTTCCTAATTATGTCCCCATTAACATTTATATATATATCGCATTTCAACAAGGGTAAGTGGTATAACACAACGCCTCTTGAAAGCCGTGAAATTATTCGATATCCAAGTCAGGATTGTATTCACGGTTTTGTTTTACTGAGATCTTCGATTATGTTGATGTCGAATTAAATATGTGGCAAATATGTGTTTGTAAAACATTTTCAAAAGCTGATATATATGGGTGAAACTGTCGCGTCACAGACATCAGCGCTGATTACCCGGATGATCATGTAACGTGATCTCAAAAGTGAGTGATCACGTGGTTTTCTTAGTTTAAAAATAGTTTACTGTGCAGCGTGACTCGGATAGAAAAAACATTTTGTTATTGCGAGTATGGTGTCATGGTTTACTTTTCACTTGAATGGAAGGGCACATATACGCAGCATTTCGCAGAATCTTTTGAAAAATAAAAAGTTGATGCAGAGCATCAAAGTTGCCAGAAAATGATGTAAAAATAGAAAATTCTAAACAGAGCATGCCACAAAAGAAAATGTTTTCGAAACGCATTTGCATATATGAGCTTTGACATTGTTATACCTCAGACGACATTTATTTTATTAATTAACAGAACAAGTTATTTAGTATATATACTGGTCCTGTTTTAATAAATAAATTATCATCCAAATCAACCATCCATAAAATATTCTTAAAACACGATAGTATATCCTTTAATACTTAGGAAAATTTCTCGAATTGTTGGTCTATGCCTGTCTTTGTTGGTCATTTTCGGTCATTACAATGTTAATTCGTACCTATATTCCTATATATGCTCACGTACTTTGTATGTATTGATCCAAGTATGTACTTCAGGGCGCATTGAAGTTGTTATTACTGGTAATTAAATGTACTCATACGTAAACCAAATAACATGTATATCTCGGTTATTTATAGCACGTCAATTTCAGTCGGAAACAAAATGAACTAGGTATCTATATGTAAATTCATATTTGGCACATTTTCCATTAGCACCGTTTGACCAAGATCACAAGTGTGTCTGGAAATTCACAATGGATGGGAAAGTCTCAACTACAGTACAATATGCGTGGGAATAAGTTTCTATACGAAATGGGGAGATGTCAGACCATATCTGAATTAAGTGCACAGACACTAAATACATATTAACCATAAAAAGTACCAAAACAAACCCCTACCAATAACAAAAATTGAATAACGAAGACATTTTACACAGCAATCTATTAAAATGTTTCTGTACAAATATGTTATTAGTGTGGTCTGCCATTGGATACGAATTTGTGCAGTCAAGTAATATAAAAATAAAAATCAACAATTGATATAAGTAAGGTTTTAATTGTGATTTTTGTCACAGTTCTTACGTTTATTGTTTTTTGTTTAAGTAATTGTTGTTTTAGAAACAACAGAATCCAAACATCATATAACAATATGGTCATTTTACTGCTGAAATAGCATAAACATAACCTTTAAAAATAATATCGCCTTTCAAAGCTGTGACGTCCTTCTATTGCTAAACCAGTTTTAAATATAACGGTCGCCGACAACGGCGACCCAATAATTTTTTTGGTTCCGTAAAAGAAAAAAATGGAACCCCTTTAAAATCACAAACGTCAATGAGAATGTTACGTTACTGTTCTTCCTTTTCTTTTTGATTTAAGACAAAACGTTCATAAAGGATCATCAAACAACCAAATCTGATATCAAGCTTTTTTAATATCTTGAATTTAGTTCTTATGAAGCTAAAAAATGATTTTGCAAAAAATATTTAACAAAATCATCAAATATTAACACAGTTTTCATGAATTTGCACTTTTAAAAGAATCGCTAAAACTGATTTTTTTTAGATTAACTATTGAATGAATATTTGGTAATTGGTATATAGGGTAAATGCATTTTAGCATTTTAGCCCATCTTGAAGACATATTTACGTAAAAAGAAATATCATGATAGTGTGACAGTCAAGGTCTCCAAATCGAGGCAATAAACATGAGCTTCAACCAATGAAATGTATGACAAGCTTTACAGTTAAGGTAATACATTGCTATTGCAGTAACTGCTTCAGTACGCGTATATACAATACGACCCATGTTTATGTATATTTTGCTGTGCATTATTCTCTGGGGAAAAAGTGTGTGTTGTTGCCTGCTAGAGTTATCTTCGTTGACGTAAACTTCACAAATATATTAATCTAGATCATATTATTTTGTTTATTTTTTTTGTTATTGTGTATGTGTTATTTGCTTTATTTGGAGAGGATGCATTATTTATTTATTTATTCATTTATTTATTTATTTATTTATTTATTTATTTATTTATTTATTTATTTATTTATTTATTTATTTATTTATTCATTCATTCATTCATTCATTCATTCATTCATTCATTCATTTATTTATTTATTTATGTTTTTGCACTTTTTCATATTTCTTTCTTATCCTTTTTGATTAAAAATATTAAGTACAATTGTTGATATGCACACTTTATGTACTATGTTGTAATTGTTGTGTTTTCTATATAGTACTCATTTGCGATTATATTGTCAAATTCGCTTATATTGTACTCTTCCTTAAAGAAGGAAAATAATGATATATAAGGTCAAACCAAGGAATTGAATGCCAAGCTTTGCAGTCACAGTACATGTTTTTGTATTTGCAGTAACTAATTCAGTACGTTAATATACAAAACGGTCGGTGTCAATGTATATTTCGATGTGCAGTCTTCATCATCATTTTCTGAACAAAGAATTTGTGTTGTAGCCTGCTAGAGTTTTCTTCGTTGACGTGTACTTCACGAATATATTTGATCATATTATTTTGTTTATGCCTTTTTGATGTTTTTTTTCCCCTGAAATTCTCCTTTTTTCGTGATGGGGAGGAGGACATTTTTATTTATGTATTTTTATGTATTTATTATGTTTTTGCATTTTTTCAAAACCATCTTATTCTAAGTATAATTGTTGATATGCTGCACACTTTCTCTTGTATATAGTTTACAATATATTTTCTGGAATGACAAGTGTAACAGTCACGGTGCATGTATTTGCAGTATCTTATTACAGTACGCACATAAGCAAAACGGTATACATGTATTTCGATGAGCATTTTTCTTAATCATTTTATGATAAAAGTGTGTTGCGTGCTTGGAAGTTTTCTCCGATAACGTCTGCTACGTGCATATTTTTGTTATTTCAGTTAATCGCATTGCCCTTTTCTAAGAAAGAAAAACTCGTGTCGTTTAATTTGTGCCGCATAAAAGTGTTAACGAGAAATAAAGTTTTCGTTCAGATCCGACGTCCATTTTTAGCTGATATGACATTGCCTCTAAAAAGATTTAGACTTGTTTAAAGGTGAGGATTGGTATGTCTTTCATTGCAGTTGTGCTAAAATCGTCTCAACTAAAAACAAGGCTGTACCTTAATGGGCCCTGTAAATCATCCATCAGTACATGTAACCACTGATAACGCAATGCTGTCATTACATCATGTAACATCATTTATACATGTACGTGTATTTTATTGCCACAAGGAAGATTTGTTCATTTAGAAACGTGCCCCTTGATAGATAAATTTATTAACGGGAGAGTTGTTTTATATTGATATTTGAACGAGGAGGAAGAGACTGTTCTTAATATCCCCTTATAAAGGAAAAATCTTTCGATACATGTTCTTTTATTAACCCAAGGCGACGGTTTCATTAAAGAATGAAGTCGTTTGGGCTTTTATCCTATACGGCATTTTATGAAAGATCCTTACTTCTTTCATTGTCCGAATCAGCAGTTTATTTAGGGGTAAACGTCCCCTAGTTGTTAAGGAACAATTGTCATTTGGGCAACTGTCTGAACCGACAGTTTAATTTAGAAGCGCTTTTCCTTTGACTAATTGCTATATAGTTCCAAGCGTAGGGTCAATCGTGCACAGGGCACATGACATATATGTTTTTGTAATGGTGGCAATTTTGGTCGTTATAGGAACAACTGTCCAAGTTAAGTTTAAACATATTATATATATATATATATATATATATATATATATATATATATATATATATATATATATATATATATATATATATATATATATATATATATATATACATGTCATATATATATATATATATATATAATGTGTTACCTTGGTAACGGCTGTAATTTTCCAGTCGGGGGCAATCAATATCTGTTGATATCTGCTGTATTTAAAATGATTTTCATCCACCCATTGTACACAGTGGGTTTATTGGCTGTACGGACATTGTACTTCAATATCTTTGTACAATAGAAACGTAATATTACTTAGAGGCTGCTAACTTACAGTCTCTGACCTATTTTATTATATAATATATTTGTCAATGAATAGTAATAGCAAATGTTCTATACCACAGTTCCATGACAGTGAAATCTTCCATGTACAAAATGTGACATCTTCCACAAGTACAAAATGGCAGTTTATTCAAAGGGTAATCATCCTAACAAACAACAGTATGTGTGCAATGTTACCATGGGACATTCGTCCTAGGGAAAATTGTTCTCTACAGTAGTTTTATGACAGGAAAATCACCCAAGGACAAATAGATGTTGTATTAAAGGTGGAATCCAACGGCTTGCCTATATCAAATACATGTATATGTACATGTAATATTATATTACGTCTATTTGAGCATATTTGCGATATAGACTCATACCGTAGTCTAAGCAAAGGCGTTTTTGAACACTACTTCAATGGTTAGACCGTTAAAATTATGAAAAGATCTCTCTCTACGTCCATTCTTTCCAAATCTATAAATAAGCACGATAGGGATTTTTTTTTTATAAAAATAGACTGTTTGTAATGACGATTGGATGCTATGCTTCATATTTCACATAGATGTAGGACACACAAAAGCAGCATTTAGTGAGATATTTTCATGTTTAAATTATTTATTTGGATACTTTATAAAAATGGTCATAAGTGTCGGATAGCACCTTTAAGGGAAAATTAGCATAAGAAACAACTGTGTGTCTGCAGTTTTGCAGATGGACTATTTTTCAGTTTAAAATAGGGTCATCAGCGACAGATCGAAGAAGCTAATGTCTTTACACCAAAGTAAACATACCTTTACAAATCAGGCCAGTGCAAAGATCAATTATTGGGACAAACATAATAAAATAGGTCAGAGACTGTAAGTTAGCAGCATTTACGTAACATTACGTTTCTCTTGTACAAAGACATTGAAGTACAATGTCCGCACAGCCAATTAACCCATTGTGTACAATGGGTGGATGAAAATCATTGTAAATACAGCAGATATCAACAGATATTGATTGCCCACAACTGGAAAATTACAGCCGTTACCAAGGTAACACATAACCACGAAGTCTCAGCATGACTTGGAATGACACTCGATGGAACGGAAATGACTGCGACCTTTTAATTGAAATAGCACATTCCGCACGGATAAATCCCCAGCATCTCAAATGGTTTCGTGTTTTTTTATCAAAACGGCACGAACAGACCATTAAAAACTTTTATGAAGAAACCGCTAGAAAAGTCTGATATAAAAAGTTAACAAACGTACACAATGCTAATCAGTATTTCTTACCCGCATTTCTTATGTTTAAATGACATGTTTTTCTACACCCAGCCTCTCACTGCTTGGGTTCGGGTCTCGGTGGGATGGAATCTTTTATAGTTGGTTCTAGTTGTGCCTGGCGATTTATTTCAAATATCAAACACTAATGCATGAACTTAAAGACTACAGATAAATGTACGATGAATAAAATGTTTGGAATTTCTGTTGAAATATTTTTTGAACAGGCAAAATGTAAAACAATCGCGAACACAGGCAAACCCATGTGCGCACGTACACACACAAGAACAAAAAGAATGTGTTCAGATTCAGGTTTGATGTTTGTTGGTTTCATTGTCCCACTATCAGTATTTCAGTTCTTGGAAGACAATGTACACCTGAAGCAGATATAGTGCTGCCTTCAATGTGAAAAACAAGCTGTACACACCTGACATGATACCATACCCAGTCATATTATCCCAACATTGTGCCAGTCAATCTTGAGAGTATCATCATAATTGTTTATAGCGTAAACAAGTGAGCAATATCCCTACCATTTTAACGACTTTGGTATGTCGCGGCCCGTGTTCGAGCCCGGAGCCTTCCATATCTGGAGCCGAGGCTCTACCGATTGCGGTACCAGGTCCTGTGATTCTGGGTCGACATAAATATGTTCAGTCTACCAAAGTTGCTACATTTCCATGGCATTTTTATCATTTCGTGAGAGTACGACATTATCCATCATATCATTTAGCTTTCAATAAAACAATCTGTGGAGAGACCAAATGTCTACATTTGTTCTTATCGATCAAGAATAAATTATTGTGAGAGACGTACAGAAGAGAAAAGCATAGTAAATTGTGTGTTTTGCCGCGGTACAGTAGGTCTTCAGAGCATCTGAAGTTGACTAAAAAGGATTGGCAGAAATAAGGCTTGTCGTCATAACAAGGCGGTATTTGCAAGGACATGACTGTGTTCAATGAGTTTGTTAGTGGCATGGTAGAGGAAGTAAAAAGAGGTACGCCTATTCTATACATGCTGGAATTTAATCTTAACAATAACTATAAAAGAATATTACACTGAATACAATATATGAATATATAAATAGTAAAATATTACGCATATAATAAAGAATTCCAATAGACAACCTTTTAACAGCAAAATTGAGAAATTCCTCCCAATATAAAAATATAATTTTAGTATAAATTCCAATAAGCTATTTCATCATTTGCTCGGTATGAAAATACTACAAGCAACAAAATATGCGAAATTTTAAGTCTAAGCACCATCTGCTTAGGTAGAATGTTAAATCCAGAATAAACAGCCTCATATAGCTGTGCGGTCCTTAGTTATAAAGCGTTAACAGATGACTGAAATTAAAGTATAATTAATCATTAAAAGTCCTAATTTTTAAGACTATTATTTTATTCAATACCACATGTAGCATGGCGAGAGGTCAAAATAACAAACTTCTTGTATGAAGCTTCAGATCTGGTGTAACCATAAAACAATGTACGATGGCAATGCAATAGCCGACATACCGTTTCCGGATATAAAAAAGGTCTGCGATGCGTTTAAAAGTAAAATAAACAACAACAAAAAAGCAATCAGTTTAGAAATACTTGAAGTTTACTGAAATTTCTGACAAAACAGTGCAAATCTACAAGCTTAAAACATTGTGCATGTTTAGAATCTAATTCAAACGTAGGAATTTGTTTAGAATAGGCAACTTACAAATGTGTTCTTATGCTTTTGCTTCGTCTTGAAGCGCACTCAAAACACACGCACACGCACGCACGCACGCACGCACGCACACACACAATATCTCATATAAGTGCTTCTTACCCATATGTGAACACCAGGCGTCCATTGCAAAGAATCGTCCGTTGTTGAAGAAGAGGGCCAAATCGTCTGCTCTGCGACTCTGAGCATACAGTCGGTGACACTTCAATTTGGTCAGCTCCCTGTAAGACCCCACTTTATGCCAGCTGATCTCCTCCGATTGTCCTGGTTCGCTCATCTTTCGGACAATGTCCAGTTTTACCACATCACTCTTTTCGCCTTCTTGGCATTCTTCACCCCTGCCCGGACATTTGGCCTGTCTTGACTCATTCGAATCCTCTTTTGTATTATTATAAGGTTTTTCTTTTTCCGTTTCTTTAACTGCATGCCCTTTCACGTTCATTGTCGCGCAATCTTCTGCTTGTCTTAGTCCGGCTGCTGTTGCTGGTTCCGGTGTGACGTCACTGATATTGCTTGTGTAGGTTAACTCAGAATGAGGCGCTGTGGTAGAATGTAAAGTTTTGTCAACGGCACGACTGCGGCTGAAAGTAGAATTGTCAACTGAAGACACCATGGGATCTTTGCTTTTTTCCGGGCTTTCTTCAAATTGTTCTTTCCTTGCTGCCGTTGCTCCGAGTGGTTTAAGAGTCACAGCCAGATTTTCCATATTTTGAAGGAGCGGCGATGTTTCGCTGTCTGCTTTGACAGCAGTTTTGCCTTTAGCTCCAGACAACGACTCTAACTTCATGTATCTTCTGTCACAGTTAGCAGAAGCCGCACGTCGTTCAGCCATTGTTTTCCTCCCAGTGCTAATTTGTCCAATGCCCAACTTGGAGTGAATGAGAAAACTGTTCTTGTTTTAGCGTGCTAAGTTTGGAGACAACTGGTGCGAATTACATTAGCGCCAAAGTTCGACGGCTAAGTCTTCTTTTTCGAAACCGAGTTTGTTTTTATGAATTACTTTACAACAATCCCCGCATGAGTAAGTAATCAATATTCTTTTAATGAATCGCCATGTGCACACAATATAGTCAGCAACTAATAACTGAGTTCCATATTGTCAGTAATATAAAATAAAGAAATGCAGGCGTAGGTTTTGGTCGTTCATATCACACAAACCACGACACAATACAAACCAGTCCAGTCCAAGAATTAAGTTCATAAAGGAGTTGAACGTTATACTGTTGATTAAGCGAGGAGTTTCACTTCAATACTGATATGTTACACTTTATAACGAAAACAAAATCCCCAGTACCACGGCAGTTAACACAATAACAATGTATGTGTATCCTTCGACGTTTTCGACTTAATCTACATCGTTCTTAGACAATACATAACGAAAACGCATATAATGTTTATTAACTTCGATCACTCGAAGAAAGTGAAGAAGCACAAAATGCGTTTATATCTTACAGAAAAGTTTTACTTCATTTTGTATGACACTGAACATCAATAGATGTGCAGGAGATATAATAAATCAGGAGCACGGTAGAGCATTAAACACCTAAAATAATTCTGATCAAAGCTTATCTCCTGACAGTGACAAGCAGAAGCCGCTCAATAATTTGTCCACCGTAGTCGCACTCTGTGACTACTGCCGAGAGATGACCACGGATCTGTTTCTATCACGTGGGATTTTAACAACGGAGTTATTGGCTTCAGGTAGTGGTCCAACAGCGGGGAGGAACAAAAATCAATTTCTACAAACAACTTAATTACAGAACTTAGGGGTTCTAGTGTTTTAGTTAGGTTTCTAACATTTTTTGTGCTGCCTTAAAAAAGTATGAGTATGATTTTATGTTTTAAGTTTGACCCCTCTTTCAAAGCCCCTATAGTCGCTATGTCGCCTGGATAGAGTTATACTCCCGAGCTTGCGGATCGACAGGGCGCGGACTTTAACCAAGGACTTTAAAGTTGGTAGTAGTGGCTTCCCTTCGAACGCTAGAGGTTAAGGGGACAGCATTACGCCTGATTCGTCGGTGTGAGTATAATGGGCCGGCCGGGTTCAGTCCCTGGGCACCTCGTAAGTGCCACTGTCTTATAATGATAGAATTGTCGCTGGACGGTATCGGCAAAAATGGCGGCAAATCCCATCCCATCCCACGTCCGAGCGTAGGCGGTTCTAGAAAGAGTTTATGGCGTCAATTCCTACCAATTCGCTTATTTATATTAATCTAGGGTTTTCATTGAAATTACTATGCTTAAGCTTGGTATCGGAAGGAAACAATACATTTAGTTACTGAACATGAATTCTTGACAAAGAGTCTGTGGCCAAGGTATCTTGAGATTGAACATTCATAGAGATTTTCTGAGCCTATAATATGACGAACACACTGTTTGTTATGCTCAATGTTTCCCTATCGTCTTAGCAGCAACTGCATGCATCAGGAATTACTTCCCGTAAACCGGGAGACCGGTTTAGGAAAGACATGGGATATGTCCAATGCTTATGATCCTCTTTCGTAAAAGGCGCCTGTCTGAGATTGTGGTTGGCAGGCGGGGTCGATTGCACCAAGAGTGATGAAAGCTGAAAATTGGAGACTCGTAGAATTACCTTACACTGACCCTGCAACACCTTTCAGTCTTCATACCCAAGATAAGTAGATAAGTAGTGCGAGTCCAAAAAAGTTGCAACAGTCATGCTTTGACTTTTTAAATTCAGGGGCGTGCCTAGGCGACCTTTGAGTATACGCACTATTCCTGTGGGGGGCGGGGGGGGGGGGGTTCATGGGCATTCCCCCCGCCCCCGGATTTCTTTTCCTTAAAACGCCGTAGATGCATTCTGGGGAGAAACTCTGTAACAGTACAACGAGCAGGAAGGGACAGAAATACGTCAGGTAGGATTGCAGAAGTATTTGTAGAATTTGGAAAAGGGTTAAAGAACTCGTTTTTATTTTTTCAATTTTTGGAAGTAACTGTACGCACGTAAGTGCGTTAGCCCAGGCATGTCCCTGAAATTGATATGTTAATACTGTTATAACCAGATAGAAAAGTGACGACTTATCGAAAGACTTTATAAGTGAATCATTCGCGGAAGAATACAGTAGCCGCAGTGAAGCTAGGTTTAGCATTAATGTCGTGATGCTCTTTATGTAACGTCAGGCTTGGTATTTGTATAATTTGGTATATCTGTTAACATAACCATTTTTCAATGACTCAGAGGTAACGTAATGTAATCACAACGTTAATGGTTACATGGATCTAATAATGCAGTATTCAATCTGTCTTTTTATCATTTTAATCGATTTTAGATGCGATGTGTATTTCACTAAATAAAGATTGCTAATCGGATGCAAAACCGTTTTGAAAATGACATGTTTACGACAGAATTAATATCACGAAACACTGTTAAGTTTTAAGAAGAAAAAAAAGACCAGCAACAGAATAGTGTTACTTTATTCATGTGTTTGTTGCCGAGCGAATCTAAGCTACTGATGCCTTATTCTAAAATTAGCTTATTGCGTATGCAAAGATAGGATTCGCTTCATTTTTAAGTTTGTTTGTGGTCTACTGTGCAAAACTTTCACACAAATCTAGGAAATCAGTAAGCATGTTTTAGTATAAACCTTCCAAGTTAGCCATGCGTTAATTGCTTTTTTTATGTTTATTCCGACTCAAAGTAACTTCCCCTCTAGGTACACTGTTGCAGGGTCAATAAATTGCCGAGGTGATTGTGGTTAGTTATGACACGCTTGTCTGAAGAATCTGACTTTGATCTTGCGCCGGGGACACAATGTCATAAGTCTCTCTCATTTGCCCAACAAAACGATTAGATCTCAATTAGTTGCCATAACAACCGAATGCAATCAACTAGTTACTTGTTGTCAGTGACTGTAGTAAATACGTAAATATGTGATTTTATTTAGTCCAGTTATAACTTTAAACATGTACATATTTACCGGTGTGTAAAATAAACAGCAATAGAGATGAATATAAGACATTGAGATTGTCTATTTACAGCCCATTTTTTTAATGCAGGTGCAATGACGATAGTCATACCGTACTTTTATTCAAAAGATTGGCTAGGAAGCGTTATTTAGAGCGTTTTACGTTATTTCAGCCCCAAAACCAAAATCTAACTTGTATTTTATCAACAAGTGCGTTATTACACACGACGTGCATTAGCGCACAATGCTCGCATTTAACAATAAAATCTGAATGGAAAAAGTTTAGTCACTATTTTCGCTTGCGTCCAAATCTTCATTACTGCAAATATCGTGATCAAACTGATAACGCGAATTGTTGTATGCTTGCTGAACATGAACATATCCACCCTGTCATACAAACGGTTCGAGCAACGCCGAATTTGTAAAATCTGGAAATGTACGAAGTGCACGTGCCCAGGTACTCAAGTTTATTTTCACATTTGAATTTAGATATTGGAAGAGAGTTGTGTACATTGAAAATAGCCGGAGTAAAGTTTGTTTTAGCTAGCATGGGTAAACGTCGTAGTCTATCCGTAAATGATAGAAATGTGGGATGGGATTAGCCGGCATTTTTTTGCCGATATTGTGCAGCGACATTTCTATCATTATAGCACAGGGGCACTTATGAGGTGCCCAGGGACTGAACCCGGCCGGTCCATTATACTGACACCGACGAGTCAGGCGTAATGCTGTCCCCTTGGCCCCGAGCGTTAGGAGGAAAGCCACTACTACCAACTTTAAAGTCTTTGGTTTGACCCGGCCGGGGTTTGAGCCCACGACCTCCCGATCCGCAAGCCGATGCTCTACCACCTGAGCTATTGCGACAGAAATGTTGCTTTGGGGATGCTTGCTGCGGGTGCACGTAATATTGACGTCGCACGACATTTAAATTACCATAAACGGACAATTTATTGTCTCCAAGAACGTTCCCTACAAACGGGTAGCGTTAAAGACAGACCCCGTTCTAGAAGAACATTAAAGACGACGCCATGCAAGCATCGGTATATATTGACGTCATCAAGACGTAATCGATTCATGACCGCTAAAAACCTTGCTCAGCGACTAAGACCAGCCACAGGGACAAGGATATTACATTCTACTGCGCGAAACCGCCCGAGAGCCGCTAGGTTGATTACTTGACGTCGCTATTAAGGTGTTCAATTGACAGTACGTCACCGCGCCGCACGTGAGAACTGGGCACGTAAACATAGTCGTTGGACACGGTAACGATGGATTAGGGTGGTTTTCACTGATGAATCAAGGTCTAGCCTTCGAGAGGCTGATGGCAGGTTTAAGTTTCGCGACGTCAGGAAGAGCGGATACATATGACCGTTACGGTGGCGGAAGTGTAATGATTTGGGTTGGAATTTACAATACCGGGAAGACAGAACTAATACTGTGCGTGGGACTTTAAATGCCGCTCGTTATTGTGACGGAATCATCGTTCCCGTCATAGTTCCATGCATAGTGAGCGGCAATGCTGACGTTCTGTAGCAGGATAATGCCCGATGCCACTCCGCACGTCACACAACGAATGTTCTAGAAGCAAACAACATCAATATAATAGAGTGGCCAGCAAAATCGCCAGATCTCTCCCCAATCGAACACATGTGCGACTGACTACCTTGGTCGAAAAATGCGCAATCGAAATGACGTCAATGACGTTCCTGACCTGGAGCGTGCACTGTAACCTTTGCATTTTATCAGAAGACTGATAAACAACATTAGGCGTCGCTGCCTGGCTGTTCTTAGAGCTAGAGGTGGACATACTAGTACTCGTTATTGACTGTTGTGTGTTGTTGTTTTTTAATTTTGACCCCTATGTCAAATCAGAGTGGTAAAAACGTGTTTTTCATCGAGATTTTTTTGTTGAAATTACTGAACTGAATTGAGTATGAAATAAACTTTGCTCCAAGTACTGTTTGTCTTTTATATGGGTATTTAACGAAAACATAGCAAAAAGTATCCGGAGTTACTAAACTTTTTCCATTCAGTATATTATACATCAATATATAAGTACCATAATTAAGGTGTTTATTTTTAGAAAGTCAGCAATAAAAAAATGTCACAATTAAAAAGGCACCATGAGAGGTTACAATTTAGTGGCAGAACAAGTGTGACCTGTTTAACTCAGTACTTACATAAAGATGTATGTCAGCAGTTGAAAAAGTGCAAAATGTAAAATGCAAAAATAACAAGCGCTGAAGTACTGACTTCTCACCAAACCTATGTAGCTTCATGCAGATCGCTGTATTTGTTTATACTGATGCAGATAAATAGGTTTCCATATTTGCTTTTTTTTTTTTTTTTTTTTTTTTTTGTAAACAACATGACATTGCCACTGTAAATAATGACATGAGTCTGAACTGCGGTGCGTTTTAATAATACACTATATGTATACGTTAGAAATAAAATACCTGTTGAGGTTATTATCTGCCTTATCTGGTAATTATATATCATTTGCACTCGCCCGATAATAACACATATCAGATATAGCTGACAACACGCGGCCAATTAACTGGTAACCATCCTTATTAGTATACATGTACTTCCTGTTTATCAAACAAATTGTACGGTATTATATTTATGCCTGTAAACTTATTTTGATTTATTTTGTTTATGCAACCCAATCTTTAATAGCTCTTTGCAGACGATCATTAAAATGTTTTATTTGTAAGAAAGGAAAGATTCGCCCAATAAAGAAAACTTTTATACCCAAACAAAATGAACTACATAAAAAGATTGTAAACAACGAAAACGACCCCAGCTCACCAACAGGCGACTAACATTTATTATGTCCACGCTACACACATACCCCCAAATTGGGAAGTTTGGATCAATTTGTTTCTTTGAATAGTCAAAATAAATATTGTTCTCTAAAAAGGATCCCTAAAAAATACTCTTTATAAATGTCCGACATCTCTGTGAAAAGCAAAATAACCCACTCTTGATTACAAACATTTAGTTCCTATCAGAGTCAAGCTGCACATTTACCACATTTAAACTAAGAAAGCCACTTGTCACTTTCTTTGAAGATCACGTAATATCGTCACATTGGTACTCCGTTTTTACCGTCTTTGTCTGATTAAGTAGTCCCAAACGTGCTTATTTTGCTTTGGAAAGAATGAGTTCTTTCTTTTTTCTTTTCTTTTTTTTTATTTGTACTATCTAACATTTTACGCAATGTTTGATATGTCTTCTCTAAGACATACGTAAGAGTTAATGGCAGAAAATATGTCTTGATTCTCGAACATACGGATGAAATGTTATTTTGAGTAATTAATAGAGGAAAACTCTAATACCAAACTCTAGGAAAGACAACTCCGGCAGTTTAAATAAATATTAATGCTTGAGTTGCATCCCTTACCAACAGCCCGCCAATTACCATAAAACAAGATTTCAAATGTATCATAAATTTGTCATTTTACTAATGGAAAAAATGAAACATTGGAATTAGATTTATTGCAGTAAATGAAAACATGTTACTAATCAAGTACAGCGATATAAAGGGTTCATTGTTTTCATTTGATAGGACTGATGTTTAAAATATCCTACATTGTTTTCAATGTTATAAAGTACATGCAGTTTTAGTTTTTGAATGAATATTTAAGATCTTCTGTTTAATTTTTATCCTTTAACTGTAACCATTATAAAATGGTTTTCAGAATAATTCATGTTTAATTTGTTTTGGATTACATTTCAGCTCTAAGTATGGTCATTATAGCG
The DNA here is from genome assembly GCA_007844125.1 of Sinonovacula constricta. Lineage (NCBI taxonomy): Eukaryota > Metazoa > Mollusca > Bivalvia > Cardiida > Solecurtidae > Sinonovacula > Sinonovacula constricta. The sequence goes on along the minus strand of CM017567.1, from coordinate 4,150,060 downwards.
ACATCCACCTATTTCGGTTTTGGTAGAGAAAGTCCCCAGCCAATTTGCTTTCTCAGAACAACGCGGGTTCTGCTTAGCTTGGTGGAAATCAATTTACGCCGTTTTTGGTTGTTGTTTTGTGTGTTTGTGTGTGTTTGTGTGTGTGTGTGCGTGCGTGCGTGCGTGCGTGCGTGCGTGCGTGTGTTTATTCATTTCGGTCAAAGGCAATGAGGGCATTTCAGTCCCTGTTCCATCACTGTTTCGTGGAATAATGGAGATCGCCAGCTTGACTAAAAATGTAAACAATCCAACTTATCTTTTTATGAGAGAAAGATCAAATATCGATACATTCCATAGTCGATGGCAGGCAAAGCTGTGCATATGTGATGGTGGGGGGGGGGGGGGGGGGGGGGGGGGGGGGGGGGGTGAGCGGTGGTTCCAGAAATTAATACTTTTCGTTAAGCTTTTAGGTCTTTAATTTTATATATGTTTTATTAAAGACTGCATAAATAGATAGATGCGAGTCTAATAAATACCGATGAATCTTTACTTTAGCTTTTATGCCTCTCACTAGCTTAGGAAGAAAAAAGTGCTCGTAATCAAAACCGGCGTATGTCTGGTCTAGACTTGAAGCATTATTGTTCTATCATTCACTGAGTAGAACAATTTCCGGATATTAACAAGATAATACGCAACAACAAATATACATAAAACAGCGTATAAAACGGATGGTTAAACAAAATATTTATTTTCATCACCGATGGCAACAAAATATCGCATTAGTAAATAACGATTAAAGAGTAGAAATGAAATAAAAGAGAAAAATTAGTAAAGAGGATTTTTTGTTTAGCAAAAATAATGGTTCCAGTGATGAATGTATATCGATAATGATTGTCTGTCCTGTACAACTGCGTTGAACTAATTTGTTAATCATTTAGTGCTTATGTTTGATAATACAATGACGGACACAAATCAATGTCAGGTGATGAGGCAAACAATTCTTCTGAATGCATTTCATATTAAGGCTATTTTTATTTGTTTACCATACAACAGGACCACATTAGAAAGAAAATAAATAAATGTAAACTTCTTATAAATCCAGGCATTGTCAAAACAGCAAAGAAACGGGGGTTTTTCTGTTGATTTAAATGAGGCGTTATGGACCTTAATGCTTGTAGTAAGGGAAGACAGACAGCCAGCCAGACAGACAGAAAGAGACAAAGAGAGAGACAGACACAGACAGAAAGACAGCTAAAGACGGATAAGAGATAGAAAGAAAGACAACTCTTATTAACATTGAAGTGTAAGAACATCGAGTCGTGTTCCTTGTGATTCCATTTTAAACAGATTTTGTTTTCATACGAAATATCTGAAGTTGGTATTCGATACTTCCTATACCAAATTATACGATATAATACCCAGCCCTTTTGTTAAATAATCTGGTTATGCTTTAGTTACGGCGGCTTTAATCCTTACATTGAACAGCAAGAATCTACGTCTTATGAGGCTCAGGCTGTATCCTGAAAATGTTATATGTAGATGTACCAATATGTTCTCAAAACAGATTGAATTCGATACACACCGGACCTGGTAGTGCAATCGGTAGAGCGTCGGCTCCAGGTACGGGAGGCCCCGGGTTCGATCCCGGGCCGCGACATACCAAAGTCGTTAAAAATGGTAGTGGTATAGCTCCCTTGCTAACGCTCGATCAAATATAAGGGCAGTTCCACGACTGGTTGGCCCAGTGTCAGGATAATGTGACTGGATGTGGTATCATGCCAGGTGTTCACGGCATGCTATACACAGTGAAGGCAGCACTATATCTGCTTCAAGTGGACACCGTCTCCAGATAACTGAAATACTGTTGGTGGGACGATAAACCCAATAAATAAATAAATTAATAAATTCGATACAATTCTGACTAACTTTCATTGGACTGTTGAAATGGATTCTGGCTGATCAGGCAAGTTTCTGTGTATACTCTAGATTCTCCCCCAGGACCATTCCCAATGCATGTTTGGTATTTTCACCATTAAATAAATTGAATTCATAAAATTAATTAAAGAACTTCAGAAGGGTTATAATATAGATTTTTCAATTATATCAAATTGGAGCATCGATATTTTAACCTAAGTGCCCTTGTGAATTTTTAAAATTCAATTTTAGGTGAGTGGAAGTTTGATCTGCGTAGGAACCTAATCATTTTTTTTTTCAAATTTTAGTTTTAGTATGTATTTTAACGAAATCTATTTTTAGATGCATCAGATTCCGTAATGTTTTTGATATTAACGTCAAGCTATGATTTGTAAAGGAAGATCCAAGGTGTCTAGGTAGAAACAGGGGTGCACTGCACGGAGATGGAAGTGAATCTGAACTGTGAGGTGACATAGATTCAGACGAGCATTTTTCTTTTTCAGCTACTAAAATTTTAAAATGGAAATCTCTTCAATAATTTTGCAGATTTTGAAAAACCCCCAACTGTAAACAAGTCTCGACGCAAATTTGCAAACATCTGACCAGGTCAACTAAGTTCAAATCAACGGAACCTAACACTCGGGCTGCATTGTGTCCTTTTCATCTAAACAATAGCGCAAGGCATAAATATAAATTTTGATAGACCATTCAAACACCTTTAACGTTCTCTACCAAGTATGAAGAAACTAGTGCCATCTGTCGGATCAAGATCTACACTTTTGCTGCTACGTCTTTATAAGTTTGCGTTTCCTTCGCATGCAAGCATACATGTGCACCTAAGCACCTTGTAAGGGAATTTATTCAGAATGTTGAGGAAAACAGCCCTGTGACTATCAGATCAGATCGATGAATTCTGAATGCAGCTATTGTCAGCTGCCGGAGTCATTGGCGTCATTTGCAATTCGTATCCGAAATTATGGATAGGAGATAAAATTGTAATAAAATAGGAATTCCCATGAATGCGTTGTGATGTTGTTATGTCTGAATAATACTGAACATAAAGTCGCAAATCATTGCATAGAAGACTGACATAAAAAGGGATAGTCAACCCCAACCAACAACAGACTCTGAAAAATAGACTTGTTTTTCTGTGATATCGATGATGACACATGTTAACATTTGTTCATGTTTTTATTATTGTACTTATTGCTCTGAGTGTCACAAACACCATGATTTGTACAGTCCATGTAAGGCGTATTATCGCAGGGGTCGGGCGACCCTATAAATACTTTAATGGGTAGATTTGTGCTGTAATACAATGAAATTGGATTGACATTTTAAAGAAGCGACATTTAAATTGTGATCCCCGCAAACCACTGGGGCCCGTAAACAGAGGTTATGCCCTTGCATTTAAGCAAAATTTGTGGGATTTATCTAAAAGTAAAGATATGAAAATGATACTTCGTGCGTAATAATCCTGATCTTTTGTTTGTCTACATGACGCGAGATTACGGATCTGTAACGGTGTTGTCGTGTTGTTGTTTTTATGCTAAATATGTTTCATAACGTTTATCAAAATGGACCTGCCTGGGCTTTAAAAGTGCGCTGTCCTATTTATGACAGCCGTGGCGTATTTGTAAATGTTTGGTGTGTTTGTTTTCTAAATTAGTTTCATTTCAGTTATAAACATATGTTATATAGACATGTACAACACGTTTGCCTATGTAAGAACTTCTATCTTTTCTATATTTAATCAGAACTCTAACGTAATATGTTAATAAATGCAATAATTGAATATGTAGCGTTTTGTTTTTTTTTAATTATTTTATTAAAACAAGCAGCTTTAACATGCGATCGTTTCGATGCCCGTTATTTATAATTCACTATGTTAGGAGTAATATTTAATTAAAATTAATACGTTTGTGTGAGAAAGTGCACGCTGAATATATATAGGGACCCTAACTTCGACCTAAGCAGTCAAAAGACAAAATATATTTTAAAGGCTTAGTATTTTTTAAACTTACATGTATGTGTTTCCACAACTCTATCTTTTACCTAGTTGGTGGTGGGGGGGGGGGGGGGGGGCGGTGCAAACCAAACCACCCACCCCACCCCCTGGATCCATCCCTGTAACGATCACACCTTGGACGTAACTGGTGGAGAGATATCTACAGAACTGCAACTTTTTGTTCGTCGTTAACTTTTTTTTACTTTTCTTTGCTTACACATGATTTCATGTCTGGTTATTCCCTTGCAAGTTTTCTTTTACTTCTTCAAATTAGATATTTCCTCAAATATTTTTTATTGCTTCTATTTAGGAGCGCATTTACGTGACATTCACTTGTTTATATATATATATATATATATCAGTCTTAAAAATACTCAATATTATTATAAATGTATTAAACACTCATTACATCAGATCTATTCATATGATAAATTTGGAAAGGAAAGAAATAATCAATAAATAACAATGTAAAAATACCGAAGAGTCGCATAGCACTGAACTACGTTATATATATATATATATATATATATATATATATATATACATCAATAAAGCTATTTCAAGCAAGTAAAGTACATGCAATTAAAAAAAAACACAATCTCGGAGCTGATAACGTTAATTTCATCCATTCAGTGGTTTTCTTTTTTCCGGAATGTGGCAAACACGTTCGACTGAAATTATGTAAACAATATGCACACTATTTTGATTATCTGGTCAAAAACAGGATACAACATACAACAAAGCCTGGTTGATGATATAATGTGATCTTAAAAGTAGCTGGCCACGTTGTTTTCTTAGCTAAAAAAACTGGATTGTGGCTCCACAAACCAGGTTTAAGCACCCCAGTTGGCCCTTTTGCCGATTGACCGTTCCAAGGTGGTAACTGATGTTTTTTTCTTTATGTGTGTTATGTCTCGTCTCTGTGTTTTTGTCACATTTGCATTTACCTTGTTTGCCTTTGTCTACTGGTAGATAAAATTAAAATATCTGTGAACATTTTGATAGGACCTTTTCTTATTTACCTTTTTAGATAGGAAATACATATTTGTAATGAAGAGGCGGGTGTTATGCTTTACCTTTCTCATAAATGTATGGCATCAAGAAACTTTATGGAATATTTTATCAGGGGCGTAGCTTGGCAATTTTCTGGTAATGATCATTTATATATAGTTTGACCCCACCCTTTTTATCTTTACAAGAAAATTTTACACTTTTCCTGAATTATTTTTCTTACAGCGTCTTCAATGAAATTTTCATGAAATGAAAAAAACAAACACGAAGATTGCATTTAAGCTATTTGGAGAAATTGCCATAGAACAATGGTTCAAATGGAATAAGAAGAATTGATATGAAGCAATGGGGGAAAGGCCACAATTTGTCTCCCGGATTTATATCTGAAAGTCAGTCCCGAGACTAAACAACAGTCGGTGCCTTTGACCTAGCGACTAGTACGTTGCTAACCACAAAGCCAAATGTTTTGTCTGTCAATAAAATGCAGAAACCAGTGTATATTAAAGATGGTATCCGAAAGTTGGGACCATATATTTTTCTCAAAAACCAAATCGGTCATAGTTCCTGAAAAAGCCCTGCAAAATGCTGTCGACATTCGTCATTGCAAAGAGGTATTTCCTCTCCGAGCTACGCTGCAGAGATAGCTATTTTTAAACTTAGAAAATCACGTTACATGTTCCTTTTGAGAACGAGTTACATCTGTGTAGTCATCTTTGACGTCGATATCTATTTTTAGCAGAGATCACTATCTTTTTTATAGATTTGGACAGAATGATAATTTAGAGTATTTTTGGTGTAATGAATAGTAATTTACTTACACTAAAGTATGAATTTATGCAGAAATTATGCCTAAAGTCCCCGGCGGGAAAAATAGTGTTCCGCATATTTGATTTAGGCGAATTGTTGGATAACACCTTGAAACGAAAAAACGAAAAGTAAAGTGGTAAACGACGAACTAAATGGTTGTAATTCTGTACATATCCCTCCACCAGGTACTACCGATGTATGATCATCCTGAGTACGGAAAAAATTGAAAAGTTCTAATTTGAAACAAAAGCGTTCAAAACATGTCCCATACCAGGAGTACAGAAAACTTACGAATTCGATTTAGCAATTTAAATAATTTTTTTCATGGTGCAGATTGGGGTAATAGTAAATGTTAATATACACCAATCCCAATAAGGGTACGATTTTTATTGCAGATTTAATTTGTTTTTGTTTTCATTGTTTGGGGACTATCTGTGCGAAGCTGCGTATTCTGGCACAGGCTGCTACGCGGCTGATATCATTACTTTATTTAAGTGTTTAAGAAACTGTCTAAATTGGCCGATACCTGCTTTAAGTTATTTTTCAAGAACCAAAGACGATGTCATTAGTCATGACACCGAGACTTGATTGAATGGGCTGCAAATAAATATTCATAGATCTTTCAGTATATTTGCATAACATGTAATTGCAAATTTCCGTGGAAATGTAAGATCCCGTTTCTTCTATATAAATATTTATGCAAAAGAAAACGTTCGAAAAAAATTCAATTTGAAGCTTGTTACAAATAGTTAGATTTAATGTTTATTTTTTGGTTTCGGCATAACAAGTTTGTTCGGAACCAAGTAATTTGTTAAATGCTTATTTACAAAAACAACAAATTTATTCTGTGTGTGGTGTTAGTTTTCTTTGGTCGATGCGTTTACATCATGTATACATTTTAATCATTGTCTTTTAAAACAAATGAGACTTATTTGATTAGGAACATTTAATATATTCACCGCTTGTTATTTTGTGATTTTGATTTTAAAACATAACTATATAGTTAAGAATAGAAAGTATCTGTTGCATTAATATAGTTTTAAGCGAACATTATCTATGTTGTTGTTTTTTCACTTGGCAAAGACCTGGCTGTCTAATCTTACATTTAACCAGTTGGATGTAAGTTCAGCCACTTTACCATAAATGTAATATTTAACCCTATTATTGATAATGATTTTCCATACTTATAGTTGTGATGTTGAAAGTTTCTGAAATGTCTATTCGTGTGGAGGTTTTTGCCACTTTAAAAATCAGGTAGGACACCTTCGATTGGTGTTAGAGTACATGCGGATGGGATCTGACTGCATTTTTCCGATAAGTGTGCAGCGACATTTCTATCTTTATAGCACAGGGGAACTTATGAGGTGCCCAGGGATTGAACCCGACCGGCCCATTATATTGACACCGACGAGTCAGGCGTAATGCTGTCCCATTAGCCCCGAGCGTTAAGTGGGAAGCAACTCCTACCAACATTCAAGTCTTTGTTTTGACCCAGCCGCGGTTTGAACCCACGTCATCCCGATCCGCAAGCCGACGCTCTACCACTTAAGCTATTGCGACCGGTACAGCGGTAACATGTAACCGATTATTATTTGGCATCGTTAAACCTGCACCCATGCATATTCGCATATTTCCGTTCGACTTACCAGCTGTTCAAAGAACCCGTTTAAGTCCATTAAGTGTGTACGCCTGATTATACAAGATCGTAAAATCCCCGAGGCTATACGATTGCACTAACGAAATGTAATGAGTGCAAGTTCAATATTGTCATGCTATACTAAATTTAAAACGTTTTAAGCTGAGTATCCTGTGGAAATAATGCCGTTGGAAATAACCAATTCAACTGAAAAACATTTGCTTATAGCACTAGCCAGACCAGAACCTCATGTCTTTGTGTTACATTTCTGAGGTTCTTCCACTGTGCCGCTTTCCTTTGTGATTCGAGTCTTGTCATAAACTATCAATATAGCATACTCCCTAACATGCTTTCAAAACACCGTTATTTAAGGTCATCCGCTTATTAAGTGATTATTTAATTTGGTTTGCAGCAACAAGATCAAATGAATCTTTTGTTAGGAAATTGTATTTTATACTGAAGGAAAAAAGTTTACCAAGTTTTTTTTTACAACTGGTTTTCGTCTATAAATCAATGTGACTAAAACGTTTCCGTATTGACAAATTGCGCCTATCCATTGACAACATGATTTCCACCTTACCATGATGTAAGCGTGAAACGTAACTTTCATGAAAATCCCCTGCAGTAAGTGCACAGCAAAACGGACGGTCCTCAGCGGGTCACAAAGTTCCCTAGGAGTCAACCCTCTCTGAACTTGCTAAACTTTTTTCCTTCAGTATACTTAGAAGAAAACACGAAACACGTTTACCCGAAATAATATTTTCGTATCTTTCAACGACCTCTACCAGTTAACAACAATGATTTTTTATCATTTGTCCTATAATGTTGTATTTGGTGCAAAGATAGGTAAATTTATATGTAAAAGTCTCATCCACAGAAACATATCTCAAGCTTATAGTTTGACTCTTTCAATACAGCTTACAAAGATATTGTTATTACACTTAACAAGCGTTGTCCCCCATTTATTTGACAAGGTTCTGATAGCGCCATACTATTGAGATGTTCAAAATGCTATAAAAATAATTTTAAAAAAAAACTTTTAATAAAATCTCAACCAAGAAATGATACTGTTCAGTCCTGGTAAATATCCAGTTTGAAAAGGGCAGTTCATGCACTTGTCAAAAATAAATTGCTTTTTAATAAATTGACATTTTAATATAGTTCACGAAAATGTTGAAATGTTTTTGTAATACTAAAATATAATGTTTCTTATAAAATGCATTTATCGTGTCGTTTAAATGTTTCAGACGCCAGTATGATGGACAGTTTTGCATATTTCGACGGTTATATGTTTTGCAGTTGTGGTTTTATTTAATTAAGCGCACATGTTTTTTCTCTTTATTATTATTTTTTTATTGTGCTCTTTTACTCGTCTTTCCTGGACAAATTTATACGCGTTTTGTTTTAATACAGAATTTTGCCATTTTCCATGTTGATTTATTTAAATCACGACCGCATGCATAACAACAAACTGACGTCTAAAATTTCCTTTGACTGCGTTATTGTTGTTATCGGCAAACATTGTATGGTACTTATCAGTTCTAGACGTCATTACTTCTTATTCTTTGAATCTTTCTTACAGTTTATATGAAACTAGAACTCCGTGAGTCGGATGTGTCGCCTGACGAAAATTTTGTAAGTCGACATAAAAAAATGTTAATTATTTTTTGTTGTACAGATATTAGCAATGTATTTGCACAAAATTCACATATAAAATAATCTTTTAATTGTCTCATTGCAAAAAACATGCACAACAAGTTATGCCCTTCGCAAGAAATGCACTAAAAATCAATCAAATGGGAATAACTAAAAAAACGAAGGTGGAGTTACCCTTCTTGTGCACTGTACTTTGAGTCATTGCCAGAAACATGCATACCAAGTTTGGACGCCGCCGTCGCCGACAAAGTAATCCCTATATGTCGCCTTTTCAGGCGACACAAAAATGAGGTTTTCACGAAATTATAAGGTTCACGAACATGTATATATATATATATATATAATTTATATATATATATATATCAAGATGGAAGGTAGATATCATAACAAGAAACTTTGCACGTTAATGCCATTTCAACGCAATAACTTACAATCTACTTACTAGCTTTAGAGTTAAAGAACATACCTATAAGCTTCTTCCATTTCCGTTATCGTGTAACAAGTTGTTATTTAAAATAAACAGGTGAGGAATGTCGTGGGTTTGACACAACTCGTCCAAGGCATTACAAATTGTTCTGGTGTACTTTATAATGCTTAAGGCTTTAGATCCTTCATTGTCATAAAACAGGATACATGAAATGTTATAATATATTAACTCTATACTTTATTCTAGAAATGTTTGTAAAAGTTAAAAGATTTTAACCATAAAATAAGTAATTTATGGCAAGTTTTATATTTTATGGGGTCACTACTCAAAATTGCCCAAAAAATGCCAACCTATGACTTGTAAAAAGTGTCTTATTTTTCACAAATTCATTTAAAATGTGGCAAATATGGTATCAAATTGTCCATTAGGTATCATATTATCAAGCACAAATATCAAATGTTTCATATTGTTTACAATAAAGTATATAAAAGTAAAAATATTTTGTCATTTGTTTTTGAAAATAGCCATTTTTTGAATTTCTGATTATGTACTTCATTTTTTAAAAGATTTTTTTAAAAGTAAGTGACAAAGTCCATCCAAATAAAATACACAGAAATTATCTACCATATTACCTGAAATATTTAGCAAAAAAATGGCAATTTTTACCATGTAGTTTGTATGATATACTGCACCTTAGAAGAACACCCTCCAAGATTATGTCGGCCATTTTTCTTATTAATCAGATAAATAAACATACAGACAAAGCAGCATGAATCAACTAAACATGCCTTATAAAATAAATAAATTAATATTCTAATTTTTTAACATGCTACAGCAGCTATATATAGTGCCACATTTGAATTACAATAGCATTTTATAAATTTCTGTTGAACTTACATGTAGAGCTATAGCCTATTGGGTTTTGAAATAATAAAATTGTGAGACCAACTGTGACCGTTCCATCTACCATCTCATTTGGAGCTTACACGTTAAATGATTTCAAACATGTAGAAATAATAGTATGTTCACAAGCTATTTCTTCGAGAAATAAAGTGCCAAAGCAGGAATGACTGAATCCAATGTTCTCTTTGTGTTCGTCACTCGCGGCTGACCTTCACAGTTCTTCATTACGAAAATGTTTCTCAGTCCAACTTCATTTCCTGTCATTAAGGCGTTTTATTGAGAAATAAAATAAAAAAAAAACGCTGTTGGAATGTTCGTAATTATATCCTTATTTAAATCAAAATACAGTAATGTGTTCAAAAACGAATACTTTCAATAATTTAAGTTTTGGAGACTATTTAATGTCGTAAAAAGCCGAGTAATCTCGAAGTGGCTCCGTAACTTCTACGAAAGGTAGCGTAATAAGGCGATGATTGACGATCTAATGATGGTCCTAAATCGTTAAACGCTCGGCATAAAATGGAGGTTTCACACCTGGTGGAATTCACACCTGGTCCACCAGGTGTCATGATAATGTGACTAAGTGTAGTATCATGTCATGTTAACATCAAAATGTCTTGTATATATACTTCTTGTGAAAACGAGGACTTTATTTAAGGTAAAAGATGTGTAATAGTGACTAAATAAGATCCTGACAAACGATATATCGAATTATTCAGCATTTTATTCTGGATTATTTTCCAAATTTCAACGACTATTCACCTCAGCTAATTTACGGTTTGCTTATTTTTATGTACTAGGTCGACGTCCTCAAATCTGACCTTTAAATAACCTCATCCATGTCAAATTTGGATGAATAAAATATAAAGAAAACCCCGTAATGTCATTTGTTTTCTCCATTTTTATTAGAGTATACTTTTCTTAATAAAAATACTAAAAAAATGTGAAAAAACACACTTTTTTCTTTCTTTGCTTTAATTTTTTTTATTTTTATTTTATTTTTTATTTTTTTGCGAATCTTCCTCGCTGACCGCGATTCCTTGTCGCCATTTTGGAGTGAAGAAATTGACGCGATTTTATTGGATAAAATTGGAAAACTAAAGTCGGGTGACTTTATTCTCGGAAGGCCGAGTGTTGACGTAAATGATCGAATATGTAACATCGTAAAACGCTAAATGTCGTCATAACACCAATATTCATGAGATTGATTACACATCTAATACCTTAAATAAATAATCTTACCTTAGATAAGTTATTTGGTTAGAGCCTTTTAGTTTTCATGAAAACTGGGGGTTTTTTCTTGATAATAATTGCTTTCATAAAACGACTTTGTGAAACAAGTGCAACAGGTATGTGCTAGCGATATTAAGAATTACAACGCCAAATGAATGTTTGTTCAGATACAATCATTACAATTTAGTTGTCATAATAACTTGCTGTACTTTCACGATATCATTCGTAACTACTCGACTATTTCCGGAGTCTCCGGGGTGTTCCAAGTGCCACTATACCAAATAACTGACGTGTAAACCACCTTTTATTTTCATAAAATAATAATTAAGTGGTGACGAGTATGTGCCACCATATTCAAAGATGTAGATCTGGTCCTACTGACAGTAATTGATGTTCTACTACAATTTGCCCATCATTTCATTTCATTTGTCTTGTCTGTTTTATTCATGTTGTTGTATTTATTATGTCATGGACCCCATTGGAAATAAGTCATCTTGACTTTCATCGGCTATCCATGCATGACATTTCTAGTCATTACAAATGCACCAATAACAGACTGATTTTTCATAAAGAGTAGGCAAACCATGAACATATTTATAGTTAGACTGGCTTGGGAATTCAGTACCACTCTTAATAGTTTTACAAATGTGTTTTTATTACTTTTAAATGTGGCTAATGGTATTTTACATGAATTAGTTATCATTGATATTGTAATCTATCTTAATGACCATGGGGTCAAATATTTGTCAGTACCACTCTTAATAGTTTTACAAATGTGTTTTATTACTTTTAAATGTAGCTAATGGTATTTAAAGGTAGTTATCACTGATATTGAAATCTATCTTAATGACTATAAGGTTTTTTGTCTTAATTTCTAGATATGTTTTATATGTTGTTATATTGTATTGTAATGTCTAATGATTGAATGCATTTGTTATTGATCAATATTTTTTGTCTGTTTAAATGTTTCGTTTGTTATATTTATTGTAAAATCAAAGAAGAAAAAAAGTCACATATTTTTTTAACTGCGAAGGGACTCGATCTCTGGACACAGGTAACACCAGAATAAGTCCATAACCACTGTACTATTCCACGATTGTAATCTGTGTGTGAGTAAAATTGATATTTTGTATAACGTGCCACTACAGACGCTTTCGATCCGTTTTAGAAATAGAAAAAAATAATAAATTTTAAACGAATAACCAATAGTTTTCATAAGATTTATAAACATATTAATAGAAAGAACAACTTAACATATAATAATACTGCATACTCGCTATAGTTATATATAAAAAGAACGTCATTTACCGAAATAGGACTCGTACGTTGGGAATGTGTAAATCGCCAAACGTCCGGAATTTGGAACGCCTTGTTCATTTTCCCTCGATCATTCTCTAGCTTGAACGAGAATGTCCGCGGACATCCGCTCGCATGTGCAAACTTTTTCAGCATTCCATATATAGGCGGCGCGCTCCAGCGCGTCGCCAATAATATTATGCCTCTGTGCGGGAAATGGTCATAATATCTACATATACTCAAAATGTAGTTTAGGCAAGGACGATGGTAAACACTGCTTCAATTGTTAGACAGAAGAAATCATGAAAAAGTCGCTTTAAATGTCCATTCTTTCTACAGCTATAAGCAAGCACGATGGAAACTTCTTTTAAAAACAAATATCGACGTTACAGCGAATTACCAAGAAGACGATAGAACGTAATCTCACAAGAAAATGGCCACGTGGTTTTCTTAGTTTAAAAATAGATGTCTGTGCAGAGTGACCCAGATAGGAAAGATATGTTTATAATGATCAGTGAGGTGTTATTCTTCAACTTTCTCTTAGATTTAGGACACGGATAAAATGATTTTCGAGGGATCTTTTCATACATATTACAATAATTAATCTGGATGCTTGATAGAAAATCGTGGTCCAAAACTGCCGGACACCACGTTAAAGATAAAAGAATATCAGAACAAGAAAGCAAACAAGTTGTGGGTTTCATTACGTTATTGAACCTTCCGGATGCCAAGTTGTGAGTATGTGTAACATAAAAATACAGCTTCCCCTGGCTGGAATTAATTAAAAATAACACGAAATATAACACGTTTAAACGTTTATTATTTATGACAACGCAGAGAAATAAATATAGCATATTAGTTGAGATTCATAATGTAAATAAACAGATTTAGAAACAATGCCAAATCAGATACACAATGTGTACATTGTGCCACAAAACTACACAATACATATCATGGTGATAATGCTTTTTTTTATTTGTCAATACATCCAGCCGACAATCTTTGACTCAACCAAAGACACCGTACATGACTAGAGAAACATAAGAGGTAGAACATTTAGTAAATACAACTTTCAAATGCAGACTGTTATTTTAAAATGCAATACCTAACATTTATATATGATTTCTAATTTCATCTTCAAATTAAGTGCTGTTTTTTTTTTTTTTTTGTAGGTGTTTCTTTTTACATTCATGCAGCGAACATTTATTATCATAATAGCAACGTCCAGCATTTTGGTGGAGGAAGACCACAGAAAATGTTTGGGTAGAACCACCGGCGCACCGCAAGTCAGCTGGAAGACCGTCCATCATTAAGTTCTTCGCCTCGAACCGGACTCGAACCCACGCAATGAGAGGCTAAGCAGTCAGAGGCGTTTCCAATTCAGCGACTCTACCACTACGCCACGGGCGCCCTTCAGATTTAGTGCAAATAACGTTTCAGATACATTATTTATCATATGTAATGGCCGTTTGTCCATAATTGTTAACATTAATTCAAGTGAGTCTCAATAACAAATCATACATTTTATAAAATCTTTTAGCACTGGGTTTTTAATTAATTCGGTCGAATCCCGAAGTTGGCGACTGTAATTGCTGTTCAGCCACGGTCACCCATACCGAGCAGCTTTATATTTAGTGTTGTTTATTGACAAATGTAACAGAATGCGAACTTCCCACATACATCTGCCAACTTGAACTGCGGCAGACGATGTTTTATTGACAATACAAGCTGAACAATTGATTCAAGACAGACTTCAGATAAGATTAGTCACTCTGATTTACCAAAACGTGTTGTCTTTCTTTAAAAAGACGACGCATATATGAATGTTCTGTATTCTGTAAAAAAAAAACAACAAAAAAAACTAGAAGGCAGTATTAATCATCGTAATTCTATATTAAGCCTAGAGAACTGTATTAAGTCCTAATCCCGTACAAAGCAAAGGCATCTGTATAACGTGTAATAATTCTGTATAAAGCCTAAATAGCAGCGTAATTCTGCATAACACCTAGACAGCTCTAGTTCTGTATTCAGCCTAGACAGCTATATTAAGTCATATTCTTTATGCATATTAGACAGCTGTATTAAGTCGTTATTCTGAATAAACCCCAAACAGTTGTATTGTGTAATAATTCTCTATAAATACTAGATGGATATTATCTGTTTTATTCTCGAGAATGTGGTGACAACATTGATTTATAGAGTAGTGGGAATGACCTAAGACGGAATTAAAGTCTACTTTATGACTTATTTTTGTTTAGTTCTGTGTGTGGTACGTGCATGCGTGCGTGCGTGTGTTTGCTTCTCTTTCTTTGGAAAGAAAAATCTGACTTTGTAACAAAAACAAACAACAGTCGAACCTCGGTTATTCAAACACGGGTTGTCCGAAGCCGATGCATTATTTGAAGTCACTGGTCGGTCCAGATTCTTTTCCTATATAATTTAATGCAAAATACCTCCGAATTTTCAATTGCATTAATCGAAGTTTCCGCATTATTCGAAGACAAGTTTACTCCCCAGCATACAGTACTTATCCTATTTTCAGACATCTTATCCAAAGCCAGATCGCGCCATCGGTCGACCGACCATTATGTATTGTCATCAGCCAAACTGCGAAGGAACGTTACTCCAGTATTATCGATGTTTGGCTTCGTTTATTGATTGGTTAAAGTTGTTAGTTGCATATAACGTGTTTATTAGTTTGACATTCAGTTACGATGTAAAAATAAATTAAACAGAGTAACAATCCAATTTAAGATTGACACTAATTTATTTTGTTTCACAGCTGTTTTGCAAAATGTTAACTGATCAATCTGGAGAAGGGCGCAGCAATTGAGGGACACCCTGATCAGCTACAATGCAATACTATGCGATTTAATACTATGTGCTTGTAATTATTACGTATAAATGCATGTTGCAGTTTATTGACGATGGTAACATGTTCACACATATTCGGCAATGCTTTATACATACATGTATAAATTTTGATTTTTCGTTATTTTGAAAAGATAGAATACATATACCTATAAAATGACGCTTATGCTATTACTCATTTCTTTTTAAACAAAAATAACGTATGTTTCACTGTTGAAGGTATTATGGTATATACATTGCTCATTGCAAATTACTGCAAAGAATTACCTAATTCAAAATGGCGGACTCCTATTCGGAAAATTTTGTAAGTGAAGGCAATTTGGATTATTCCAACCTATGCATTATTCGAAGTAAATCGGCGTTCGCGACGACTTCGAATAAAAAATAAAAAAAGTTCGACTGTAATTAAACTTGAACACATTTTTAAACTTTTACTCTCCACTATATCTGCAGCACCGAAACAGACAAGGTGCTCCGAATATCGACTTCCGGTGACTTCCACCAATCGGGAATCCTCTGGCTATTCCGGATTATTCCGCCATGACATTTATTATCACATACAGTAAAACCCATCCAAAGCAACATTTGGCGGAGGCACAGAAAACTGTTGTTGCTGAGAGGTGTTGCAGAGGTCATCATTGTCAAGTTAGATTACCTTATATAAAACATTATTTTATTTCCAAACTTATTTTATTATGTTTAAATGGTATCAAAAGTGTAGTATTTCACATAACCGTTATGTACCTAATATTTGATAAAATAGAAGAACAGAAAAGCATACAAGCATACACAGCGTTATTTTAAACACACTAAATATCCTTATTTAGAATCAGATAAGTTTTAAATAAAACAGAGCTTAATTAAGTAAACTAAGCAGGTACAAACTGAGCACTAAAATATGAATATAGATAAATGTTTCAACATTTAGTCACCATAAATTTATATTGTAACTGCAGATAAGAAGTAGTCATTGATACTTTCCCTTCTTACAGAAGTAAAATATATTATAAAAATGTTGTTTGATAACCTAGGCTTATCATATATATTCAACAATAGGTTGCATCATGGTACTTGTGTTAATATTGCTGTACAGAGAATATTTGATTAATATATTGAGTGGTGTTTTAATTTAATTAAAAATTCTAAAAAATAGAACCTATCTGTCTTGTTAAGAATGCTTTTGAATTTGAGCCCTATAATGATAATACCGATAATAAACAGCATCGTATTGCTTACATTTAGACTATCATTTCATAAACTTGCTATTGAAGAAGGTCGTTATAAGAATATAGAAAGACATGATAGAATTGCAAACTATATAACATGAATGTAGTCGAAAATAAATATTATTTCCTGTTAGTATGTCCGTTTTTCAGAGATTTAAGAAATATATTCCTGCCTTCGTATTTTTGCTCTTTTCCTACATTCCAATAAATTTAAATTATTATGCTAGAGTAGGAAACCATCGTTAATAAAGAAACTTTCTAAATTTATATATCTATCTTTTTAAAAAAAAAATGCCAAATACATGATTGATTGGTTACTAACTCAACAATAAGTTTTTGTGGACTTTAAAAATCATCATAAGTCCCATTTACCAAAAAATTGATTTTTTTCTATAAGCACTATTTTGAAACAATGTTATAAGGTGTTTTTCACACCTAACAAAGTTAGGCTATCTGTCAAATAGACACTGGATTAGAACCTATACCAAATAAGTTAACCATGATTCCTCATCAATGAATACAAGTTTGAGTGTGATAGTTGCAAGTAGCCGAAAAGTGGTGTTCAACTGAGGTTATAACAGCCTTTTCTCAGAGGTGGTGCTGCTCAGGGTTAAAATGCACTGAACTCTTGTGGGGGAAAACAAAAGTATTGCTGCTCAGAGGTGTTTTTGCAGAGGTTTTACTGTAGTAAGATCTAATTGCCGAAACAAAGGACGGAGAATGTGTTGACGTCATCACCTTTTAGTTCTGTTTCATACCCGGACCGAACTTCCAGTCTGTCTCCTTTCTGCAATCGCAATACCACAGACCCGCCACCCTGGGTGTGCGTGCCGCTGCGATTGTCACTCCAAGCCTAGGTGAATCAAGAATAATGAATCAATAATACAGTAAGATATACAAAAAAAACTGAATATTTAACTCACTTTGACCGAAATAAGAATGAAGTTATTATTGTGTTTACATAATAACGTCTAACAAATTATAAATGGCCTATTATGACTACGTATTTGGGTATATCTATAGGCATGCCAAATGGCTTTCTTAAAAGTTGTTTGTCAACAAAATTAAAAGTTGAAGTTAAACTTAAATAAAAATCACACATCAACAGACAGTGAAAGTGATAATACAATAAGCCTCGAAAAACATGCTGACGTACTTTGAAGACATTTCTGTGATTGTGTTTCAGTTCCAGTATGGCCACATTGGATTCCGTTGCCAAGACGGTGATGCTGATGAGACAGTAACAGTTCCGGGGACTCACGAAGCTTGCCGATTTTGGGATGGATGTCAAGCCTCCAGCTGTGTACGTCTGAGTATAGGGAACCAGGCTATTTGCATGGACAGTAGTAGTTTCTGTCAAGGAGACGAACATTGCGACAGGTGCGCTGGCTGGAAAAAAACAACAACACCAAGGCATCTAGAAAAACTTTTTGCCAGTGTTTTACATTGAATTTTGAACTGTTGATTTGTATAAGTGGCAAACATTGCCTCAAAATGGAACGACATAAACAGTCTAGTTATGCACCCATTTAAGACAGGATAAAAATATGTTAGCATAAATGAGACACAATTCTCTGGACTTAAGTACGTGGTTCCATTCTGTGCAATTCGTTTTCACTCTGTAAAAAAGATATTGCTCATTGTGTTGTTTGTTATACGTTCGTAACATATTTGGGCATTTTTGTACACTCTGGAAACAGAGCAATTCATGAAAAGAAAAGTGATGTTTACAATATTGTTAAACTATGTACAGGCAGCACTTTCAGCGCTTTGATATTGTTTCTTGTCATCGCTTCTGATTCTCTTCAACAACGTGTTTCACTTACATGTCTCTACTTATGGGCAGTTTATATAAATATCAAGCAACGAGAATTTAAATCAAGTCTTACATTTGTTTTGACGACTTTTTAGAATCGCAGCGACACAATTATTGTCATTAGCCTATAATACGACCAGCTACTTTGGTGAACCAAAACCCCAAAATAATAATCCGCCCAGGTACAGCCGGTCAGCAAGAAAACCTTCCCACATATACTTCGCCTTGTGTTAACAAGCCGGCGAGTCTATCTCGAAGCCACGGGCGGCCTTTGAGCCAAACACACTTAAAGCTCGGGCAAAGACCGGTAAACAAGTCCGACATGTCCTTAGGATGCGCTCAGAATATAAACGATCTGCCAGTATGTACGCAGTGAGAACTTAACGACGTTGTTATCGGCTATTTGGTCTGGGTTTTATTTGGTTGGTGAATTACCAATATTATTTCGGTCAAAAAAAGATTGTTTTTAGTTGAAATAGGCACAATGCTATCGTCACTGTTATATCATGGCGGTAACTTGTCCTGACTGGATAGTGTATATGTTTGTGCGTCTTTTATAATGTACTTAAGCGACGACATTATTATATCTGATTTTATTTCTAAGCAAAATCATGGTTTATATTAATAATAACGGACTATTCATTGTACTCTTCACCAGTAAGAATGTAGCTTTTGCAATAATTGTGCTACAATTTTATTACAATTCTGTGAGTTATTGCAAAACTGAATGTTACAAAAGCTTTGTGGAAATGCACTTCGGGATTCGATCTTGACACCAACGTGCGTTACAACTGTTGCCTTACTACAACCGACAGTATAAAATCTAACGCATTTCGGAGTAAGTGTTAATATATATTAGAGGTTCTTATGATAGTTACTATAATTTTAGCAGATGAATCGTTAAAAGTCGATGTGTAATATAAAGTAACTTAAAGAGTGTTATCAGATGAACACAATCTGAAATTTGGCATATCAAGATATTAATGCTCGTTGGGTCTATGTTTGAAACGGTCCCCAAAGAGGGCAAGAGTGATCCTCCTTGGGTCGGACACCAATATTATAGTGCGATGGACCTAAAGTGCGTTCCAACAAAGCGTCCCCCAACGTGCGTAAGGCCCAATGGGGTCAGACGCTTTTGCGGGACCTTAAGTGCGTTCCAACAAAGCGGACCCCAAGGTGCGTAAAGCCTTATGGGGTTAGGCATTCTAGTGCGCTGGACCTAAAATGCGTTCCAACAAAGCGGACCCAAAGGTGCGTAAAGCCTTATGGGGTTAGGCATTTTAGTGCGCTGGACCTAAAATGCGTTCCAACAAAGCGGACCCAAAGGTGTGTAATATCTTACGGGGTCCGATACTTTTGTGCGCTGGACCTTAAAGTGCGTTTCAATAAAGGGTAAATTCTGGGAAATTTATTTCGGAAATAAGCAGCCGGAAATTTTTGAAAATTGCATTTGACTGGGCAACATAATTGGGCACATATTTATACTTTTTGTAGCTCTTTGTCTAAGCATGTTCCTTCTACATTGAGGGGAAACATATCTGGATGGTAGTAGATTTTGTAGAAAGTACATACCATAGATGTTGGATGGACCGCCAATAAGGACCCTGTCTCGAAGTTCACGATGATGTGGAATATCAAACAACGACCGCTTCACCAATTTAACTGCAAACAATATAAAATATTATAATCATAACAAGAATTAAACTATAATAAGAAGGACCCTATCACATTAGGACAATATGATTTTTGACACAAATTCCTATAAATGTTCAAAAATTCATAATGATCATATTCGTTAAGTCCCGCTATACGTGGTGGAGGAATATTTCATTCAAAAACTCAACTGTGGCCTCGTATTACAGTTGGAAAACACTCTCTCATGTATGTTGGCCTTATCTGGGATTCGAGCCCAAGCGTCGAGTGGTTAAGGAGTTACGAGTCGACAACCCGTGCGGTTTAGCAATAGGCGACGCTATGAATGTTGTTGTTGTTGTTGTTGTTGTTGTTAGTGGTTAGTGGTGGTAGTAGTGGTAAGTTAAGGGGGGTGATAGTGTTGTTGTTGTTGTTGTTGTTGCTGCTGCTGCTGCTGCTGCTGCTGCTGCTGCTGCTGCTGCTGCTGTAACTGCTGCTATGGTGTATAAATGCGTTGATAACAATTTAGCAATTCAACCGCGTCTGTACCCTTAATAACATCGATAAAACAGTTTATCGGTCCCGAATGTTTGAACAGTCACAATGAACCCTTGTTATGGGCTATGAAGTTTTATTAAGTAGTATTTAGATGTATTCAATAAGTGGGCGTAATTTAACAGCAAACGCAGATACAGCTAAACATAGGGGCAGATGCTGTAAAATGCTGGCTTCTATGATAATTATGTCAGTGCAGATTATTATATATATTATTTGTATTCGTTATCTTTGTCGTTGTCGTCTACGTTATTGTTATTTGCACATGTATTGTAATCATTATATCCATTCTCTATATCACAATGTATAGACGGTTTGTATTTCAAGTTATGATAGAGCATAGATATGAAGATGGAAAATTCAGCATTTGCCATTTGTGTAAAGTATTGTACACATAACAAAACATTCAAAATATATAAAAAAAAACATATATAAAAAAACGCGACAAGTATTTCATTTTTTTGTGCTGATTTATCTCTGTATTTTAGTTGTAAAAGTCAGTATATGCTTCATTTACGCTACTGCGCGGCCATTTTGAATGCTCATCTATGACGTCATCGCTAAGGGGAGATAAAAGAGTTCACAAGTTGACAAGTGCGGACCGTAATTCTTACGCACTACTGTTAAAAATCTAACAAATCTTGAAACTTTTTTTCTCGTAACTTTTCTTATTTATCAACGAGGAAAATACTACAAGATGTACACTATCATGTTGTTTCAATGTTTACACAATTAACAATTGTTACCGTCACCTATCTTTTAAAACATATTCATATGTAGCGTTATAGTAAAATAACCGTTTCAACGGTGTAGCCGAATTGCAAATCAATCCACACGTAACATTAAGAACACATTCGCTTTGATAATATCTTGCAAATCAATCCACACGTTAAATTTAGAACACATTCGCTTTAATTATATCTGTATACAATCACGCTAATTTACAATAAATACTGTCACGAGAATCACAATGCAAGGGGGGCTTTTAAACGAGCTCTAAGTGATTGATTCAGATTCACGAGACAAGAAGTGTCAAACAATCAGACATGCCATTGTTTACTTCAATTGCCTGTACGCGATGGATACAATACTTTTTTAAAGTTGGGATGGACAATTTAAATTATTGATTTAAAATTGAAAAATAGAATATTTTAATAACGTAATTTTGTCTCTTTTTTACCTTTTTTACATGGCGATATTTTTACTTAATTTTTAATTTAAATAAAAGTATTTATAACATCTCCTTTTCAAGCTACTTGTGTATCTATATCGTACCTTTTCTGCGATGAAATATAATGATATATTTCTCGACTATTAAGTCCTTGGATGAAAATTCAATGATATATCTTCATAATCCTAACGGCTTCCGATCTATTTAGCTAATAATGTGTTATTTGCTTAATGTCTAATTTACAGCTTGATTATGCAGGTCTATTTTATTTGATAGCCCTCGACAGTTACGTTTATTGGGTTTATCGTCCCACCAACAGTATTTCACTTATCTGGAGACGGTGTCCACTTGAAGCAGATATAGTGCTGCCTTCACTGTGTATAGCATGCCGTGAACACCTGGCATGATACCACACCCAGTCACATTATCCTGACACCGGGCCAACCAGTCGTGGAACTACCCTTATATTTGCTTGAGCGTTAGCAAGGGAGCTATACCACTACCATTTTTAACGACTTTGGCATGTCGCGGCCCGGGATCGAACCCGGCGCCTCCCGTACCTGGAGCCGACGCTCTACCGATTGCGCGACGGTTACGTAGAGTTGGACATGTTCAACAGCTACCGTTGTCAATGGGCATGTTCAACAGTTACCGTTGTCAATGGGCATGTTCAACAGCTACCGTTGTCAATGGACATGTTCAACAGCTACCGTTGTCAATGGACATGTTTAACAGCTACCGTTGTCAATGGGCATGTTCAACAGCTACCGTTGTCAATGGACATGTTCAACAGCTACCGTTGTCAATGGACATGTTCAACAGCTACCGTTGTCAAGGGGCATGTTCAACAGCTACCGTTATCAATGGACATGTTCAACAGCTACCGTTGTCAATGGGCATGTTCAACAGCTACCGTTGTCAATGGGCATGTTCAACAGCTACCGTTGTCAATGGACATGTTCAACAGCTACCGTTGTCAATGGGCATGTTCAACAGCTACCGTTGTCAATGGGCATGTTCAACAGCTACCGTTGTCAATGGACATGTTCAACAGCTATCGTTGTCAATGGGCATGTTCAACAGCTACCGTTGTCAATGGGCATGTTCATCAGCTACCGTTGTCAATGGGCATGTTCAACAGCTACCGTTGTCAATGGACATGTTCAACAGCTACCGTTGTCAATGGACATGTTCAACAGCTACCGTTGTCAATGGACATGTTTAACAGCTACCGTTGTCAATGGACATGTTCAACAGCTACCGTTGTCAATGGGCATGTTCAACAGCTACCGTTGTCAATGGGCATGTTCAACAGCTACCGTTGTCAATGGACATGTTCAACAGTTACCGTTGTCAATGGACATGTTCAACAGTTACCGTTGTCAATGGACATGTTCAACAGTTACCGTTGTCAATGGACATGTTCAACAGTTACCGTTGTCAATGGACATGTTCAACAGCTACCGTTGTCAATGGACATGTTCATCAGTTACCGTTGTCAATGGACATGTTCAACAGCTACCGTTGTCAATGGACATGTTCAACAGTTACCGTTGTCAAAGATCATGTTCAACAGCTACCGTTGTCAACGGACATGTTCAACAGCTACCGTTGTCAAAGATCATGTTCAACAGTTACCGTTGTCAAAGGACATGTTCAACAGTTACCGTTGTAAATGGACATGTTCAACAGCTACCGTTGTCAATGGACATGTTCAACAGCTATCGTTGTCAATGGGCATGTTCAACAGCTACTGTTGTCAATGGGCATGTTCAACAGCTACCGTTGTCAATGGGCATGTTCAACAGCTACCGTTGTCAATGGACATGTTCAACAGCTACCGTTGTCAATGGGCATGTTTAACAGCTATCGTTGTTAATGGGCATGTTCAACAGCTACCGTTGTCAATGGACATGTTCAACAGCTACCGTTGTCAATGGGCATGTTCAACAGCTACCGTTGTCAATGGGCATGTTTAACAGCTACCGTTGTCAATGGACATGTTCAACAGCTACCGTTGTCAATGGGCATGTTCAACAGCTACCGTTGTCAATGGACATGTTCAACAGCTACCGTTGTCAATGGACATGTTCAACAACTACCGTTGTCAATGGACATGTTCAACAGCTACCGTTGTCAATGGACATGTTCAACAGCTACCGTTGTCAATGGGCTTGTTCAACAGCTACCGTTGTCAATGGGCATGTTCAACAGCTACCGTTGTCAATGGACATGTTTAACAGCTACCGTTGTCAATGGACATGTTCAACAGCTACCGTTGTTAATGGACATGTTCAACAGCTACCGTTGTCAATGGACATGTTCAACAGCTACCGTTGTCAATGGACATGTTCAACAGCTACCGTTGTCAACGGACATGTTCAACAGTTACCGTTGTCAATGGACATGTTCAACAGTTACCGTTGTCAATGGACATGTTCAACAGTTACCGTTGTCAATGGACATGTTCAACAGCTACCGTTGTCAATGGACATGTTCATCAGTTACCGTTGTCAATGGACATGTTCAACAGCTACCGTTGTCAATGGACATGTTCAACAGTTACCGTTGTCAAAGATCATGTTCAACAGCTACCGTTGTCAACGGACATGTTCAACAGCTACCGTTGTCAAAGATCATGTTCAACAGTTACCGTTGTCAAAGGACATGTTCAACAGTTACCGTTGTAAATGGACATGTTCAACAGCTACCGTTGTCAAAGGACATGTTCAACAGTTACCGTTGTCAATGGACATGTTCAACAGCTACCGTTGTCAATGGACATGTTCAACAGCTACCGTTGTCAAAGGACATGTTCAACAGTTACCGTTGTCAATGGACATGTTCAACAGCTACCGTTGTCAATGGACATGTTCAACAGCTACCGTTGTCAAAGGACATGTCCAACAACTACCGTTGTCAAAGGACATGTTCAACAGTTACCGTTGTCAATGGACATGTTCAACAGCTACCGTTGTCAATGGGCATGTTCAACAGCTACCGTTGTCAATGGGCATGTTCAACAGCTACCGTTGTCAATGGACATGTTCAACAGCTACCGTTGTCAATGGGCATGTTCAACAGCTACCGTTGTCAATGGACATGTTCAACAGCTATCGTTGTCAATGGGCATGTTCAACAGCTACTGTTGTCAATGGGCATGTTCATCAGCTACCGTTGTCAATGGGCATGTTCAACAGCTACCGTTGTCAATGGACATGTTCAACAGCTACCGTTGTCAATGGGCATGTTTAACAGCTATCGTTGTTAATGGGCATGTTCAACAGCTACCGTTGTCAATGGACATGTTCAACAGCTACCGTTGTCAATGGGCATGTTCAACAGCTACCGTTGTCAATGGGCATGTTTAACAGCTACCGTTGTCAATGGACATGTTCAACAGCTATCGTTGTCAATGGGCATGTTCAACAGCTACCGTTGTCAATGGGCATGTTCATCAGCTACCGTTGTCAATTGGCATGTTCAACAGCTACCATTGTCAATGGACATGTTCATCAGCTACCGTTGTCAATGGACATGTTCAACAGCTACCGTTGTCAATGGACATGTTCAACAGCTACCGTTGTCAATGGACATGTTCAACAGCTACCGTTGTCAATGGGCATGTTCAACAGCTACCGTTGTCAATGGGCATGTTCAACAGCTACCGTTATCAATAGACATGTTCAACAGCTACCGTTGTCAATGGGCATGTTCAACAGCTACCGTTGTCAATGGACATGTTCAACAGCTACCGTTGTCAAAGGACATGTCCAACAGCTACCGTTGTCAAAGGACATGTTCAACAGTTACCGTTGTCAATGGACATGTTCAACAGCTACCGTTGTCAATGGACATGTTCAACAGCTACCGTTGTCAATGGACATGTTCAACAGCTACCGTTGTCAATGGACATGTTCAACAGCTACCGTTGTCAAAGGACATGTTCAACAGTTACCGTTGTCAATGGACATGTTCAACAGTTACCGTTGTTAATGGACATGTTCAACAACTACCGTTGTCAATGGACATGTTCAACAACTACCGTTGTCAATGGACATGCTCAACATCTACCGTTTTCAATGGACATGTTCAACAGCTACCGTTGTCAATGGACATGTTTAACAGCTACCGTTGTCAATTATTCAATGAAGAGTTCCTCCATTAATCATGCCCGAAATGGTTTTAACTGAACTTTCCATTGCAAGCTTATTTTCATTGTATTTTCACAGAGCCAATTAATGGGATGCCTATCACATGACTCGTTTCACAATTTGAACCATTGCATGCATTTTTTAAATGTTTTAAGTACGATATTATAAGGCAAACATATTTATTTAACTGGTATGTACGTGGAACAGAACTTCACGACTTTTATGCTCTTTTGTCTTACCAAAACCCTGATATTGTTAAAAATGTATCCATTTATATTTATAAACTAATGAATGCAAATAATGACATTTAAACATTCGCTTTATGCAACTACTGTACTGTACTTGACATTTTATTATGTGTTATATATTACTATGTATTTTGGGCCGGTGGCCTTTATGTACAAATAAACGATTTTATTGATTGATTGATTGATTGATTGATTTTTGGCGAATGTCGGCACATTTGTACATTGTTATTTGCGATCTGAGCTAATCAATGACGTTGCATTATAGTGTATTGAGATGCAAATAAATAAGTACCTTAGTTGTAATAACATGCCTTAAACTCCTAATACTCAATTCAATTCAATAGGTTATTGCAATTTAAAACACATGGTGTTTTATAGCAAGACAAAATAAATGCATAAATAAAGTGACAAAAGGCAAAGACTATGGAATTATCTGAAGAACAAGTAAAATGTAATAATAATCACGACCTCATCTCATTAGCAAAATATATGCCACCTTTAAACAATGGTATATTAACCCCCAATTCACACCCACCTCCTACCCACCTATTAATTTCACAAGTATTTAAAAAAAGGTTTGAACTAGGCAGAACCATATGGTAGACGTTGGTGTCAGTGTAGTTTACCATCATCATCAACAACAACATCATCATTGTAATAATTAATATTTTTATCAATTTCTATTTGATAATATAGTTAACTGTCGTTATAATATTTTACAATCATCATTTATTTTGTCACTTGCTAAACCAGAGAATTTCCCAATGTATTTAAATTTACAATGTACAACCAACGTGATGATTTTGATGTATGATCAAGCACGTGTAAATGACATTGTCATTAATTTGAAGACAATAAGTGGATATGAGGTTGAACTATCGTATATTATTTGCAGGGAAGTTACCGCTTGGCCATTGTCACGATATCGATTCTGTCCGTTTAACGCCAAATAAAAGTAATTAGCAATATATACGCCTACCGCTTTAAGGGGGCGCCCATAGCGTAGTGGTAGAGTCGCCGATTTGTAAATCGTCTGACTGCGTAGCCTCTCACCACGTGGGTTCGATTCCCGTACGAAGCGAAGGACTTAATGTGGGAAGGTCTTCCAGATGACTAGCGGTGTGCCGGTGGTTCTACCCAGACTGGGGTCTTCTTTTACCAAAAAGCTGGACGTTGATATAATAATCATTATTGGTCGCTGCGATGTATTTCAAAACAAACCTACCGCTACCGAAACCTACCGAAGTTGTAGTCTAACCTGATACGCACGGAGTTATTTGACATTAATAGTGTAGACCCAGATCAATCAGACCCCATTTATTTATTTGTTGCTTTTTTGTTGTTGTTGTGTTTCTTTTGGTTTATCATCCCACCAAAAGTATTTCAATAGTGGAGATGGTGTCCACTTGAAGCAGATATAATACTGTCTTCAGTGAGAACAGCATACCGAGAACGCCTGGCTTAATACCACGACGCCAAGTATCCTCACACTTGGCCAACCAATCGTTGAACTACCCTTATATTAACTTGAGCGTTAGCACGGAAGCTATACCACTACCAATTTTAACGACTTTGGTATGTCGCGGCCCGGGATCGAACCCGGGGCCCGTACCTGCAGCCGCCTCTCTATCGATTGCGCTACTAGGTCCGGTACCAGCCTTCATTAGTGATGAAAAAAGGTAAATAATCAATGCACCATGCTATATATCGCGGTTGTTCCTAGAGATGACACGCGCATTCCCTGTTTACAGGTTCAATAATAACAAACACAATTGATTGGTCATAAAACTGATTAAAGCAAACAGCATTACAAAGAAGATTATATTAACTTTGAAAAGTTTATTTGCTAATTAATTTATGCCTGGTAAAACAAGACCCCCCAGCCTGGTTCCCAATGTACTGTTTGATCGAATTCACTGCTCGCTCTTTGTGTAGAAAGCCTCAAATATCCACTCTACAGATACGATTATATCAGCAGTTAATCCATTTTATTGATGCATGTACCGACCTTTAAGTGAAGCCATGTTGGGAGAAGGATGGCATGTCAGCTCAACTGTATTGATTTATAAATTATTAATACTATCCGAATATGGCTAAAATAAGGATCCTTTATTTGGCTGCAGTACAAAAAAACTCCAACTCATTTTATGATATGCTCTCAATAATCGAGAGGAAATAAAAGATATCTATCATTAGGAAATAATTCATGATTTATTAAAAATTTCAAGTTTTTAAGTCTGGAAAAAAATAGCAAAGATTCCTTATTAAAAGACCCCCTGACGAGTAACATACGCATAAATGATAAATATTAAAGTGGGAAAGCATCTACAGTTAAACACTGCACTTTGTTATGTGCCCACAAAACAGCGTCACATGAGGTGACATGAAGTAAAATATATTTCAAGATTATTTTTTTTTGACTGACGTGTGACATATAAGGACGCATGCGCACTTATGTTTATTATTAGAGTATGCAATTACTTTTAACAGCATGCTTAGATGTAGAAAGTGAAATGTATTAATGATGTTCGTTCATATTGGTACACGTAAGTTGATAAAAAATAATATTAATATTAAATGTACACGTATACTACGCTCATTTAAAGGCAATAAAGAAAAGACCTTGTTCTCCTCATTTCTGTGCCACAGTTGGTTATTCATTTGGTTTTGTTGTTTTTGTTTGTTGCAGCGACCAATTATGATCATTATAGCAACGTGCAGCTTTCTGGTGGAGGAAGACTCCCAGACAAATGTCTGAGTAGAACCACCGGCGCACCACAAGTCAGCTGGAAGACGTGAATCTAGCACTACGCCACGAGCGCCCCCTTATTCATCGTGTTTCCATGAACACTATTTAAGAATTGGATGATAATTGTAAATTTCGGTGTAAGATCGCATTTTATTGCTCCGAGTCAGTCGAGAAAGTATTATTTTCAGGAGTGGCGATGTAAGCAAATATAAAGTACAGCAAACAAATCATTTGGTATTGAAACATGAAAAAAATAATTAACAGTGACACCTTAATAGCGAAAACAACAGTTCAGTGCAAGAATACAAATTGTGGCTCTCTTATGTCAAAATTTTATTTCGGGAATATTTTTGTTATTTTCACTGCTTCGAAAATAACACCTCAAACTTTTCACTAAAACATACTACTTTTTTCACTGTTTGGAATGGTTAACAACTCGAAATCACCAGAGTTCCTATATAACATGAACAATTATTAACAAGAACAGAACATTTTCTATCGATTAAAACACTGTTTAAATTAAATTTAACGTGCCGAAAGTACCGAAAAATAGCGATCTTGTTCAGATTAAACCGGTTAAGCAGATGACAACAGACATTAACCGGTTAATGATTTTGAAACATTTGTCCTCCCTATTGCAGATAACCGTTTTCAAAATGCATAATGAACTGTGATTTGGTAACAAACAAAAAACAAAACAAAGAAAATAAGGTCGAAACATTTGATTAATCTATACCACTACTACTTATATATATAATTTGATATCTGCATCTGGAGCCTGGTCGTCCAAACAGTGACAGGACGTCGCTATGACGACCACATTTGTGCAGCTGCTATGGACTTAAGAATGTAAAGAAACTATTGACTGGTGGTAACTAATAGGGGTCAACAGTCTCAAATAGCGAAATTGAAGCTTCTGTGTCCAAATTAAATAATATCACCGATACACGAACGGTGAAAGGGACACCCAAGGGTCATACAAGTCTCACCAAGCAAGCCAAAAGAATGTACAATGACATGCAAATACGAGTTAACCTCATATGCTGGCGATATATGATGCAAATAGTTTGCAAAAGGTTCGCAAACAATGCAACTCTATATTGTGGGTTAATTTTGTTTGCTTTGCGGGATTTGTGTACTACAGACTGCTAAAATAGTTCAGTCATCTGAAGTCGATGTTCACATATGAGAGGGATGGGATGGGATTTGCCGGCATTTTTGCCGATACTGTGCAGGGACATTATTATTATAGCACAGGGGCACTTACGAGGTGCCTAGGGACTGGACCCAGCCGGTCTATTATACTGATACCGACGAGTAAGTCGTAAGAGCGTCGAGCGTTAGGAGGGAAGCCACTACTACCAATTTTAAAGTCTTTGGTTTGACCCGGCCGGAGTTTGAACCCGCGACCTCCCGATCCGCAAGCCGACGCTGTACCAATTGAGCTATTGCTGCCGGTCCGTTCACATATGAAATCTGCTTTAAGATTTGAACAGGTGTCATTAGGAATACCTCGGAAAACTCACGAATCATATCTCTGATGTTTATAGTGGAAATGTTCACAAAAACATGCGAAAATGCACTTATCAAAGCCTATGACATCACCAAAATAACAAAGATACATCGTCGGAGCCCACGGCTACTGAATACATTTCACTCCGTGGGAACCGACGATGCAAAGATATATTATGTTTTGTTTCTATCTCTTTTGAACAAGCAGTAACAATTGTGGATCTAATAATGAAATGTGATATGTGAGATATAAATGATATCTCATGGACAAAATAACCCTATAAACGTCACATCAAATCATATTGAAACTGCGCAAATATTTTGGTTGGCTGTGACTTGTTATGCATGCTATTTGAATACTAGGGTTTCATTGTTCCTTTTAAATAGTTTAAGTGACTCTTTATGTCACCAAAACGTAAATAAAATTGAAGTAAACCAAAAAGCTGTGTAAGTGCCATTATTAAACTTAAATTGTCATCGGTAGCGATTAAAAACAAATCTGCAATCTATAAAATTGTCAGCTCTGTGTCATTATATAATATGTTTGTGTGTTTGCTTGTTTGCTTGTTACATCGCACCGACACAATTTTGGTCATATTGGAGACGTCCAGCTAATTACTGGTAGAGGAAGACCCCAGACTTAAGTATGGGTAGAACCACCTGCGCACCGCAGGTCAGCTGGAAAACCTTCAGACATGAAAGTTCTCGTCCCGACCGAGACTCGAACCCAAGCGAGGGGCTAATGAGTTACAAGTCGCCGACTCTTACCGCTCGGCCACAGGCGCCCTCTATATAATATGCTGTCATGCTGTCCATGAACACTTTTTGCTGTCTTTATGTTGGGGATTATCAATTGTTTTAGCCATTTTAATCTTAACAAACTTCTTTTTCTTTGAAAATTACATACGGCAGTAGACGAAGATGATGATGATGGTTGTTGTGGTGATGATGAAGATGATGATGATGGTGATAGTGGTGGTGAAGAGGAGGATGTTCGGTTGTTGTCACTGATGATGCTTATGCTAATGACAACGACGACTACGATAATGATGATAATTTAAAGAATAAGGAGAAATTCATTGAGGAAGAGGGTGAACAGAGACTTACCATTTTTTTTCTCCTCAAGTGAATTGACTTTCTCGACTAATGTCAGCAACTTTGCCTCCAGTGCCTGTACCCGTGAAACCAGAGCTGCTTCTGTGGTTGTCACTGGATCTACCTGCGCCACGGAGGTTCCTACCAGGACACAACATATCACTAAAGGCAACATACTCCCCATTCGGGTCCACACGCTGTTTGTTTTGTACCACGACATCATTTATTGTCTTGTATAGTTGGCACGTCTGTGTTCTGAAACGGTAAATTTAAATCTAATTTAAACATAATAGTGTATCATACTCACGCTTAAAACTTGAACATTATGAATGTCGAACTATCACGACGTATCGAATGGTTTCACGTAAGGCACGTGGTGTGAAAATTGTCATGTCCGTGATTTTGTTTTCGCCGAAACTGAAAACACTTTACACGTATTTAAGATGTTACAAATGACATTTACCATGTAGTCTGGTGTGTATTTTATTTTCGTGTGATGGCTATGTTGTAACAAGGTTAAGTTTGTTTCGGTTGTTAAAGTACATGGCAGCGACAATTGTAGCTATAATAGCAACGCACAGCTTGTATTTGTGGAGGAACATCCAAACAGAACTGTCAGATAGACGAATCACTAACACGAACGCTTTCGGCCAAATAGGACTCGAACCCACGCGGTTAAGGACAGATGAGTCAGAGATATTACAAGTCGGTGGCTCTCCTTCTGTCAGGAAGCCCCTGCAGCCATTAGCGATTTAAACAAGATATTTCGCACTGACGCAATTATAGTCCTACTTTGCAGCACATGTCAACAGGAAGACGTCCGTACGTGACATTTCTCGCCCACACAACGTCCATGAGGCGAACGGCTAAGTCGGGCCCTTTATCCACTTATAGTATATCAGGCCGACTTATAACTATGATGTGTTCTTGTATCGATGTGTAAACGTGCAATAAAATATGTGTATACTTGATATTTATTATAAGACTGAGTCCAATTCACATAAAAGGATAAAAAAAATACTGCTAAGTATAACAGAAAACAGGACACAGAAGTGTTGGCTAATCGATGCTAGATGCTCTTTGTATGTTTATAATAAATAAATAAATAAATAAATGAATAAATAAATAACGAGAAAATGGCAATTGCGTTGCATACATGGATAGATTACCCAGCATGAGAATAAACGAGCCGATTCATCAAACGTCATAAATGTATCCTTCCGGTCAGCCGTATTCAAAAAATCATGCCATATAGCCAACTTTTAAAAACGTCCATTTGCCAAAGCAACTTTTTGCTTTGCATTACCGTACAGAGTGATAAAAATTGACAGACGAAGACTCACAGTTTGATTTTAGAATGACCATGAAGTCGAAGTACTTCAGCCTTAATGCGCATTAGAAGTAGTGCGAGTACAGAGACAACTGTGGCTATCGAAACACACGAGACGCGTCAATTGTGTACCAGCAGGCTTCAATTTTAAAACTATAATTGTAATCGGTTTAAAATGGAATAAGGAACGGATGTGGGTACAAAATGGCATGACCTTTAAGCTCGAAGTACGCAAGGGGGTATCCGCCACAATATTCAATTTCTAATTTGCAAATTGCAACACTTCATGTGCTTAACTTTGCTATTTGTTTACACAAACACGTTTGTTTTACATGTTTCAAACGTTGAACGTTAGAAATAGTAATTAGAATATTGGCGAATATCCCCTTCCATATTCAGTGTACCATTGATCCGGTATGGCATTATCTACGAAACAGATGCCGCGATGTTCATGGTGATATCTTGTACGGCGCCTCACTGCGACTTTAATAGAGAGTCATTGAAGATGTACATTGCCAAATAATTTCAAGGTTGTACGGTTATTATGGAGTATGCCAGTCTAAAGATACTGTTCGCGTAGTGCAGTTGGTATTTGTTTGTTTGTTTGTTTATTGGGTTTATCGTCCCACCAACAGTATTTCAGTTATCTGGAGACGATGTCCACTTGAAGCAGATATAGTGCTGCCTTCACTGTGTATAGCATGCCGTGAACACCTGGCATGATACCACACCCAGTCACATTATCCTGACACCGGGCCAAACAGTCGTGGAACTACCCTTATATTTGCTTGAGCGTTAGCAAGGGAGCTATACCACTACCATTTTTAACGACTTTGGTATGTCGCGGCCCGGGATCGAACCCGGGGCCTCCCGTACCTGGAGCCGACGCTCTACCGATTGCGCTACCAGGTCCGGTACGCAGTTGGTATTTAGAACCACAGAAGCGGTGTGTGGATAAGTGAGGTCAATGTTACTTATTGGGAAGATTGACAAGATAATAAAGATAATTTTGAAATTCACAAAGATTTTGGTGGCCTTTGCATGATATCACCGTGCAAGTGGTTAGGTTAAAGGTGGGGTCCGACAGTTTGGACCGAATTTTTTTTTTCAAAAAAAAAACAACCAAGTAAGTCATTGTTAAATGAAAAGTTCCTGAAAAATGCTGTTCATTATGTCCTAGATCTGTGTGAACAGTCCAGCATAAATCACCACTTGTCATTGAAAACAGGTATTTCCCATTCGAGCCATGCTGCAGATAAAGATATTTCTAGACTTAAAAAAAACACGTGACCACTTACTTTTGAGATCACGTTATACAGATATCCGGGTGATCCACTCTGACGAGGATATCTATATTATTTGAGACTACAATCGGGTTTTATATACAGTTGGAAAAAAATACACAGAGAGGGGTTTTTTTTCGCGATTACTTATATCTAACTTTTCAGTATCCAAAATAGTATTTATTAGACTGAAAAGGAAATGTATACAAACATATGCCCATATTTACCAAAGCTGTATTGTATTCGATGAAGGCAAACAGTTGGATACAGTTTAAATGTGATAATATAGACATTTTTAAGTTAATACGATAGTTTCCAAAATTGAGTGTTAATGACCGTTATGTAACTTCTGTCATTTTGGAAGAAAAAAACTAGGGCTGTCATCGATTTGGCCGATATTGATATAGCGATACACATTTTAAAATATCGATATATCGATACGCATTTCAAAATATCGATATATTGGCGGGAAAAAATAGAAAGAAAAATGTTAAAAAAAATGTTAAAAATTCAACAGTTTTTCGTCAACCGGAAGTCTACAGAATGTTTTATGAAAGGGAGGCAACTGTTGTGAACGTAATACCATTGACAATGATCAGAAATTCGACAATTCGTAAAAAAAATAATTTAAGTGCTTAACATATCATTAACAATTTGACTATGTTGTATTAAAGTTATGAGACAGTTGCAAGATCATGAATTTGTCAATTTGTGAAAGAAATCAACAAAATACTCCTTTATTCTGTTAAAATTTGAAGATTTTGTATCTAACGGAGAGAACTTTTGTAAAGTTAAAACAATCGAAGAAGATCTGCAATTTGCCATTTCGTGAAAGTTGTACCAAAATGGCAGACGACTATGTAGTTATTGTAGACAAGAAATCAAAAACAGGAAAAAAGAGTTTTGTTTGGGAATATTTCGAATATGTTGAAGAAAAAGGCTGCATAAATAAAAAGCCTGTTAAATGCAAACTATGCAAATTGACCATACCCTACAGCGGAAACACCTCAAATCTGCGTTCGCATTTGGACAGAAAACACTGAAATATTGCGAAACCAAAGTCGCAAGTTCCAGTACCAGTTGTAAGAACGATTTAATAATTATATTTTGCTTTTAATTGTTTGTATAAAACTTTAAATGTTACTTGCTAAATATTGTTTTAAAGATAATCCCAGTTTTCTATAAATTAAATAAATATGCTTAATTTCTATTAAAATACATGGTTTAGTTTGATGTTTTACTGACATTAAAACATATCATGGCAGTTGGTCCAAATGTATATTAGTAATGTGAGGAACACTTTCTGTTTGTTTAATTAAATGGTTAAAACATAAGTATTTATTTATCATCTTTGGATAAATTATAAACAAATTAAAAACTATTTTTCAACATTATATTTGAAGATAATTGTTAAATATCAAGCTTTAAGTACAAGTATGTTAGTGGACAATATATTAAAGAAGAACACTATGCATAAGTATACCCTGAATGCGCATATAAGGCAGTAATTAAATAAGAATTACAATTTCTCCAAATTCCCTTCGATATGTCGATATATCGATATATCAACGATATTTTTCTTTCGATATATCGATATCATCGATACGCTTTTTGGCGTATCAATGGCAGCACTAAAAAACACAACCTCGATCCACAGCTCTATAAGCGCTTTGTTTTGCTCGAATATCTCTTGTTGAACATAGCAAAGATTTAATCGAAAAGAAACAGCCGCGGGATATTAAATATATGCGCGTGCATTTTGGTGCGTTTTAAAGATAAATTTGTATCAAACTAGTAAGGTTAGAGATCGTTTTAAATTAGTTAATTACTGACCAATTTAAATTTAATTTTTTGATGTAGTACTTTTACGAAAACATAATTGAGCTGATTAATATATAGTTAATATGTAGTAATTAATATATATACTGATAATTTACTAACTTTTCATACACAGAAAACTGAAGTAACATACATCGACCCACCCCACTTACACAATAATAATCAGTTTAGAAGAAGTTAAGAAGTTAATTGAATTTCAGCCAGAAGGTCGTTCGACCAATGTGGCAATATATAATATAATACATAGTACAAACTAAGACGGATGTGACCATACTTTTAACAAAAATATTATCAATGTTATATTGGCAAAATAAATCAAGTATTCACATACAAATCCAAGAACAATATACATATATTTTATATAACTAGAATTTACAATCAAATACAATTAAACGTTAAGAACGATGATTAATTAAATAATAATTTTACTATCTGAACCAATTAGTGAACGTGCGGGTCTGTACACAAATTCTTGAGCCAAGTTTAACCATTGTCAAGCCGGAAACGAGTTGGATAAAAACAGAACAGAACAGAACATATTTTTATTCAGATTTGTACTCATGTACATTATCGTATTATAAATAAATATACAAATATAGTATCCGGTTTAGTTATTAATATGGAAGAAAAGAAATAAAATGACAGTTTATTAAGCTTTTTGTGTGGTAGTTGCATTATAAAAGACATAAAAGAAACAACATTAGAGAATGAATTTTATGTATTATTAACGCTTATGTTCCTTCTTACTAAGGTTGCTTTCTTGATAAAAATAAGACAGTACAAATAGTGTAGATTAACGTCCGCTGGCTCCCACTAAGTGCTATCTTATCAGAATCTGCACTGTTTGCTGCTGAAGCACTAGCAGATATGTTTAAAGTTTGTATTATTTATTACCAAATATAGCATGAATGATGATAATCTTTTAAAATTTAGTGCGGAAAAGAAACTAGCTTACCTTATTTGTAAATAGAAACCAAATCCAGCGCATCCAATGTAACACGCCGATAAAATGTTGTACCAGCTACAGCGTGAGGCATTTAAATACCGATGAGTGACGTCACTCTTTTTCTTCCGGGGTCAATTTCGGCAAACGCACAGTTAATTTAACTTAATATAAATGTATAAAATGCTATATTTAAAAATAAAGATTAATTGTAATGGTGGATCGACATTATTATACTTGATCCAAGTTTTATTCCTACTCTGCTAGGTAGGAATTAAACAAGACTAGTAAAGGCCAGTAGTATGATTAACTGACCTTAAGGAGTAGTTTATGTTTGCTTTCTGAGATTACTGTAAAAGAATGAGGAAGTTGTAAATCGAGAGAATACGCAAGTTGATGAAAGGTAGATCGCGTGGGGTACTAAATCACCACTTTCTGGCATTTGTTTGTCAATTCGACATGAGCATTGTAGCAGATAAGCTTTTTCCTCATTTATAGAGAGGACCGAATGTCCTACGATACCACCAATATCAGAGTTTATACCAAGGGCGGATGTGAAATGCCAAGCATAACACCATAGCGTCATTACAAACACTTTTTCCCATCTGTGCAACGCTGCACAGATAACTATTTTTAAACTAAAAAAATCACTTGACCACATACTTTGAGATCACATTATGTCATCATCCGGGTAATCCGCCCTTACGTCAATATCTATTTTAGCTGAAATCCCCTCGTGCTTATGTACAAATATGGAAACATGTATAGCTATTGATTTCACGGTTTTTAATGTCAACTTAATGTTTCCTGTTTGAACCTGTTTTAGCATAGACTTTCTACCTTTAACACCCACACCTCCACCCCACCCCCAGTCCCAACCCATCCCACTCCAATTTATTCCCTTTGTGTATCCAGAGCAAAGCTGTGTCATTTTGTGAGGAATTTACTTCAAACTTGACATACACTTGGTTTGATGTGATGAAACGATCGGCAAGCAAAGCACAAGAACCATTACCTTTCGTATCCAGTTTTTTTTTTTTTATTATCCCCAATGATTTTCCGACTCATAACCTGACCTCCTGGCATCGAATTCTCTTTATTTTAGAATTTAATGGCACTTATTTAATGGCATTCTTAATTAGTTCATCATTGAAAAGGTGGAAGAAAAGTCAGCGGCTGCAGCGCGGTTTCCGCATCAACCCTTTGTATATATAGATAAAGCGAGTTAACTGATTTGGGGGTTTAGTGTACTGCTTGTGCTATTATGTGTTTTGTTTATTATAGTGTACTACTATAATAGTGTATAACAATCAAATGGAAAATGAGCACGCAATTCTATTTTGATTAGAATCCGCTCCTGTATCGTACAATTTCGAGAGTGGGGAAATCTGTCGCATATATTATATAATTTTTATATCCGCTTGAGCAGATGATATCCATATATATATATAACTTTCACAGGAGTGATCGATTTCGAAATAATCTTGATACTCTTGAGACAGTCTGACGTGTCCATCCTATATAAATCATCGAAGTTTGAAGTACGGACAACGAGGGTATCTCTTCCTGTGCGTCTTAATAGGTCTTTCTTAATCTTATATGAGTATTACTAGTACTATTGTAATTCAGGCACGCGCTCTCCAGCGGTCACCAAGCAATACACCAGCCACGGTAGCTGTTGCTTAACCTCGAAACTTTGGAAGCCCCTTAAACCACGTTGCTACATAGTTAACCCAGAACCTTGGCTAATATTTCTAAATCTGCGGTCGTTATACTATATGAATCTACACTAGTCAAAATTTCCAAGTGCACACTTTGTATTTTACGGAATACCTGATAAAAACTGACAATGAAATACTTGAAAATTATTGAAAATATTTTTGAAAATCAGGAAAATCGTGATTTTTGACGCAAGCGTGACGCTTCAGTAAATAATCGATAGATCGGTGCGCTTGTACCTAAATCCACAACACGTTCATGTTTACGGATGTGTTTCACCTAATTAAGTTGTATAGCTGTCTTCTGCTGCAAAACAACGTGAAGACAAACGTGTGCACTTAGAAATTTTGACGAGTGTATAAATATACAACCACTGATCAACTATGAAAAAAGTTTTAAGGCTGGGCAACTGGAAATTTAAAGGTGGTAACCGACAGTTTGGACAACAACATTCTCAAATAAGCAAATAAGTCATTGTTACATGAAAAGGTCCTGCTAATATTTTAATGATGCCCTTGATCGGTGTGAACATTCATAGCATAAATACCCTGACCTACTCGTCATTGCAAACAGGCATTTCATATCTGAGCCACGCTGCAGAGAAAAATATCATTAAACCTGATCCTTCGTCTCAAAAGTTTGGTGCAGTAGAGCCCAGACTTGAAGACAACAAGAATATTGTCAGAGGGGCATGGGCAGCCTCAGCTCCAGGACCCAAGGTGTACAAGCATTGTCCAAGACTCCTGCATAGATTGTGGAAACTTTTCAACGCTCTCTGGAGGAAAGGGGTTCTTTGTGACAATCGGCTCTTGGCAGAGGGATATTTTATTCCAAAGTCAGATCAGGACAATATATCTCCTCACTAGTGAGGTGGGGGAATATTCATGGCAGCCATGGCCAGGCGAATAACAGATTTCTTAATATGTCATGCCAAAATGGAGGTGTTCCTGGCGTCTCAGGCTGTCTGGAATACACAAGTCTCTTTATCCTGGTCATCAAATAGGCCAATGAGAATAAAGGCGACTTAGCTGTCATATGGCTCACCTTGGCAAATGTATATGGCTCCATACCCGACAAGGTATGAAGACCACATTTGAGAGGTGTCATGTACTAGAAAAGTTCCGCATTCTTCAGCGCTACTTCAACATCGTCAAGGTGAGGTTTTTTAAGTCCAAGCTTTACAGAGAGCTGGCAGAGACTTGAAGTTGATATCGTCACAGGATGCACCAAGTCTGTAGTACTGTTTGCAGCAGCAATGAACCTTATAGTGAAGTCAGCGGAGAAGACACCCAGAAGACCCAGGATGGCAACCGGTGTCATACAGCCACCTATGTCATACAGCCACCTATGTCATACAGCTACCTATGTCATACAACCACCTATGTCATATAGTCACCTATGTCATACAGCCACCTATGTCATACAGCCACCTATGTCATACAACCACCTATGTCATACTGCCACCTATGTCATATAGCCACCTATGTCATACAGCTACCTATGTCATACAGCTACCTATGTCATACAACCACCTATGTCATATAGTCACCTATGTCATACAGCCACCTATGTCATACAGCCACCTATGTCATACAGCCACCTATTTCATACTGCCACCTATGTCATACTGCCACCTATGTCATACAGTCACCTATGTCATACAGCCACCTATGTCATACAGCCACCTATGTCATACAGCCACCTATGTCATACAGCCACCTATGTCATACAGTCACCTATGTCATACAGCCACCTATGTCATACAGCCACCTATGTCATACAGTCACCTATGTCATACAGTCACCTATGTCATACAGCCACCTATGTCATATAGCCACCTATGTCATACAGCCACCTATGTCATACAGCCACCTATGTCATACAGTCACCTATGTCATATAGTCACCTATGTCATACAGCCACCTATGTCATACAGCCACCTATGTCATATAGTCACCTATGTCATATAGCCACCTATGTCATACAGTCACCTATGTCATATAGTCACCTATGTCATTCAGCCACCTATGTCATATAGCCACCTATGTCATACAGTCACCTATGTCATATAGTCACCTATGTCATTCAGCCACCTATGTCATATAGCCACCTATGTCATACAGTCACCTATGTCATATAGTCACCTATGTCATTCAGCCACCTATGTCATACAGCCACCTATGTCATACAGCCACCTATGTCATACAGCCACCTACACGTGTCTTCAAAGATGACAAGACAATCACAGCCAAGACGTACGTGGATGGCAAATGGATGTTGCAGGACATTGATGGACTCATCAAAGGATGAAAGTAAAGCCTATTAAGTCCAAAAGCATGGTACTTCATAAATGGAATATGTATGACACTGCCAGATTCAGTACCGATGGAAGCCTCATACCAACAGACAAGGAGAAGCCGGTGAAGTGTCTTGGTAAGTGTTTCAGAGTATCAATGAGCGACAGAGAAAACATAGCAGAAAAGATGAATCAGGCAGACAACTGGGTGAATCAAGTAGATATGCAAGTGGACTTCGGTGAAGGTTCAAAGCCTGATGTTACCAGCATGGCATTCTTCCAATAGACCTTTGGCCCTTGCAAGTCTACGACATCCCAGTAACGACAGAT
The DNA here is from genome assembly GCA_007844125.1 of Sinonovacula constricta. Classification (NCBI taxonomy): domain Eukaryota; kingdom Metazoa; phylum Mollusca; class Bivalvia; order Cardiida; family Solecurtidae; genus Sinonovacula; species Sinonovacula constricta. The sequence continues at coordinate 4,108,421 of CM017567.1, read as the reverse complement.
GTGCAGCTGGATAGAAAATTCAACTCCGCTGATGGCTGAATGTTCCACGAAGTTTGGTTCTATGGGCCTCTACATCCAGAACAGTAAACTGTCTATGCCCATCAAGTCTGTCACGAAAGGGTACAAGGTCACAAAGGTAGACAAGTGGTGGTGCTCTGGGACAGCCAAATTGAATAAGTCCGTCAAGCAGGGGTGCAAGTGAGCACGGGTAGGAAATGTAAAACCATGGAAGCTTTAGAGGAGGCAGAGTCTACGCTACGTCACAGTGACATAGTTGGAACTGTAACGTCAGGACGGTTAGGGATTGGATGTGTGACGAGAGATAAGTAGAAACATGCTTCGGCCAAAGAGCGTAGAAGACGTGTGCCAGAGGAGATCAGGCAGATGGAGGAAGACAGCATACAGACAAGATCCGTTGCACTAATCAAACAATCTAGTAGCGTAAAATACGCTAGACAGACATCTGGACAATGGATAGACAGAGAATAAGTTTTCTTTTAAGATCTGTGTACGATATCATTCCATCGCCAACAAATCTGCACAACTGGGGCTTGGTACAAGATGCATTGTGTAAACTATGCGGAAACCTGTTAACATGGAGCATGTGTTATCGTCATGCAAAAAGCCCTAACAGATGGAGGGTATCGATGGCGTCAGGACAGGTGCTTGCAGAGACTGCCTCAACGTTGGACAAGGTCCACAGAGAGAAAAGAGAGGGGAGGAAAGGACCTGTGTTCATCGACTTTACCAGAACCGGTGTGAAAACAAGTCAAGGAGGTCTACTGTCAACAGCCTCAGACTGGTCAATGGAAGCAGATCTGTGCAAGCAGCTGAAACTTCCCCAACACATCACAATTACTGAAAAAGGTCAGACATTTTGATGTGGTCAGACAAGAGTCAATAGGTCATGCTCATCGAACTCTCTGTTCCATGGGAGGAGACAGCAATGGAGTCTTTTGAAAAGAAAATTGTCCAGATATCAGCCTTTGATGATGAGGTCAAGAAGAATGGATGGAAGACGTGGTGTTTCCCAGTTGAGGTTTTATGTCGCGGCTTCCCTGCTTTTATATATTTGGAAAAAATGAACATTTAGAGTAATCCTTTTTCGCTGTTGGTACTGTCTTACAATATAGTTAGTGTTTAAAATAGTCTTAGTCTAAAGTATGAGTTTATGCAAAGATTTTGCTCAAATTCCCCAAAGCAATTGTAAGCTAATGTTACATGTATTTGATATAGGCACACTCTCGGATACCCACTTTAAACGATTAATTACAAATAACATTTAGATCCGATACTCGTTAAGTTGTACAACCTGGATGCATTTCGGAAATTATATTGCTTGCGGCCCGGTTCGCATGACGAAGGGAAGATCTATTTTTGGTGTATAGAAAACCCAGTGTTAAACATTCTTTTGGCGTGTCTCACTTTTCAATTGCAATCTCATTTTACTGGTTGAAATTCAAGAAAACACGATATACAGTATTGAACATACCTTATAAACGTACCAGACGTAACATATTTTAACGGAGTGGGGGCGTTTATAAATTTTGTAAAAATCCAGGCAATACTGTATAATGCATAAGGCAAGATGTGCACTTCGCCTTAAATTTAATTCTTATTAAATATCACAACGTTTACACCCTCATAAACTGCCTTGATCGATCATCGAGCTAAAAACTAATTGCTTCAGAAGTGCAAAGGTCAGGACAAGTTAAACTTACGAATACAGCATGAAACGGTGTGCGGATTATAGCGTTAATGATCATTTGCAGTGTAGTAAGCGCATGTTGCACCTAATGTGACTAATTATTTAACGAACCTTCCCCTATGACACAGCAGTATATAACAATCTAATCAATGCAGGTGTGATCTCACAGCATTGTGTTATGTTTGGAGAAGGGTGTAGACTCTAAAAGTGCCATGTTCAACGCCTTAAAGGCATCTCAAAACACTTATATAAGTGACCCCCGCCCCCATTTATTGCCCCACCCAGCATGTGTGGGCATCTGTTTTCTGATAAGGCTGCCACAGTCTGTAACGATGTGTCTGTCACACAGATATTGTTCAAGATCCAAGTGTATGTATGCTGGGGGTTGATCAAAGTCATTCACAGTTTGTAAAGGAAATCACGCAATCCTAAATACCAGAAATTCTTCTTCTTTTTTATTCTTTTATATATATATATATATATATATCTTTTGTTGTTTTCTTTGATATTTTTTATTTCTTTATTTTATTCTTTTAGTTCTCATATATATTTTAAGTTATATTATATTTTGATTTGTATAATGTAACGAAATGTTTCTAACAAAGGCGATTTAAAAAGTCATTCCTTGTTGAATCTGAAAATAACGCTCAGTCTCAGTTTCCAATTTATTGGAACTGACACGGTGACGGGTAAATTGTTTTCAAAGGTTATCATTTGTAATTTCGGTAAGATATTGTTTAAAAGCAAAACATTTCTCAAAATTATAGTAATAATGTAGTTTTTGTGAAGAACTTACAGAATGATTCCAATTTTGAATGTATTGTTTTCTCGGTCTGGCTCGTAATACAGCAAGATAATCATTACGGTCATTTATTTATTTGGGTTTTACGGCACACCGACACTTAACAGGCCATACGGCGCCGAACACAAAGCTAAATGTGAATAAGGCGTAATCAGGTTAAAACCAAACTACGCATGTAAAATATAGAAAAATATAAAATCCATCAGGTAAAAAAAAAAAAATTGAAAACAGGTCAACACATAAAACGGTTTTCATTACGGTCATCAAAATTAATTCATAAATTACGCAAACCTAATTGATCATTAATTTTGACCAATTATTTTAGCTGTACAATTAGTTCTATGTACGTGTTAAACGTTCGCACAACATCCTTTAGCCTTGTTTAGGGGTGGTATTCAAAGTTTGGACCAAATATTTTTTTCGACAAACAAAATAAGACGTTACCTGAAAAGGTCATGCAAAATACTGTTCAATGATGACCTAGATCTAAGTGAAGCGTGAAGCATAAATCACCACTCGTCACTGCAAACAGTTATTTCCTATTTTAACCACGCTGCAAAGCTAGTTATTAATTAAGTTAAGTTAATTAAGAAAACCACATGACAACTTGCTTTTGAGATCGCGTTATACCGTCATCCGGGTAGTCAATCGTACCTACTCGGCGATCTCCGGCAAGCTTCGGATATATTACGTAGCGGACGGAATTACCCGAGGAGTTCCGAGTGCCGGGTAGTTCGCGCTGACGTTGGTATCTTTTTTTAGCAGAAAAGACGTTCGTGCTTATTTATTGATTTGAAAAGAATTTACATTTACTTTTTTTTTCGCGATATGTACTGTTTCACAATATAGATAGTGACAAATATCGTCTTTCGTTAGACGTATGTATAAGATTATCAGGGGCGGATAAGAGATACCTGTGAAGGAGGAAGGGGGGAAGGGGGGGGGGGGGGGGGTAGGGGGAGGGGCACAATCTGTCTACACGAACGAATAAGATAATTTTCAATGATATATTGGAGGCATATCTTAATTAATATCTGTCAATGATATATTGGGACACATCCAGTCCCACGTTCAGCGTGGTAAAAGTGAGTTGGGCCTCATTACAGTACAAAATTAACGAAAAGCTCATCCATGATATTATCATTACCGACTTTGCCGGAGGGACGTGCCCCCGGTACCCCCCCCCCCCCCATCACCTTCCCCCCCCCCCCCGCCCCCCGCTATATCCGCCGCTGATTATACAGAAATTTTGCAGAAATTCACAGAAACCGTGGAAAATATTGTTATATACATTTGATTTAGGTAAACTGATGGATACCACATTTAAAATGGCACAATTTCACAAAGGTTTGTAATACAACAGATAAATCAACTTTTTGAATCAAGAAAAAAATGACCAGAGAAGAATACATGGTTGTAGCATCCTGTTCATCTGAAGATGGAATTGAAGATCCAATGTCCATCAAAGGAAATACACGTAGCAAACCTTATAGGATGAATTAAATGACAACATGGATAACATACACGGGGAGATTTTTTTACGACCAACACACTCTACAAGTAACATTGTTGTGATCATGAATAAGAATATACGACAAAGTCCTTATGAGCATTGCAACATATATCAAACTCTGAAGTTGTACGGAAATTATGAACTGATAGTCAGTATTATTAAAATATAGTCTGGGTTATTAATAGAAAGTCTGGGTTATTTATAAAAGTTTCTGGGTTATTAAACAAATAGTCATGTTTTCTAATATAGGCTATAGCATGTGTCAATGACAAATAGTCTGAGTTATTGACAAACAGTCTGGGCTATTGACAAGTGACATGGGTTATTGACAAATAGTCTGGGTTATTGATAAATAGTCTGGGTTATTTATACGTAGTCTGGGTTGTTGGCATATGGCATGGGTTATTGAAAAATAGTCTGGGTTATTGACAAATAGTCTGGGTAATTTATACGTAGTCTGGGTTGTTGGCATATGGCATTGGTTATTGACAAACAGTCTAGATTATTGACAAATGACATGGGTTAATGGCGAATGTTACGGGTTATTGTCAAATAGTCTGGGTTATTGATAGTTTGGGTTATTGACAAACGGTCAGTGTTATTGACAAATGACACGGGTAATTGGCAAGTCTGTGTTATTGATAAATAGTCTGGGTTATTGACAGTCTGGGTTATTGACAAACAGTCTGAGATATTGACAAACAGTCTGGTTTATTGACAAACAGTCTTGGTTACTGATAAATGGGTAATTGACAAATAGTCTGGGTTATTGACAAATGACATGGGTTATTGACAAATGGTCTCTGTTATTGACAAATGGCTTGGACTGTTTACAAACCGTCTGGGTTATTGACGAATAGTCTGGCTTATTGACAAGTAGTCTGGGTTATTGACAAAAATAGTCTGTGTTATTGACAAACAGTCTGGGTTATTGACAAAGGGCATGGGTTATTAACAATTAAATCTAATTTATAAACGATCAATCTGGCATAAAACTAATTAACAAACAGTATTGTTTATTGACAAATAGACTGATTTTATTAACTTATACGCTGGTCTGTTTACAAATAGTCTGGTTTGTAAGGAGATAGTTTGGGTTATTAACAATAATTCTAGTTCATTAACAATCAATCTGCATTATAACTTATTTACAAATAGTTTGGTTAATTAACAAAAAGTCTGGGGGGTTTACCAAACAGTATGACAAATAGTACTGATTAGTAACGATTGGTCTCTGTTATAAATTATAAACAAATAGTCTGGTTTAGCGCCGTTGGTTCTACCCAGACGTAAGACTGGGGTCTTCCTCCAACAATAATTAGCTGGACGTCGCCAGAATGACCATAATTGTGTCAGTGCGCTGTATCAAAAAAACAGTCTGTGTATTTAAGAGATAGTCTAGATTAATAAGAGATACTCTATGTTATTAAGAGATAGTCTAGGTTAATAAGAGATACTCTATGTTATTAAGAGATAGTCTAGGTTAATAAGAGATACTCTATGTAATTAAGAGATAGTCTAGGTTAATAAGAGATACTCTATGTTATTAAGAGATAGTCTAGATTAATAAGAGATACTCTATGTTATTAAGAGATAGTCTAGATTAATAAGAGATACTCTATGTTATTAAGAGATAGTCTAGGTTAATAAGAGATACTCTATGTTATTAAGAGATAGTCTAGGTTAATAAGAGATACTCTATGTTATTAAGAGATAGTCTAGGTTAATAAGAAATACTCTATGTTATTAAGAGATAGTCTAGATTAATAAGAGATACTCTATGTAATTAAGAGATAGTCTAGATTAATAAGAGATACTCTATGTTATTAAGAGATAGTCTAGGTTAATAAGAGATACTCTATGTAATTAAGAGATAGTCTAGGTTAATAAGAGATACTCTATGTTATTAAGAGATAGTCTAGATTAATAAGAGATACTCTATGTTATTAAGAGATAGTCTAGGTTAATAAGAGATACTCTATGTTATTAAGAGATAGTCTAGGTTAATAAGAGATACTCTATGTTATTAAGAGATAGTCTAGATTAATAAGAGATACTCTATGTTATTAAGAGATAGTCTAGATTAATAAGAGATACTCTATGTTATTAAGAGATAGTCTAGATTAATAAGAGATACTCTATGTTATTAAGAGATAGTCTAGGTTAATAAGAGATACTCTATGTTATTAAGAGATAGTCTAGATTAATAAGAGATACTCTATGTTATTAAGAGATAGTCTAGGTTAATAAGAGATACTCTATGTTATTAAGAGATAGTCTAGATTAATAAGAGATACTCTATGTTATTAAGAGATAGTCTTGGTTAATAAGAAATACTCTATGTTATTAAGAGATAGTCTATGTTAATAAGAGATACTCTATGTTATTAAGAGATAGTCTGGGTTATTATATTTAGAGACAGTCTGTGTATTCAAGAGATAGTCTTGGTTAATAAGAAATACTCTATGTTATTAAGAGATAGTCTATGTTATTAAGAGATAGTCTGGGTTATTATATTAAGTGATAGTCTGGGTATTTATGAGATAATCTAGATTAATAAGAGATACTCTATGTTATTAAGAAATAGTCTAGGTTATTATAGTAAGAGCTAGTCTGTGTGTTTAAGAGATAGTTAAGGTTATTAAGAGATAGTCTAGGTTAATAAGAGATACTCTATGTTATTAAGCGATAGTCTGGGTTATTATATTTAGAGACAGTCTGTGTATTCAAGAGATAGTCTTGGTTAATAAGAAATACTCTATGTTATTAAGAGATAGTCTATGTTATTAAGAGATAGTCTGGGTTATTATATTAAGTGATAGTCTGGGTATTTATGAGATAGTCTAGATTAATAAGAGATACTCTATGTTATTAAGAAATAGTCTAGTTTATTATAGTAAGACCTAGTCTGTGTGTTTAAGAGATAGTTAAGGTTATTAAGAGATAGTCTAGGTTATTAAGAGATAGTCTTATTAACAATAAACGTAAGTTATGACGTAAACATATTCTGGTTTATTTACGAAGGGTCTGGGTTATTAACAAAAAAGTCTCCTAAATTAACAGACAGTCTGGATTATTAACAATGGGACATGGTAAGGTAGAGTAACACCTTCATTCAGTTTTACCTTAGTTCTTGTCTCATTCATGTACATAGTCATGTACAGCCTATACAATCACGGGACGGTGAAAGTTATAACATTTTGCTCAATACGATTAATCCTCGGAAAACCACATGATCTCAATATTTTGTTTAACAATTTTGTCAAACGTCAACTACTCGACAATATTCAATATATAAAATGCGTATTATCTTATTGTCAAATAAGGTACAACCTCTACCCCTTACAAAGACTGTTCTAACGTATGTTCTTAATTCTTATTTGTGGAACTGTGGTTATTTTAGCTGAATCACTATCAAAATACTGCACAATAAAATGTGCACAGTCACTAACCGTAAGTTATAAAATCGTGAGCATTATAACTGTTTATAGAATATCTTACCTCTATTAATTTAATCGTAGATAAAAACTTAATTAATTTAATAAATTAATTTAGTTATCAATATACTTAGTTTATAATAGTTACAGCTAAATTAATGTTGAAGTTTAAATCCTGGGGCCGCATGCACAGTGATTTCTTAAGACGAGTCAATAACAAAAAGGGGCCGTAAATTACATTCAAGACGTGGGTGGTTACACGGTAGAGGGTCAGCTCGGCGCATTTTCTGGAACATTTAGTAATATCATCACATTCATTGTTAACATAGTCATACATTATGAAATCACTTTTATTCCCTACGATGCTATTTAGATCACATGTTACATAAATATGACCAATATTTGAATAACGAGCTACGCCCTTTTCAATCAATTCAAAGCGATCCACATTTAAAGAGTTGAAGGCATCACCCAATTTATAAGATGCACATAAATATACATCATGATCTTTTTCAACACCGAAAAAAATCACGATCTAATTTTAACCACATGATTTTGACAAAATGGTTTTGTAAAATCTTCACACCGTTTTCTAGTTGCTCTTTATAATGAATAGTAATACAACCACTGCTGCTACGTGCATTTCTATGCTGAAACTTTCTATACAAGTTGATAAAGTAATACATGTTTATATTACCTGATGCATTTGACCATGTTTCATACAAAAACAGATATCAAGAGAAGATTATAAATCCATCATCTCAGTAGAACTCTTTTTACAATTATTCAGGACGTTTACATTCCATGATGGAATGTCAACTTTACCACTGACGTGTCCCTAAGCCCCTATTACTTTACCGTCTACATATAGAATGTCGTAGACCAGATACGGTCACTTTCCCAGCCTCCTCGCCTCCTTCATCATGGGCACGAGGTTCCTCCTTTTGTCTATAACGTCAGGTGGAAACTGTTCTACCACACGGTACATTGTCCCATCAAGTTGTTTCCATGACTTGCGCGCCATCTTTCTGTCCTTCAACAATTATCCATAAACTTTGGGAAGTCTTTTAGCTGAGTATCTACCACTTAACACTAACAATTTCACCAAAAATCCCTCAAATTCTCTCCCGTTCAAAAAACAAACAAACACGTCTTGTCGCCATTAGATCTCATATGTATAAACAATACTACGCCCAGGTCTTAACACTTACCTTTTTACTGTTTATGATAATAAAAGATAACTGATAATACTATTCGTATTTAATTGTATATGTCAATATATGTTTATATGTAAATACTAGGCAACATAATGACACGTGATAGATCACTGATAAAATTTGACAACTCACAGGGATGCCCTAAAATAAATAATTTATATTTTTAAATTAATTATTTTACATAATTTACACGATTCGGCGTTATATACGTTGAAAAGGCAGTTGTTTAGTTAATTATAAAAGTGTATGTCGTGATTCAATGCTCATGCCATGTCAGTTGCTCAAAACGTAAAAGCGGCGATGGCAGAATATAACAGAACATATGTTTTACTTATGCATACAGTATATTGTCAATTTACAAAGCAAATATTTAGCCAAATAAATTCACATATTACTGCGGCGTTAACAGTTATATGAAGAAAAAAGCTAGAAAAGAAAACTAGTAACGGAAGCGAAGAGTCCCCCATTCTCGCACAAGCGTGCAAACGCACACAAACCTCATATACACCGCACACATGCCACGCATCCAAATGTGGAAAGTTATATAGAACATCAATATCAGTAGTATTACATTTATCTCAAGGAACCAAATAAATTCTTGTTGTCTGAAATGGTTTCGCTAAATGATTATTATTGATGTCCTACATCTAGGTAAAGAAGTTAAGCATAGCACACCACTGAACACCACTGAAAATATATAGATTTCCTATCTCTACAGAAATAACAAGATGCTTATTTATAGTTTTGGAAAGAATGAACATATAGGGCGATACATTCAACGATCTACTGTCTTACAATTTAAAAAGTGTTCAAAATCGTCTTTTCTTTGAATTGAGATTGATTTTTTCGTAAATGATGCCCCAATTCCCCTAAACCAAGTTTACATGTATTTGGTGAATGCAAACTGATGGATACCACCTCTAATCACGAATGCCATATATCGTTCCAATAAATGTGAGGATGTTGAAGTCTTCAGTTTCCTTTACTTATACAATTACCAACATTTATTACATTACAGCACTGCCCTTCCGGTCACAAGTGGCGGTCCTACCATGGTCTACTCCCTTTACGTAACAAGAAACGGCTGCGGTACCAATCTTTTAAGCAGCGGGACGAGTCTGTATATTCCAAGGCCGCTGCTGACCATATTTCTTAAATGGCTCTCCAACGATCTGAAAATATATCAAATATACTTATTGAAAATGCATAGAAATTAGTGTATATCTGTTCGTTTGACATTATTTCAGACAGTTTAATAATTACAACAATTACTGCATGAATGGTAAACTATTATTAAGAAATCGGTTTTTAATGCATGAATAAAATATAATACAAAACAGTCAACGATTATCGAATGAAGCCTATTCCATTTCGCGTCATGTCATTATCATTTGCTAAATGCGATACACCAGCACATGTTTGTTTTGTTGTTTGTTGTTGTTTGTTTGTTTGTTTTGTTGTTGTTGTTTTGGTTTTTGTGTTGTTGTTTTTTGTGCGTAAAGTGTAAATCTTCTGATTTTTTCAATAAACCAATCTCTTGATACATGTTTAGCCACTGTTTCTCACCTTGAATGTGCCATCAATATGTTATACATCAGTTGTTGTGTAGCTAGCAACTTACAAGAGAAATAGTTCTTGCTTCTGTTTTTACTTCATGACCTTTCGCCTTAAATAATAATATAAAAATATCTGGAAAAACAGTATTTTTTAAATAATTTTACTCCTGAATAAACAAACGTTATGTAAATCGAATACTTAGTAACTGTTAACAATTTTGAACAAGTTTTGTTTGTATAATGTTTCATTTATGATATAGAATGTTTTGTTAAAAACAGCATTTTATTAATAATCAAAATATTAATTCTTTTATACATGTTATATGTCTAGTTCTTTCGATCTTTGTTATATTTTTCTGTATGGCACTTCTTCACATTTTCAGCCCATACACCAATGGGCACTCCTCACATCAATGGGCACTCCTCACATCAATGAACACATTTAATATTGGTAAAGTAAAAGGTCACTTACTTATTCCGTATTTGCGATCAATCATTCAATCAATCAATCAATCGATCGCTCTTTTAT